>OY998170.1:78690441-79326887 GCA_963921995.1 Oxystoma pomonae
AACGACGATTTTTATCATTCTTTTTAGATTCGATTTATAAAGCTGCAGTTTAGTCTCGTTATATTGAAAAATATACCATCCCGACCACTTTAATATAAAAATAGAATAGAATAGAACAGGTCTTTTTTCTAGCAAGTATAAAAAAAACAAAAAATCTACACTAATAAAAGAAACAATAAACATCAAACATTTTGTCCTTAACTTAAGCACAAGCACTTAAAGCTAACATTTTACAATATGAGTTTTTCTACTACTACAACTACATAAGTGTAAGCCTTAGAAAATAAATATTTCGTACTAGTTTCAACAAATTTTAAAGATTAAAAAAAGTAAATCACAAATTTGACAAAAAAAAAGAAAACTTGATTTTAGACATTTAAAAATAAAATAAAACTATCCCGAGGATAAAGTGATGCAAATAGAGTCATTTTAGCTATATTATATTATCAATTCAGCTGTATTATAATATACTATATAAAAATTTTGATCTGTTAAGATATGGGTTGTTGGATATCCAACTGAAGAAAATAACGTCCGCTAGCTAATTCTACAATATAAGGCTGCCAGAAAAACCATTCTAAAAGAATTGTCCTGGAATTAAATCTCAAGCAACAAAAATAAAAACAAATTCAAATAATTAAAAAAAAGATCATAAATAAGTAAATAAACATAAAAAATATTTATTTTTGTAATAAAGGAGATATTTTCATCGCACTTACCCCTCGCCCTCTACGTCACAAATAATTTTTAATCAAAATTGAGAAAATAAAAAGACTTAGTAAAGATTTGTGAAGCCCTGTTCTCACAATGCAACTTTTCCATTCATCAAATTTTCTAATAACAGGTTAAAAGAACAATCTGCGTGGAAAAGTTGCATAGTGAAAACAGGGCATAAGACTTACTAGCCATAACTTTCATAAAGCGAGTTATCGCCGCTCAGATGAGAAAAAAAAATGATAAGACAAAACTGAATAAATCTATATTATAAAAGTTAAAATTAAAGAATCGCTACTTCACCACTAAGAAATAGAAATTAAGAAAAAATTGAATCCACTTAAAAAAATACAGTGAAAAGTATTTAGATAAGAAAAATATTAAAGTTTTTACATATTTGTTGATTCTTTGGCGCTGATTTCAAGAAAATTGGCTTTATATTATAAAAATTGTTTTATTTTAGAGTTTTAACTGATATATTTTTTAAAGTCGGTCCCATTTATTTTTTATACTTATTAGCACGAATTCTTTTGATTTTATTTTCCAATTTTTGGAAATCTCTGGTTTTCAATTCGATAAAGTCCTATTAAGTAAGGAAATTGCAATGCCCCAGGCCCTAGTTAGACTCAGAAATGCATTGTTTCCTATTTGCATGGCGCGGTATGTATAGCGTCTGGACTGAATATTGGCTTTTTGCCCTGTACTTACCTCATTTCATTTTAATCAGTCTTGTTTACGACTGATAATAATTCGCCATCCTAGATGAGGAAGGTTCCATCCACCACATTTTGAATACTTAATACAGGGATTCAGCAGCACAGAAGTACACTTACAGAAGCGACAGAGCGCTCGCTTGCAAAATCGGCTGGTGGGGATGGTATACTTAACACACACTTAACTTGGATAAGTACCAGTGCGGAGCGAAGCCTATTTGTGAGTGGTTCAAGGTTGGAAATCAATGTGTATGATGGTGTTTAATGATGTATAGTGGAGGGTGAGAGTTTCCACCCAAGATCTTTTGATCTTTTGTTTTTTACACTGAGAGAAAATGTAAATGATAAACACACGTGCAAACGATGTCTAGGATGGACTGTAAATATAATATTGATGAATTAAATTAAATTTTGCTTTTTTATAAAGAAAATCCTTTAAGTATATGATTTTCTTTCACTTTAGCGTTTTATGAAAAAATATTTCTGTAGACACTAACTAGGGTCCATATGGGGTACAAATTTGCACACGCACGAATATTTTTGTTAGGTTAGATGTGTCAGCTTGGTCTGGATTGAGTTGGTTTGATTTTGTTGGGTTTATATTGGTTCTGGTTAGGTTGGTATAGGGTTAGATTGTTCTAGTTTGGTCTAGGCTGGTGTACTCCTTATACCTATACAGTTAAATTAAGTGTCTTTAAAAGTATTTTTTCCCAAAACACTGTTTTAAAAGAAAACCGTATACTACACTGTTACCAATCATTCTTTTTTAAAAAATTTGACATATTAGAAACAACAAAAATTTAGGGAAGGATCATGTATTGTGGGACAGTTGCCAAAGAAAGCTTTAATTATACGTATTCCTGCCGTTTTCACCATTGATAATTTTTATTGGCCACACGATTGTTTCGAACCAATAAAAACGCTTTATTTTGCAAACGGCCCCTGCCACCCTCTAGCGTCTCGGGATGCAACTCGGCTACGTCCATGTCGGTGTCTGGCAAACGGCGATTGTTTTGAGCTTGCGAATTTTTTTTACTTTGTTCTTTTGTTTTTGTGGAAATATGAAGAAAGTTTTTTTTTATTGTGCTTTTCGTGGTTGTCAGTCGAAATCTGGCCAAGGATTAACATTTTCTATTTTCCTAGAGATTCTTTCGCATTAATTCTAAACCCCTATGTATAATATATACAAAAAAAATATGAAATACGGCAATATGATTACGACCTATTAATGCGATTTCTTTTGCATGAACATTACGCAAGGTAAAAATGTATTTTTCTTCGTGTAGCGTTTCGAGCCTGTTCTATCAGTGTGTTAAGTATACCAGTGGCCGTCCCAGCCCTTTGAAAAGGGTTTCGATACGAAAAAAAAACTAAAATAAAAGCAAAGCTTTTATGAGGAACATATTAATATATGCAAACAAAACTTAGTAACTACAAGCGCGGATTTGACCTCAAATCCAGCGCAGGGGTGTACTAGGATTTTAAGTTGTTTATTTCATGCATTTTTTATTTTAAAAATTGTTGCAATGCATTAAAAAAGCAATTTTTGAGTCAAATTAAACTAAAATCGTAAATATCAACGTATCAATTTTTTAAGAATATTGCACTGAAAAATGCATTTTTTGATTTAAAATTTGGTTGTAAATATATCAATGGTTTCAAAACGCAGCAGGCGAAAATTTTAAAAAAAGTGACACTACAAATGCCATTGTTAACACAAAATTAAACTAATACCGTAAATATCAAAGGTGTTATAGCGTCACAATTTATGCCCTACTTTTGATTTTCTAAATATTTTCGAAGCTACCCCCCTGAAATCCGCGCTTGAGTAACTACTTATAATTTTTCCGGTTATAAAAAACATAGGTAACAAATAAACCACAAATAAAACCTAAGAGCTAAATACTTTTTTTTGGGATCTTAAAAGCTTTTTAAGTTGAAACGTTATTTTTTATATTGCATATCTCAAATATAAGATGGCTATCTCAAAAATAAATTTCGTGTTAGTTTTTTTGGATGACTCGCTCAATGTCAATTTCAATATTATTCAATATTACATACCGTTAAAACACCTAAAAGACATTTATTATGCTTTAATTTACTCCAAATTACAATACATGATATCTATTTGGGGTTTTGCAATTAAAACTACAATAAAACCATTAAAAAAACTACAAAATAAAGCAATCAAATGCATTCATAAATTTCCATTCTTAGAACCCACACAAAACATTTATAAACCAAAAGGCTACCTTGATATTAGCAATCTACATATTTTAAAATTAGGCATTTTAATTAATTTAATTTACTGTGAAAGTAAAAAATCTAACATTAAGTTAAATACAACTAATGTTAACCACTCATATGAAACAACAAATAACAGAAAACTTATTTGCAACGCATTAATAAGTAATTTTGGTAAAAAATCAATTATTTGTGATGGAATTAATATATACAATAGAATCACAGAAGAAATAAAAAATTAGAATATACAAATAAAATTTAAAAAAGACTTAAAAAAACATCTTTTAAAATGATGTTATTATTGTATTCTCGGTTTCCAATAGTATTATTATTATTATTATTATTATTATTATTATTATTAGTACTTTTTCATTATTGTTTTAAATAATAATTTATTAATTTATTACCATTTTTACAATTAATATAATTGAAATTTAATAATATCTATAAATATTTACTATAAATATTTACTTAATGCATGTTTAACCCAAATGGTTATTATAATGTTTTTTTTTATTCCCTGTGATGAACTACTTAAGTTGGTTGTGAATAAATACTTATTACTAAAAAAAAATATGTCTGTTGATGTGCAGTAACGCTAAGCCCATCAGACAATTTTCCGTCATAGTGTTTTTAAGTACTTAAATTTTCAATTTTCTAAGGCAGGAGAAACTTCTTTTTGACGAAGCATTACTTACTGACAAACATCCAAGAACTTTTTTATCAACGGAAAAATATCGCCACACTTGTTCATTGCCTCGAAAACGTTTTGATATATGTTTTGATTTAAGGTTTTGCCTACTTCTGACCAATATTGTTTCCAAATATTGACTTTTCCCAATAAAAGCTCAAGAATTTGTGTTTTGTATTAATCAAACAGTTTATAGTATTTGGAAACGACATTAGTTAATTTTGCCCTGATTTTGACTTCACGTTGTATAAAACTTGGTGTGAATATGGTCAGGTCAAAAATACAGTATTGAACCGTGATTTTATGTCCGAAATGATTTTGTCTAAAACTTGTTTATAAATTGAAACTCTGTATTTCTCAAATCGTGGTTTTCGTCTGTTTCAAATTGTCCCAAAATACTGTGGAGGGATTCTACAATGTCTTTAAAGGAACGTTCTGCAATTTTTCGTTTTTTTCTCCAAAGATTTCAGGGGAACCACCAGCATCTTTGTTGTCTACTTTTTTCTAGAACAAAGGGGGGGGGGGGGGCGATGGTTGAGTGTGGAAAAGTACCATAAAGTTAACTTTTCCGCACGCAAAACGTTGCGGAAAAGTGAATTTTCCGCACGCTAGTAGAAGAAACAACTATCCTAGCAAAAATCATCAGAGAGTGGCATTATTTTACTACAGGAGGAGGAGTTCGCACCGTTTTTTTAACTTAACCTATTTTTATCCTACTTTCACTCATAGTTTCCCATATCTACCTGACGGCAGTGAGTAACCGTGGCAAGTCGCACGGTTAATTTCGGCTTCGTATTAACGAAAGAGAAAAAATTTAGCAAATGTAAAAAATATTAATATTTAAACTGGACGAGAAAAACTATTTAAAACACCCTGTAGACCTGCGCCAATTCAGCTAAAAAATTTAAGCGCCCAATTTTACCTTTCCCCTCGAAAGTTGCCCTCTGGTTAAGGCCATAAAGCGAACCCTAAAAGTGTCAGAAGGGCTGCAGTTTTAAAACAGTCACCCTATGCCCCAAAGCTTGGCCCTAACTGTGTTTTTGCTCTAAAAAAGAGCGCGACTATAAAGTGAAATTGAGGCATCAGATGAAATTTAAGGTCTCTAAATTTTAAGAGGGCTCGAGTGGCTAGTTTTTAAGAGTGACGTCAAGGCTAAAATTAACAAAATTCGCCGTTAGCCATATCCGATGACAGAATATTTGAAAACTATATTCCCCACATTATTTATTAGTTAAAAGTAAAATAGAGACATTATGTTTACCAAAGTTGTGATCAGACATAATGTAAACAATTTGGCGACGATGCCAGATTTCGCTGAAAGTTGTATCCCCACACGTTATGTTTTAACAAACATATTATTTTTATAACTCTTTTATCATTTACCTGCAATTATGCAAATTCTCTGGTTTGCTTTTTAAAACATGAAGAAACACCTCATTTGTATTGAAAAGTCTATAAGACGCTTTTTTATTAACAAAATGGTAGCGTCATTTAATTTTTTTTAATTTTTTGTTTGTTTTGTTAAGATTTGTGTATAAAATCAAGGCGCCTATAATCACAAGTGAGTCCAACATTTATTGAAATTTTATCGTATGATATTATATCCAGTTTTTTTTTATAGTTTGGTGATTTTTCTTTGCTTTTAATACTTTTTTGCATTACTTTTTTTTCTTATTTTTCGCAATAAAGTTTATTTAAATTCATATTTAATTAAAACCGTCTTCTCTTCGGTACACACTGCTTACAATTTTTCTACACAAATCTTAAAAAACAAACAAAAATTAAAAGAAAAAACCCAAAATGATGCTACCATTTTAGGGCGTGATTTTACCTAACCCATGAGGTGGGCTGGGTGGGTCCCATACCTAAAATAATCGGGGGGTCCCAATATATAATCATGCAAAGCGTATTGCTTCTTTCATAAAATGCCCAATATGTCTTCTCATTGTCAAAAAACTGCTTGGTTAGTTAGGTAGCTTTATTTAGCATTTATTGAAATTTTATCGTATGATATTATATCCATTTTTTTTTTATAGTTTGGTGTTTTTTCTTTGCTTTTAATACTTTTTTGCATTATTTTTTTTTCGCAATAAAGTTTATTTAAATTCATATTTAATTAAAACCGTCTTCTCTTCGGTACACACTGCTTACAATTTTTCTACACAAATCTTAAAAAACAAACAAAAATTAAAAGAAAAAACCCAAAATGATGCTACCATTTTAGGGCGTGATTTTACCTAACCCATGAGGTGGGCTGGGTGGGTCCCATACCTAAAATAATCGGGGGGTCCCAATATATAATCATGCAAAGCGTATTGCTTCTTTCATAAAATGCCCAATATGTCTTCTCATTGTCAAAAAACTGCTTGGTTAGTTAGGTAGCTTTATTTAGCATTTATTGAAATTTTATCGTATGATATTATATCCATTTTTTTTTTATAGTTTGGTGTTTTTTCTTTGCTTTTAATACTTTTTTGCATTATTTTTTTTTCGCAATAAAGTTTATTTAAATTCATATTTAATTAAAACCGTCTTCTCTTCGGTACACACTGCTTACAATTTTTCTACACAAATCTTAAAAAACAAACAAAAATTAAAAGAAAAAACCCAAAATGATGCTACCATTTTAGGGCGTGATTTTACCTAACCCATGAGGTGGGCTGGGTGGGTCCCATACCTAAAATAATCGGGGGGTCCCAATATATAATCATGCAAAGCGTATTGCTTCTTTCATAAAATGCCCAATATGTCTTCTCATTGTCAAAAAACTGCTTGGTTAGTTAGGTAGATTTATTTAGCATTTATTGAAATTTTATCGTATGATATTATATCCAGTTTTTTTTTATAGTTTGGTGTTTTTTCTTTGCTTTTAATACTTTTTTGCATTACTTTTTTTTCTTATTTTTCGCAATAAAGTTTATTTAAATTCATATTTAATTAAAACCGTCTTCTCTCCGGTAAACACTGCTTACAATTTTTATACACAAATCTTACAAAACAAACAAAAATTAAAAGAAAAAACTCAAAATGATGCTACCATTTTAGGGCGTGATTTTACCTAACCCATGAGGTGGGCTGGGTGGGTCCCATACCTAAAATAATCAGGGGGTCCCAATATATAATCATGCAAAGCGTATTGCTTCTTTCATAAAATGCCCAATATGTCTTCTCATTGTCAAAAAACTGCTTGGTTAGTTAGGTAGCTATTCTTTATCGTTAAAACATCATTTTAAAAAATGCAAAAACAGCTTCGAGAAAAAGTTAGATCTTAGATGATCTAATATGATATTTAAACAAATAAAAAAGTAAATAAACGTACAATGAGTAATAACAAATATTGAAGATGTGAACATTAACAAATGTATAACTAAATTTAAATTATAATACCTAAAACCTAGAATTGAAAATCAAATGAGTAGTATTGTTTGGCAAGAAGGTATTTGTTGACTTTTTTTTTAAAAAGCAACATATTTTTAATATCCCCGATTGTCTTGGTTAATTTCATTTATGCCTTAACAGCTCGATAGTATGGACCACGTTAAAAAAAAATAGAGTTATAGGCCGATATTGCAAGGTCCCCCTGCCTCTGGTGTTATCCCTATTTATCGCGAATAACTCCTGGGGCGCGTTCAGCGGCGGCTGGAGCCAAACCAAAAACGGTTTTACCCCTTTCTTTCAAAATGTCAAAAATGGCATTGACATTACCGAACCAGCTTTGAACGCGCAAAGCCGACTGTCGTATCCTTAGTATTCTTGCTAGGCACAGACAATCTGTTTTAAAAGGAAAGGGACTGTCGGAACTTTAAGGTCATTTGAAAGCTTTTTCTAAACAGATACCTACTCCCTACCTTCTGTCCGCAAAATAAACTCATTCTCCTCACAATCCACAAGTGTGGCGTCTACACAATTCATTGTATGCAAGAAAAAATGGAGAAACCTGTTGCACTTTTCATTTTTAAATGATTTTCTGAATTTTCTTCAATTTGTTAGGTTAGAAAAACCTCGCAACTGAATTTTTATTCTAGCGGCGCTTTCGAGTTCCTCCAAAACTGTTATGGCTTCAGCCGATCTTGAACGGTATATGCTAACCACTTTTGGCAAGCTGGAGCCATTTCTGAACGGCTAATGCCAATTTTGGTTTGGCTCCAGCCGCCGCTGAACGCGCCCCTGGAGTTGTTTGACGAACTTTGCAAGGCTTAAAAAAAAGAGATGGAGCAGTTAATATACGATTTTTATTAAAATATGGCTTGCATGATGTTCTTGCTTTCTGTTCTTTTTTGAGCTAGTATGTGGTAAAGCATGAATTTGGAATGAAGCGTACGCTATTTTGACAAATACTGTGGCCGCTCTGCAAAAAGAGGCTTTAGAGTAGCAGTCAGTCAAGTTGGCTGAATGAAAAGGCTCTTTTCCTTAAAATTGGATTTTTTGAATTAAGCAAGTCACTTTTGCCTGGGTAAAGGAGATATAAAGATTTATTTCGCAAGATAGGAAAATATAAGAAAAATTGGGGATAGATTAAACTGTAAATTTTTATTGAAATGACTTAAATTATTATACAGGAGATCCCAAAAGTTCGAGTCCACCCTAATATCTCCAAAAGCAAAAGACGCAGAGAAGTAAAATTTCACATAATTAGACGGTTTACAAACAAGTATCTTTTTGGATGCTGCATTCCTTGTGGGATACTCATCCAAGTTTGAATTTTCGTTTTTTCCACCCAAGATCCTTTGATCTTTTGTTTTTAGATTCTTTTCGGTTGAAGTAACTGATTCGGAGGTTTTTTAACTTCTTTTTAAGAAAACATATATTCGGTGATTCTTTGTCTAACTCAGTGGTTCCCAAAGTGTGCGCCGCGACGCCCCGGGGCGCCGCGAGAAGAAACCAGGGGCACCGCCAGGTACTCCTCATAAGGTAGAATTTGAGTTACGTTTGGCAACGCCTCGAGCCCGAGAGAGCAGAGTAAGTTTCTAGAATTTCCAGAAGCCCGTATTCGGCCTGCGCGTCGCTCGACAAGAATTTTCGCAGGCGCTCTTTGACAGTATTTAAGTAGCCGTAGTCCGCTTTGCTGGGTTAGTTTACCGTAAGAGGAGTTGTAAGCGGTTGAACTGTTATGATAAATAGAAGTAGTAATAGAGAGTTTTAGTAGTGATACAAAGTGCTGTGATTTACGAACTCAGGACACATAAACGTTCCAATATCGGATCGGTTGCTTCGTTTTTTCGTAAAAAGTTAGTCACAAGATGGAAAGATTTTTATTAAATAAGGAAATTGATAGATCGAGACAGAGTGATCAAGCCTCGACAAGTGACGGAGGAGTAAAAAGAAGGAAACATCGCAAATACCGCAGTGTGTGCTCTGTTTGAAAATTCTAGCGGTATCTTATTTAAAAAAAAGTATTGTCTCCGCTCTAGCTCCGCCCTCTTTTTGAACGGCGGCACAATTATCATCAAAAAAGATACTTCTTTGTAAACCATCCAATTGTGTGAAATTTTACTTGTCTGTCTCTTTTGGTTATGGAGTTATTAGGTTGGACTCGGATTTTAAGGACACCCTGTATACCAGATTATGCATAGGACCTTTATTTAAATGTGGATTACAATGTGTTTATTAAAAAATAATAACCTTTAAGAAAAGTAGATTTCTGGTCCGTGAAAAATAAATAAAAAGAAAGTTTCGTGTCATCGGACGCACATTTTGCTTTTAATTCATTACGACCAGGCCTCCAAGATCTAATGGATAGTCCAGAAACCTACATGCCTGTTTCATCATTGTTAGGAATCATCAGGGTACCATAGGACTGTACCTGGCGTATGAAGCATAACATAAGCAACTACACCCAGCGAATTTAAACAACTTTCGTCGTTTGGAATATGAAAATGGTGAAAGATCTCGTCCCCTTACAGAAATGGTTCACTGTTGGTGCATTTCTGTTGACATTGGGTAAAAGATGTAGGCATGTGTAAGTCCGTGGGATTTTTTATGAAGGAGTTTTGTGACTATGTGGGATTGATAGCTCTTTAGTGACACAATCAAGTGTTACCGGGTGTTTTGTTCGCATTCGTGTAGAAGGGGTTGATATGACGACATCTTTCAAGATGGCGGCCAAAAATCATAAAAAATACAACTTTCGCAACCGGGGCATGATTATACCTGATTCCATATAACTCGAGGACGCGGAATCCAAAAAAAATACTTTCAAGGTCATCCGACCTTAAATAATCTTAAAAATCGCAAAAAAAATAAGATTTTCGCCATTTTCCCTTCAAAAAATCTTAATAATTCGACGTTTTGTCAGCCCAATTTCAAATGTACCTCAAACTATTAGGCATGTATGCATGCCAAATTCGATCCTTAGAGTTTGATGCACTTTAAAGCTTCATGACCTTGAAAAATACCCCAGTAAAATTAAGATATTGCAAAAATAACATACTAAAGGGCGCTATTCATCAACTATTAAAGCGAAAAAGACCAAATTTGGTAAGAAGGATAAGAAAGTTAACACCAATAATATTGTTAAAAAAAATTTGGTTCAGCTATGACGCGTTTCAATATGGCGGCTGATATATCAAAATGGTGACCTATAACCACATTTTATTTTATCCTATTTCGTAAAAAAGCAAAAATGACAAGAGGGCCATCAGTTCTGGTTGACTTATTGCCGCTTACTATGAAAAAAAAAGTTTAGTTTATGTATGACCTTGAAAATACCATGTACATATTAAAAACCAGCTTCTTGTAGTGTCAGTCTCAATTTACCACTACGCAAAAACTTTAAGTTCCGGAGATGAAATTAATATGTTATCGTTAGATAAACACTTTATTTTAAACCTCCCTACCATTTTTTTTTTTGACTGTCGTCCCAGATGTTTATGCTATACCCCGGTAAAAAAGACCTATATTTTTTTAATTTTTTTTTTCGGAACTGTGAATTTTATGTTCTACTCACTTGTCTAGCAAACAAAGTCATTTAAATTACCTATAAGAGAGTTAGTAGAAGTTAGATATACATTGCTATATTCTGGACCAGTTTCAAAAAATCTTTAAAAATACAATATTTGCAACTGGTGTATGATTATACTCGATTTCATACAACTCGAGGACGAGAACTCCAAAAAAAATTACTTTCGAGGTCATCTCACCTCAAATAACCTTGAAAATCGCAAAAAACAAAATTTTTGCCATTTTCTCTTTAAAAGAATCTCCATAATTTAACGTTTTGTTACACCAAAATCTAGGTCGCCAGATCAAAAAAAAAATGATAGAGAGGTTTAAAATGAGGTGTTTATCTATGGCTAAGATGTTAATTTCACCTCCACTATACACTACAAAAAGCTGGTTTTTCACTTGTACATGGTATTTTTAAGGTCAGTCAAGGTCATGAATCAACTAAACTTGTCAATTTTGCTTTCTTGCGAAATTGGATAAAATAAAATGTGGTTATAGGTCACCATTTTGATATATCAACCACCATATTGAAACGCGTCATAGCTGAACCAAATTTTTTATAAAAATATTATTGGACTTGACTTTCTTATCTCTCTTACCAAATTTGGTCCTCTTTTTTTTAATAGTTGATAAATAGCGGCTCTTTAGTACGTTATTTTTGCAATATCTTAATTTCACCCGGGTATTTTTCAAGGTCATGAAGCTTCAAACTGCATCAAACTCTAAGAATCGAATACGGCATAGATGCCTAATAGTTTGAGGTACATTTGAACAAAAAGGCAAAAATCTTGTATTTTGCGATTTTCAAAGTCATTTAAGGTCGGATGACCTTAAAGTGAATTTTTTGGAATTTTCGCCCTCGAGTTATATGAAATTGAGTACAACCATGCCCCGTTTGCGAAAGTTGTATGTTTTATGATTTTTGGCCGCCTTCTTGAAAGATGTCGTCATATCTACCCCTTTTGCAGGAATGCGAACAAAACACCCGGTAACATTTGATTCTGTGACCAAGAGGCTATCAATCCTACATAGTCATAAAACTCCTTCATAAAAAATTCCAGAAATTATCGACATATTCCCCTACACTAATAAAGTGAAATATATTTTTTTAATTGGAATCGACAAGATCTTCAGCCTCCAACCTAGGAGCCTTCCTAACAATTACGATTTTTTTTTCAGTCTAATAGACTTGTAGGTAATAGTATGAACTACCAAGTGACTGAGATTCAGGTGTGCAGATGCATTAGTATAGAAGGTATGAGCGATAGTTTAAAAACATATTTTGGCCCCTGTTGCCCCCTAGGGGCCACATACGTAACTTTCTGTGACACACGAGGGCACGCTGACGAAAGGTCAATGTATGTGCCAAGTTTTATTGCTCTAGCTTAAACCGCCTGAATTTAATTTAAAAAAATTCACACCCTCACTCTACTTTTAGACTGCACCATTTTTGGGACTGTCAGCAGGTTGTAGACAGTGTTGGTGGTTCCATTAGTAATCAATTACAACAGGTTTTGTAAAATTTCCATCAAAAGTCCCACGGAATATGCTATGCCCCCTAAGTACAAGTTCAATATAGAAAATTTTAAACATTTGGTTCTCCTTGTTTGGTAAACATACTTTCGTTTGTGAAACAAATGTTACCTAACCAATTTGGGTCTGGGCACATTCCATCACGTCTAAACAGAAATATGCTCTTCGTAAGGTATCTCCTGGACGAAGTTCTTCACAAAATATGTACCTGAAGAACTTGATGTTTTTGGTATTTGTAAGATTTGTAACTAAATTTGCTGTGGGTTTTCATCAAGAGACATACAAATTTGCTTATCCTTTTCTTTATTTCGTATCATATCACGTTACGCCTGTTTAAAATTGTTCAGCACACTCCCGGTTTCATCAAAATTATCAACTATTCGCATGAAAGTTGAAGCTTGTGGATTTGGGCGGTTGAGAAAAGAAGATTCTTGTTGACTTTCATCGGGTTCTTAAATTATCCGATTGATTTTACCAATTCACCAATTGATGACGACAATGCTCACCCACTCTGAGAATCGGGGAGCCTTCCCGATGAATGTCATTATTGTCATTTAATCAGCTGTTTTTTGTTGTTAATATTTTGTTTTAACGATTGCCAACTTGATCAGAAGTAGCGTTAAAACTATTTACATATATTTACTATACCGTTTCAGTAGTTTCCATTATGACTTGTTATAATGGTTTATCAATGTACTACTACACAGTTTCAGTAGTTTCTATTATGACTTGTTTTATAATTGATATTGGACCTTTTTGTTCCAATAAACAGCTGAATCATATGGAGCCTCTAAAACCAAACGAAACCCAACACCACTAATTAAGCGTTGCGTTTCTTGCACGTAACAAATATAATAGAGACCCATAGTGCTCCTCGGAGACCTCTATTATAGAGGGAGTCATATTAGAGCAGGCATTGATTCAAAATAGAGCCATTTTAAGGGCCTCTATGCGCGTCTATTGAAAGTGATAGGCACGGTCCATTGTGCAAGAAATGAAAAGGGGGTGTGTTGAGTATTATTTTACGCTATGCACCCTCTTTCTAATTCTCGGTCTAAGAGGGGTATTATATAGATTTAGAAATTCATATTCAGCGCTCAATCATAGAGGAATTATTATTTTAGGGTGAAGGATTTACGAAGTACAGGTTAGAAAGATTAAATCCTAGATCACTCACGGACTTTAAAACTATATGCGTGGTTGATAATAATAAAGATTTAGAATTATTGGAAGAAATTATTGAAAAACTAAATTTAAATCAATAAAAACCTTAAAGCAGACAAGTAGCTATAAGAACAAATCTACCGAAAAAAAAAGAACGTTACTACGTAACACCAAACTTCTTTGTTTTTGTTTTTTCGATTTTTTTCATTTGAGCTTTGCCAAAAACAATCAAAAATCAGATCTTTCTTCATTTGAAAAACCGAAAATCCATATTTCCCGTAAAAAACAAGAAACACAAAAACTAAAAAAGTGTTAAAAAATATCTTTTATGCACTTTAATGATTAAAAGTACACCCTGGGACTAAAGTGGTACTTTAATCTGTAGGGATTAAAAATAAATTTTAATCCTGAGGGATTTAAATATCCTAGACTTCATCGGCTGGTAATGTTCATTCTATCGCTTAAAAAATGCTGTGAGTTTATTGTATTCGGTGATCTCGACGTTTTTTTCAGTTATTGTAGCCTTAACATGGAATATTGCCTCCATAGAGAAGAAGCCTTGATCTGGCATATGCATCAAACTCTGCTATCAAGTGCTGCGCCGATTCCTTTTCGAGCCCGCAAGCGGGACATACGGGATCTTCTGCTACTCTTATTTGCGTCAGATGTCTGTTCAGCCGATTGTGCCCAGTCTATTGGGTTTCGACCCCTAGTCTGGCAAGTTCGTCCGCTTTCTCATTTCCTGGTATTCCCTCATGACCTGAGACCCACATCAGTGTCACCCTTTTGTCTTGAGCCAGTGTTTGCAGTGCTTCAGCGTACTCCTCCACCAGACTGCTGACTATTTTGTGTGCACTTAGAGCCTTGAGGGCAGCCTGGCTGTCGGAGCATATGCATATGTTCCTCCTGCCATTTTTGACCTCGGGTAGGGTTGCTGCCATGATAATGGCATACACCTCCGCCTGAAACACCGTAGCGTGTTCTTCAAGTGGATAACTCTTCTGAACTTCCAGGTTTTCCGCGTACACTCCTGCACCTGTTGTCTGTCTGGCTGACAGTTTAGAGCCATCCGTGTAGCAGACCGTCGCTTCTCTGCTTAATTCTGTTCGGAATTCTTCCCTTTGCCACTCATTCCGTTCTGGTATTGTGGCCTAGTACTTTTTATCGAACCTCCATGATTTAAGCGGTGCTTTCACTGGCAGTTTTAGGAGGGGCAACTCTTTCGTCGCCAGTCCCTCGACCGCCAGATGGCCCTCTCTTTCCTCCATGCCCTTCCACAGTCCTTGGTCCCTTAATCGCAGGTGCGTCGCCATCGTCTCCTTCTTGATCCTAGTTGGAAGCGAGGGGAGATCCAAGATTGTTTCCAGGGCGTGGATGGGGGGACCTCATTGCGCCGGTTATCCCTCTGCAGAAGAGCCCTTGCAGGCTCGTAAGCTTTTTCCTTGGTCTTATGATGGCCGTGTATATCCAGTGCTTCTTATAGATCTCACGAGATTTTTGAGGGAGAAGACCAGCAATGCCCTTTTCGGCGACCTTTTCAATGTCAACAACAACTGACTGACTTTTGTTTATTACCATAGCAACACTTCCAGAGCACACCAAATTTTGAATTAATCCACCATGCCAACAACAATCAATGACAACTATCAGTGATGCGAGTTGACACCTCGAAACTATAGTACCGTTAAGTGGTCTATAATTATTTTTTAAATTTTTTTGTATTTTCAGCTTGTCGCTTTCTAAAGTGCATAATATAGTGTATAAAGCTCGGGACTAAAGCGTCTTTTAATCCCTCAGCGAATTTTAGCTCTCCCTACGTATGGCTACAAACCTTGCGCCGCGGTATTAAAAGTATCACTTTAATCCCTAGGTTTATAATATACTATTGATATCTTACTCTTTAAGGGTTATTTTGGGGTGATTAAGAACATGAACTATAGTCCAATTTCTTGATGATCGCACTGTCGTCATTTTTGCGTCTGAAAATATATTTCTTTATTGTCAACAGTTTGCATGTCCAATAATTTTTTGTTGTCAATGTGAAGTAACAGTTGAAACAATCAACGACATGGCTTTTTTACATATTTATAGTCGCTGTCTAAAACAATGTATCAAATAGAGATCCAAAAAATTTTTTTTGTATGTCTTTCTTCATTTTTAAAAAATACTACTAAACTGTGCTTTTTTTAAGCTTTTCTGCGCTAAATTTTTAAACTCACGTTAGTAAAAATAAGAGCACTAATCCCTTACGAGATAACGCGCAACAAACTAAGATTAAGTACCGCTACACATAATGTTATTATCAAAACAGCATCATCAGCTCTCCACTTGCTCGCATCTGTTACGTTTCATCCCAAAATAAAAATTTGTTATTAATAGCGTTGATGGGTTAACTACCCTAAACACTTTCAAACACGTGACGCTTGAAATTATTAAATGAGAGTTCAAGATGTCGCGAAGAGGAGAAGGCAGGGGGATAAAATTTATGATGTTGGAGTACTTTGTGATTTAGGGCAAAATTTTACACTAATAATTTTAAGCAAATCAATCACTTTTCTTTTGACACCCAACTAACATTTAAAGTTATCACGACGTAACCGACACCACATAGAAATTCCTGCAAGTAACCGCAACTTGCCCCCGCTAGTGATTCCCTAAGTGAGGAAAAATTTTCCGGTTATTATTACGTTGCCACGACTTCAAAGTTAGGTATCAAATACCGCTATGTCGCAACGACCTTCTTGATACGTCGTGGCAGCGCTCTTTTATAGGATGGAGTCGAAAAAGAAGTGGATTAGTTCAACATAAATTCACACGTGACCAAGTGATTAACAAAAAAACAATGTCTTCGAATTTTTTAGTTTGGTTATGGCTAGTATGCATTATACATGCGATCAAAAAGTGTGAATTTTTAAGTAGAGAGTCAAAATTCAAGGGCGAAGGACATTTTAATATGCGATATACGCCACGTTTATTGCAAAAAATAAACTCGCACTCGCAATTCTGCCGTTTTCTTGTAGCTGATGAAATTGTTTCGTTGTGATTTTTGAAGTTATGTTTTCACAACCAGCAGCTGAACCTCTCAGAAAATTTAGTTTGCGTATAAAACAATTTATTTCTTTAATATTAGGGCTCAAAAAACGAAAATAAAAGAAGGCAGATTTTCTGTTCCACTAAAAAACATAGCCGACCGAGAGTCCCCGATAGTACAAAATATTACTTTAAAAGAGTTGCGACTTAGAAGTGGTCATAAAAAGTTACTTCCTTGACAATGCCACATCATTATGCAACCATGAAGTGGCCAACTTTTGTAGGGAAATTTAAAGTAATTTTCTAGTTGCGGCATTCAACGTCGGCTACTTTAATGAGACTTAAATTTATTGAGGCAAATATGTAAGGAATAAAAGTCGGAGCTACTACAAATTTACGAATGAGGAGGAACCTTGGAGGGACGAGAACTTGTTATTTTCTCATGGTGGTAAGGAATATTTCCAAACAGCACTATAAAAGAATATAATTAAGAAGTCGTTACGTTACGCGATACTAGAGAGTATTCCAAACTTATAGTCCCAGATTGTTGTTCTGACGACCACAAAGTAGTGAAGCTGTTACTACAAATTTTAGTTGGGCAGGTAGCCATGGCTATCATGTGTTTTTGTCCTACTTTGGTGAACAAAATAAATAGAGTTTTGACAGCTGTATAGATACTACGTTATTATTCCCCAATAATTTTTTTATTTATTTATTTTTCCCAATACATAATATACTATATTATTCAAAGTATTTTCTCCAATAATATCAGGAAAAGAAAGACGATGCCCACAGAAGCAGCGCTTGTACGTAGGCACGTTCTCACCATCCCAAATATTATTCAAAAAATGAACTAAATGTGACATTTAAGAGAATGGTATAGAAAAGAAATAATTAGTTTTTATAAAACCATATTTACCTAATTATCAAATATTATACTTAATAAATTAATATGAGAGAAGAACCCTTAAATGAAATAAAAAAAAGAAATTAAAAAAAATATATTTTATTATTTGTTACAGAATTTTTAATTTTAATGATAAAATAGCTCTTATTTCAGTTCGTGGTGAATTTACAATCCAATATTTAAGTTTATTCTTAAAATGTTTATATACGTTAATATTTCTTATATTTTTTGGGAATTTGTTGGTAGATATGTGCAGCTAAGTATAATGTTGAATGCTGAACACGACTTTTATTAGTTTTATCCATTTTAATACCTGATTCCATTTTATGTCTAGTTTTGTAGTGATGCGTTATCTCTTGTAACGTTTCTTTATTTTTAAATTTATATAGTGCCACTTTGAAGGCGTAAAGTTGTTTAGTATCGAAAAGTTTACTTTCCTTGTATAGTAAGTCGGTCGGATATGTATGTTTTTTTCTAACATGATCTTTAAAAAAGATTTTTGGATGGTTTCAACATGTTTAAGAATGTTATCATAGGCACAACCCCAAGTTGTTATTTCGTAAAGAAGATGGGACTGTACAAAAGAAAAACATATCATTCACATAATAAAAAATTAATATGAATTTCTGGTTGATGACTTATGATACCAAAACCAAAAAAGCACTGTCAAACAAATACTATACGTTTTCATATAGAACTGATGACGTTTCCAATACGATTTGTTTCAAACTGTCCATGAAAACGGGGCGAATCGATTTTTTTTTTTCGTTGGCTTTATCCAAGTTCAATCAGGCATCGTATCGAACTGACTGTGACGATACCAAGAATAAGCTCTATACGCACTTCCAATATTCCTAGCTATTTCTTTATTTTATTCATTTTGCTGTAAACTCATTGGCGCTAAAAACCAACAAAAAAGTAATAATTTTCGAAAACTAACCTTAAAATGCCCCAAGCGAATGTCAAAAATTTCAAAGGTTTCCAAAACAGAAAAGGGAATCGTATTGAAAACGTATTACGTTCCACATGGGAACGTAGTATAAGTATAACATAGACTACTTTTCAAACATAATAACGTTTATGCTAAAAGTATACTTTTTAATTCCAATTTTAAGGGACTAAAATTATATTTTAGGCTGCATCTTTGGATTTCTTCTTTTTTTTTAACAGGTCTTGTTTTAACCGCATGCCAAACCTCTTATATGCATTTTTACCGCGACATAAAATTACCGAGCCTGTTGCTTGATATCTTGCATGGCGTTCGTTCTTGTTTCGCTGCCAAAAGCCGGCATTTTAAAATCTAAAATAGCGATATATACCGGGATTACTATTATAATAATATAAGCTCTCGCAAGGGAAGTGCCGTGTTGGTTTTATAACGCAAATTGCGGTGTTATTTCAACGTTAACTTGTAGGTTTGGCTTGATGTAATAAATCCAATTAAATGTACAGGGTGGGGACTGGAAAAGCTAGCCAAAACACCTCCACTAAGATTTCTATTATATCAATTACTTTCCCAGCCAACACAGTTACGTAAATATTACGTAAAAGTTACAACACGTGATCACTCTGTTACATAAATTCTAGTTAAACTGAAAGTCACAACAAGACAAAAAGTATCTTCCCTGTTCTGCATAACTTCATGCACAAAGTTCCCGTAAATAATATGTAATTAAAATAACGTAAATAATGCATGGAAACAAAAAATTGGGAAACGACAGATTAACTAGTAACTAAAGTGCATTTGTTGTAAGAAGTCTGCTAAGCAATAAAACCTCTTGAGCAGGTAAGTCGGTGGTTCTCAAACAATAAATTATATTTTTGGAACATGACGAATTACATTTTCTAAATAATAGTAGTTTTTACATCTAGTGGCTATAATAGTGTAAAAAAACATGATTTAAGTAACTGTATGCAGATAACTAAAGCATGGCGTTTTTGGTTACCGATGCAAAAAAAAAATTTTTTTGATCACGGGTACAAAAAAAGATTTCTGTCCGTTTTTTACCCAAAATTAAAGAGAAATAGCGAAAAATAGTAATACTGAAAAAAATCTAATTATTCTTGCCTAAAAATAAAGCCATTTCCGCCAGTTTTCACCAAGTATTTACGAAAAAAATCATTTAAAAACATCGTAAAAATATTAAACTGTCAAATATTAAAATGTCGCAGCAACGAACGTCACCGATAAAAAGACACATCGCTATGGCAACCATTGTTATTTCATTTACCAGCCACCTTGACTTATAATGTAAAGATGGTCTGTTTTGCGAGAAGTGCTCTTCGTTCGAGATTTTTAAAAGTATTTTCTTATTTTTCTTGGGTTTTTTGATAAAGGTATTAAAAAAATTAGTGTTCACAACTCGTGGATAAACTGTGCTTTTTTTTACTCGCGTTTTTAAATACCTCGCTGCGCTCGTTATTTAAACCAACGCTTGTAAAAAAGCACTATTTTAGCCACTAGTTGTGAAAACTACTATTTTTGCATCGGTAATTAGGACAGTTATGGTTTGGACATTTGTACACAGTATTTAAAAAATCATTTAAAGTTAATACAAAATAATTAGGTAAAAAATGATTATTTCTTAGATTTTATAGTATTTAGGCAAATTAGTTTTATAAATTCTTTTTTATAACGTTTTGGTTCTAAAAAGAATCGATATTGCAGTCTTGCGATAGAACGCACCTACTTATAAATGCATACTAAAAATAGTCTTCGTCTACATCTGAAATATCATCCATGCTTTCAGAATCATTATCATCATCCGTAATAATTAACGGTCTTACTTCGTACATAACCTGTTTTGTCTCATAAGATTCAAAAATAATTTTTTCCGTGTGTTCAATGCATTTCCGCCATTCTTCTTTGCCCACTTTGTTAAGTGCCTCCTCCCACAACTTTATAACGCTAGGCTCACCGATATTTTTACAGGCATGTTTGTCATAATAATTTTTGCTAATACCCCATACCAATTCAAAACTTGATGTCCATATTTACATCCAACAATATATTTTTTTTTAAATGGCTGCTCTTTGCCTTTGCTTAAAAGATCACTTTTTAAAAATAAATTTTCATTGTTTATGTTTTTCTTTGACAACCACTCTCTTATTTCCTCTTTTTTCCAGCTGCTTGTAGGAAATTTCTCTTCGAGTCTCGTATGGTAAGACGCATTGTCCAAAACAATTAAGGAAGGGTTTCCTAAACTTTTTAAAAGTTTTTCTCAAACCAATGCTCAAGAATGTTAGCATCCATATTGTCTTGATGATCGTCGGTTTTTTTGTTGATGAAAATATTAAATTGGCATTTGAAATAAATCCTTCTTCATTGACTGCATGTATTATTATATATCTTTATCCATTACTTGCATGGGTATTGGAATAGCAATGTTTCTATTCATCCTGCCAAGACGATTTTGTTGAAGTTTTGTGCGCAAATATCTATGTTTCGTCAAGAAAAACAATTTGCCTTGGCAATTCCGATTTTTTGTTTTTTATGTAATCTCTCAGAAATTTCCATTTTCTTGACACAATATTGGATTGCTCGCAAAGCACTTTTCTGTTGTTCGTTTTTTTATATTTAAAGTCCATCTCTTTTAAAATTTTGGACAAACTGGTAATTCTAATATCGCAAAGTTGTTTTTTCTTTATCTTTTCTAGAATAGCTTTGAGGGTAACATATTCCTTTGACTTATACATATCATAAACAATATTTCTAATCTATAGTTTAATTCCTTGGGATAGATCAAAGGTTTTTGAATGCTCTCGAACCCTTTTATATGGTCTGTCCAATTCCTCTTCACTCTGTTTTCGAAGTCTTCTTAAGATCTTATCTGAAATGCCGCAAGCATCAGACGTTCGCTTTTGCACTGCCAAAACAAACACTAACGGGCCCGAGTTATTTTTTTCTAACGTAAAATAACGTTCCACTTGTAATACCAAACGGCGTTCACCTGGAGATAAACACCTTCTAGGCGTTTTGTCACCTTGCTCAACATTTTCCATAACTTGAGTCATTTTGTTTCCTTGATTTTTTAAAGAGTTAGATTCGTGGGTTATAAGACTAGGATTGAATGAAAACTATTTAATTGTGGCAACGTTTCGACTATAACTTAGTCTTTTTCATAAGTTTGCTTTATAACTGCTTTAAATTCCGTAATTCACACACAATAAGAAACAAACTAAAAGCAAATAAAGCATACCTACTTATTTAAAATAGAACATCCATCCCTAACTGAAGCAAATTTTAATTATTTCTTGGAAGCAATAAAATCTATTTGCAGTGATTATTAGCATTGACGACAGTTCCAGATTTACCTATAATGACCCCAAGATATTTAAATTCTCGGAAAATATAGCTGTCAAAATCTTTAACTTATTGACACAAAAAAATTTTCAAAATTATAAGTGAAAAATAAATTAAAATAGAAATATTTATCGTGGTGTAAGTGTAACGCATTATTCTTAAATAATTTGGTTTTAAGACCGCTGATACATACAGTGAACCAGTGAGATATCTGACACGATCAAGTAGAGGGAGGGCAATCTAACTTAACTGAATTACTGTTCAAAAAGCGATAACATCTTTTGGAGAGTTAATCCGATATCGGACTTCATACAGCGAACCCACTTTAGAAAGTAAATGGAAAGGTAAAATTGGAGTAAATTTTTTTACATAATGTTTATATCTCTTAGAAGTAACATCAAGGTAAACTTGACGTAACGTAAATAACGTACTCTTTATGTAACTACTATATACATTTATAACATTGATGTTACATAATGTCACAACAAAGTAAAAAGTAACTTTCATGTTCTGCATAATTCCATGCACAAAGTTCCCTTCGTATTACGTAAATATAATGTATTTAAAGAAACATAAGTTATAAAAACAAAAGATCAAAAGATCTTTGGTGGAAAAAGAAACGAAAATTCAAAATTGGATGCGTATCCCACAAGGAACACACAAAGGACCAGCGTTCGCTTAAAAAATCTCCAAATCAGGTACTTCAACCGAAAAGAATCTAAAAACAAAAGATCATATTCAAACATAAGTTATGTTATGTTAGTATTACGTAAATATTATGAAAACTTTTTTATGTAAGGTTTTTGACTTTAGATTTACGTAAATACTATGTTAACGGGCCTATTTAAGCGCTTTTATGTAAGGGCGGTTTGAAAATTTTGTTGTATAAACACCATTTAAGCGAAGTGGTATATCGCTTTGACGCATTCCTTCTAACTTAAAGAAATACGTAACCCTAGTTTTATCGAAAAATCTGTTGTTAATGAACGACGTATAAACCAACGGCGTAGCGTGGGGGGAGGGCAGGGGGGTTCTTCACCCTTTCCGCTCTCTGAGTCTTGGCACCCTTTGTGTGCTCTCAGCTCTGTGTTAAAACAATAAACATTACAATAATATTTTAAAAAAGTAAAGTAAAGTTTATATCTTAAAGACGCCCACAAATAAAGATTATTTAAGTCGGTGTATAATAAACGCGCTGCAGTATGTAACAATTACTGACCAAAGATAAAATCGGAAGTCTTTCTATATTGTCGTGAAAAAAAAATATGTTTTCCTTGTTTTTCATTGATTTGAAACAGTGGCAGAGAAGTGTTAATCCCCCTGTAATTTATTGCAAAAAAGAGAAAATTAATTGAGGAAAGTCAAAAAAGAAAAAAAAATCACGAAATTTGTTTTGTTTCGAAAAGCGAAAAAGGTCCAAAAACTTTTTTTAGAAATGCTCGTAATATGGAAAAAACGTTAGTATCCATATCCTATTTCTTGCTATATTTAATTCTGGTTAGGATAGGGAGGTACCTGTTATCATTACTACCAAGGTTTCTGCTATACCATGCTTACCCTAGCGTAGATCTAGACTTTAAAATAAATATATTCTATGTGATATTGGATACCCTTATAGAGAGGCTTGAATCAAAATTTCAAGATTTTTTAAGTTTTAAAAAAATTCCATTGTTGAATTTATATAAACAATTCAGAAAACAATTTAAAATGTCTCGCTGACTTAATTTTATTTTACGTCCAGATCTAGAAAGTACTACTATAGATTAATATACATCATTTTGTTTGTTGATATCCGAATTAAAAGATGAAATCGGGAAACCCGAAGAAATTTTGCCATTTATGATAAAAAACAGTTTTAAGCTTTCAAAAATTATACCAAATAATAAATACAATTGCTCCTAGCAGTGCGGAAGCTAAGCGCACTATTAACAGACTAAAAAAAAATTACTATTGATTTCGATGTGATACAGGGGGTATTCTTGAATCTATGCATCTCATTGGTCCAAACCTTCGGTTTAAATCGTTTTTTCTCACTTTCGCCCGATATTGATCGAAAGTAATTCCATTGGTCTTGACTAAGGCATGGACGAAAGACATATAGGATAGAGTAGGTAAGATGTTAGACACCTGTAAAATATTCATATTCAATAATATGAATTTGTCTGAAAATCTAAAGGAAGACTTATGAAAACTTGTGTTTTTATCAACCTATTAATAAAACAAGATATTCGTAAAAACGTTGAAAATGTTATTAGTCTGGTTGTTCATAAAATCTCCCAGAAGTTATACAAACCCATAATACTGTATAAAAACATGGGTGTAATCATAGAAACCTATTAGGTTTAATGAGTCTGTTTGATTATGAAATCTCTTAGAAAACGGTTTTTTCATAAAGCTATAAAATATATGAAAATAAAACAATTGTACTATAAAATTTCATACATATTTATAAGTCTTTTAGATGACAGGATCAGGTATATATGAAACCCTACAAATTCTTACCAAAATCAAAAACAACTCATACGTTATTGTAAAGTTTATTAAACCAAAAATTGTCAAAATAGGTTCAAAAGTAAAAAAAAATCAAAATTAAAATTAATGATAAAAAAAGCTATAAATAAAAACTTCTTCCAATCCTTGTTCTTCGAATGGCGATACTGATCCGCTGGGTGATGAAACTTGTAGCATTTTTTGTTTCAATTTTTTTTGCTATTTCAGAAATTAATTTTTTAGCTTCATCACCCCATGGACCTAGGGTTTCCACTGCAAAAGTGTGAAACAAAAATCATCTGTCTTCTAGCTCTTTATATTTTGTCCTTTTTTGTATTTCTCCTATCTTAGCTGCTTCTCCTGATTTATGAGAAGTTTTACCAAGAAAGGAGCTGCAAAGCGAGTCCCTGCAGGTGGCATCTCAAACTAAAGTTTTTCCCCCCTTCCAAGGAATCAAAGCGATCCCGTCTACCGTTTTCCGGTACTCCTACAAATACCGGACGGTTCTAGTTTCGCTGGAAATCCTGCTGAAACCAGAGACCGCTTTATAATTGTCGTTGATCAAACTGTGACGAGTCCATCGACCTGCACTTTTTTGCAGCTAAGGCCATGAAGACCCAATTTACTCACTGTTTCGCCACAAGTGCAGGTGTGAGACTCGCAAACAGGAAGACCAAGACGAAGAGCGACAGAAATACGAAAAGACGAGTCATCCAATAAATTTACTAAAGAAGAGGAGGGCAAAGCATTAAGCCACGCATTACTCTCGGGCTCATTAAGAGCTAGAAGACGTGCTTGATCAAGTTCAGATTTTGAAGATAAAAAAATTTGCTGAAAGAATACATCGCATATTGCAGTACCGAAATCTCTTTGTGATTTTAAATGAGAAGTATCCGAAATGCCTGTTAAATTTTGATATTTATTTGATGCTTCGATCAAAGCAAAGTCTGGAACATATTGCAGTACCGAAATCTCTTTGTGATTTTAAATGAGAAGTATCCGAAATGCCTGTTAAATTTTGATATTTATTTGATGCTTCGATCAAAGCAAAGTCTGGATGCAAAATAATTTTCTCAGGAAGAATTTGTGAAAAAATATATGATCAATCATTCAAAGAACCAAGAAAAGCTGAGTAACAAAGAGTAATAGTAATAGCTCATTTCTGATTCCTAAACCACCTAATTTAATTGGAAGAATGCACAGTGACCAAGCATTCGAATCAATTTTACAGTTTATAATATTTTCTAAACTAAATTTCAGTAGATCGTCAAATATTTTTAAACATTCCAGCATCCTCCAACATGGCGCTGTCCGAAGTAAATAAGTGATTCTTGGAATCGAAAATGAATGTTTTAATAAATAATGGGCAGTATGAAAATTTAGAGATTTTCAAGATCAATTTTTGATAAACTATCAATATTTGAGTCATAGTCTGTAATATTTAAATTGTGTTCTTTACTCAGATGTGAAAATTTACACTTTGCTAAATTAATTTTTAAGTCAATACTCAAACATTCTTTCCTCAAAAATTCAAAATCTTTGAGTACGCTACAAGGATCCCCAGCTTAAGTTCCGTCATCAAGATACCATAAATTGATATCAGATTTTAATTTTGAAATTATAGAATGTAGAGATAAGCAGAATAGTGGTGGACCTAAAGGATCACCTTGCTGGACTCCTCTTTGTGATAAAATGGTTTTTCCTCCAAATGATAAAAATGAAGGATATCTATAAAAGTGTGAAATGAAATTGAAAAATTGTGGTATGTGCTTGTTAACTTGTTATAATACAATTTCTCGATTGATCATATTAAAAGCGTTATAAAAATCTATTTTCAAAATAATTTTTTTCTGTAACATGAGGAAAGGCCAAAAATCGCCGGACCGAGTGGCTAATTATTTCGCATCCGCTTTTGGTACCAAAACCTGAGTTGGACGAAGCAAATTGCCTAAAGTTTCAAAAATTGAAAATCAAACTAATTTTGCTGCTAATCTACGAAAGCATAAACCGACTGCAATGGGACGTATTCCTCCATCTTTTTTATTTAAAGCGCAGAGTGAAGCTCCGTAAAAAATGGGTAAAATACAGGCACGAAGCCATTAAGAATATGTACAAGAAGTAGCGACAATGAATTTTGAAGATTTGAAGAAAATGTACCTAGTTCTTCATTCAAAAGGTCTTTTAAATGTTGCGGACTCAGTGCGTCTAGACCTGCCGCAGAACCCGGTTTAAAAGAAAAAACTGATTTTTTTAATATTTGAATGAATGAAATCAAAACTGTTGTACTCATTCGGGACATACTCGGGAAAAATTTGCATATCTTCATGGCGTGGATGTTTTTCTAAAAGTTTGTTGTATGTTTCATCATTTTTCAAAGCCAAGTATTTTGAAATTTTCTAATTAAGTTTTAACCAATTCGCAGTTTTAAGACTCTTACATACAAAAAATAAAGTAAAAGCAAGCGTATAGAGCCAACTTTGGGATCCCTGTATATGTATGTGTTGCAAGAAAATAGGGAAGCAGCACGGTTCCCTGGGGAGCACGCTCCAAAATTCACTCTATTTTCACTCCGGAAATCACGCTTGTCCTTCGACCCTTTAGCGTTGAGTGACGTTTAGGACGTGACTGGTGGGATTTTCTTTTCCCTTATCTTAGATTTTCTAGCTTAGATAATTCTTGAAAATTAAATGTTGAAAAAAATTGGCGGACCATTAAGGTGTGGTATTACATAGGAAGAAAATTTTGTCAAAAGAAGGTACTTATGACACTGGGTTGTCTTTTAGATTTATCCTCTTTTCACAAATTAGGTGGTACCATACTGATGAGAACCATTAGTGTATAACACGTACATATCTACGGTTTACCAAATAATTGCCTTTTTTGAGGGAATGCCCGTTATTCTTAATTTGTTTTTTAAAAATTTTCGGGTGGGGGGGATAGGTATAGGGTAAATTCTGAACATTATAACTCCAAAGTCAACAAACGCCATCTTTTCTAAATTTAGTAATAAGTTTTGGGAGGGGTTTGTCCTTAACCTCCATCCTTCCGGTACTACACCAATGATTACCATCTCCATTCGATGCACAGTAAAGCGAGCAATAAGCTTATCCCAGCTTTCGTTTTTATGTCAAATCGCAGCTAACTTCTTCTTGTATACATACTTTTCGATGGTAACAGGTAACAGAAGCTTAATAAAGTTACACCCCCCTCAAAAAAAATCAATTTGGATATTGTAAAAATGTACTAATTTATTCCCCTGTTAGAAACTATTGTACTGAATGAATAACGGAGTTATTTGCACTTAAAGGGGGGTGGGTGTGGCTTGTCGCTAAGTTGCACCCCCATGCTTAGGAGATAGATTTAATGAAAGTTGATATGTCATAATTAAGTACTAATATGTACTCTTAAAAAAGGGTCCATTTAGTTCACAAAAACCATCGGTTCCTAAGATTTTTGTTTGTTTGTTTTGGGCTATGTAGCTTGATATCAAGGTACACCCCCTCTGCTTAGGAAAGAGGTTAGAAAAAAAGTAATTAGGCCATCATTTGGTACTAATAATGTACTAATTTCAGCCTCTTCTAAAAAATTGACTAAGTACTCTCAAGATAACTTGATTTTTTTTACCTTAATATCAAGGTACAGCCCCCCCCCTTTGCTTAGGAAAGAGATTCGACGAAAAGTGACTATACCAGAATTTGGTACTAGTTTTGTACTGATTTCTTCCTTTTCTAAAAATTTGCCTACAAATTTTTTTAAAAAAAGACCAAATTAGTACATAATTAGTACATAATTTTTACAATATTTATATAATTTATCGGAACCAAGCAAGCATAAATTTAATGATCCATTGAACACACAGTTACATAAGCTTAGCTACCTAGTCTTAGTGTTTTATTAGTATTCATCTGATGATGATTGTAGATATTTCAGCAATTAGCGTAACGGTGGGATTTACTAAATAAACGGGTTTAGTCTATTTTAGAACGGTCCTAAGTTTAAGTAAAATTTTTGGTTTTAAGCATTTTAAACCAACCCACCTTGAGTTTTGGACATAGTTTGATTTACAAGAAGAATTTTAATAAATTTGTTCATTAAATAATCATCTCAACACAATCTTTTGTTGGATTTAAGAAGAAAGTTTCAATTCGGAAGATAAGAAAATTAAAAATTTTAAACCAACGCGGGGTTTAAATAGTAAACACTCTGTAGAACACATTAAAATTGGGCTTATATGTCACTCTAATTAAAACTTACCCTTCTTAATTAATTTTTCCAATTAATACTTGATGTCACACAAACATTTAGATGGGTAATAATAAAATAAGGAGTAGATTAATTTCGTATTTATTTAAAAGGTGTTTCTATTTATGAAATGTATTTAAAAACTTAAATGCAAGTTTTGTTTACATTTCTTTCACTGTCGAAATGTCAGTTTCAAAATATTAGCTGCGTTCAAATCAGAAACAGCGAGTTCGGATCTCTTACCTCTGCTTATACCTTGGCTTGCACCAACCTCTACTGATGAAAGCTACAGCTTTGAAATGAGTGAGCTTTGAGCAAGGAAAGTTTTCTTGACTGAGCTTTTAGATAACCTCAATGTTTTATTTTGAGTTTGTAAATAAATTAGCATAGTTGTTTTGGGTTTTTTTGTTTGGTATATTTTTCGTGCATAATCAGTGACCTTTACTTATGTTTGTTTTGCCTCGTAGTGCCCTCATAAATATATTTTTTGTGCTGAAAACGGGTTCAAAATATGGCGTTTTTCTGGATAAAATTGGAGGTGTTTTATTGGTTAATGAACAACTTGGGACATTAAATAAGGTAAATTAATGCTTGTAAAAACGGATACTTAGGGAAAAATTAGGTTTGGGGCATTTTTTCCTCAAATATAGTATATTTAGAGAAAAAAAGCGGTTTTTCTGTGGTATTTTGCAATAACAATACAAAATAATGGATAACTTTGTGTCTTTTCTGTATGGGTAAGTGTTTTTTGAAAACTGGTTTTAAAATTTAGCTCAGTTGGTAGATCATTAGACTGGTATTCTAGAGGTCCCGAGTTCAAATCCTGGTCGTGGAAAAACTTATTCCAATTTATTCCCTTAAATTTATTAGGGCACTAAATTTTCCCCTCATTTTGTAAATAAGTTTGACTGAAATTATTAGTTGACACCTCCAATAAAACGCTATATGTCGTGTATCGTTGGTTGATAGATAAATAGAAATTTTGTCTAGGTTTTTAAAGCCGCAGTAGGCTTCAAAGATCTCCCCACTACTAACAAATGAATCGGACGAAAGGATTTCCGAATAGTCAGTTAAAACCCCAGTTCCTCGGTAGCTCAGTTGGTAGAGCATTAGACTGGTATTCTAGAGGTCCCGGGTTCAAATCCTGGTCGTGGAAAAACTTTTTCCGATTTATTCCCTTACCCTTTGCCCTCTACGTCACAAATATTTTTTGTTAAAATTTAATACCCCCCAAAGGTGTAAATATTTAGACTTGTGCTGGGTACTATTTTAGATCTTGGTAAATCCCACAAATCTCATTCTTAATGTTCTCTTTAGTTAAAAAAAAAACATGTCCATATAAAAATACATTTATTACATAAATCTGGATTGGTTGAATTTAAAAAAATACATTATATCTCCACCGATTGAAATGTTTGAATATTTCGTATTGGTGGCCTTAGAAAAATCAAAAAAGTGCTCCGAGGTTTGTCTTAGTTTATACAAAATGTGCCTTCCATTCAAAGGTCAGCGAATTCTGATGTTTATTTGACTCCGAAAGTATGGATATCACATGACCCGTTTTGAGCTAAGGTCACTGACAGAAATAAAAAATTATCTCCACTCTTAAACGATTAATTGTTTGCTTCAATGTTTTTTCCAGGCCAAATATATTAAGGAGCATTACGGGGACGATTTTTTTTCGAAGAATACAGTCTCTCCCTTTCGCTTCAAAAATCTATTTCTCTATTCATCTTTATTCAAGACACTGATTGCTAGATAACACGCGACCTGCATGCAAGACAATGTCCAGAGCACACTGAGTGACGCGGTGCATGGCCTACTGTATTATTATTGTGTGTAGTTTCTCAACTTTGAAAATTGCTCTGAAATCGGCTGGTTAATTTAAGGACCAATTTTCCCTGCAATGAAGGAAATTGCACGGAAGAAATGGTTAAAAAATTTAACAATATTTGTAGTAGCCACAATTTGCCTGCATTTATGTACAGCAGGATTCATTAGTTTTAATTAAACATAGAACTTTCAAGATTAAGTACAAAATATATTAGTTTTCAAAAATCGGTCAAATAATAATAACAAAATGAGAAATAAATTCCCAATGAATTTTACCACTAGTTCTACCACTAACTTTGGGGCTTTCTACTATGACCAATCGATATGGTAAAGCCATGATGGTAATTTAAGGCTTAAATATTTTAGCATAATTTAAGGGGTAACGTTTTTGTTTAAGCAATTTTTACTATGTTTTTTACATTTTTATGCCATGATTTTGCACACATTTTAAAGCTTTCTTTCCAAACTTTCGATTTCTAGAAAAAAACACTCAAATTTTTCAAGTTTTCACTGTTTTTTTAGCGTTCAAAATAAGTATCAAAAAATATTTAGAAAGAGAAGGCAGAATTTTAGAGGTAGATGGAGAGATATTTTAGTGACGTACAAAAATATTTAAGGTTGTTGAAGAGAGACAGCAGGCTATAAAAAAGTATTTTAGAGAGAGATGAAATTAATTTAAATTTCTGTTATGTCATCTGTCTGTCATCTTGAGTGGTGTCGTGCATTTGAATTTGTTTTGCCATTTTTATACAAAAACCAACAAAAATTGTAATTTTTTAAAGCATAAAGTGTGTGAAACATAAGGTGGTATTAATTTCTTTCAATCAAAATTCTTTACAGTTTTTAAATTTACCAAAAAACGTGTCCTAACATAAATGTAATTAAGCACATCTAAAAATAATTTAACAGGTATTTAACTAAATTATTTTAAGGGTCATCATGGCTTTACCATAACTAAATTATTTTAAGGTTCATCATGGCTTTACCAATAGGAAAAAATAACCTATATAAAATACATTGCAGTACCACAAGAATACATAATGAGAGAGACGCAAACACGTGTTTCACCCTTGTACATGTATTCCTGTGTGCTTTTAGGTTAGTAACCAGATTAAAGTCATCAAAGTACATTTTACTTTCCCCACACTAACACAAAATGTAAAAAAAATAAACTCCTTGATTTTTATTGACTTTTCACAGGCCTTTGACATGGTTAACCACCAGTTTATTGTTGCTAATATCAAGAGGAGCGGGGTTAGAAATTTTTCATCTTATGGGCGGTTCTATCTAAACAAAAGCTATTATAAAAAGTTGAATATTAGATCGGAATTAATACGGATCAAAAACAACTAATTTTCCTAATAGAGGTCTAAAGTTACAGTTAATAAAGACGTAACTTAGCATTAGTGAGAAATAACAAGGTGCGCGTAATATGCATGTGTTTACCTACCTCTACGCTACGGGGTATTATAATTTACTAATTTTGGTTCGCGTAATTGTAGTAAGCAGGAATTATGGAATATGTTTCAGTAAGCCATAACAAGAAAGCTAAATGAGGAAAGTAATTGTTGTTTGCATAGGGTACGCTAATGACAATAGAAGCTTTTAGCAATGAAAAGTTTTTGACAAAAATCTTTTAAAAAGTTCACTAAAAAATATACAGTTAAATATTTTTTAATGGTATAATAAAAAATTGGTGCTAGAAAGCACGGATAGTCCATCATACAATCAATTATTTTATGTTGATAGGAAATGAAAGATTTGAAACCTATAAATTTTTGGGTAATATTTACGAAAACCAAAATCTGAAAACCGCATATCAATAGATGCCTTACTTCTAAAGTTATGATTTTTTTAAATAACTTTTTACGCTTTTTTAAATAACTCGGAAACTAAAGCTCCCACGAATTTGGACTTTGGACTACTTGCTTTTGTTCCAAAGTTACAATTGTTTTAATTATTTTATCCCCCTTTTCCTCCTTTTAACCCCCCACCATCCTACCCAAAAGTTAATCAGTTCATGGTCAGCCGATAGACCAAATTTCGTTAAAATCGATTAAGGCGTTCTTGTGTATACAGACAGACAACAGACCGACAGAAAACTTTTTTTTTTCGTCGATAAAGGTGTTTTGGAACCTTATTAACTCATTTTAGTTAGAAGAAAAGTAAAAATTTCACGATTTTAATAGTCCCCATACCATATTAATATGGTGCCCTTATATACCTACCCTATTTTAGTGGACTATGTTTTTTAAAATTAACTAAAACTTTTGTAAGGAAGAACTTGTCTTTTTGTGTTATTTTTAGGTTTATGCTTTAATGAAAATATAAAATTCAAGGTTAAAAAATATACCTACTAATTGCCTTCAAAATGTAAAAAAAATGTGGTCGATACGAGTTTTGAACTCGCGATTTTCTGCAAGAATCAGGATCCTTCAATCGAGTGATAGAAACCCTTTCCGCTCGGCCACAGTCTCATTTTACAAAATTTTCTTCATTCCAGTATAGACTCAAAAGAGGAGCATGGCCAACTGGATTAAAAATTGTGGCAAATAAACTGGGGAATTTTAAAAGTATATAAAAATAGAAAGATTAATTTAATGCGAGTTATAGGTAAACCTAAAATATAATAAAAGTGTAGTGGTGAATTTCAAAAAAATACGAGGAAAACTTTTATTAAAGTCGTTCCAAACTGAACAGGTAAACTCATTCAAGAAGTAGTAGATAAAAAAGTTGTCGACAAAGATTTGTCTAGATGCCCATCTTGAGGGTGGTGTGTCAAGCCATTTTTTATTGAAGACTTAAAAAATCACATATCAGCAAAAAATTGTGAGGTTAACTATACATCCTATTTTAGTTCAGCATAGTAAAAAAGTAAAGATAGGACTACCTAAAAAAGAAGTGAAGAAAAATAACGAATAATTTTAACTAAAGAATTTTTGGATGACAGTAGGTATATATAGAAGTGCAAAACTTCTTTATAAGTGTCGGTGATATGGGGCTTCGTCTTCGCGCTACACAACAATTTTTTTCAGTTGGCCTTAAGGATGCCTTAATGTTGGGGGTTCTTCGTGCCAATTACTATAATATAGCAATTTTCTCGTATTTTAAAATAAGATATCCTCGTGGCAAAATACCTACCACAGACCCTTTTTTTAAAGGAAAATTTTAGACGTTAAACCCCTCGAAGGTCTACAAGAGTTGTTGAATCAAATTGCTGTCAAATGCTTGCAATTTGGGCTTGAATGTTGGGAAAAGAAAATTAATGGTTACAGCTAAATAAAAAAAAGCATTAGAGGCTGTTGATTTGCAAATCGAAACTAAAATATAATCAATTGACCATTTTCCAAGTTTGGCTGGGTAGCAAAAAGGTTGGCCACCAAGCTAAAACAAAATGAACAGAAAAAATAAAAAATTGACAGGTAAATTTTGGTGGGAACCCTGATAAAATTAAAAGTATAGTGCAATAAAATCCCCGCGGGATTACTGCTGCAGAGTGATAACCATGAAAAGCTGGTTTAACATGTTCAAAAACGAGTTGTAAAGATTTACCTTTTATAAACACCTTCTTACACTATAAATTTAGTTTTTATGTAAATTTTAAATTAAATTCACTGAAGTGGTGGAAGTAGGGTTCCCAACAAAACTTACCTGTCAATTTTTATTTTTTTTCGTTGGTCATTTTGTTTTAGTTTGATGGCAAACCTTTTTGCTACCCGACCTCTCAAACTTGGAAAATGGTCAATTAGAAGTGTGTGACTTCTATAAATTAATCCCTAGTATCTGAAGATTGCCCAGTAGGACGGAAGGCGGCTAATCCTAATAAAAATATTTGCGCCAATACACGTTTTTTCTCTATTTTAATTAAGTGCACGGTACCATTTTCTTTTCTATTTTAAATAAAATGACAAAAACACTTTTTAATAATAGACAAAGAATTATCCGGAATCACCGAATAGTATACTTTGGCCATTTGGAAGGAGTAAAATCCACGAAAATTTAAATTTGTCAAAATATACAGGTGTTCAATTTAAAAAAAAGTACCTTCGCCGCCCTAGCTCCGCCTCCTTACTGACTGAAGGGGGCACGACCAGCATACAAAAATATGCATTTTGATAAGCCATGTAATTTTGTAAAATTTAATTATCTGCCTCTTTTAGTTTTCGAAATATTTAGGTCGATCGTTACTTTTCGAACGCCCGGTACAAGATCTATTTTAGTTTATTTTGGAATCTTCTCAGAGCCTAATTTTCTAGAAAAACAGAACTAATTTAAAGTCAAATAAATCGGAGAACAAATTCCACATGCAAGGCACGTTTGTGGAATTGAAGTTAGCCCTAAATCAATCGACCATTCCCACTGGTTCAATGATTGTTTAATATGTATGAACATCTATTTCAGACGTATTAGAGTACCTGTGAGTACCAGCTTTTAAAATAAACAAAAATATAATTAGGGTCATAGTTAAAAATATTATTAAAATTAAAAAAAAAAACAAATGGAAAATAAAATTAAACTCGTGGCATATCGATCCGACAAAGCGTTTTTGTTTCTCACTTCATTACGACCTTTCATCCTTATTAGGAATCATTAGGGAGTCATAGGATTGTACCTGGCAGTTGAAGATACACAGGCAATCATGCACATCTCTCGAATTTAACACAAAATGTTTGTGTGCACTACCTGTCGAATAAACTGAGAAACAAAAACATCAAAATTGAAAAGTGCAGAAGACCGTAAATACAGACTCCTGTACCTTTCAGCAGGTTATAGGAAGAAACCTATAAAAGTATAAGGTCACTGTAACATGATTAAGGTATCAGCAAGCAATCGCTCCGGAGGAGGCTTGTTGCGCATAACTAAAAAGTAAAAATATTTAAAAAAACAACACAACACAACTGCGAGGATTACAAACTTTTTGTTTTAAATTTGAGAGGTGTACATGGTTGCCTGGGTAGCTTCAACTGCCAGGTACAATTCTATGACTCCCTGATGATTCCTAATAAGGATGAAACAGGTTATAGGTGACTGAATTTTCCATTAGACATTGGAGGCCTGGTCGTAATGGAGTGAGAAACAAAAACGCTTTGTCCGATATGTCACGAGTGTTACTTTATTAACAAATCAGTACTGGGCAAAAATTTTTAAATGACAAAGCTATGTAGCGGCAAAACCGAAATTGGTCAAAACGTACTGTCCTAAAACCTTAAGGGTAAAACCGTACAAACGTAAAATAGTGTAACATATTGCCGTTAGATGGCGCTGCGGTGTGACAACGTTTGATTTGTTAGCCTGACAGCGCCTTCTGTATTTTAGGTACAGAGGACGCTGGCCCCGCTTAGAGTCGGTCAATTGAAATTAAGTAGTACCTATCTAAGGGCAGTATTCATAGTCCTCCCTTGGAAGGAGCCAACCCCACTCAACCCATTCTGTACAATAAAAAACAAGCGCGGCAAAAGCTGTTACGAAAAACTTGTCCGCATCTTATTTATCGGCTATGTAGTGCCATCTAGCGGCAATATATTACACAAGTTTTCCTGTCCAGCTGTTGTCGGCTTTATACGAAATCGACGCGCCTGCCCGGTAGACTCTTCGCCTCTGGATTATTTCCAGGCTAACTTGATTGGGAGAGTTACTATCGATATGCATTTTTCTCCTAGTTATATGGTGCGAACCAAGTTATAATAGGTATTTAAGGGCACTCTATTAAGTTTATGAGCTTGACCAGTCAACCAAAAACACGGGGAGCTAAAACACAACACGGGTGAAAGGTGATGAATACCTCGGTTAGCGTTGATAAATGTAAAGTTGTCAGAGCTAAATAGTTTTCGATCAATTCGCCGTTCTTCGCTTGTATTTATTTTGCTTGCAATGTTAAACACCTTTTTGTTCATAAATTTTTTATTAAAAATATACAGGGGTATAAACTTTCAACTTTACTTTCAATCAAATTGTAACGAAAATCACTAACAATCTACATAACATAATGAAAAGCCAATTTTTCGCACGGGATCATTTGATGTGATCCAACAAATTTTCCTTTAACGGTCATCTTGAAAATAGTGTAACAAGTATCTCGGCTACTATCCATGCATCAAAGTTACGTACCAGGTACGTACCTCGTACCTACTTACGTACACTAACTCCATTGTACGTACTAGGGACGTATATATTACGTGCACTTCCAACGCTATGTACGTCTTAGGTACGTCCTTGGGATATGGAAAATAGGTACCATGTACGTACATTTGTGAAAGTACTACGTAGGTACTTTGTATGTAAAGCGGTGGACCAATAAAAGACGTGAATTGGACGTAAAATGTACTATGTAGAGGACGTACAGAGGACGTTTCTGATATGTACTTTGGAGAACGTAGGAAGTAAACGAATGAAATACAAAATATTTTTTATGCCTGGAGTGGAGAGCGATTTTAAAGCCTGAAAACTCCTCAGTACTTCTCACTCCTGGAGTCCTGGTTGATGTCGTCGGAGAACAGTTCCTGACGGAGTGGGTGGGTGTTCATAAAATAACTATTATTTTAGGAGATTGAAAAATACTTACAGATACTTACATTAGAAGTGCGAGAAATGTTACATAAATGAACTACGTCCAAATTATGAAAACTTAATAACGTAGTAAGCACGTAGAAAGAAAAACAAAATACGTTTTTGCTGTACATACATTTTACGCACACTTTTGGACGTACAACGTACATACCTAGTAAGTCCCGGTACGTAAAATGCACGTCCCTGGGACGAATGATACTCTCTGGGTATTTGTTAAATTTTAGAAAACGTTTTTGTGCTTAAGAGTTGAGATTCTTTTTTTTTTCTGTCAGTCTTGAAAAGCTCAAGCTCAAGAAACGTCGAAGTGACGTTCAAAATATTCTAAAAACTAAGACACGGCTCGGAGGACTTTTTTAACTTGCATACCTTGCTACCCTGCATATTTTTCATTTTCTGGTAATAATATAAGGTACTCCATGCATAAGTTTTAACTTTATTTATATACATTTGCTTTTCCATTCTTATCTTATTAGTTTGTGAGATACAAATGAGAAAAGAACCTGACATTAGCGATAAATTTCTGGATGTTACTTTTTTATGACAGTTGTCAAAAAAAAATTTATACAAAAAATTTGACTTTTTTATCAACAAAAAAAAGTTTAATTACATTGCACTAATATCAGCAGACACTAAATCTGTGATATTAAATTTTCAAGAGAACGCGCAAGAAAATTTTGTTGAAACTTTGTGAATTTAGATACTTAAAATAATCCTCCACTTATTTCTAAAAAATTGTCGCTTTAATCCCTTTTGTCATTTTCAAATACAATTTGATTTTACAACTGATTTTGTTGGAATCTACAACGTTGAATTCGTGAATATCTATCAAAATCTCAAAATGCGATTTTTCTACGATTACTTACATTAATTCTCTCTTAATAAGTGAGACACAAAAAGAGATAAAGTAGTAAAAACAACAATTGGTTAACCAAACTTTCCAGTAATTTTAGGATCTTAAAAAAAAGGATATATTTTAATTAAGAAATACAAATACAATTTTTTTTAGGGTCCATTTTCTTTAATTTAATTTATTTCCAATGATTGATTCAATGATCGATTCCAAAGAATCGATTCCACGAACCACTGATTGACTCGTTCAGTACAAAATGATCGATTTACCCCCACTAACAAATAAGTTTTGACCAAAAATAACAACTTAAAGTAACAAAGAATACCAGAAAAAAAGGAAAGAAAGGCAATAAACACTGCCACTTCGGGGATAGAACCATATTGAGACACGCTCTGAAAACTCTGATATGGATTTTTGGGAACTAATGACGATCCTAATGCATCCCTTAACTCCCACGGGACGCATTTCGGGAACAGGAATAAATCCGTCTGAGTAGGGCAGGAGTTACTGCGACGAATAGAGTAATACTTTTTAGACCAAATGGCTAAAATTTGAAGAAAAAACGCACACATTTCAAGTTTTTATGCACAACAGTTTTAAAATTTTTGTAATTTAACAGACTTTTGAACATTCCTTATTTGTAAATATATTTTACAAATATATATTTACTGCCATCTTGAATAATTAATCTACAAAAATATTTGCAGTGGTTCAATTTTGGTAAACTTTTGATCTGTTCCTAAATACCTACATTCCTCAAACTAAACCCTATCCTACAATAAATTTTTTGTGGTTATTGAAGTTCTGACAGTAATTTTATTTTTTTTTCCTTTTAATTCTTTCGAATGTATGAAAATTCGAAGTATTCACATTTATATATTTTGCCGTTTTATTGCTCTATCTCTTTTTTGCTCATGTATCCAAAAGTGTGTCGGATTGTAAAAATTAGAGGATTTCTATAAATATCTAGACAATTGCCTCCACTCTCCATAGTCGGAGCAAATCTTGAAAAAAACCTCCCCCTGTCCCACTGGTACGTTATCCGCACAAACCGCATTTCTATCTACTTCAACTTTGGGGGGTAGTTGCTTGTTAAAAAAGTCACCCCCCCTGTCTGACTGCCGGGTTTTTGCGGACTCGTTACTAATGACTGAATTAAGTGAGATTTTGATAAAGCGGCTTTGTTACGATGGGATCTTAATTTAAGGATTTCGGGGGCTTAAAGTGTTTTGAATTTGTTTTTACTTTGTATCATAGGTTTTTGTATATTAAGGGTGAATTTTAATAAAAAATGCGCTTCTTTTAATCAGTTGATCTAAAAAGCTGTTAATCAAATTTGTATCAAATTTTGTACGGTGAAGTCTAAATTATTGGCCCAGAACCATTTCACGGATTTTGCATAATTTTAAGTTTTGTATATAATATTACGTATCCTAAAAAACTAATCATTGACCGTAAAAATTATCGATTATTTTAAAAAACTAAATAAAAACGAGAAAAAAATTTGAGTCTTTTTGTCAAATATACAGTGTGATTTATAAAAATATTGAAAAAATAGAAACGGCACCCATAAGGAGCTCCAAAAGCTACTTCTACCAATGTATGAAAAAATAAAATTCCAGGTCCGGACTAAAAAAAGTTTAGTTTTATATATTTTTGTTAAAAACAACACACTGTATACTGCAATTTACAAATTTTGGTATTAACACATAAAAGCTAAAGGATGGTGCTATAATATCCTTAGATTGTATTGAGCGCGTTAAGTCTCAGTTTTTTATTAAAAAAATAAAAGCATACAAACAATATCACGTTTTAAATTCCTAAAAACGTATTTTTAAGTTAAAACTAATTTGGGCATAAATAAATCAACACCCACCCTACGCAAGAAAAAAAACACGCTGGTGCAGGGCCGGATTAATATTTTTTAATTTATTTTTATAAAATATACAAAATTAGCTTAATTTATAAATAAACCCTATTTTAATTTGAAATCCGCTTTCGGAATTGATTTGAAGATATATTCAAATCATGGAATCATGGAAAAAAGTTTTCGAAATAAGAAATAAACGAGGAATTTAAAAATTCGATAAAGTATAAAAAACTTTTTAACATGTTTTATTTAAAACAAGAAACCTTATGTCAACATTTGACATTTGCAATTACACATGTCAACTTTGGCATACAAATTCTAATAGGCTGGAAAAAGTTACAGAGGTTTTATACCAAACACTTTTTAAAGCATGCCTAATAACAAAGAAAAGTGGCGGTGGCATCACCCTGTACAATATGCCCTGGTTGTAAGTTTTGAACGGTTTTGTAGATGATGATCAATTTAAAAAAATACTACTTTGTATGTTGTGATATAAAAAAAATGAAGTACAAAAAAATGTTGTGTTCCAATAAGGACAAATAAAATAAAATAAATATTAGTCCGGGCCTGAAACTTTAATGAAAAGTATGTGTTTGTATATTTTATCTTGCCCAGTACCAGTCTGTTTTTTGCTTGGGTAGGGTGGGTGTTAATTTATTTATGCCCAAATTAGTTTTAACCTAAAAATACGTTTTTAGGAATTTAAAACTTAACCCTAATATCTCAGGATTGGAATTTGGATGTTTTTATTTTTTTATAAAAAACTGAGACTTAACGCCTTAAATACAATCTAAGGGTGTTATAGCACCATCCTTTAGCTTCTATGTGGTAATACCGAAAATTGCAAATTGCAGTATACAGGGTGTTGTTTTTAACAAAAATATATAATACTAATTTTTTTTAGTCCGGACCTGATTTTTTTATATGGCTTTTGGGGCTCATTATGTGTCCCAAATTTAAAGTAAATACGTTTATTGGTTCCCGAGATATTTTCGTTTGCAAAAGACACTTACAGTTAAAATATTTGCATTTCGTCGTGAATCACCCTGTATTTGCTAATATTCCTTAAAATTTAGTTAGAGTAAATAACAAAATTTTAATTTTTATAGTCAGTTTTTGTGTTTTATTTAAAAATCTATTTTATTAAGCTTATTCTTTTGTGTAATCAAACTTTTAAAACTTTTAACATAGAAAACCATAGATATGTCGCTGTCACTGTTCAGAAAGGTCACATAAATAAATGAGGCAATAAGTAAAAATCGCTACCTTCTAGAATTCTGACGGTAGAATTGTGACGGGTGAGATTTTCTGTAGTTTCTAAAGAATCGAAACCTATATAAGTGTAAATTCAAACAGGAAAAAAAATAAATGCAATATGCCAGCAGTACTTTTTATTTGATTTTTTGGTAAATTTAAAGACTGTAAAGAATTTGGATTGAAAAAAATTAATACCACCTTATGTCATACATATACACACTTTATGCTTTGAAAAATTACAATTTTTGCTGTTTTTTGCATAAAAATGGCAAAATAAAAATCATAGGCACGACACTAATCAAGATGGCTGACAGATGACATAACATAAATTTTTATTAAACAATTGACTTAAATTATTTTCATCTTTCTCCAAAATACTTTTTTGTAGCCTGCTGTCTTCAACAACCTTAAATATTTTTGCCAGTCACTAAAATATCTCTCCATGTCCCTCTAAAATTCTGCCCTCTCTCTCTAAATATTTTTTCATTTTAACAGAGAACAAATGTTTTTTGGCAGTACTTTTTTTGAACGCTAAAAAACAGTGAAAATTTATTCTAGAAATCGAAACTTTGGAAAGAAAGCTACGAAGGCGTAGAAGGGCCACACCAGTTTTAGTTTTTTTCATTTCTAAAATTTCGTGTTACTAACTCGAAATTTTAAAATTTCGTAATAGTATCTTGAAATTTATATATATTATCTCGAAAAAAGAAGTTTGGGCCAAAATTTCGTGTTACTATCTCGAAAGTTTAAAATTTCGAGTTATTATCTCAAAATTTTAAAATTTCGTGTTACTAACTTAAAATTTTAAAATTTCGTGTTATTATCTCGAAATTTTGAAATTACGTGATAATATCTCAAAAGTTTGGGTCAAAATTTCGTGATACTATCTCGAAATTTTGAAACTTCCTGTTATTAACTCGAAATTTGAAAATTTCAAGATAGTAACACGAAATTTTGACTCAAACTTTTGAGATAATATCACGAAAAAAAAAATAAAACTGGTGTGACCCTTCTACGCCTTCGTAGAAAGCTTTAAAATGTGTGCAAAATCGTGGCATAAAAATGTGAAAAACATAGTAAAAATTGCTTAATCAAAAGCAAAACCCCTTAAATTATGCTAAAATATTTTAAGCCTTAAATGACCATCATGGCTTGACCATTACTAAGGTTCCAAAACACCTTAATCGATAAAAAAAAAGTTTTTGGTCGGTCTGTCGGTATGTTGTCTGTCTGTATACACGATAACTCAAGAACGTCTTAATCGATTTTAACGAAATTTGGTACAAAAATCCTCTATCGGCTGACCATGAACTGATTAACTTTTGGGTAGGGTGGTGGAGGTTGAAGGGGGGAAAAGAGAGATAATATATTTTTAAAAATTGTAACATTGGAACAAAAGCAAGTAGCGATATACGGTTTCAGATTTAAGTTTCCATGAATATGGATTACAGATTTTGTTATAAAGTAAAAATTATAAGTTTAGAAGTAAAACAGCATATGCGGTTTTTAGATTTTAGTTTTCGTGAATATCAACAAGGTTCAACTTTCAAAGCTACAGTTTTCGAGATATTTTCATTTCCTTTCAACATAAAATAATTCATTGTATGGTGGACTATCCGCGCTTTCTAGCACCAATTTTTTAATCTAAAGATGGATATAACAACTGTGTGATGACTCTCAGTCGCTGAAGCTGCTAAAATTCTCCTCAAAACAATAATAATTTTTCTTCCGTTCAAAGTCTTTTCCGAACCTCGGCAAACCTCATCAGTTAGAGTAAGTTTTAACTCGTTCCGTAAAGTTCTTGACACTACCGCATTAATAAAGCTCGACTCAAAACTCTCCTCCGCCGCCTCGAAGATAAATTTTGATTCTTTAATTAGTGAGAGAAGTCCATCTGTTAAACCGAAAAGTTGTGAGGAAGAAAAATTAGTTCGTTCGAGATTTTTTTCAAGAAGTTAATGAACAACAGAAGTTTGAAATAATGGCTTTTTTACGACTGACCGTAAAAAGCTAGGTACTTTGCACATATTTTGAATTATGCATTATGCAATACTTTTTAGTGCACTCTATATTTTATAAAAGCTTGTATTTGAAAAGCTTTTGTTTATATAAAATTATTTTTTATTCTTTAGATTTGTACCCTAAATCATCCATTTTGAATCCGCCATATTGAAATTTTAAAATCTGATCAAAAATTCATAATCCTCTTTCTTAAAAACTCCTGTATGCCAATTTTCATTAATATCAAACACACTAAATCTTATTGCTCCTTCACTTCCCTCGTTAGGAGGAGGTGGGTACCTGATAATACCATATTATTGTATTGTCACTGGAACTATAAACGCATACCAAATTTGAAGACAATCGGTTGTGTATATGTCAGTTAAAATTGGTTAGCAAACGTGACCAGAAATCGTTCATCTTGAATGATCAAAAATTCGTATTCCATATCCCCAAAAACCGCCGGTAAGGGGGGAGGGTTGCTATATTATTGTATTGCTACCGAAACTATAAACGCATACCAAATTTGAAGACAGTCGGTTATGTTTAAGTCAGCTAAAACTAGTTAGCAAAACACGACCAAAACTCGCCCATCTTAAATCTGTTATACTGAGTTTTTAAAATCTGATCAAAAATTGGTATTCCATATACACAAAAACCCCCGTATATCAATTTTGGTTAAAATCGCACAAACTTAGGCGTTTCTTCCCCCACTCCCTCGTAGGGGGGAGGGGCGTGCCTAATAATACCATATTATTGTGTCGTCGGACATCTAGAAGTTATGTCGAAACTACTTTTTTTTTTGGGTTTTTTGCCACTAAGTTAAGGAAATTTTTTCAAAAATATGTTAAAACCCACTGCGTAAATTCCTAAAGAAAAAAATTTGTTGGTTTGTCAGTGGTTTTTAAATAATATAAAAAATTTGCCTACACACACGCAAATCCTAACTAGAATCTAAGTACTTATCTGACGTTTCGGCAGAAATTCTACTGCCGTTATCAAAGAATTTTATCCTTTTCAAAAACTTTTTTCGATTCTTTTTTAAAATATCTGTGTGTTGTCATACAACTGACTGACTTTGACTGATATATATTTCAAATATGAACTTGACAGTTTGGTGCGTCGATAGTAGCCAACAAGGTATTGGGTGAATTTAGTAAAATTTAAAATCAAAATTTTATTTGTTTGCGTGTTTTCGATTTTAGATTACTTTATAAAAATACAAAATTTTTATTTTAAGATATCAATTATAAAAATTATCTTTTGACTAACTCTAAGAAAAAATATATTAGAAACCCAAAGAACATCAATGCTATTTTTTAATTTATTTTAAAAAAACCTTTTTGAAAATCTTGTTTTAAAATTGGAAGCCAAACTGTATTTATATCAACTGATATGCTAGCTATGCATTCATCTTCATTAAGATAGATGCAAGCTGCTTCTTTGATTTTTCGTTTAATTTTGTCTGGTTCTTTTTGTAATATACTGGTTTCTCCCCACATTACTCTATGATCATTTTCAAAAGAATGTTGGCAAATTTTAGAGTTCTCCCAGTCTCCCCTTCTGAGGTACCCCTTATGGTCATTTATTCTAACTTCAAGAGGCCTTGAAGTTTCTCCAATATAAAATTTACCGAAACGTCAGATAAGTACTTAGATTCTAGTTAGGATTTGCGTGTATGTAGGCAAATTTTTTATATTATTTAAAAACCACTGACAAACCAACAAATTTTTTTCTTTAGGAATTTACGCAGTGGGTTTTAACATATTTTTGAAAAAATTTCCTTAACTTAGTGGCGAAAAACCCAAAAAAAAAGTAGTTTCGACATTATGAATCCGCCACAAACATATAGATTTTATTTATCTAGAAGTTAGTCAAAATTGAGTTGCAAGATTTGACTAGAACATACAAACATACATACATAGAGAGGAAGTTAAATAAAAGCTTGTAACTTGTAAAAACTTGTTTCTTGCACCCGAAGAAAAAATATTGTTCCATTATATTTTTTGGAGGAGGATGGCCACCTCAGTGCTACAGTGATGTTTTTTTTTACCCGATAGGGTGGGAGGGTAATTTTACTCTGGGCCGCCGGATTTAATATCTTATGATTTGATTCCCCATAACCCAGCATTATTTCTCTAATAGGCCTAATCTATTCGCATAGGGCTTAGGGGGTGGCTTTCGACCCCACAGGTTCGTCGTGTAGACTAAAGCCCTATTTGGCAAATACACTGCAACCCCTAATACCATCCCTTGGGTATTAGATTGTACATTTTATCTAATTTGACAATTTGAGGAGTCTATAACGATATATGTATGGCAGATATCTTGTAGAGGGTGGCCCAAAAATGTTGCCACCATCATAAGCAAAGCTAGTCCACAAAACGGTCATGCGAACTTTCCATCCGCAAATTTTTTAAAGTTAGCATTAATTTTAGGCCCTTTAAGGAATTAAAACGTACTTTAAATCCCAATTTTTAGGGATTAAAGTGGTACTTTAATCATTTTAAATCCCTAAAAACCAATTTAAATCACTAGGGATTTAAAATGATTTAAATCTTTAAGGATTAAAGTAAATTTGTTCATCCTGCCAAAAAAGGTGGCACGGCTGGGAAAAATTGAAATAATGGACGGATGGAAAAATAGAGCGGTTGTGAAAAATGGATAAATGGAAGGCCTTAGGAAAGAGTTTGACGCAGATGCCAGATTAAGGAAGCGGTAAAGAAAGAAGAGCTGCAGTGACTGTGATGGGCCGATATACTGAACTTCGTAAAAAAGACAGGAAGGATCGTTACTACTACTACTAGCACCTTAAACCCGATTTCTTGTATGTTGGCCACAAATTGCGATTTTTTAAAAGCGTCGTTTAAATAGCCTTGCTTCAGCGTAATTTATCTGGCATCGTGTGCATCTGGTTTAAGAAAACACACTGCGGTATCGCACTGTTATTAGTTAATCCCTTTAGAAACATTTCCGGAATTCTAGTGCACTTTAACAAAACATCTAGACAGGCTTTTCCCCCTTGCAAATGTCAATTACAAGTCACAGTTCGAGCAACTAATGGTCAAATTGGTCAAAATTGTATTTGGCACGTCTCAAGGCACGTCGCCCTTTCGGTTTTGTAATTGGTTTAATTTAGCAGATATATACAGGGCGTTCCAATGAAAATGAAACAGTGGTGTAGTTTAACCCCGGTTCTTTCCCAAATTTTAAGTAACTCGTAAGGTAGCGGGGATTTAATAAGTGGCGAAAGCATCGCCGCATACTTATCGCTAGTAATACCTAGTGTTCCCAAAGCCCTAAGGGTCATTCCATATCAAATCAACCAAAAAATCACAAAAATTTTACGCGACCAATTCCAATTTTGATGATTTTTGGTATATATTTTCTTCTTACCATAAAAGTTGAAAATGCAAATTTTTAGATTTTTTTGATTCGTAGTTTTTTTTTTTAATTTTTCAAAATAAAAAAGTCAGCATTTTGACCTTAACAAGAATGTACAAAACTAGCAATATCTCGAGAACCACTTACACTAGGAAAGTAATAAATGGCTCATTTTAAAGTCATTTTGAAGCTCTTTTTTATGAAATATCACAACATAATTTTAACAAAAAAACAAATTGAAAATAAAAAATTGAAAAAAAAAAAAAATTGAAAAATTCAAAAAGGCCATTTTTAATTTTTTTGAAAAAAATATATAATTTTGGTCAAAGTGTTACTTAATTATCCACAAAATTTTATGATGGAGAAATGATGGGTTCAATGTCAAAAAAAATATCAAAAATATTAAGTACATTAAAAATCATGCATTTAAAAAAATAAACATATTTTAGGAGCACCAATAGTGCACTGGATATTAAAATAAATAAATTTGTTGGATGGATACAGGTTTTAAAAAATACCCAGAGGCTTTATCTACAAATTATTTTATTTTAAACTCGCAAAAGAAATAAACAAACTTTTCTACTTCGTTGATAAAAATTAGACAGAAAACACTAAGACTAACTATAAATTTAAAATAACCTTAAATTTATTTTTTTTAACTTTCTTTTAAGAATTTCTGATGAATCTGACATTTCTTTTTTGCTGACATTGTAAGTTCTGCCAGTAGTAGTGTTGGGTTCAACTTTTTTTATAAGACTTTCTGGTTTAATAATTAAAACATCTTGAGGTGTTGGGTAAAAAAATGATGAGGCAGGGCCTCGTGGATGAAGAAAGCTTACTTTCAGTTCTCCGCTCTCATTATTTTTCCCCAAGACACAAGCCAGCCACCAAGCACTGTCATATTCTACAGTGACAAACCCTGACTCGATATTTTGCAAAATAATGCTTCCACCTTTAAAAAGATTATGTGTTTCGACCTCTAAGCATGTAGAAAACTGTTTTGCCAAAAACGTGCTTTCTGTAAGAGGAATTACAGCATGAATTTTTTGTGTCCCCGGTATTGTTAAGACTTCCGCAAATCTTTTATTCAAAATTATTTCATGATTTGTATAATCTGCTTCTGTGCAATATTTAAAATCAATGCCAGATATGTTTTCTTCACACCAAGTAAACAATTGTAGAGGTGTCATTATTTGATTGTCATAGGGCCTCTGCAAACTGGCTTTGGCAGCAAGTCTTTTAACAGTTCCTCCCAAGCCATCGCAGGCACTTTTGCCATGCGAGGTGGCAAAATAATGCCACTCTGCTTCAACACCAAAATCTTTTTTATGCAGGCATATATTCAGAAAATTCTTTTTGTTTTTGTACTGCGCAGCACATCCATCCGAAAAATAAAAAATTTTGTTAAGTCCTGGTATTTTGATTTTTAAATCAGGCATTAATTTTTTTAAAAATAAATGAAATGCAATTGTATTATGTGTCAAGCTTTCCGAAATAAACTCATAATTCAGGTTGTGCAGTTTACCATCACTTAGAAAATAAATGGCAAAAGAGTGGAGGGTTGCCTGGCTGTTATTCCAATGATAAGACTGGACTTCATCTTGCATAACAAAGGAATAATTTTCCGCAAAGTCGCAAGTGATCAAAGGCTCTCCAGGTTTAAGGTTAATTTTTATTTCATTGTATCTATCTTTTTGCATTTTTGCAATAAAAGAATGTGATTTAAGTTTTACAAGATCATCAGTAAATTCCTGGACAAAATCATCACTTTTCTTAACAACGGTTTCCATAGTATACCTATCTACTGAGACCCACTTTTTAAATGAGACCTCATCAATTAATTCTTCCTCAAATTTTTCTATTAACGTATTTTTAAACTGTTCTACTCCAGGACATTGCTTGCATCTATTGCTTAAAAAACAGTCCACTGAAGGTGGATTACACATTAGTTTATAAAGGCAATCATGATAAGATATTGCAAGAGGCCTGTTATTTTCATCATATAGCTTATTTAATTTGGAGCCATTGAGCATTAGTTTTATATTTTGATGTATAGTACATACACATACAGTATGAGTCCCACTTTTTCCTGCCAGTATACAGTTTTTGGGTCGCAGTTCACAAAATTTTGAAAACCCAATTTTTTCATTGGGGTACTCAGTTTTAAACAATGCATAAATTTCTTTTAAATTAGCTAAGACTAATTTTTTTTGTACATATTCTTTTTCAGCTCCATATTTTCTGATAACAACATAATCTTTTTTACCTGGCATGGTCCTGCTAATGTCATCCCTTTGGTAAAAATCTACCACTATTTGGGCCACTCTATCACTAAGGGTCTTTCCCGGTTTGGGGTTAGGAGAACATAATATCCCATTGTCCTTAACTAACTGTTTTACAGCTCTGGCCAAATATTGAGAAACTCCAAATTCTTCTTCAATCTTCTTTCTACTCCAACTTTGAGGTAAACATGATAAAACTAGTATTTTCTCACTCCTCTTTTCGGTTTTTAAAAATTTGTCCTTTAACTGCTTAATCATTTCACTTTCGTCACTCTGGCATTCCTTTACTAGCGTTGAATCTGATTCCTTTGTAAATGCTTTCGCAATTGTATGCTGTACAATATCAATTTTTTCTTTGAATACATTTTTTCTTTTAATCGGCGACACACCAAGAAGCTCCAATGACTTGTTTAAAAGAGTAAATGATTCAGCAGGATCTTGAAAATCTGGATCATTTTCTGGAACTTGACTGGGTCTAAAAAATTTTAAAAAGTTAGTTTTTTATAAGAACTTAAAAAGGGGGTAACAGCTGACCCAAAATGTGTACATAATGCCAAGAAATTTGTACATAATGTCTGTATTCTCAAAATGCCATGCAAAATAATGCCATGCAAAATAATGCCATGAGATTTTTCCACTCCGTAATCGACGCAATTGGTTTAGTTTATTAATTTTATATTAAAAAATACTATTTGTTACTTACCCTGCCTCATCTTCTTCAGATGCCTTAAACTCCTTTGAAAGCTTTAGTCTACAACCATCACAGATTTTCATTCCCATTTTGACATTTTTGTAACTGCACATCCACTTGGTCACATTTCTTAATTTCCCAAAATGCTTGATTTTTAACTCTAGTGAATCACAGCACTTTACTTTATATTTAGTCCATCCACTTGCCTCACCCATAGTTGAAACTTTTAAAATTACACAGAGATGACTTCTGATAAACCTTCAGTCGAACTATTATGTATCGATTATTTGGAGCTGTATCAGGAAGATACTTGCCAAAAATTTAAAATCAATTTATGCAGGAATTTTCATGTCAGCAAATCCCCACAATGTACCTAAACAGACCAATAAAATGAAGGAGGTGTGTCCTTAATGTTAAACAGGAATAAACAGGCAGTATTTCACAAAAGTATTGGCAGGTTTATACAGGCATATTTTCCTAAGAATTGGAACATCCAATAGTACGTCTCCGGTGGAAAAGAGGTTTTGTAAGTAAATATTACAATGGGGGGCAATGTTAATCTGATTACTGATACAGAATGAAACGTAGGATATAATTTTTTATTAAATAAAATATTGTTAAATATTTTTATAATATCGCTTTAAACCCCATTATATTCTTCTAATTACCAAAATGCATTGTCTATTTATAGGCGATTTTTCATGCATGTGACATTTTTAATAAATTTTTTCACATTGAACCCATGATTTGTCCATCTCAAAATTTTGTGAATAGTTTAATAACACTTTAAAGAAAATAATATAATTTTTTGAAAAAAAGTAAAAATGGCCTTTTTGAAATTTTTCAAAAAAAAAATCAAACATTTTTTTTTTATTTTTTTTTTCAATATATGTTATGCAATATTCTCATATGAAAGGTCTTTATAAGAGCTTTAAAATGAACCTTCACCTACTTTTCTATTATAAGTGGTTCTTTGGATATTCCTAATTTTGTGCGCACATGGTAAGTACAAATAAGTGACTTTTTCGATTTTCAAAAATTAATTCAAAATAAACAACTGGTCAAAAAAGTCTGAAATTTTGGATTTTCCAGTTTTTTTGTAGGAAAAACATGTATACTAAAAATCATCAACATCGGAGATGGTGTGGTAAAATACCCTGGTTGACTTGATATGGACTGACCCCTAAGCTGAGTCTCCAACTTATCATACAAATTAGACAAAAGCATACCTGGGTTTTCCTTTGAGGTTTGCTGATTTAGAATTAAATTTCCCGAAGTCCCGAACGTAAACCTCAATTAAAATTTCGTCCCTTGCGAATCTATTCTTCAGTTGGTCAATAGCCATTTTGTTGTTTTCCGTCGAAGGTCGAAAGCTTTTGACAAAATTTCTGGTTCTTTTGTTGATTGGATCAAGTATTGGAACTTGTCTTCGCTTCGAAGGTTTGCATCTTCATCGATTTTTCTAAACTGGCCCCAAAAATTTATCCAGCTTTTGACATTTCCGTCAAATTTTTTTATTTTAATTTTTCGCAGTTGAAAATTCTTCACAGGTTTTTTGCTTTCTTGCACCTAACTTTGATTGATCTCTCAATTCTTTGATATTTTTATTCAAAAATTCACATTCTATTTTGTATTTTCCTCCCTCGTCACGAAAGTTCTCTTCTTTTGCATCACCGCACATTTATCGCTAGTAACACCTAGTATTCCCAAAGCCCTAAACTGAGTCTCCAACTTCTATTCTTCGGTTGGTCAATGGCCATTTTGTAGTTTTCTGCTGAAGGTAGAAAGCTTTCGACAAGATTTCTGGCTGGCGTGCCCTCTTTTGTTGATTGGATCTAATATTGGAAATTGTCTTCGCATGGAAGGTCAGCATCTTGATCGATTTTTCTAAACTAGCCCCAAAATTTTGTCCAATTTTTGACATTTCCGTCAAATTTTTTAATTTTAATTTTTGGCAGTTGAAAATTCTTCACAGGTTTTTCCTTTCTTGCACCTAACTTTGATCGAGCTCTCAATTCTTTGATATTTTTTATCAAACATTCACATTCTATTTTGTATTTTCCTACCTCGTCACGAAAGTTCTCTTCTTCATCTAATTCTTTATTAACTTCCGCGCTGGCTTCTTCTATAAACTGAATGTCCTTTATATTGTTGTCTAGAAGAAATACTCGCTCCGCTTTATCTTCAACTTGTTGCAGGACTGTTTGTATCTTCTTCCTGTTGTCAGGATTCACTTCTTCAATTTCTTTGAAAACGTTTTTGAGTGATCCCTTTATTGCTTCCCTCTACAACTTCAGGTTCTGCATTTTTCTTACTTTAAAAAGTCCAGGATTCCAATAATGTAGTTTCGTGGGTTTTATTAATGAAGTGGAAAGGAAACAGATTTGTGACTTCTCAATAAATTTTATTTGACAACAACAATCTTCTTTTTCTTCTTTGGCAACTCTAACAAAATTCAGAAATACTGCAACCAAACCATATATCTACAAAGTGTATTAATGATATACATATATATGCAGTCTCAACATTGGGCTTTTTCACATATTTAGAGTGTGATTTTAGAAAAATCCTTGAACACGTCGATTTTTTTATTTTGAGGACAACACTTTTTGGATATCTTGGAATTTTTGTAGCACGCACCCCTTTTGAGAGGAAAATTTTACCCCTGTATTTTGAATTGGGATAGGTAAAGTACCACCTAAAATAGCTTATCAAATTTTTTCAAGTGAAATTATGTTGAAATGTTTGCTCGTTATTCGTTATTTTTCCAATCTTATCCTTATTTAAATGTAAAAATTGCTTACAGAAAAAAATAATTTTTATTCTTGTGTCTTATATTCCCGTCTCATATGGTGAGGACATGAGCAAAATAAAAATAAGTTCCAATTATACTGGAGAACAAAAAAAAAATGCAACACCATGTATATAAATAATAATAAATTATTTGAATGAAAATTATTTGTGTGTATACCTTATCTCAAAAAAAAAATTTGATAAATTTTTTGTCTTCTAATCTTTCCTTTTTTCACACACATTCATTTTCAAAAACAACCAACACATAAAAGACCTGATTTTTTGTTTTTGGATTGCTTACAGTTTACTTAAAAAACAAAAATGCCAAGAGTTCGCGGTTGCCAACAACAGAGGATGTATCGTGGGCATAAAAGAGGCTTGTTTTGGTTTACGGGAAATTGTAAGAAGGGTTAATGCCAATCCATCAACAGTGTTAAGAGTTTGGATAAGGTGGTTCAATGATGAGACTTATAGACGTGCGGGTTCTGGACGCCCTAGATTATTACCAGGTCGTGATTTACAGCATCTCAGATTTGTTGCTCTCAGAAATCGACGGGACAGTAAGAGATGTTCTAGTTGCAGCTACAGGACGAGTGTTTTCAAGCATGACAGTTAGTCGAAGATTGTTTGGTATGGAGCTGAGTGCTTACCGTCCACTTTTGGTGCTACCTTTAACCCCACAATATAAGGCTCGCCGCTTGGAGTGGTACAGAGCTCAGCAAAATTGGAATGATGAATGTAATAACATAAGCTTCAGCGACGAATCCAGATTTTGTTTAGGCGGCCATGATGGACGCATGAGGGTTAGGCGATTTCGAGGTGAGAGACGAAATGTAGACTTTGTTGTTAAACGTGATACAGCAAGACAGCAAAGTAGATCACCTCTAGTCCTAATCAACGACAATCTGACTGCTCGGCGATATATCGATGAAGTTTTACATCCCTACCTACAAACTATCCCAAATGCGATCTTTCAACAAGATAATGCCAGACCGCATATTGCTGGTGAAATAATGGACTTCTTACATGAACTTGGCATAGAGACTTTAGAATGGCCAGCAATATCGCCTGACTTGTCGCCTATCGAACACGTATGGGATATGATAGGGCCCAATCTTAGTCGATTACCACGTCCCCCTGGAAACTTAAATGAACTCTGGTATGCCGTAAGGAGGATTTGGATGAGTGTTCCTCAATATGATATAGACCATCTTATTTTGGAGGAGCCACTCATTATTAATTTTTGATGAGTATTATGGAGGAATCTTCTTGGAAATGTAATCAATTACTAAGAGAATCCTAATGTATCAATTTATAAATAAATTCCTGTGCAAAAGTTATCGTTCTTTGAAAATTTAAAAAATAGGACTTAGTGATCTTCTTTAGCATGTTCTTGTCTTCTTTAGCTTGTCTTGAAATAGTTATTTACCTAACAATTGCGGAAAGTTATACTTTTCGGCACGCACCGGCGTTTGCAACGACGCGCCAGCGGAGTTCGGGCAAGCCGTAAGTGCGGAAAATACTTTCCGCACGCGTTACGTACAACATTCTTCCTACGAGCGTGCGGAATATCAAAATATTTTGTCACAATTTTAGTTAAACCTAGCAGACTAAAAATGAAAAAATAGTCAAAACTACGAAATTTATGTTTTATTCAGAACTAAACTTCAACAAGCTTAAAAAATTAATTTTTATGGTATTTATTAACACGGTCGACTTCAAGTCTTCCTGATTCATCACTCAGCAACAGCGTGCTCAAAAGCGTGCGTGAAAAATTTTTTTGCGCACGGCGCCGGCGTGCGGAAATTTTTTTCCACACACAGCGTGCGGAAAAGTGGCAATTTCCGCACGGAAATGAGTGCGAGAAAAGCGTTTTTCCGCACGCTCGTAGGATAAATGGTTTTTAGGATGTAAAGATAAACTTGGAAATGCGCAGTATAAATAAAGATTTTGGGTTTTTTTATTTTATTATCAAAGCAAAATTAAATCCTATTTATTGTAAATGATAAAATGTAGGACTAAATTAAAGAAACTCGAGAAAAGCACAAAAAACTTAAGTCGAGATCTAACCCCGTCCCGACATCATTCTTGGGTTTTGAATAGGATGGTCGTTGACAGGACAAAATTAAGTCTTAGAAAAACTCCCTGTATAATCCCATTATTTTAAGCATTTGTAATGGAAACCTTTTTACACAAGAACTCTAAAACCACAGAAACTATATTACTTACATTTTTCGCAATAATTTTATATAACATCAACATCAAGAAGGGCTCAAAAATGTCGGATCAGAGCTTTAGGTTTCTATCTCTAGAGAGGAAAATGTACCTCATATTTTTGTTAGACACAACTCCTAGACAACTCTCTATCGTAAAACAATAAGGGCACTTACTCATAAGAAATATAGGTTGCGTTTTATCAATATGACATAACGTCATCGTAATACCGAATCGTGGCTCGGTAATGCACATTGGTGACCACGCCGATGGCATCTCGTGGCAATTTGAGGCAATTTTAGGCAATTTGAAGCATTATTTCGAGGCATTTCGGCGGCATTTACAGGCAAAATCTGGTTAAAAAAATGCCTTCTGGTGTACACAAAATGACGACTGAGCCACCCCTGTTACTGAATTTAATGCCTTTAGACATTACAAGATGGTGGTGTGTTTGAGTATACACCAAGTCAAGTCAAAGTTTGAGATATAGGGAAAAATGCATATATGCGTTTTTTTTAAAAACAACAGTAACTTCTGAACTGTTTATCCAATTATGATGATTCTTTTGTGTAGATAAAGAATAGGCACTAGCGGGTAAAAAATCAGGGCCGGATTAGGGAAGTTTCTAGAAAATTCGCAGAGGTTGTCGGGATCTTAAACATTTTTAATTTTACTTGTTGTACTTTACTTGCCCATTTCTTCAAACCCGTAAATATATTCTCCAATTACATCCAGAATAAATCCAAAAACAGATGTGCTATGTTTGTTACGATAAAATTGCATATTTTCTTGAACATAGCTTCCAAACCAGTGGCCTTAGCATTTTGTTTCGGATATTTTCTTTCAATACGGTTTCTCTGTTTGATTCCATCTTATCGCTCGCATGTGTACCTTCGTACTTTTTTTTATATTTTGAGTTATATCATGTAGCAACGAAAGGAGATCCTCTTGTAATTTAAAAGTGCAGAAAAGTAAATAGGTTTCGGAAATTTTATTTTGATTAGGGCCAATCGCCAATTACTGCTAAACCTGGTTTAAACCTAATACACGCACCATTCAGTTTTAATCGGCGTTTAACGTTAAACGCCGTTTAAATGGTCAATTCCGTGTATACCACCACTTTTTAACAGGAGTTTAAGCGATCTTAACCGACGTTCAACTTAAACATCCAATTTCGACCGATTAAAGTTCAACTAAAATAAATTTTGATTAAAAAAAACTTTTAAAACACAAGCTTTTATTAAATGCACTCAAAAGTAGAAAATCATTTCTTATCTTTCTTATACCATAATAAAAGCGATCGGCGCAAATTAAAAATTTTAACTTTAGGTATCGTATATCGGTCATATCGACGATTCACCTAAGAAACAGTTGTATTACTCTATAACCTAAGGACATTTTCAAAGGTTTGGCGTTCACGGCAATCTCACCCGTTCTCAGCTTCTTCAGATAAAAGCATTATATTTATCATTCGAATAGAAGAAGAATTTAGTTCTTCTTTTGTAGTTCTCTCTTTGTCACCGTAAAGTTAAAATTTTGAATTTGCACCCATTGCTTTTATTATGGTATAAGAAAGATAAAAAATTATTTTCTAATTTTGAGTGCATTTAATAAAAGCTTGTCCTTTAAAAGTTTAAAAAAAAATATATTTTTTTTAAAATTTAGATTTGTACCCTAAATCGTCCATTTTGAACACATCATATTGAAATCAAATCTGATCAAAAATTCATATGCCTTTCCCGAAAAACCCCTGTATGCCAATTTTGATTTAAATCGAACAAACTAAATCTTTCCCCCCTCCACTTCCTTCGTTAGAAGAATATCATATTATATTCCCAGGTACCCACTTCCCTCGTTAGAGGGGAGTGGGTACGTGGGAATACACTATTATCGTATTTTCACCACAGTTGGATGTGGATAAGTCAGTTAAAATTGGTTAGCAAAACATGACCGAAAATCTTGAATTTTCAAAATCTGATCAAAAATTCGTATTCCTTATCCCCAAAAGCCCCCGTATACCAATTTTGGTTGAAATCGGAACAACTTAGGTATTTTCCCCCCTCCACTCCCCTCGTAGGGGTGCCTAATAATGACATATTATTATATTTTTATTGTATAAGTTAGTTAAAATTAGTTATCAAAAGATGACCAAAAATCGTCCATCTTGAATCCGCCATATTGTTAGCTGTTGCTTTTTAAAGTTTGTTTTATTTTTGTTACCATTTGAAAGACGGTAAATTTGTTCTGTTTTGCATATAATATCCTGCAGATAACAAACTGAGCCTGAATTCATTTAAGAAATTTGGACAAATTGATATTCCAAAATGAAAATAATAAAATGCATCCCTTCTAGAACGTAGACGTCCCCAAAACGAAATCAGTACGTATCTATTTGTATTATGGTAGAACGATGATGGTTATTTAAGGCCTAAAATATTTTAGCAATATTTTTATTATTTAGTATTTAGCTTTATTGTTTCTAAAACATAAGTTCAAAACAAGCATAATTTAAGGGGTAATGTTTTTGTTTAATCATTTTTTCTATGTTTTTGACATTTTTATGCCATGATTTTTCTCACGTTTTAAAGTTTTCTTTCCAGACTTTCGATTACTAGAATAAAACACTCACTTTTTTTAAAAGTATTCACTGTTTTTTTAGCGTCCAAAAAAAGTACTGCCCAAAAACATTTTTTCTCTGTTAAAATGAAAAATATTTAGAGAGAATAGGCAGAATTTTAGAGGTAGATGGAGATAATTAATAAATTATAATTGGTCGCCTAGAATAAAAAAATTGGCGTTGCCAAATCAAATTATTATAGGGAGATTTTGTTTTTAAATAAATTCTCTTTACACTGAAAATATATTAAAAGAAGGTTTTTATAAATAATTTTGACAGAAAATGTTCAACTAAATAAATATGTATTTATTATTGATACATTTTATGATAATAAGGTAAATGAAGAATTTCAAGAAAAATTGGTTTAGTGTAATGGCAGCAGCGTAAAATAATTTTTTTTATACCTTCATCAAAAACATGATTTTAGTAACTGTCTGCAGATAACTAAAGCATGGACTTTTTGGTTACCGATGAAAAAAAAGTTGTTTTTTGTATACGGGTGCAAAAAAATATTTCTGTCCGTGTTTTACCCAAAGTTAAAGAGAAATAGCGGAAAATAGTAATATTGAAAAAATCTAATTATTCTTGCGTAAGAATTAAGCCATTCCCGTCAGTTTTCACCAAGTATTTACGAAAAAATCATTTAAAAATATCGTCAAAATATCAAATTGTCAAAGATTAAAATGTCTCAACAATGAATGTCACCGAGTAAAAAGACACATCGCTATGGAAACGACTGTTATTTCATTTACCAGCCGCCTTGATTTATAGTGTAAAGATGGTGTGTTGCGAGAAGTGCTCTTCGTTCGAGATTTTTAAAAGTATTTTCCTGTTTTTTAAAGGTATTAAAAAAAATTGTGTTAACAACTCGCGGCTAAACTGTGCTTTTGTTTACTCGCGTTTTTAAATATCTCGCTGCGCTCGTTATTTAAGCCAACGCTTGTAAAAAAAGCACTATTTTAGCCACTAGTTGTTAAAACTACTATTTTCCCACAGTGCATATTACTTTTATTTTTCATTTTTCTTCAAAAAATCGTTAATATTTTATATTTTTTGTTGCTCAAAATGTATATTAAGTCTTAAAATATTATATTGACATCTTTTTGTTTTAAAGTTCCTAAAATCATTAAAATTAACAAAAAACATGCCCATACCTTAAATATTTTAACACCTCTAAAAACATTTTAACATGTATTTAACTAAATTATTTTAAGGTTCATCATATCTATACCATTAAGTTTTTTTTAACATTTTTAATTATTTAAAACAATTATATGTAGGCAGATCTAGATTAAAAAATGAAATATATTTTAATTTCAAGAAATAACGCATCTTTATTTTGTATATTAGTCCCGAATCTAGAAATAGATATTTGAACCACCAAATTTTTCAAACTAAGAACTCAGTTTAGTATTTAGGTAATTTTTGCCCCATAGAATACATAAAAATATTTTATCCGGCTTGATTTTTTTTCTTGTTTTTGTAACATGAAGCGGGAATTAATGTCTATTAATCGTATTCCTTCACTAGTTTCACTAATTTTTGTTTTTTATATTTTATATCAATCAAAATGACAAACTCAAAATAATCAAAAAACTGTCAAAAATAGGGTTAGGAATAACAATAGCAAATATGGTTAATTTCTGTTGTTGCAACCGCAAAAAAATTAAAATGCAATAGACAATTGGATCCCACAATACAGGACTACAGGAACCGTAGCCAAAATTTTGCTTTTTCTCTTATTTTTGCAAATAAATTTGAAAAATCTTTTAGGTATATGGACAACTTAAATAAATCCTTTTATATATTAAAAAAAATGTTTCTCCATTTGAAAGCTTAGTTTTGCTGGGCTAATAAAAACGCATTGAAATCGATATTAGTGAACACCATTAAATGATTATCCTGGTCAGATTATTCATGACGAGTGTATGATGGTGTTTAATGATGTATAGTGGAGGGTGACCAGTGAAACTACTGATGAGCCCACGCTGGTTATCCAGGGCGAAACATCGTTTATTATTTTTTTTTTCGCTTTGATCTTTTGTGTGTTCGTTGTGGAATACTCATCCAAGTTTGAATTTTCGTTATTTCCACCCAAGATCTTTCGATCTTTAGTTTTTTAGTTTCTTTTCGGTTGAAGTAACTGATTTGGAGTTTTTTTTAACTTCTTCTTTGTTTTAATTGCCTTAAGAGCATAATCCTACTGGAAATATTAACACGCCAGGACGAATTCGTATTAGGTAACTTGGATAAGTAAGTACCAGTGCGGAACGATGCCTATTTGTAAGTGGTTCAAGGTTGGAAATCTAAGTGTATGATGGTGTTTAATGATGTATAGTGGAGGGTGACCAGTGAAACTACTGATGAGCCCACGCTGGTTACCCAGGACGAAACATCGTTTATTAATTTCTCTTTTCGCTTTGATCTTTTGTGTGTTCCTTGTGGAATACTCATCCAAGTTTGAATTTTCGTTATTTCCACCCAAGATCTTTCGATCTTTTGTTTTTTAGTTTCTTTTCGGTTGAAGTAACTGATTTGGAGGTTTTTTTAACTTCTTCTTTCTCTATTGGTTGGGTATAACAATTTTTTGCAAACCTTATGTGACCTCAAACGAAAAATACCAAACTCCCACATAGCAAGCCATGGTTTGTATATCCAATGGATATCCATCAGTCTATATACATTAATCCAACATCCATTGGATGTGCAAATTATATTCTTTTCATGGACATATTTGAACGTACACCCGGTTAAAAAAAAGAACAACATTGAAATTTGTGCTGTCAGATACCAAAGTAAAATTAAGATAATTCTTGACATGTCGTCCTAATATTTTTTGGAATCGGCTATACCTTCAATGGATATTTAATTTTTATCCCATTCATGATCATACAGGAAATGTACCTCCAATATACATCCAGTAATGCATATGTGCTTCAGCAATGTATATCCATTCTATATGTGACCCATATACGTTGATGGAGCTGCAACGGACATACAAGTGTGATAAATAATCATCTCTGTTGGATGTCCAATGAATATATACAGTATACAGTTGTATATTTAATGGATGTACTTTTGCTCTGTTCTGTATTTGAAAACAAAACTTTCCAGAATTTCCTCTTCAGTTTAAGAAAATATTGCTGGAAAACTGCCTTTCTTGGTTCTCATTATTTTTGTACAAAATCCCGTGCGTGAAACGTTTGCCATTATTCAAGTTTTTTCGTCCATATACAACCCCTACTTTTTCCTTCGACATATTGCCTCTTTCAATCTTCTTATGGCTTAAAGTCGCCGGCTTAAGTCTTCCCCTGCCCAAGAAAAATAATAATTGAATGTCTTGAGACAGTAATCTGACAATCTATATCCCATGACAATCAATTAGGGTATCGCTTGTTGCAATAAAGTGTTTTGTTTTTATTTTGACTTTCCGAGTCAAACAGGCGTAAAAAAAAAATTGGCAATTTTTAAAAACAAAACATAAAAAACAATTAAACTGAGTTAAAAAAATATCAAAAAAAAATTAAATATAATAAATCATAATTTATTACTTAATATTTTTTTATATATTTCGTTTTAGCATAAATTATAAAGTATCCAAACCATTTTCAAAATTATTTTTGAGAAACATACTTTTCCTACCACTTTCAAGACAGACCTGAAAACATCTATAACATGGAAGGTACTTTAGCCAAATAATTGCGAAATTGTTTGAACCGCCCCATATTAAAGTCATATAAACGCTTTTACACGCTTTGGGGTGGAATTTATCATATATTCAGTCGATTTCACATAATATAATTTACAGGTCACACATACATATATACATATAAACATGTACATGCAGTCTAGAGCTATATTGTATACTTTAGGGTGGCTTGATAATATAGGGGTGTTCTCTGGAGGGTGCAGGCCAAAATTGCACGTAAATATAACTAATAAAGTCTGGCAAATGGACTCAAAACTTAATGAGAATTAGAATGTGTTTTGCTTTTATGGTCTTTTCCTACCCCTCATAAAATTAAGTGTCTATGAGGTATATGGAAGGAACTAACGAACAACTTTATATTCTACATTTTAACTACACAAGCTATGTTATAAAAACCTACTTTTTGGGCAAAAAAAATACAGAACAATAAGAGGCGATTTTCAGCTTGAAAAGATTTATCTTCGGTATATACCGCGGTTATTTAGGACAGTCAAACCACATCCCCCCGAAAGATAAATTATAAGCATATCAAAACTCGAATATCTTTCGGGGGGGGGGGGTGGTTTGACTGACCTGGTTAAGTTTTCGGTTGACAACTCTGACAGTAAGTATGTGAGACGTGATATCCCCGCACAACTCAGGAATCATAAATTAATGACCTGGGTCGCTGAAATGCATCGGTTAAAGAGTAAAGGAATGTAGGGTTATGTTTTTGTTTATTCTGACTTTTAATATTAAAACATGGAATATTGTTTATTTTAAAGTTTTTTGGCCATAAGACCACTAAAAAGGGGTCAAGTTGTGGGCTCATATTACAACAACATATCATTAGTAGGCAGAAGACTTGATCGTTGACCTCGATCAATATTTCTAATCCTTTACCACCCAAGTAACAATTTTTAGTTGCCATAACTACCAGGGCGGACACCGGTGTCCGCCATCTTTGGAGGTTGGTATTTCCCTGAAAATGTTTAATTTTTCAAATATTTTATTATTAAGTATTCTTTTTGACTGGGTCCGCTATTGTATCCGCCTATTGTGTCCTAATTATGTGGCGCGTAAAAAAGTTTTTAAAGCAGCTGTGGCCGCTATGGCGTAAAAAATGAAAAAAAAAGTGTCCGCCCTAGCGTGATGCGACGGAAAATTGAGCGGACATCGGTGTCCGCTAAGCCGCTCTTTTGAGTGGCGTGATGGGAAGTTTTGTAAAAATTGGCTTGGCGGTGAATGTGCTAAGAAATACACTAAAATTAACGTTACATCAAGTACAAAAACTAGTAATTTGTGCAACGGCCGCTATGACGGACGAAAAAACGACGCCACAACGTTGTTATTAACTAGGGTAAATTTGGCAACCCTCTAAACGTTTATTTTTACTGTGGAATATTGTGGGGTTTTCAACGACCGCAACGAACGACGGATCCACGACGCCAAAACGTTGATGAGTTAATTAACTTACGTTCTTTCAACGCTTTGCGACACAATAGTGGCAAAATAATCAATGCAGTTGCGGCCAATTTCAAAATATAACTGTATCTGACAACTATAGAGCCCAATGAGCATTTTTGTCTATATAAAAGTTACAGCAAATAATATAAAACCTTCATAAAATAACCAAAAGTTATATTATTTAGTGTTGGTGATAATTTTATAACTCTAATATATCTCTTAAATGAGTAAAAAAGACTTGAAAAACAACTGTTCAACACCAGCTTATAAAAATTTATGGTACATAGTAATGGATAGAAAAACAACATATAGATTTTATAAAACTTCCTTATGAGCCCTCAAGTATAGATATTATTATAAAAAGGTTTTACAACTGTTCTAACAACACTACATAACAAATTAAAGGTTTTTATGGATTTAGAAATATAGATTTTTCCATCTTTCTTCCCTTTGCTTGTTATGTATTATTCTTTTTCTTTTTACAATAAAAAAATTTATAAAATGGTGTTTAGAAATCTTCTAAAATAAATAAAAATGAAAGTGAGAAAAGCTGAAGCAGGAATATGAATATTTATATACTATAGTCAAATAAAAGCTGGTTTTCAAGTCATCCTACTCTGAAAATCAGCTGCGGTCCCGTGTGTACTGTATAGTTTTCGAATACACTCACGTAAATTTCATGGGCTCCAAAAATACTTGTGAAAACGGGAAAAAAAATATTCATTTAAATATCAGTTTTTTTTTTCATAGGCGTTTTTTTCTTTCTGGGACAAATATTGAATTTTGTATGTTGTTCTTAACCCTAACAAGCAATATTTCGATTGAAACATATGTTGAAACCCCATAAATAACGTTTTTATTTAGTCCAAAAACCTATTTTTGTAATCCAAAATGACGAAAATTTCCGACAATTCTATAAAAAAATACAATACAACTATACCACTGTTTACCTCGACAAACACTATTTTATGACCCTTTTAAAAAATGATGCTACTTGGAACAAAGGGCTGCAGATGGCGCAGTGTTGAACACTGATGGTCCGTTTCTGCGAGCTTAACATAGTTACCATTGTTCTCTTTTCCTAAATGCATTCCTCAAGAGATCCAGCATACTACACATACCAGGAAAAATACCCGCCTCCACACACTTCAAGCCCGCATAACTGTCAGAGGCAACTATCTCAAGAATATAGTTAGATTGCGGGGTCGAAGGGTGTACAGGCGAGTATTTTCCGGGGTGTTCACATTTGCCGCCGACCAGCAGTATCAGCGTATGCGCTCGACGTTTCACGGTGCGTTTTTGCGACCTTAACACGGTTACTATATTGTTTTCTTTTTCTAAAACACGGTTCCCATCTATGCGTTTTTCATTCGTGGGTCCCCCGAATCAAAACACGTATCACGTGGTCTAAGCGAGATTTGCCTATACAAGTTCATGTCGGACCACGTGATGAGTTTTTTGAGTCAGGGTGACTGCGCATGGAAGACGCTGGTGGGAATCGGGTGTAAAATGCATTCGATCCCGATATCTGTCATCGGCAACTATCTCAAGAAAATTTGGATCTCTTATCTCTCTCAGATTGATGTAATTAAAACAAGATAATAATGGTATGGTATCCCGCAAAAACGCGCCTTTTGATGTCGCAAAAACGCTCCTTTTGATTTCGCAAAAACGCGCCTTTTGATGTCACAAAATTAACCTTAAAATATCTTGTTTGTTTTGTTATTATAATTGCCAAAATAAATTAAAATTGTTTTTTTTTGTTCTAAAAACAGTTGTAATATAATCACTATATAAAGAAATTAATAACAACATTATAGAAAAAACCTTATGGGCAAAAAAGGTTTATGAATGAGTTCATAAGAATATTACAGACATCAATTTATATAACTATTGTGTGTGAGTTCCCAAGTTTTTATAAGTGTCTCTCGAAATATTTTCATTTTTATCTTATATAAATTTGTTGTTGGTTAATTAAGTTTTATAAGTGGGTTGATAGCAACATTTTAAAAACCAATCTATTATATATCTTTAATTGATAGTTACTTACGTTTTTATAGGTGGGTTGACAGAAAGATTTCAAACACCAATTTATATAACTTTTGTCACTGATGACTTATATTTTTATAAAGATGTCTGTGGAAATATTGTTAAGGCCAGTTTTATGTTACTTTAGGGTACCATCAATTTAGAGCCTTTAATAAAACAAATATACAAACTCAATTCTTGTAGGAAACTTCTAAATACCCTAGGGTATCAATGGAACCCTCTTTATAATAATTATATAAATATCTGTCACCAGTTTCTGAAAATGCTCATTGGGAGGGCACCTCCTTAGTCGCAAAATGGTTAGATTTTCAGTAAATCAAGAAATGATTATTGCCGCCATACTATTTTCTTTTCCTGATTTGCACCGCTACGCCATTTTTGGAAAACTAAGGTGCGTTGGTAAATTTAGGGGATGGGATACTTTAAAAAGTCACTTTAATGCTATAAATTAACTGTAACTCACATACCTACGTATCTTAGCTTTATTAATAAATGTTGTTTGGAAATTAGTTCATTTGTGGTTGCAGACGTTTAAGTCTTGATTTCAAATCAATTATATTAATAAAAATATTATCCAGAAGGCACTCCAGTCGTAGTCGCTTCGGCGACGTTGTGGAAATGTTGCACGCGACTCTAGTCGCAGGCAACACCAACACAACCCAAAAAATCTCCGCCAAATTGGTGCAAAAGCGAGTTGCTAAAACGTTTATACGCCGTTTTCACGCAACGTTAAGTCGCCTTTGGCAACGTTAAAACGTCGACAAATTGTTGGGCACTACTTGGTATTTTTTTCTATTTCTTAAACCCAACAACACTTATTACAAAAAAAACAAGAACAACTCTAAAAAGTTATAAGCAAAAGATGAACGCCAATCCAGAGTTTGGTTATAGATGATAAATACCAAAAGTAAATCCATTACGACACAATTTCCCCTACTTTGGTTAAAACCTAAATCGAGGCTGAAAGTCGTCTGAAATATCTTTAAAAGAGAAAAAAAATTAGATAAAAAATTATTTTTTAAGATTTGGCCTAAAACAATAAATAAAAAGCATAATCGTCTAAATTTTTGATTATGATAGCAATATAAAGATTTGCTTGATTTAAATATGCTCCAATAAATAGTTGCATTAAAACTGCTAAACATCATCTCACAAGCCAACTAGCAATTTGTCGATGACTCAGCGTTGTGCACTGTATGCTAACGTTGCGTCACAACGTTTACTTTTATCTAAAGACGACGCTCTTTTTCACTAATTTGGTGTATGATTTTTTGGTTGAGTCAACGATGCGATCGCGACTAGTCGGGAATCTGTTAAATTGTTAGTTAAGTGGGTTTGTGACTGCAATTATTTGTTCAAAAATGATATTTATATAATAAATATTACAATAATTTTTACATTTTTTTTACAAATTACCGTGTAATGGCGTCTCACCTTGTAACTTAATTTTATTGAATCAATCATAGCGGCACGTGTTAGTTTTTATGACAATCAAAACATTCCTGTGTCCTGGCGGATTGAACTACTATACTGTGTTTTAAACGGATTCCCAGCTAACAGAAGCGAACACGCCTCAATTTTACCCAATTGACACAGAGTAATGCTCCGAAATTGGTAAGTTGAAAACATAACATAAAACCTGACCAGAAAGCGTCGTCTTTACAACTAAGAAACCGATGAAAAAATGGTTAGTAAAATAGACGGTTATAAGTAGTTGTGACGGGAAATTCGGCACCCTAGACGATAAATGTCGAACCCTGTATAGCGACTAAAAATTGCTACAAAAAAGAATTTAAAAAACCTCCATGTCAGTTATTTCAACCGAAAAGAAACTAAAAAACAAAGGATCAAAAGATCTTGGGTTTAATGATGTATGGGGAGGGTGACCAGTGAAACCACTGATGAGCCCACGCTGGTTACCCAGGGCGAAACATCGGTTAATCATTTCTCTTTTCGCTTTGGTCCTTTGTGTGTTCCTTATGGGGTGCTCATCCAAGTTTGAATTTTCGTTATTTCCACCTTTTGTTTTTTAAAAATTGCTACTTGGGAAAGCTGGGACAACCTATACGATAATAAGCCCTTTTAAAATCCTTCGGGAAAAACGTACATCATTAAAAATTAGCTCTGAAGTCCAGAAAACCCTTCGTGTACTTTATCAAAAATTCATCTCGTTTTCTCAAAATTTTCCAACTTTAATTAAAAAACTTGTAATTCTCGTAAAATAAACGTTCGATAGTCAGTGCTTTTGAAGCTTTTAGAAAAGTTTTGGAGTCAAAGTATACGTATACCTCCAGCATTGGTACCCGGATTAAGAGAGAGTATGTAAACTGTGCATCGGCGATCCAAAGGCATTTGATTGGGAGGGGGGGAGGCGATAAAGGCCATTTTGCCAACAAAATGTTTTGTGCAAAATGTACTTAAAGGACAGCGTACTGGATACATAGGATCCTACTATCTACCGATTTCTTTTATTTTTTAATATGTTATTTTCCTCCCTCAAAAAAGTATTTTTGGTAATAGGAACTTTTGTGTGACCCTTTCGGGTAAGACAGAAAATGTCTTCAAACTCTTAACATTTTTCATGTTTAAGTCAGTGCAGTACCTTCTCCACATAGGCCGATCAACTCCTAGTGATTTAGTGTCCAGACAGAAAATCCATTAGTTTTCTGTCAATATGGCGGCGAAGGTCGAAAAATGAACACTAAAACAGTAGGAGTTGATTGGCCTATGTAGAGAAGGTATTGATCAGTGGTTTTCTAGGAAATCACTCTGTTAAGGTCACCCTTTCAGTTGAAATTTTAATATTTAGTGAACTTAAGTTGTTAGAATTTGATTTTGGCGATTTCAGAAAAAAAGGTTGACGGATTCATCAATTAAAATTTGATCAAAGTCAAAATCTTAAAAAATAGGTCAGTCCAACGATCTGTCGCTGTCGCTTGATTGACAAGTCACGGAGGGCAAACAAAGCGATTTTCCATAAGACGTAATGTTTACTTCGAGTGATTTTCCGGATTTTCCAGTGATTTTCAATAGGTGAAAATGCATTTTTATTATAGTTTGTTCTGTTTGAAAAACGGATCACCATTTTTCTCTATTACTAGCTGCAAACGTCTGGCCATTGAAAAGGTTAAATTTTGAAAATACTGATGGTCTCCTGAGAGCTGATCCAATGCGCGATAAATAGCATCGCTTAACTCTTTAGCATTTCGTGGTCTCCAATTCCTTTGGTATATTATTTTAACGATTCGACCGCATATATTTTCCATTGGGTTAAGGTCAGGGCTGTTGGCTGGCCAAGGAAGTGTTTCTATATTATTATTCTGAAACCATTGGCGAACAACATTAGCTGTGTGTACTGGACAGTTGTCTTGCTGATAAACGAAGTCATTATTTTCATGTAAAGCCTGTACAGATGGCAGCATAACGTTTTCAAGGATTTCAGTATATCGTTCACTATTGAATCTCCCTTCGATTCTCCAAAAAAAACCCAAACCTCTAGCACTAAACCAGCCCCACATGTTTACAGAAAAGTGTCCAGCTTTTTTAATTTGGTTTGTATATTCGGGTTCAAATCTAGAATTTGGTGGACGATAAACTAAAATTTTACTGCTGCTTGAAGATGATTGAAAAATTTTTTCATCAGTGAAAACCACCCTCTCCCAGAAGTCATAATCACGAAGAACGTTGTTCAGTGCAAAAATCACTCTGGCCTGTTTTTGTTCTTCTGTTAGAAAAGGCTTCCTTGCAGCAACTCGACAAGAGACTTCTCATTTCGTTACTCTTCTATTTACTGTTACTAAAGAACCGGGAAATAATGTTACATTAGCTGCTTTAACCGACGTTGAAAAAGGATTTTGTCTGAGATGGTCAATAAGTCTCTCATCTTGCACTTCAGAACTTACTTTTGGTAGTTCTGATCCATCTTTCCTATCCGTAGAATTATTTTCGATCCAGCGCTTCTTCCATCGCATTATTGTCATTTTATCAACTACAATATATCTTTTTATAGACCAGCCGTCTTCTATAACTCGAGTGATAATTTGAACTTTTGTAAATGTTGATATCTGTGGATGTACACTGAATTTTAAGCTGTCAGACATATAAAGTTGGTGGTGCCTTGTAATAGTATACACTAATGGAAAGCTAAATTTTGTGGCATAGGAAAAATGCATGTATGAGTTTTTTTTACATCAAGTGTACAATCCTATGACTCCCTGATGATTCCTAATAAGGATGAAACAGGTCTGTAGGTGTCTGGATTCTCCATAAGACAGTGGAGGCCTGGTGGTAATGACGTGAGAAACAAAAACGCTTTGTCCGATATGCCACGGGTGTTACTTTCATTTTTATTTGCGGACACGAGATTCACTTTATTGATTTTTACATATTATATTGAACAGTTTTCAATAACAACTACATATTGAGATCAGTTTCTTTTATACAGACCGCTTCAAGCTACTGCGAACATAGGGGGAATCAAGTCCAATTTACTCTCCGTGCCGTACGACCGAGGTGGATTCGAAGCACGCTGCAGTGTTATCTTTTGGAAATTCATTTTGTTTTTATTATTTTGTTTTATTTCTGCCTGGCTCGAGAAACAGATGGGTAAGTTCTTAATTGAAATAATACATTTTTAAAACTAAAAATGGATGTCTACGAAATTGCCGAAAAAGTGCAGATGGTCAAATGGTCAAATCGTCATAACCCAACACACGTTCGATATTGATCGAGGGAAAATTTGCATTTGTATTTTGACGTAAGAACACAGTATCCCCAAAAACTAAATGTTTGGGGGGGGGGTATTGTAGGGGAACACGTAATTGGGCCATTTTTTATTAACGGCAATTGCAATTTGAATGGTCCTAGATACTTGGATCTACTGCAGCAGCACATTATTCCAACTGCTAGGCAGTTGTTAGGTGTAAGATTTGGTGAAACATGGTTTCAACAAGATGGTTGTTCCGCTCACAATGTTGGCCTTGTTAGAGAATATCTTGATAATGTATTTCCTAATCGGGTTATAAGTACACGGGGAACTATTTTATGGCCAGCTCGATCTCCCGATCTTGCTCCTAATGACTTCTATCTGTTTTTGAAGAAGCTTTTCAAATTATCACCCCTAACATGCTTGGAAACGTTGGAAGGGGTTTTTATAGTAGGCTCGGATATTGTCTAGCCGAGCAAGGAGGACTTTTCGAACATTTACTTTAATTTTTTTTTGACTGGGAGAATCTTTTTGGTTTTTAGAATGTATTATTTTATTTTGAGAACTTGCTTTTATTTTGTTTCTCTTTATTATTTTCATTGTAACACGTCGTCACTGATAAATCTGAGCAGTTGACAATAAAACGCTCTTATTTATCAGTGACAAAAAATAAGAAAATTACGTTATAAAAATTTGCGTATTTATTGACCAAATTCCGGTTTCATTGACTACGCTCCACACAGCACCGTGGTTAGAGGCGTACTAAATACAAGGCGAACGGCAGCGAATGGCGATCGGAAGCCTGAGTGTTGGTTGCTTCACTGATAGGCGTGCGGTGTCTCTGCATGTACGTACACTGGCAAATTATACTTCTTTCGCCCTATGTTCGCAGTAGCTTGAAGCGGTCTGTATAAGAAGCGCAACCAATTGGAACCGATCGAAATATGTTGCCATAATTCGCAGTATAAAAAAAAACTATTGCATACTTTAAAGTTTGCCTTATTCTTTTGCCTTCAACGCAAAATTGATTGGCAAGATCTAAACAGAATTTTTAACGCGCACAAAAAGCAAATTGAAAAGGGTGCATTTTCGGAAAAGTTTTATAAAGTTGTGCTCTGAGCCGAGAGTTTGAGTTTGGGATTAGGCGCGGGCACGCCCGATGAATTTTTAACAGGGATTTATGATTGCGTAATGTGTACGAGTTAAGAGATTTTTGAAAGAACGAAATCCTAAATACCCTGGTTGACACAGACAAGAGTAAAAAAAAGCAAACAAAGGGTTTTGGTTTGATTTTAATTCGGTTTTTTACTACAATATCTACCAAGGGGTTGATTTCAAGATATCACTATGGAACAAATTCCAACAAAAAGTATTTTTCTGGGTTTAACTGCACAACTACACCCAAGTATAAGTTTAAGTTGATTCGCAAAAAAACTATATTATTTTTTACAAAATTTATATTCATACAATGAATATACAAAATACGTATAATCATATATTTTAAATTTAAAAAGAACACTTTAATTTAGATAAGAATCCAAGAAATTAATTTTTAACGACATGCTACATCCTAGGTTTTGGTAACACAAAAGAAGTTGGGCAAGTCTTCACAAATATTTCCTCTTTACTTTTAGCGTTTCTGATTCTAGGGAACTGTTCTTCTAAATAACTAAAAACATGGACTCATTTGTCCATGTCCTCAATAAAATTTTTCATAAGTCCTAATTTTATATGAAGTGGCATTTGAAATAGACAAGAGTCCGAAAAAAAATTAATTATTTTTATACCGGTATACAGGGTGTTGAAAACCATGTCATACATTTCAATGCGTCAATTAAAAAATAAGAAAAAAGTTCCCATAATATAGAGGGCTGAGTGGGCGAAAAAGGACATTTTAAAAATTCCAAATTATTTTTCATTTATAACGATCTAAAAATATCCTATTCAGTTCTTTTGAGACCAATAAGTTAAAGAGATACAAACTGTCAAAAAACCTCTGCAATGGGTAATAATATACATTTTTATTAATTAGAAAAGCCTACTTAGATTAAGAAATATCCTAGGATATTTCCATGTTATGTATAACAAAGTTATGATTGTTTTCCACAAACCAAAACTACACTTTTTTGCACTCGACGCGCGTTTCGCTAAAAACGTTAGCATCATCAGGAGACGACAAACAACTTCTCTGTTGTGTAGTTTTGGTTTGTGGAAAACAATCATAACTTTGTTTTAGTGCAACCAAAGGTTCCAAATTCCCAACATAGATGTTATGTATACCTGGAGTACCTTACGTACCAGAAAAACATTCAAAACAACATGGTATGGGGGACTATTTCTTAATTTTATCAAAAATGTTGTTGTCTGTTGTCCGTTATCTGTCCCGATATATACCCGATAACTCAAGAAAGCCTTAATCGATTTTAACGAAATTTGGTACAAAAATCCTCTATCGGCTGACCATGAACTGATTAACTTTTGGGTAGGGTGGTGGGGGGTTGAAGGGGGGAAAAGGATATACGGTTTGCAGATTTAAGTTTCCGTGAATATGGACTACAAATTTTGTTATAAAGTCCAAATTCGTGGGAGCTTTTGTTTTCGAGTTATTTGAAAAAAACGTTAAAATATATTTTAAAAAAATCATAACTCTAGAAGTAAAGCAGCTATTGTTATGCAGTTTTCAGATATTGGTTTTCGTAAATATTACCCAAAAATTTTGTTATAAGGTTCAAATCTTTCAAAGCTACAGTTTTCGAGATATTTTCCTTTCCTTTCATCATAAAATAATTGATTCTATGGTGGACTATCCGTGCTTTCTAGCAAGAATTTTTTTAATATTAAAACCAAAGAATAAGCACGTATTTTCACTTGACACCAACTTTATAAATTGATTTTATACTCAATCATTATCCTTATTATAATGTGCGGCTGTATACAAAATTCGTTTTTTCTTGCGATTTATAAAAAGCCAAACAAAAGTCGCACACTTTGACACCCTGAATCTCGAAGCCAAAGGACTTTTAACCTCCTTGTAATAAATAAGACTTTTTTCTTGGGTTTTAATTTACCATTGCCCATTAAAATATACAGGGTGTTTCACAACTTATGTATAAAAATTTTTTCAAGTTTTCCCAAAAAAAAATATAACGAAAAATGTGCTAAAATATTTTCTTCGCGTTTGACTGTACACTGAAGCTTAGAAACAAAGTACTTAAGCAAGTGCACTACCCCCCCGCTCTTATCTCAGTATAGTAACACAGAAAATAAACAAACTATACAATATTAGCTGATTCAGTGTTGAATATCACGTCGCGTCGTTGTGGTGCGGAGTATTAGTTTTTTTACTGATTTTGTTTTGTGTTTTGTTGTAAAAAATGACATACTATTCATTTCTTGGGAAATTAAAAAGTGAATTAGTGGATAACGAAGCACAAAAACCCGCCGCAGAAGTTTAACAAATTTATTCCTGTGTCCCCTTACCTTGAGGTATGTCATTATTTGACCTTTTTATTTTATTTAGTTATGAGAATCATCAGCAATTAAGGGTTTTTATCACTTTATATGTTTCATGCTTCGAATCGTATTAAAATCGTGCAATTTTCACTTTTCTTAATTTTATCAAAAATGAGTTACTAAGATTCCAAAACACCTTAGTCGACGAAAAAAAAAGTTGTCTGTCGGTCTGTTATCACGATAACTCAAGAATGCCTTAATCGATGCTAACAAAATTTGGCACAAAAATCCTCTATCGGCTGACCATGAACTGATTAACTTTTGGGTAGGGCGGTGGGGTGTTGAAGAGGGGAAACGGAGGGATAAAATATTTAAAAAAATTTTGGAACAAAAGTAAGTAGCGATATAAGGTTTTCAGATTTAAGTTTCCATGAATATGGACTACAAATTCTGTTATAAAGTCCAAATTCGTGGGAGCTTTTGTTTTCGAGTTATTTGAAAAAACGTTAAAATATATAAAAAAAATCATAACTTTAGAAGTAAAGCAGCTATTGATATGAGGTTTTCAGATTTTGGTTTTCGTAAATATTACCCAAAAATTTTGTTATAAGGTTCAAATCTTTCAAAGCACCAATTTTTTTATATATATGTATATATATTTTTGTATTACTTGCAGGCCACTTAATACGATTTAAAAGTTGTGAAACACCCTGTACATTAAATTTGCAAAAAAATATGCAAAATGTTGGTTTTAACGTAAACATTTGTTTTAATGCTTATTAACGTGAAAATCAATGTTAAAAAATCAATTGAATACGATTTTAAAATTTTGACCAGTTTTCGAGAAAATCCAGTAAATCCTGTTTAATGGTACACCCTGTATAGCAAAGACTCTGTAAGCATCTTTAAGTAGTTCGTCTAAAACGTCATTTTTTAGCAAAAGCGGGCTCGTTTAGACCAAAAATTTATTCGCCTTTTTAGGGCGAGAAAAACGCGTCGGGAAATTGTTATTTCCCGTTTTATAAAATGCATGAATTCACGAAAATGGCTGCAAAAGACGCCGAAAGGCCCTTTATAAAATTTAAGGGTGTGGGGGGTGTTACACGCCGTTTTTGTGTAAATTCCCCGGGCTTACTTTTCTGAAAAAGGGTTCAAGTTATTGTTTTGTTGAAGACAAAATGATAAAAAAACACTTTTTCAGAGTTATGGGCCACTTTCTTCGAAACTTTTTGCACCCCTTATGAAAAATATTTTTTGAGAGACCGTATCGCTTATTAGGGTGATTCTGGTCAGGTTTTTAGCCAGTCTGTTACCTTTTTAAGGCTGTTAACTTCATTAAAGCGACTACGTCTACCGTTAAGAAGTCAATCAACTAAACTTGACGTGATTATGTGGTAGGAGATTTGAACTTACTAACTAGCCTACTAGCTCCCCCTCGACGACGTGCGTGGGTACGTTTCGTCATTACTTGGGAACAGATTGACCTAGAGCGATGAAACTTGGCACGAATGTGCCTATTGATTTTCAGAAAAATTGGAAGACTGCAAGTGCAGTACAAATGGGAAAAAGTGTCAAAGATTGGCCTTTTTAACCTCCGTTGTTCCGTTCTAACTGTCCAGGAAGTCTACTAATCGTTTTCAAATTTTGCACGATTCGAGTACGGAGTATCGGAAAAAGACAAGTACTTGCGCGATCGAATTTTTACCCGAACGGATTCAAAAGATTTATGCATTTAAATGTAAATGTAGTTGTGATTGAGACGAGTGGATATGCAACTTGTAGTGCTTGTTTGTGTATTGAAGGTTTTAGAAATAAATATATGGCTATCTTTGTTTGACTTGTTGTTTATTATGCATTTGTCATGGGGACTTAATAATAATATTTAAAAGTAATTGAATGAAAGGTGTTTTTTGTAGATATGAGTTTACTTTATTAATAAACACAAAAAAATAAAGTAACTTATTTAAATAAAATCAAAATCAACTTACTGGGCTTCTTTAATAAAAAATTCAATATCTCATCAGTGCCCTTATTCTCGAACTGATAGAAATTCTGCTACCAGGGAGTTGAATTCTATCGCTGCTATTCTTTTTATTGGTTTCTATACATATCGGGAAAAAGTGACAGAAACCGATTTAAACGAAATATTTAGACCAATGAGAATCATAGTTGCCAGAGAATTTGACTCTCTGGCAGCAGAATTTCTATCATTTGAAGAATAAAAATCTTCTAAGGAGCAGGACGATGACGAGTCGATCCATTTTGGCCACATAAATCAATGCTCTTGTAAAATTAAAAACCAAAAATTCTAACCAAAAAATTTACCAGCAGCCACCGCAACGCCAACGATTTGAAAAGCTGGTGAAAAAAATTAACGCCAGAATATATCCGAAAATTTAAAGTTTTATTCGAGAATAGCATGACAAAACACGTTAAAACTGATTTTTCGTAACTTCAACGACCTCTATCTTTTTAACAACTCTACAGAGAGTTGAACCTGTAACAAAAAACCGACCAACACATATAGAGAAAATCGGTCCAAAGTTTTTACAAAATGGCGGATAGTTCCCGAGGACCCCCAGAACATAAAAAAACTCAGTCTATCCGGTTTTTTTTCGACTTCAAATGACAATTTAACTATACTACAATCAATTATGTAAAACCATTTTTCTAAATTTTAACCCCTTCTCCCCCTGTAATACTCCATAACATTTTTGCAACTCCTTCCCCCTCCCTTTTAGCACTTAATAATACTTCTACCTACCCCTCCAATCCCTCTTGTGGAGTTTATGTAAGTGATGGCCCGTTACCCAAAGAGACTCGACTATCGGTACTCGAATAAATGTCAGTCTGTCAGATACTTTCGGCAATTTTCGTGCCGACAGACTGGGTCATTTCCATAGCGCACGTCACAAGCTTTAATTTGATACCTCATTTGTACTGCTCTTACTATAAATAATAATATAAAATCCACAACACGCGACTTTATGCATGCCCAGAAAGTGGTTTTCAAAGAATTTTACCGAGTTTCAGTCGCTGTAAATTTTTCGAGATCTATAACTTTCTTATTTAAAGTTTTTTTTGGTCAAAATAAGTTAAAATTGTCGATTTTGGAAACTAACTAGAGGAAGTTGAGCACTTGGAAAAAAATATTGCAAATTTTTTGACGACTATTTTTGTTCTCAGATTTTTTCGCCTCTGACCAATAGAAATGGAAAAAAGTGGGGGAAACACAAACTTGGGAGGTTTACTTTCAGACCCCCCCCCCCCGAAAGAACATACCAAAAACTCAGCCTACCCGGATTTTTTTCGACCTCAGATGACAATTTTAATGTACTTTACCAAAAAAACCAGATACTACCTACTCAATAAAGTTGCTAAAAGGTGCTTTTTCGAAAGACTAGACCACAATAGTTTAGGAACAATTCTTTACTAAACAATCTATATACCTTTTTTGTTCTGAATCCGATTTTGACAAAACAAAAAGTGATGAATACCTCAAACAGAAACTAAGGACAGCTCCGTAGTCACTACGACAATCTATTCTACTTATCTTATTGTCGCCTACTACTACTCTTTCTCGGCCTCTAATCAGCCATTCATTTTTCGGGACCAGAGGGTGTCAATTACAGAATATAAATTATCCAGTAGTCTAATGAGCACAACGGTCCACAATGCGTAAAGACGTCTCTGCAGCTGACAATTTGTGCCCCACCAAAGCCGATAATTGGGGAGGTGACTAGTCAACTGCAACCGAATTGGATACAGTGTGAGGCATGCTGCGGTTTATTTCTATATTATCATAACAGTTTGGTTAAAATGGTCTTAACTTATCTTTTCGTTTTTTGTAAAATATTAATATTATTCGCGTAGCACAAAAAAGTTAGTAACGCCGCTGAAAAGTGCACGCAGCTCGTGCTAAGTCCGACGTATCTCCTTCGATTAAAATAGTGACAAATTAAACGAATGTCTTTTTAAGTTCCTCTTATACACAGTCTCTGGTTCCTCTCGACCAAACGTCCGGCTAACATTGAAACATTCTACTTCCCTTGTTATCTTTTTTCCATATTTGCAATTTTTTGGTGAATCGTTCTCCATGTCCTTCACTCACATCTCCACAGTTTTCTGGAAGGTAGTCTAAGTAAGAGTGTAGAAAGTATCTTTTTAAGGACATATCATATCCCATATTTTCATATGATTTTAGAAGTTTGTTTACAATCTCCGGATAATTTTCTGGTCTTTTAATTCCCAAGAATTTGGTCACCAGCATTATAAAGGCTTCCCATGCCTCTTTTTCTCTTCCCTCAAGCACCGCGACAAATCCCGAATCTGCGAAAAGCTTTCTTATTTGGGGTCCCACAAAAATTCCTTCTTTAATCTTGGCTTCACTTATTTTTGGAAATTTTTGTTTTATGTGATTAAAGGCTGGAAGATCTTAGGTTTAACGAAGTTTTTAAATAAGCCAAGTTTGATATGTAACACCTGAAGCAATATTTTATTTGAAGGAACTACCCGGTGCAAAAGATTGTGTTTTTGGCCAATTTCTTCTTTTCTAGATAAACAAACTTTTTTGTATTATTTTTTATAAATTATTTTAATTATAATTAGTTTACATAAACCACAAACACCATCCACAAACACACATATATTAAATTAAAAAACAACAAAAACATTCACCATGGCAATTATTTGTCATTCTAACAAGTAGAACTAATTATATTTAAATAATTTATAAAAAATGATAAAAAATAAGTTTATTGATCTCTTGCTTTGACGACGTACCTTATTAATTTTTTAAGGAACAGACACAGTTAAGAAAAATATATACTTAGTACATTGACTAGTAATTGCTTACCAACTCATTCAAGTAGGGTTTTTATTGATTTAATTAATGTTTGTAAAATTTTTGGATCATGTTAATAAAAGTATTTGTTTTGTTTTATGGTTTTAAATCTACATGTATAATATTCTTTTAGCCTGAGGAAGACGAAAATTGTCGTAGAAACGTAGCGAATGAATTAAAATACCATACGAAAACAATCATTGTCCTTATTTCCCACAAAAAATGTTCGCTAGTAAAAATTTTCTACCTACCAACACATATCTCTAGCACACACATGTAAATATTTTGCTTTTTTTGAGGCAAATAAATTACGCTTTCTGTCAAATTGATGGAATTTAGGGCAAACATATATTCTTTTCTGACAAAGAAATATCCAATCATTCATACACAAAAGAGCATTTATTTGTGACAAAGCAATAGTTTCTCACATTTGCATCGTCTTCTGATTTGTCGTAAATATAAAAAATTCTATGTCATCATCTTTTTGTAAATCATCAATTTCTAAACTTGCCTATATTACCTCAATGGTAAATACAGACGACCGATTTTAATTTTCCACAAAACATGCAAATAATTATATCCTGTGATAACTCGCTCAGTGCATACAAATTAACTGCCTAACTAAACAACTCCCTCCTCAACATCTCGAAACCCTTAAAATTTAATCGAGCCTATCTCTATTCAAAGACGGGCTTCTATGATTCAGAAAATCTTTAATTTCCGTCAAGATTTTGCATCCCCTTAGCTAAATTTCCACCCTTAAATTTGGTAAAACCTCACCGTTATCTTTAGGCCGGGAGATCAAGGTTTTTTTGTAAAGAGTACTTTGGGATAGACTAAACGTTGGTCAGGAATAAAGTGAAATCTGGATAATTTTTTTTTATAAAAAAGAAGCTTTTTAAATATAACCTTTTATAAAATATAAAGTGCACTAAAAAGTAGAAAATAATTTTTAGCCTCCTGATATCATAATAATAAAAGCGATGCGCAATGGGCGCATTATAGGAAGTTTGGCCATGTTGATTTGATTTTATTGATTATATTATGATTGTTAGCAAGAAACCGCACGTTTTTTGAAATTCTTTATTGAGTCATTTTCAGATAAATAAATTCAATTAAACTTAAACCTAAATTGCTTCGGGTCAAAATTAAAAACAACTGCCTTACAATTTTTCTTAATTTAAGAAGCGAGAAGAGTAATGATATTTTAGCACGTTTCCCCCTGGACTATGCCGAAATTTTTTCCCTCTAAATTGCCAAAAACCGCACCCCGTTTTTAGTGCCCATGTCTGTCGGTTTTGTTATCGCAAAGAAACAAATTGGCGTCACGTGACGCGGCACGTGACTAGACACGTGATCTATGAGCTTAAGTCGCCCGAATAAATTTCGGCACGTTGATAAAAGAAAATTTGTAATCGAGTGTGTGTGTGTGTGTGTGGGTGCGTCTGTGTGTGCAAGGTCTTAGATTGCGTCAGAAAAATAAACAAATTTTACTTTATTAAATAATTCCCGGCCCGGTTCTGAGTTTGAACTTAATTTTTTGTAGGAGTTCCATGTTGGTTGAGACTTAAACCGAGTTGGAGGCAGGTTTAAACTCAGTTTTCCAAAACGCCCAAATTCGTAGGTTTAAACCAAATTTTATGTTTTATAAAAAAAATAATTGTATAGAAATCAATCGTTTATGCTTTTGGTCCAGAAAAAAGGTCATATTTTGTCTAAATTTTTGAATTTTATATATTCTTTTTGAATTGGTAAATTTTGACGAACTGCATAGCGCACACCATAGAGAAAACAATAATAAAAAGAGGGTGCGATTCAATTGTGGGAATCTGGCAAAAGTCGTTTTTTATGGAGGGCTTTTTATAATTTTGGATTAGGGCCACTGCATCACAAAAACTGCGAAAGAAGACGCAGTTTTCGTGATGCAGTGACCTCATTTTGTTTTAAGTAAACCAAACTAAAACTATAAAAATAAAGATATAGTATTAGCAAATAAAATTGCTTTTGTGGTCTTAATTTATAGTCTTAGTTTGGTTTTTAAGGGCATTGTTTTTAAAGTATTTGCTATCAGAATGATTAACTAGATTTTTTTGGTACAAAAAAATCTTCATATTTATTCTATAAATAACACAATAAATTATCAAAATAGGTACACAGCGAAAAATTTGTAAAACTTTGCTCAGATAAGAGTTAATTTTATTCAATTTTAAAATTGAGGTAAACCCGAGTTAAGCAGAGTTTTACTCATTTTTTGCCGTGTAATAAATTTCTATACAACATAAGAGAAGTGGGTTTAAAGACGGAATTTTATTGAAACAACACAAAATAGTAGTTTTAACAACTAGTGGCTAAAATAGTACTTTTTTACAAGCGTTGGTTTGAATAACGAGCGCAGCGAGATATTTAAAAATGCGAGTAAAAAAAGCACAGTTTAGCCTCGACTTGTTAACACTATTTTTTTTAATACCTTTATCAAGAAATCCAAGAAAAACAGAAAAATACTTTTAAAAATCTCGAACGAAGAGCACTACACTATAAATCAAGGCGGCTGGTAAATGAAATAACAATCGGTTCCATAGCGATGTGCTATTTTACTCGGTGACGTTCATTGTTGCGACATTTTAATCTTTGACAGTTTCATATTTTGACGATTTTTTTAAATGATTTTTTCGTAATTACTTGGTGAAAACTGGCGGAAATGGCTTAATTTTTAGGCAAGAATAATTAGATTTTTTCAATATTAATATTTTCCGCTATTTCTCTTTAATTTTGAGAAAAAAACGGACAGAAATCTTTTTTTGCACCCGTGATCAAAAAAAAAAGTTTTTTTGCATCGCAGCCAAAAAAGCCATGCTTGCAAGGTATAAAAAAAACTACTTCTTGCACTAATTACTTCTGCTCAATACTGAAATATTGAATGCACTCAGTTTGTACGCTTCTGCAATAAGGAATTATATTTTGTTGTAAAAAACAGTAAATCAACTCACATATTAAACAAAAATTCGTTTTTTTCCTTCGCTTTTTGTTTTGCTGGCAATTGATCCTGTCTCTTTGCACTCTACTATCTTTTAAACCTTTTCGTCAGATGAATTAAAATCGTTTCTTTTTTTTGGAAAAAGTTTGATGCACGTTCTTCTAGCCATACAACACAAAAAAACACCAGCTCAAAATTTCGTAAAATTCTTGTCAAACGTCAAATATCAATGATATTTTACCAATATGTTGTTCGAGTTCGCGGCAATGGTTATCAAGTTCAATCCAGAGTGATCATATTCTGGTTTAAACTTGGTTTGAACCAAACTTGGTTTACATTTGAATTGAACAACAGCTCATTCAAATAAAATAGGTTTAGAGTACAACCAAGTTTAAGTTAAACTAAGTTTAAACCACTATTGAACAACCGAACCTTAATCCTGACTTATGTAAAATCTAGTTTGATTTAAGGCTCAAAAGATTTTTTCTGGTTTAAACTTGGTTTGAACCAAACTTGATTTACATTTAAATTGAAAAACCGCTCACTGAAAATAAACTTGGTTTAGACTAAAACTAAGTTTAAGTTAAACTAAGTTTAAACCACTATTGAATAACCGGAGCTAAATCCTGACTTATATAAAACCTAGTTTGGTTTAACAACACGAAAAAACACCCGGTCAAAATTTTGTAAAATTCTTGTCAAATGTCAAATATCAATGATATTTTACCAATATGTTGTTCGAGTTTGCGACAATGGTTATCAAGTTCAATGCAGAGTGATCATATTCTGGTTTAAACTTGGTTTGAACCAAACTTAGTTTACATTTGAATTGAACAACAGCTCATTCAAATAAACTAGGTTTAGAGTACAACAAAGTTTAAGTTAAACTAAGTTTAAACCACTATTGAACAACCGAACCTTAATCCTGACTTATGTAAAATCTAGTTTGCTTAAAGGCTCAAAAGATTTTTTTCTGGTTTAAACTTGGTTTGAACCAAACTTGATTTACATTTGAATTGAAAAACCGCTCACTGAAAATCAACTTGGTTTAGACTAAAACTAAGTTAAAGTTAAACTAAGTTTAAACCACTATTGAATAACCGGAGCTAAATCCTGACTTATATAAAACCTAGTTTGGTTTAATGCTCAAAAAAATTTTTTCTTAAAAATTTTAGGGTAAATATATATATATATTTCTAAAAATCGTATTTTTGCCAAAAATTAAACTTAACATATTCTTACAAATAGGGGAAAACGTGATAAAAAAAAAAGTTTTTGCATTGGTAATCAGAAAAGCCATGGTTAGGTTATTTGTGTAAAGTTACTAAAATCGAGTAGTTGATAAAGGTATATAAAAAATATTTACTTATCGGAAATATTAAAAATAAGCTTTTAAAATGATATATGTGTTAGAATTCGAAGAGTTAGGGTGCTACAGTGAAACCATTTCCACCGTAACTGGGGGGTCGAAAAGTAAAATTTATAGTCACTTTAACACACAAAAGTAGTGCGATAAGTCTTTTTAATGTGCGCTTTCCGCTGCTGTTGACGTTTGTGTATGTGGAGCTTTAATGTGAGCGATACGGCATTCGGTACAACGAACGCCTTTGACAAAATGCCTACGATTTTAACGAGTTTTATTTAAAAAAGAACAAAAAATATTGGTTAAAATAGTGTTTTCTTATGAGCGGACATTTGATGATTGAGCACAGTAGGTACTCGTTTTAAAAAAATATCTATACATGCAGTTTTCCTTATATCTCAAACTTTAACTTTTTATTAGTGTATACTCAAACACACCACCAGCTTGTAATGTCGGACAGCATTTAATTCGGTATTACGATTATTCAAAACGCCTTGATTTAGAACAAATAACCTTATTACCCGACTACCCAACGAAAAGGTGTGTTTTGAGTTTAGTTTCTTATTTCTAAAATCAATGTTACCAAAAATCGTCATTTAAACAGGAAATCAATCTATTTAAAAGCAATCTTTATTGCAAAAGAGTAATTATCACACGAACAACAACAACAACACCCGGTAAGAGGGCCCGATCTGGAAGAATCCTTAGTGTTAGCGGACATCTATGTGCGCTGACACTAATTATTCTGCCAAACCTTTCCTTCCACCTCCACTTGACCTTCAAGTGGACCTCTTAAACTCTCCCTACCGCTAGGTAGCCTAAGTTTTGTCGATTTTTGGGGAGACTAGCTGCCTGAAGGGCTTAAATGTCGTGACTGTTCTAAAGAACTATTTGTTGTTGGGGGGGGGGAGGGACAGTGAGAACTAGCTCGCTAGCTGAAGGCTAGAGAGCTAGCTGAAGACGGGAATTATCACACGAGTTACAGAAGACGGCTGGTATATAACGAGAGCGGCCACTCTTTTTGGAGTTGATAAAATGACGATAATAAAATGAAAAAAGCGATGGATTCGAAATAACACAACCGAATGGAAACAAGTAAATATTAAATATTAAATTGAAGAAGTAGTCCATTGGTGGAGGGATTTCAAATAAATGAAAAAGCTTTGGTCATTCTCCACTGAAGTTTTATTGAAAAATCACCCAACATGTTTCGACAGTATAAACTGTCATCTTCAGGGGTGTACTGAAAGAACCCAAGAAGACTTATTGTAACATTTAATATGTGAAAAACAGAGTTATGCTTGGTCGACCCATCCATTAGATACAAGCACAGTGCCAACTATCCAATGGGAAGATGGGTCACTGGCTCGGTGGTGGCCTTCGCCTGGCCTTCCCTCGTGCGTTTTCCATCAAAAATACAAAATACAAAAGGAGTACGACGATGTAGATTTTAAAAAGAGGTTTTAGACTATCTACTGTATATATCTATCTATCTATCGAAAACTTAAAAAAGGCAGTTCCTCGCATTTTGAATGTGAACTTTTTTCCCTAAAATACGATGTCAGCGGGTACTTACCGATACCAAGGTAGGTACTTCTTTTTTTTTGTGACAGCATATTGAGCTTACCTGAAACAAAAAAATATATTTATTATTTGTCACTAAAGTCAATCCGTAGCCGTGGGTGGCGTCTCTGCCTGCCACATGGAAGGTCCAGGGTTCGATTCCCGGCTAGGTGCGTTTGTCTGTAACTTTGCAAAAAATGCGTACAAGAGATATTTTTGTAAATATTGTTGTTGTTGTGTACCTACATATTCCTAAAATCGAATTCCTCGAAGTTGAAGTAAAAGTGAGAGGGCCATATGCAACAGTACATAAGTGTGAAGAAGACAAGGATATAAATCTTCGGCAAGTACCTACTTTTGCACACTCATCTCTTACTTTTTCTAAACTAAGAATATGATAAGTTAAACCTTCCGGAATTTCTTACATTTTTACTTATACAAACAAGGATGTTTTTTCGCATCAGTTTGAAAAAAAATCTCTTAATTTCTTCTCCTTTTCTCCATTTTACGTCATTACAAAGATTCCTATTGTCTGCGGGGATACTTGTTACAGTTTCCGTCATAGACAATATAAGGATAATTTTAACTTGATAACACATTTTTTAGATTTTTACACAAAAAGTATTTTTCGAGGGTAAATCATTTTTTAAAGCGTTTGCAGCATGTTATTTTTAATCAGAGTTAGTCCGGACTTGAAGTTAAACTAGACTTCAGTTAACTCGTAGTTTAATTTAATCTCGACTTAACTTAAACCTAGTTTAAAGTAAACCAGCGAAATTTTTCCTAAAAAATTTAAATTTTAAAAGTTGCTTTTTTTCTCATTTCTATATCTAGTTTTTATTTAATTTTCTTGGGTTTTTCAGCGAATTTTCAGATTTCCACTGGCAACCGTCCTAATGGCTTGTTAGAAACGAGTGTGCATCCCGGCTAACAGAAAATTTATCTTTTTGAGTTTCAGAGAAAACTACGGCGCGATGTCTTAAAGTATTTTTAAGGTCGACTCGCGGATAATAAGCCGAAATGAAAGGAAGTTAGTAGAGTGTAAGCAACGCAATGGAGCTTTTCTTTCGGGGAGAACTCGAGAAAATAAATGAAAAATAGTAACGGTTTTATTTAGGAATGTTTTCTTTTCTTTTCGAAGGGTTTTGCTAAAAAAAAAATGTAACTGGCAAGGTCTCTAAATGTAAATCGTTACACTTTGTTGTTTTTTCTTTATGACAATGAGTTAACTTTTCGCCCACCATACTAACCCAGCAAACACGGTTCCCTCGGGCCTTCATAGCCCCGATGTCGATTGCCGAATTTGTCGACATCGGCACGACGTCGATTTACGACATCGGACCAGCAGTATTTTTTGTCCGCTTTGCTATGTAAGCCCTACTAAAATAACATCGGCATACCGTCGACGTACGATTCAGGTCCGTATCCATATCAAATCAACCAAAAAAAAACGCACTTTTCGTTTTGACCATCTGCGATTTTGATGATTTTTGGTACACTTATTCTTCTGATCCAAGAACTTAAAAATCCAAAAAATTAAATTTTTTGGATAAGCGGTTTTTGTTTTATTGATTTTTGAAAATAAAGAAATTGACCAATATGCCCTTGACAGGCACTTACAAAAATAGCAATATCTCAAAAACTATTGGTCCTATAGAAGCAAGTTATAGCTTATTTTGAAGGTTTTTTAAAGACCTTTTTAACGATGTGTATCACCATGTAATTTTTTGTTTTTATTTTTTTTTAATATTCTTTTTTTGAAAAATCTTGAAAACACCATTTTGAATTTTTTTTCAAAAAAAATACTATTTTTTTTTCAGTATTTTTTTTAATATTTTTGGAAAATTTCAGGATGGAGAAATTATTGGTTCTATTTGTTTAAAAATAATATAAAAAAACCTTGCAGGAAAAAACCATACATTTTTTGATAAATACCTATATATTTACTCCTTATATCTAAAAACTTGTCAATTGCTCCCAGTCTTGTAAATAAGATACATAAAAGGTTTTTCCAAACTTGTTTATTCCTGCAAAATTTTGAGTATTTCTTCAATTGTCCTCCCCTCCACCCAAGATCTTTTCACCCACCTATTATACATTTAAACATGTTAATTCCTGCAAAATGTTTAGCTCCTCCCATTACTTTTTATTGGCCCTTACCCCTATTTGTATCCCACCAGGAGTTCACTGCTTTTTGGGCAAATGTGAGATATGCCCAGGAACTGAGAATTTAAAAAACTTTTTGAATGAAAAGTTCGAAGAAGCAATGATTGACAATGTGACTTTTAAGAAGTGGATATCTGTAGATAGATGCAATATGGAGACATTAATTAAACCAGCAGAGGACTTCATTGAAGAATTTTCAAACGACTTGATTAAATTAAAATCTCATTCTTTTTACACTCACATGCAAAAAGAATACTACAATCAGGTAAAAGACAATTTAAAAAAGGGGGAAGCACTAATCACATGCGACTTCGCTGAAAATTATTCATTTATTTTGCAGGATGAAGTGCAGTCCTATCACTGGACAAATAGCCAGGCAACCCTACATCCTTTTGTAATATATTACAAAACTCATGAGGGAAAACTGGGTCATTTAAATTATATATTTATTTCAGACTGTTTGGTACACAACACTGTGGCATTTCATCTTTTTTTAAGCCACCTTATGCCTGAACTAAAGAGGCAAATTGATAATTTAGACAAAATTATCTATTTTTCAGACGGCTGTGCCGCACAGTATAAAAATAAAAAAAAATTGTTAATATTGCGTACCATCTCGAGGAATTTAAAATTAAAGCAGAATGGAATTTTTTTGTCACCTCCCACGGGAAGAGTGCATGCGATGGACTAGGAGGCACCGTAAAAAGGTTGGCTGCTAAAGCAAGTCTGCAGAGACCATATAATGAACAGATTATGACCCCCGAAGATCTTTTTAAATTTGCAACAGAAAACATTCCTGGTATAACATTTAAATATTGTTCATTAAATAACTACCAGCAACATGAAAAGTTTTTGGAAAAAAGATACCTGGAAGCACAATCGATACCTGGGACTCAAAAATTGCACTCGATTATCCACCTCAGTAATGAAAAAATTATTACAAAACCATTTTCACTAAGTAAAGAGGAAAATATTCAATGTCTTTTTGCAACCTGTGGTTTGTCAAACACTGAAATTGAAAACATCGATTCCGGTTTTGTAACCATAAACTATGACTGTCTTTGGTGGATGGGATGTATCATTGGCAAAAATATAGAAAGCGGGGAATTAAAAGTTTTCTACATCCTCATGGTCCCTCTCCGTCTTTTTACTTTCCAAAGCCAAAAGCTGATATATTGGTCATAGATCAAAATTCTCTTTTAAGACGGGTCAACCCAAATACTGCCACTGGTAGGAAATATACGCTAAGTGCAGAAGAAATGACAGATTCCTCAAATATTTTACAAAAAAAATTAGCAACCTAAATATTTTTTATTGTAAATTTTATATTATTCTTACTTTTCATTTTTTTGTTATACCCATATTAGGTAAATTAGCCCTGTATTAAATATCTTATTATTTTTTTAAAGTATGACTCCATTATTTCTCCATCCTAAAATTTTCCAAAAATGTTAAAAAAACATTGAAAAAAAAGAAATATTTTTTTGAAAAAAAAAAAAATTTTTTAATTAAGAAAAAAAAAATTAACAAACTATATTGTGTCATACATATTTAAAAAGGTTTTTCAAAACCCTTCAAAATGAGCTATCACTCGCTTCTATAGGATCAATAGTTTTTGAGATATTACTATTTTTGTAAGTGTCTGTCAAGGACATATTGGTCAATTTCTTGATTTTCAAAAATCAATAAAACAAAAACCGCTTAGCCAAAAAATTTGATTTTTTGGATTTTTAGTTTTTTGATAAGACGAATAAGTGTACCAAAAATCATCAAAATCGGAGATGGTCAAAACTATTGCCTAGTTGACTTGAAATGGTTTGACCCCCATAAAGATGCTTAATTTGGTCGGTCTAACGTAGGCAAGCTGGTCTCGGCCCGACATCGGTAAACTATTTAAGTCCGACATTGGTTTCCTAAAGCGGTTCAACGTCGGCGATTGGCGAAGGTCCGTCGGTGGTAGCTTAAAGCGGCCCGACAATGGCAAACCACAAGGGTCCGATAATGGGTGGATAATAAGGCCCCATATCAGCCTCTCAAAGCGGCCCGACGTCGGTGATTGATGAAGGTCCGTCGGTGGTTGCTTGACACGATCCGACATTGGCAAACTTTAAAGTTTCGATAATGCGGGTGCTTAACCAGTCGGTCTAGTTTAAGTTAGAGATGTGTGATTCGTGAACGATTCGTTCACTATGATCGAATCACTTGCAAGTATTGAGTGATCGAATCATGTTTGCTCGATATGATTCAATCAGTCAAATGACCGACGAAGACAGAATGAATCAAACGAGTGAATTGAATCGGAACGGATCAACGACTGACTGAGCCACTGTGGCGATACACTGAATCAGTTGGAAATAGGTCTATCGTTGCGTTCATTCGTTCCTTTGATTCGAATTCCTACGCGCGGGGTAATCTGTACGAAAATATAGATTTTTTTGGTCAGCAGAGTATGTCGTATTCAGCTGCATATAGACCTTTTTTTTTTGTTTTGGTCACCATTTTCTTTAATTTAATTTCAAATGATTGATTCAATGATCGATTCAAAAGATTCCATCAGTCTAGAAACGAATCAGTGATCGATTCGTTTAGTAAAAAATGATCGATTTACCCAACTCTAGTTTAAGTGGCAGAAGAGGTGATTCTTGTAGAGAAGTACCACCGTCTTGTCAAGTCCGCATTCTAGTTTTGAAATATCTTTGCTCATTATATATATAATATTATCTTCCACTGTACAGGGAACATAGTGACATTAGCGCCATCTCTACATAATAGGAAGTAACTATTACGCAGTTTAAAAATTTTAAGGTGACGTAAATGACATGATGGGTCTATTTTACCGATTCCCTACTTCAAGCTTTACAACGGTACAAAAGCTAACCAAGAGCAGTGGCGTACGCAGAGATTGGCCTTGGAGGAAATAATCAACGCTAAACCTGCAGGGGCGGTCACAGGTTTTTTGAAAAGGGGGGGTGTCTGGTAGGTATTGGGTTAGTATGCTAAAAAAAGAATACTTACTTAATAATATATAATAGCAAGGGCGGTTTAGTCTAGGTTCTGGATTTGGTCTCAAAATCATGTCTCAAATGCGCCGCAGGCGAAAATCTTGAGAAAATTATGCGTTTTTCATGTTGTTGAGAAAAGATTTCCTAAATTTGCAACAGCCAATGATGTTATAGCGCCGTAGGCAAACATTTTAGCAATTTAAACAGAAAATTCTTGGGATGGGATATAACTTTTAATTAAACTAAGATTTGTTTCCAAACCATGTCATAAATGACCCGCCGGTGAAATTTAAATTATACTAAAAATACTATTTTTTACACGTTTTGAGTACTAATGACAAAATAAATCGCTTAAAATTATATTAAAATTGTAATAATTAATGATGTTTTTTACAATTTAAAAAAAAAATAATTTTTTTAAGGTCACGTTTCTAAAAAAAGTGAAGGAGATCAAAACTTAATAATTTTATGATATATAAAAAACTCAGAAAAATAATTTTCTGTTTAAATTCTTAAAAAAATCATTGTCCATTATTATAATTTTAGAATTTTTTTGTCATTAGTATTTAAAACGTGTAAAAAATGGTACTTTTATGTTAAATTATGTAATAAATGAGCCGCAAGCGTTTTTGTGTGAAAATTATGGTCCATGAGGGAGGGTTTTATCCCCCTCATCCCCTCGAGCGTACGCCACTGACCCAGAGGCCAAATTTACAGAAACCAACCTCAAAATATGAAAAGTGTATGCGTTTAATTCGATAAAAAAAAACAAAAAAAAACTTATTTATTTGCTCATATTAACGTGTGCTATCCTATCTAGTTTGTCCATACACGTGTATGCATCTATATTCATTCTCATTAACTTTGGCAACTTCGTATCCGCTAGCCGCTCCACAAATTGGTCCGAAAAGCACTCTTTGGTTATTCAGTAAAATTGCAAAATGGACACTGGCTTTCATTAGGGCGAGAACACAGTTTACCAAAATTGAGCTTTTATCTGTCGAAATAAAGAGTATTTTGTTGAGCCAGGGTATACGAGAATATAAAATGGAGATTATCAGAGATAACTCTATAGGGTGTTTCACAACTTATGTACAAAAATGAAAGACGTGATTCCCAATACCCCTAATAACACATGACGTCCCCGGGACGTTCTTTTTAGGTCCCATTAGGTCCCAACGTCCCGGGACCTTATAAGTTTGTTTTTAAAACGTACTTTTTCGAACGTTTCGAACATGCTTAAAATGTCATTTTTACGTCCCAAAAATTTAAAATGTTAGTAAAAAAAATGAAGTATGCTTCAGAAAGCTTTTATTTAAAATTTTTAAGCATACATCCATATTAAACAACTAAAAAAGTAAGTCTTTAAAATGTACGGACGTTTTCAGTGTATTGGACGTTTTTACAACGTTCAATTTTTGAGGTTTTAAAAACGTTCTTTTTTTTATTAAAGTAACACTCGTGCCATAGTTCTTTTTTTTGTCCAGAGAGTTCGTCATTTTATCAAGAAAAAAAAAATACCAGGTAAAATTTTCACACTGGATGGTTACTTTTCTCTTTTAAGGAATATCGTAATTTGGAGACTTGCTACCTCTCAAAAAATCCGTTCAAGAACTTTTTTTAAATGTACCGAATTCGACTTTTTTAAAACGTCAAATTTAGACAATTAATTTTTAAGTCACCAAAATTTGATACCTAAAAGGAATGAAGTAGGGACGTGCAAAAAACGTTCTCGGGGGTGTCCCAGGGTGTAAGAAAGGTGGACGTCTCCGAGACGTCGTTAAAACGTCTTTCTAAACATATAGGTCCCCAAGACTACGTCCGGGGCGTCCGGTAAGTCCGACTGGAACTTTAAAATGTTTTAAAAACTTTAATAGGTCCCTGAGGGATGTCCAAATGACGTCTTTTTTGTGTCCTGGGAAATTATTTTTAGGTCTTAAAAACAGTTTTCAAACCTTTAAAAAACGTTCTGGATGGACGTCCTCAAGACGTCCTAGAACTACACGAAAATGTCCCCCAAATGTCTTAAAAACGTTTTGAAAACATGTAGGTCCCCAGGACGTCCGCTAAGCTCGACTGGGATGTTTTATTAGGGACTGGCCGGTGTTTAGTAAACTAAATAAATCCACAAAAATTTTATCAAGCAGCGAAATCATTCAGGCCAACCAACTGTACAGGGTGGTCCAAATTCGAGGGGCCTCTATAGCTTTGGGCTTTTGCAGCATAGTTAGCTCAAAAATGTGCGTTTATAAAAACCCTCTACAACTTTTTTATTTGTAAGGATGGAGATCTTCATTAAAAACATTGTTAAAGATTTTTTAAAGACAAATCTACCTGTTTTACCGATTTTCTTTTAAAGCCTCTTAAATTTCCTGTCAAACGATGTGCCATACACCTATTTTTATTAAATAGTTTAAAAGATATTTGCATATTTTGATTTTTACCATAGCCCTAAATGTGTAAATAAAATTTTATTGTTTTTTTTTCATACAAAATCAAGTTGGCTACGTCACGAGGGGACACAGCAACCTCGAACTTTAACTTCTAGTTTACTATAAGCCGGTGAAGATTCATGTGGCTTAAATTTGTTCAAAAGTTTTCCCAAAAAAATAACCAAAAATGTGCTAAAATATTTTCTTCGTAGTAGATTGTATATTGAAGCTTATAAACAAAGTACCTTACAAAAAACAATCATGAAGCAAGCATGTGCATTGCCCACCCCGCTTTTATCTCCGTATCATACCACAGAAAGTAAACAAACCATGCAATATTAGCTGATTCAGTTTTGAATGTCATGTCGCGTGTGGTGAGGCGTATTAGTTTTTTAGTGATTTAATTTTGTGACTTGCTGTAAAAAATTACATAGGACTATTTATTTATTGGGAAATTAAATAGCGAATTAGTGGATATTGTTTGAATTTTTAGCGAAGCTTACCGGATTTATTCCTGTGTCCCCTTACATTAATAGAGGTATGTCATTATTCGCCCTTTTTACAAGCTTTTATTTAACTTGCATTGTATGTATGTAACTATGTTTGTTCGGGAGGAATCTTGCAACTTAATTTTGACCAACTTCCCGACATCCGATCGGCTTCAAAATTGGCATGCTTATAAAGTTGCGGTGACAATTCAAGAATATAGTGATGAAATTGACAGCTCCCCCCTATTCGAAGAGAGTGGAGGGGGGTACAGTTGAAGTACGCCCGATTTCGTTGAAATTTGGTGTGTTCGCACTTGGGGATGGAGATAACGAATTTCTAATCAGATTTTGAAAATTCAATATGGCGGATTCAAGATGGACGATTTTTGCTCATCTTTTGCTAACCAATTTTAAGTAACTTGTACACATGCGATTGCCTTCAAATTTGGCATGGATTTATAGTTCCACTGACAATACAATAATATGTCATTATTAGGCAGCCCTCCCCCCAAGGAGGGGAGTGAAGGGGGGAAAACACTTAAGTTCCGATTTCAACCAAAATTGGTATACGGGGGCTTTTGGGGATAAGGAATACGAATTTTTGATGAGATTTTGAAAATTCAATATGGCGGATTCAAGATGGACGATTTTTGCTCATCTTTTGCTAACTAATTTTAAGTAACTTGTACACATGCGATTGCCTTCAAATTTGGCATGGATTTATAGTTCCACTGACAATACAATAATATGTCATTATTAGGCAGCCCTCCCCCCAAGGAGAGGAGTAAAGGGGGGAAAACACTTAAGTTCCGATTTCAACCAAAATTGGTATACGGGGGCTTTTCGGGATAACGAATACGAATTTTTGATCAGATTTTAAAAATTCAATATGGGGGATTCAAGATGGACGATTTTTGCTCATCTTTTGCTAACCAATTTTAAGTAACTTGTACACATGCGATTGCCTTCAAATTTGGCATGGATTTATAGTTCCACTGACAATACAATAATATTACATTATTAGGCACCCCTCCCCCCAAAGAGGGGAGTAAAGGGGGGGGGAAACACCTAAGTTCCGATTTCAACCAAAATCGGTATACGGGGGCTTTTGGGGATTAGGAATACGAATTTTTGATGAGATTTTGAAAATTCAATATGGCGGATTCAAGATGGACGATTTTTGCTTATCTTTTGCTAACCAATTTTAAGTAACTTGTACACATGCGATTGCCTTCAAATTTGCCATGGATTTATAGTTCCACTGACAATATAATAATATGTCATTATTAGGCAGCCCTCCCCCCAAGGAGCGGAGTAAAGGGGGGAAAACACCTAAGTTCCGATTTCAACCAAAATTGGTATACGGGGGCTTTTGGGGATAAGGAATACGAATTTTTAATGAGATTTTGAAAATTCAATATGGCGGATTCAAGATGGACGATTTTTGCTCATCTTTTGCTAACCAATTTTAAGTAACTTGTACACATGCGATTGCCTTCAAATTTGGCATGGATTTATAGTTCCACTGACAATACAATAATATTACATTATTAGGCATCCCTCCCCCCAAAGAGGGGAGTAAAGGGGGGGGAAAACACCTAAGTTCCGATTTCAACCAAAATCGGTATACGGGGGCTTTTGGGGATTAGGAATACGAATTTTTGATGAGATTTTGAAAATTCAATATGGCGGATTGAAGATGGACGATTTTCGGTCATCTTTATCATTTTATATGTATCATATTTTAACGAATCATTTACATACTTTTAATGCTAATGTCATGTCTTGGAAAAATGTTCCCTTCCCAGTTTTGAAGAGGCCTTTGAAAATGGCGTAATTGTTTTTTTTTATATATTTTTGTAGTACATGCAGGCCACTTAATACGCTCTAAGAGTTTCTCACATAAGTAGTGAACACCCGGTATATATCCAGTTCTGAAGTTCTGGTAGGGCCTATTGCTTTTGAGCTGATGTAATAATAATAATACAGTGGGGGGGGGGGCTTGAGTAACAAAAGAGTCTCAGATTATCATTTTTTTGGTGAAAATTTTGGAGTCGATTTTCAGTCACTCTGCGGGGGTGGAGGGGGGGGGGAAGAAAGGGGGAAAGCTTTTAGAATGTTTGCCCAAATTAGTGCCGCAAAACAAAAAATTTTGAAACTAAAGAATATCATTCAAAAAATTTGGAAAAATAATATGTAATTAAAAAAACTAAATAAAAAAAACGAGGGAAGGGGAGGCACGTCAACAAAACTTACGTTTTGTTTTAAAGTATTTTATTACAACCAATTAAAAGTTTTTTATTTTAACAACTAAGTAAAAAGGTTTAAAATGTTAAAGTTATCAGTATCAATTTTTTCCACCACAACTTTTCCATCAAGCTTTCCCCCACATGAAAATTTGAAACCAAGTCCACATACATAGCCATATTCCATATATATATTTGCAAGAACTGTAGCTATATCAAAAATGTAAAGAAAAATTAAAGAGTTTTGCAGTGGGATTTACTAAGATCTAAAATAGTACCCCCACAGGTCTAAATATTTATACCTGTGGGAGGGTACTAACCATACAGAAAAGACACAAAGTTATTCCTTATTTTGTATTGTTATTGCAAAATAGCTCTGAAAAACTGCTTTTTTTTCTCAAAATTGACCATATTTTAGGAGAAAATAATATTTTTTGACAGGTTTCAAAATGGAAAATGGTGAATACGCCAAAAATTTGGCACATAATACCTTTATTATCTGTGTTTGAAGGGTGGTTTAAATTTATAGCCCCCAGAAAGGATTGTTTTTTTAATGTGAAACAGTTTTGTGACAGAACAAAATCTGGTTTAGGATTCTACAGTGAACAAGCCGTAAGAGTCTATACACCATGATTCTTCTCAAACTTGGTTAAAATACAAAGTTCAAAAAATAATAAACTATGCGCTAGTAAATTGTTCAAATCTGTATCAGAATGTACAGATATTATGTTATTTTTATCTTATAGTTTTTTTATTGTCAATCGCGAAGTTCCATTTACATCACAGATATAATGTTATATTTTATTATGGTAACTTGCAAGTTCTATACAGTTGCCTTGGATAGTTTTCAATGTTATTTTCTCAAAAGATCAATTGTTTATATAGAGTTGTTTTTTGTTAGCATATAGAGATTCTTATCAAAACAGTCAATAGTGTAAAATTTTGCACACAGTTGCATGTGAAAAATTGTGCTCCACCGATTTAGATGAAAGTTTGATTATATTCTTGTTATGACAAAAATGCCCAATATAACCATTTATTTACGTACAGGGTGAGTAAAAAATTGCGAGTAAAATATTTATAGAGGGCAAGTCAAAAAATTAAAAATAAACCAGAACTGGCGTATGCAGGAAGGGGCTAAGGGGCTCGAGCCCTTTTTTTGGTAATTTGATACTTTTCTGTTATACCCAAGCCCCCCCAAGAACCATTTCCGAATACGCCTCTGAAACCAGAATGGGTTATTAAGTTTAATTAGTCTGAAAACTAAATAAAATCGTTGCCATCCTAATAATTAGGACGTCAACTATCGAAATGTCTACTGCAAGCAAGAAATTGTATATTTCAGCAACAAGGGTAACAAACTAAAATTTTCTCCAAACATTTTTCCCATAGAATTTTTTGTTTCTCAAAAAGGATAAGCTATGATGATTTCGAAATAGTAGTTTTAACAACTAGTGGCTAAAATAGTGCTTTTTTTTACAAGCGTTGATTTAAATAACGAGCGCAGCGAGGTATTTAAAAACGCGAGTAAAAAAAAGTGCAGTTTAGACGCGAGTTGTTAACAATTTTTTTTAAATTCCTTTATCAAGAAATCCAAGAAGAATAGAAAAATATTTTTAAAAATATCGAACGAAGAGCACCCCTCGCAACACACCATCTTTACACTATAAATCAAGGCGGATGGTGAATCAAATAACAATCGTTTCCATAGCGATGTGCTATTTTACTCGGTGACGTTCATTATTGCGACATTTTAATCTTTGACAGTTTGATATTTTGACGATGTTTTTAAATGATTTTTTCGTAAATACTTGGTGAAAACTGGTAGAAATAGCTTAATTTTTAGGCAAGAATAATTAGATTTTTTCAATATTACTATTTTCCGCTATTTCTCATTAATTTTGGGTAAAAAACGGACAGAAATCTTTTTTGCACCCGTGATCAAAAAAAAAAAGTTTTTTTGCATCGGTAACCAAAAATGTCATGCTTTAGTTATCTGCAGACTAAAATCATGTTTTTGAGGAAGGTGTAAAAAAATATATTTTTGAAATAAGTAATCGGTCCTTATCCAAAATGTGTAGCTAATCACTGTTTGGCTTCTTTTTCATGTGACCTAGGACTCGATTTAGGACCCCTTTATTGCACAACCTGTGTAAGCTGTACTAACAAATATATGTGACATGGGGGGATGTTTTTTTTATTATTTTCGGATTAAGCCGAGGGATGTGCTGCGGCGGGCTCGACGGTTGTTTTCAAACAGGGAATTTTACAGGATTAATTAAAATTTTAAAGCGCGTTTAACTACGTGATAAAGTATTAATTAGCGCACAGCGCTGTTCGTAAGTAGAACTTTAAGTAAAGTCTGAATAAGTTATATTCTTGTCCTCATATATAAGGGTAACGCAATAGTTATTTTCCTACTAGCGTCCGTAAAAGAGCACTTTTACGCACGCATTTGCGTGCGGGAAGTTGCATTTACCGCACGACTTTTGCGCACTATTTTGCGTAAGAAACGTATCAATCTGAGCACCGCGTGACACGCGTGAAAATATTACTTGTCATGAAAATAGAGAAACAAGGTGTAAAAAGTAAATTTTTGCTCGTTTATATGTCTTTTATTCAGCAATACAATAAACTAAAAAAATGTCAATCCCATTTATGCTGCTGCTGTGACTGTGCTAACTAAAAAGTAGAAGCTCTTTCTCCGTACCTCCAACTCTAACGCTCCCCCCTTTGTATCCATTTACTCCCTTTATGATCTCCAAATCTTTGGGGGAATCAAACCTAGATGCAGTCGCTGTCTGACTGGACTCTGTCTCCTATTTAAGGTCACTGATTGTAAACGAAAAAGCTGCCGAGTTATCAAGATACAGAAAAAAATATAGCTATATCATGTTTAAGGTGTTTTGGGTTTAGATTTTGGATTAGGGTGATGCCATATAACTATTAGGTACTACGTAATGTTTGTCTTGTTGTTACCAAATAAGTTGTAGTACCGCTCTTTTGATGATGCCTAGAAGTTTTGCCAGTGACCATTGAGTCTAGATTGCTGGCAGAGGCCATTCTAGGTTTCGAGTCCTCTTTGCAGCAAAAACGACATAAGGCTTCTTCAGCCAAAACCAACGTGCAATATGTGCTTATTGAGTCTGCAGTGATCCTGTCTTTGATTAGCAATGGATTGTTTAGCCTGTCGTTTATTTTGATTCTCTCGGTACCCCACTATTTCTCAGACTATTACGTATTAGATTAGATTAGAATGGGGTGGTGTAAACACCTGTCCACCTCGACCTTCTCAGATCTATTATTGTGGTTCCCCTTTCTCCTTCCCTGCTTTGTTAGAACTACACCTGTACTGTGCCCTGTATATAGCTTTCTGGCCGCGGACATTCTAGGTCCCCCAGTAAGGCCCTGCTTCTACCTAGATCTTCACATTGACATACCATATGTAATGAGGTTTCTTTCTCTTTCTTGCAGAAGCGGCATGTAGCACTTTCCACCAATCCCATTGCATACAAGTGCTTATTGAGTTTACAGTGACCTGTTAGAAGCCCCACTATTTGTCTGACAAGCTTCCTTTCCTTACTAAGAAGTTCTGCAGTCAGGTTTAGTGAATGTTCTTTAATGAACTGTTTGGCCTGTCTTTGTCCAGGCGTTTGCTCCCACAGATCGTTCGTCTCTTTGGTGAGCCATTGTTTAATAGATTGCTTGGCTCTGGCCTTAGCGATCCTACAAAATGGTTCAGGCCCTGTGAACTTTATTGCCAAGCCTTCTCTGATGAATTAATTGGCTTCTTTGTTTCCAGAGTGTCCCCTGGCTAGTGTCAGCCTTTTGGTGCTTACCAGCCTATTTAGAGCTGTTCTGTAGTTCCAAACCAGTTTGGACGTCACTTGCATTGCTTCTAGAGCTTTAAGTGCAGCTTGGCTATCTGAATATATAACTACCGAATGAGAGTTTTTCTCTACTCTTTGTACTTCTTCGGCACAGTGGTGTATTGCTGCTACTTCAGCTTGAAATACTGTGCAGTCGTTTGCCAGGCTTATAGAGACTAAGGTCTCGTATTTTTGCCCATATATGCCAGTTCCTACACTCTTATGAACCAGATGGACTTTGGACCTTCCTCCCAGTCGGCTCTATCTGGAATTTTGACTTTGTTTTTTATTTCAAAATGGTACTTGCAGACCATTACGTCACTCCGCAATCTCTTGCTTGCTTGTTTTCAAGTCTTTCATGCTCAGTTCCATGTGAACTGATAATGAGTTCTTGATCCCGCGTAACCCTACCCGTCGTGCTTCTGCTTGAATAAAGACATGGAGAGGTGGCAAATTTAGTAGAACTTCCAGAGCTGCCGTTGGGGTGGTCATCATAGCACCCGCGATACTCAGGCAGGCTTGTCTTTTTATGCTATTCAGCCACCGAACCATAAGTTATTATGAGCCTTACCACGTTTGTATATAACCATAAAATCTTGGGATTTAGCTCCCAGTTTTTCCCACACAATTTCCTGCATCTGCTCAATGCAATCGATGATTTTGGGCTGCTTTGAAAAGCCACCTACATTTGCAATACAGAAGAAGCTGTAAATAAAGAAAATTCGCCAGGAGAACCAGAATGTATTTTCTCAGCAAAGCGTCATCATCAAAAATATTTGGAAACCCATACTTTTTGGAGGTAACAGATTTCAGCTGCGTAACAGCGGAACCAACCAAGTGTAAACATCATGGTTCACTGAAGACCGGTTAGTTTTATGTTTGACTGAACACATGATAGTATACAAGATTAGGTAGTCATGATTTTTGTTAACATTTACCTGATGACGATTGCAGATACATAAGCATTCGAAACGTTGTAAAAATAAAGACAATTGGAAGTTCGAAACTCTAATTTACTCTTTTATATTTGCAGTGACCTTATTGCACAGGCTACACAGTTGGGGGGAAGTTATCAATTTCTTGGGGGTAAGCATTTTATCACCCCCACTGCGTTATCCCGGTGTTATCCCTTTTATATTACAGCAAAAAGTCTTCAAGACAGAAATCTACGAGGGGTTAAAGTAGAGGTCTATAATTTCTGACAGAATGAAAAATAGGGGATATTTGTATAAAAATCCGCATTAAAAAAAACTGACCTCCTGACCCCTTTCAATGCAATGAAATAAGTGACAGTTTACTATGGACATTTTTCGGTACATTTTTTTTTGGTCAAAAGAATAATAGCACGAATTCCTTTCAAAATGAAATTTGACTTTAATTTACCCGAAATTTTTTTTTTTTAATATATTCATCAAAAACATCATTTTAGTAAATGTCTGCAAATAACCAAAGCATGGCTTTTTTCGTTACCAATCCAAAAAAACTTTTTTTTCGATCACGGTTGCAAAAAAAAAAGATTCTGTCCGTTTTTTATCCAAAATTAGAGAGAAATAGCGGAAAATATTTGTAAAAAAAGCACTATTTCAGCCACTAGTTGTTAAAACTTAATTTTTTTATACCTTCATCAAAATCATGATTTTAGAAACTGTCTGCTGATAACACTTTTTTGTTTACCGATGTAAAAAAAACTTATTTTTTTATCACGGCTGCAGAAAAAGATTTCTGTCCGTTTCTTTGTCAAAAATTAAATATTGAAAAAACCATTTCCGACAGTTTTCATCAAATCTTTACAAAAAAATCATTTGAAAACATCGTCAAAATATCAAACTGTAAAAGATTACTTAAAGATTAATTAAAGATTTACCAGCTGCCTTGATTTATAGTGTAAAAATGGTGTGTTGCGAGAAGTGCTTTTCGTTCGAGATTTTTAATAGTAGTTTTCGCAACTAGTGGCTAAAATAGTGCTTTTTTTTATAAGCGTTGGTTTAAATAACGAGTGCAGCGAGGTACTTAAAAACGTGAGTAAAAAAAAGCACAGTTTAGCCGCCAGTTGTTTACACTATTTTTTTAATACCTTTATCAAAAAATCCAAGAAAAACAGGAAAATACTTTTAAAAATCTCGAACGAAGAGCACTTCTCTTAACACACCATATTTACACTATAAATCAAGGCGGCTGGTAAAAGAAATAAGAATGGTTTCTATAGCGATGTGCCTTTTTACTCGGTGACGTTCATTGTTGCGACATTTTGATCTTTGACAGTTGGATATTTTGACGATATTTTTAAATGATTTTTTCGTAAAAACTTGGCGAAAACTGGCGGAAATGTCTTAATTTTAAAATTTACTGGAATAAGTCGATTATTTATGATAAAAATTTTAACAAAATTGGCCGTTGCAATGGGCAACTTTAGTGGTGTAAAATTTTCTTCCCACACACTGTACGTAAATGTTTGTTTTTTATTATTTTTTATATCCGACGTTTTTAGATAACATCTGATACCCTCTAAGCCTTTAAATACCTATTTATATCTAAATGACATCCATTCATTCATAATTTTTCATTCTGCATTCAGAGAACATATCTTATTTCTCTCAATGAGTGACTTTTATAAAAATATTCCTTTTTATCTTAAAACACATAAAAAAGGAAAAAAAACCGTTGACTTGTAAAGGGAAAAAATATGAACATAAAATGAAGCCATTCATTATATTATACAAGAAAAAAACAGTCTGTTTTATGAGCTATGAAAGTTGATAAGGGTATAAATAGAGCTATGTTTACATTTGTGTAAAGATGCATGAATAAAAAATGGGTATTATAGATTCTCAGTTACTTATTTGATTGTGCTATTCCTTTTTCTAAACAAAGTGGTGTTGTGGCCTATTTATTCCTTTATCTAACATATAACAGTTATGACTGTCATTATTAATGTTATATTAGCCAAGTAAACTATCAAATATTTCACGTTCATATTTAAAGTAGTATTCTATTTATTTATTACTATTACAGGCAGAATTCACATTGATATTAAAATTAAAGGAAAACGCTAAAGATTTATTAAAATTTGAAGTCATTGTAAAATTTGTTGGTTCATTGGAACCAGACGCTCCCATATCGGTACAGCTGCTGATAGTGCTGGAAGACACCGACGCATTAGAACCTTGTATTTTTTCTGCAATTTGTATTTTGTTATGCACCGATTCTTCTAGGTATCCTTCTGCTACAGTAGAGGACTTCCATCCTCCGTGACGCTTCAAAGTAGTCATGTTAGCCCCTGCATTGGCCAAAAGAGTCGCCGAAGACCTTCTCAGGCAGTGACCGGTGTAGAGCGCTGGTCCCTCCAACTTAAAAAATATTGCAATTTTTGAAGGTATCTTCGACAACGTATTTATTCCCACAGACTGGCTGGCGCACCTCCCATTTTTGTAAAAAACAAAAAAGCGGCTAGAACTAGTATTCTTTGGCCTCAAAGACATATATTTTTACACAAATTAATCGGGTTGACTAAAAATCCTTCTTTAAGTATGGTGAAACTCCTTGATTAATTGGTTCTAGTGTCTGGCAAAACTATTTTCAAATTGACCAATTCATTGCATCTATAAGCACCGCTAATCCTCATTATCAAAGCCACTTTCATCAACAGGTACTCGTCGTCGGGAGCTTCGTTCAAAAACTTCTCTATTTCAGGTTATTCTAAGTCTTGGACTCCTTTGGTTTTTATCCCTGTGATTTGCTTTTCAAAAAGCTCGTTACTTTGCCATATTTTGAAATGTCGATTTTTTTATAAAGATGAATAGTCGAGCGAAGCATCGAGTATTTGGTTCATAGCGACGATGGGGCTAATTTTTTATGGAAATGTAAAATTTTTTTATTTTTATCTTCCGTGAATTCATACAAGACTCAAACATTTTGAACTCCTTGTCGTAAGTGTCTCGGGACCTTTCTAGGAAAATCTGCATCGCTGCTTCTTCCGCTTCCGTAAGGATATCCTCAGGAACGTAATTTTCATCGGTTTCCTCCATTTTCTATACGTTTTTTTTTTCAAAAATGCTTCCCCTTTCTGCAGGGAAAACTGAAAAGTGTTAAAATTTATTTAAACATTTGCTAACAATGTATCATGCCCGTGGCAACCAAACAACCTACTTTGACCAAAATGTAAAAAAGTCACTTTCAAGTCATTCTGACATTTATAGGGCACTGAGACGCAAGTAGCCTTGATTTGAAAAAAATAACTTCTTCCACTTGAAGAAAGCGATTATTATTTCACACAGAGGGCGCCAGTACTAGAATATCTTCCGCTTGATATGGTTTTCAGAGCGGTAAAGGCACAAATGATGCGGTGTTTTCCTTTTTGGAAAGTTTGTATTTTAAATTAAATGGCAGAGAAGTGGCAGCTGCAGTTTTTTGTGATTTCAGCAAAGCTTTTGATTGTGTAGTGCATGATATTTTGCTAAAAAAACTCGAATTCTATGGAATAAGGGAAATGGCTCTTAAATTTTTTGATTCTCATATTTCTGGAAGGAACCAAGCCGTCAAAAATAATCAATGTGTATCTTCATTAAAACCAATTAACGCAGGTGTTCCTCAAGGCTCTGTACTTGGCCCTATCTTATTCCTGCTTTATATCGAGGATCTTTTAAAATTTCCTATTGAAGGCCAATTTACTGCTTTTGCAGATGATTTAACGCCACTTTGGCATCACAAAAATGAAAATATTTTAAAACAAATCATTGCCCGGGACTTAGGTTTAATTAAAAAATGGTGCGATGCCAATTTTTTATGTTTAAATTTTCAGAAAACTAAAATACTTAGCTTTAGGTTTACCTATGATGACCTAAATTTATCAGACCATATAATTATGTTCAGCGACAGTACAAAATTCTTAAGGATACAAATTGACAATCAGCTTAAATTTTCGCTACATATTTTAAACCTCTGAAAAAAGATAGCTTCTGGAGGCTATGCAGTAAGCAGGACTTTTTGTGAACTTGGTCATAAAATGGCTAAAAAAAACATACTATGCATTAGTAGAATCTCACTTGCGCTATGGAATAGCCTTTTGGGGAAATTGCCATAACTATCTGTTTCAATCAGTTTTTATTATACAAAAACGTTGTATCAGATATTTGTGCGGTGCAAAACGAGAACATTGTAAACCTCATTTTCAACGAGAAGGTATACTTACCCTAACATCTCTCTATATTTTAGAAACTGTATGCATTGTACATAAAAAATATAAGGGTACAACTCATGCACACCCTTATCAAACAAGAAACTATAATAATGTTCCTCTGCCTGTTCCAAGGTCTACTTTAACTCAGAATTCTTTAATTTACAGAGGTGTAAAAATTTATAATAAACTGCGAGTAGATCTAAAAAACATAAATTGTCAAAAAAAGTTTAAAAAAGTGTCAAACAATTACTGGTCAATAGAGCTTATGGCTCTGGTGCACTATCCGGACACAAAAACGGGACGTTTTTTCAAGACGATTCTTTTTGAAAACAGTAATTTAGCGGTTTTTAAATTTATTTAGGAGCGGAAAAACGAAAAAAACAGCTGTTTTTTAATTAAAAAGACGTTTTTCATGTAAAATCCAGGCATGACCAACAAAACTAGGGTCATACTGGCTATTGGGCCATTTTTCAGAAATGCGATGATGCCAAATCTCAGGTACCAGCAGGATTTTTTTTGGGGAAGAAATCAGGTTAGGCTCTGGGTTGGGTTGGGCCGGGTTGGTTGGGTAGGGTTAGTTTTGTTTGGTTGGGTTGGTTATTATTTGTTTTTTTATAAATTTGTATGGGAGCCAAACGAAATCAGATTAGGCTCTGGGTTGGGTTGGGCCAGGTTGGTTGGGTAGGGTTAGTTATGGTTGGTTGGCTTGATTATTATTTGTTTTTTTATAAATTTGTGGAGGAGTCAAAAAGTTAATATTTTTGTTCCTTTTCCCTAATTTTCATTATTTTCTGGAAATGTGGCAACATTGTAAAAATATCAGGGCATGGATATTGGCAGGTATTGTTTTGATCTAGTGAGAAGAAGAAGAAGGAGCCAAAAATTAAGAAATTAAGTAAAGAGTGAGGTTAGGGCGCTCTTTTTTATGTTTTTTTTTATTTATTTTCTCAAAAAACACTGGATAACCCGCAATTTTTTTTTTGAAAAACACTATTTAGGAGGCCTATTTTAAGCACAAAGTTTTTGTTTTTGAAAAGTCGTGTGTCCGGATAGTGCACCGGCCCCGAGCTTATTATGATTTGGAGGAATATTTTAATGATAATTTGTAGGTGATTCATTTGAAAGTTCCACTTGTTTATTCCTTTGTTGTGTAATACATAAAAGTTTGTCTGTGTTTACCTAAGAGTTTGTATTTTGTTACTCTTTGTATTCTGTATGTTAAAACTTATATTTTATTTTGGATTCACGTATGTTTTATTTTTAACAACCTTTTACTCTTGTAAAATGAATTTACTCTTAGTCGAAATATTATTTTTTAACAAATTGACAATAGATTTAAGATCTTATGTGTCTTTTTGCACAACCTACTAATAATTTTTAGATTTTGTGTCTTACTTGTCTTTCACATTTTTTAATTTTGTATATTTTATTTTTACTGTGATTTTTACTTTATTATTTTATTTTGACGTACTTTTAGACTAGATATTATTTTTACAAACAAAATTTATAATTGTGATATAGATAAAGAGGTACTATATATATATTCAACTAGCTCTAAGTCTGTGCTTTGTCAATGAAATTCTACTTTTCCGACAATAAAGCTTATTAAAATAAAATAAATAAAATAAATAAATAAAAATGAGCCCTAATAAGGACGAAACGGCGTCGTCCTAGGTTCCACCCTCTGTGTGAGCAATCGAAGTTCAAGAAGAGCATTTTGCAGTGAAGTACGAAAAACTCTTGTTTTTTCATTAGATTTACAGTGCCACAGCCATCTTCCATTTGTTCTTTGAGAAAATGTATGTTTTCAACTAACTATGCACGTCGAAACAATAGGTGAATACAAACTTCATATTCATTTAATTTTATTCCTACAAAGGCAGAGGTTTATTCTATGTCTGTAAAAATATAAGTGCTTTTCGTACTTTTACAATTTTACGAGTTTTTTAACCTGTCGTAAAAACTGTTCTTTTACATAGGAATGTTAAAAAGTGGGTATCAAAAATTTGTTATCGCTTTTTGCGAAGAAAAAAATGTTCGTTTTACTCAACAACTTTGCTGTTTATCTTTATTCGTTTAATTTAAGAGATATCTGAAATTTTTTGTCGGATCGGAATGGAAAAAATGTAACCATAATTGGCACATGTTATCTTTAGTTTTACATCTCTTTAACTTAATACACCTGTGCCTTATCTTTATGTTCAGATTCGTGAAGGCGAGTAAGTTAAAACAATTTTTTAAATTTGATTCCATTTAAAACTACTTATGACGAATGGTTAGGACCACACCTACATATATGTATTCTTTTGTAAATCAGCAGACACTATTTAAAAATCATTTTTCTCAAAAGCCTATCTAACAGTGTAATCAAATCTCACTAACTGCATATAAAAATATAGTTCGCCACTTAAAATATTCTTTTGACGGCCGACCATTTCATGTAATTCGTTTTTTGTGGGTGCATGTTCCTGATCTTAATCTTATTAGGCTTCTGAATGGGACGCAAACGTGATTGAAATTAAGATTTTGTGATTTTTCATTTGGTATGGGTTTGAAATAATACGTATTACGACTAACGGTATTTTGGGATAATTTTAGATTGACAAATTTCAGGCCATCATAGAGATATGGAGTCCAGTCCTGCGCACAAATAAGTACAAAAACAGGCCGATAAGAATGCAACGGAAAGCCATACTAAGAGTAGCCTGCGGCTACCGAGCGATATCAACGGAAGCTATTTAGGTTACAACAGGAATCCCGCCCACAGACCTGAAGATGAAAATGGCTACAGTGAAGAAAACAAAGAAACTGCAAAAAAGCAAACACTGGAATCCTGGCGAGCAAGATAACACCGACTTACCGAAAAATTACAATGGATGGAATGAATGGATTACTATATGACACAAGCTCTAACGTGACATGGATCTTTTAGGAGATACACAAATCGGATAGAGAAAACGGACGACATATGTCGGTACATTCGCTAATTTACTGGTCAACATTTGAGAACTACCGCCAAACAACAAGACACGATCTACAGATAGAGAATATGACCATAGAGAACCTCTTCAAAGAAATGATACAACACGTAGATATATGGAACCAGGGACATGATGACAAACTTAATAAATTATTTTATTTTAAAATGATTACCTAGTTATTTTTCTTTAATAATAAGTTTTTGGGTTGGCTTATGCCTGTTTCTCATTGCTTAGTCGATATGGTAGTTGATTTATAAAGCTATAAAAATATTTTCGCATGACTTAAGTGCTCATAAAGTATTTTCCAATATACCAACGTGTTTTCACCTAAATCTCCAAAATATGGGGAAATTTATATTTTATAGCAAATTTGTGATAATTCCTAAGGGTGCTGAGGGAGTCGTAAAATTTTCCATATATAAATAATATTTTCCCAAAACGGGATGAAATATATTTTTAAATGATAAGGGTGTTTATACAGGGTGTTCCAATTAGGGAAAACTTGCGCAATTTGATGCTTTGCTCAAAACTAAAAAAAGTTAAATTTTAACTGTCATATGCTTATGTCAATAAGTAGTATTTTAAACCAAATAACTTTAGAATTAAAATAGAAATTTTAACAAGTAGTGGCTAAAATAGTGCTTTTTTTTACAAGCGTTGGTTTAAGGAACGAGCGCAGCGAGGTATTTAAAAACGCGAGTTAAAAAAAGCACAGTTTAGCCGCGAGTTGTTAGCACTATTTTTTTTAATACCTTTATCGCAAAATCCAAGAAAAACAGAAAAATCTCGAACGAAAAGCGCTTCTCGCAACACACCATCTTTACACTATAAATCAAGGCGGCTGGTAAATGAAATAACAATGGTTTCCATATCGATGGGCCTTTGTACTCTTTGACAGTTTGATATTTTGACAATGTTTTTAAATGATTTTTCCTAAATAGTTGGTAAAAAATTAGATTTTTCAATATTACTATTTTCCGCTATTTGTCTTTAATTTTGGGAAAAAACGGACATTTTTTTGCACCTGTGATAACAAAAAAGTTTTTTGCATTGGTACCCAAAAAAGCCATGCTTTAGTTATCTGCAGACAGTTACTAAAATCATATTTTTGATGAAGGTGTAGAAAAAAATATTTTTCAAAAATTAGGCAAAATTGTTTTGTTAAAACAAAACGTCAAAAAAGTGCCATTTTTAAAATGTCAAAAAAATACTGCAAATGTTTCCAAAAAAGGGGGAAAAATGAACTTGACAGTAACTGTCTGTAGATAACTAAAGCATGTCTTTTTTGGTTACCGATGCAAAAAAACTTTTTTTTTATACCTTCATCAAAAACATGATTTTAGTAACTGTCTGCAGATAACTAAAGCATGGCTTTTCTGGTTACCGATGCAAAAAAACTTTTTTTTTGATCACGGGTGCAAAAAAAGATTTCGGTTCGTTTTTTACCCAAAATCAAAGAGAAATAGCGGAAAATAGTAATATTGAAAAAATCTAATTATCCTTGCCTAAGAAGTAAGCCGTTTCCGTCAGTTTTCACCAAGTATTTACGAAAAAATCATTTAAAAATATCGACAAAATATTAAATTGTCAAAGATTAAAATGTCGCAACAATGAACGTCACCGAGTAAAAAGACACATCGCTAAGGAAACGATTGTTGTTTCATTTACCAGCCGCCTTGATTTATAGTGTAAAGATGGTGTGTTGCGAGAAGTTCTCTTCGTTCGAGATTTTTAAAAGTATTTTTCTGCTTTTCTTGGATTTTTTTATAAAGGTATTAAAAAAAAATATTGTTAACAACTCGCGGCTAAACTGTGCTTTTTTTTACTCGCGTTTTTAAATACCTCACTGCGATCGTTATTTAAAGCAACGCTTGTAAAAAAAGCACTATTTTGGCCACTAGTTGTTAAAACTACTATTTTTTATCACGGGTGCAAAAAAAAGATTTCTGTCCGTTTTTTATCGAAAATTAAAGAGAAATAGCGAAAAATGAAAAAATCTTATTATTTCTTCATAAAAATTAAGCCATTGTCGCAGCTTTTCCCAAAGTATTTACGAAAAAATCATTTAAAAACATCGTCAAAATATCAAACTGTCAAAGATTAAAATGTCGCAACAATGAACGTCACCGAGTAAAAAGGCATATCGCTATGGGAACCAATATTATTTCATTTACCAGTCGCTTTGATTTATAGTGTAAAGATTTGTGTTGCGAGAAGTGCTCTTCGTTCGAGATTTTTAAAAGTATTTTCCTGTTTTTCTTGGATTTTTTGATAAAGGTATTAAAAAAAAAATAGTTTTAACAAATCGCGGTTAACTGTGGTTTTTTTACACTCGTTTTTAAATAGCTCGCTGAGCTGGTTATTTCCACCAACGCTATTTTAGCCACTAGTTGTGAATACTACTATTTAGTTTTGAGGAAAGCATCAAATTGCGCACCTTTGCCCTAATTTAAACCTTTGGGAGATCTCCATGGTGATTATCGAATTTGGAACACCCTTATACATTGAAGGGTTGGAATGAGCTTTCTTAGCTGTCTGCACATGTATTTTTTGTATTTTCAGCTCACCAATTCGAGAAAGTATCAAAAATGTAAACTTATTTTTTCCAAGAAAATATCTAAAATACATGCATAAAATTGGGTTCTATTTTTAGGATCCTAAAAGAAGAACTATTATTTTTTTATAGTTGGTGTTGTCTTTTAACTAAACCTTACCTACCTACCAAAATTACGACAATTTACTTTTTTTTTACTTTTTTATTATACTATACTGACGCTACTGAGAATATGTAGATCTAATATAGAAAAAATTAAAATTATTTCCCATTTTCATATTTTATGTCAAATTCCTTGCTATGTGTCAATTCAAAATAATTTTCTGTTCAGATTTTTTGAGGACTTTTTTCATCTTTTTCGAAATAAGGTCGCTGAACCACCGATAATCCTGCCAAAAACATCTTTAAATATTTAAATCAGAATTTATTGACCTATCCTATAATATGCTAAATCGACCTTTTTACTGCCAAACCATTGACTGGCACAGGAAAATCCTATTTGTCTGTGAATACAGAAATGCGCGATATAAAAACAAAAAACAAAGGTAAAGATACAAGTCAACTTATTGGTTTTAAAAATACAAGCCAGACCATCTGACAACACTGTTTCACCTGTTTTTCCTAATATTTTTCGGGAACAAAAAAATAAGAAAAATCCGTCAAAACTTGCTTTATAAAAGTTTTCCTTGTTTCAAATAATTTTATATCAAAAAAAGCTTTTCAAATACAAGCTTTTATAAAATATAAAGTGCACTAAAGAGTGAAAAATAGCATTCTGATAATAATAAAAGCGAAAGGCGCATTATAGGAGGTTTGGCCATGTTGCCAAGGGTAAGTAAATCCAACCCAATCCAACTCGACCCAAGCTACCCCAACATTTCTCTAAAAAATATTTTTTACTTTTTAGTGCACTTTATATTTTATAAAAGCTTTGAAAAGCTTTTTTTTATATAAAATTACTTTTTAATTTTTAGATTTGTACCCTAAATCGTCCATTTTGAATCCGCCATATTGAAATTTTCAAATCTGATTAAAAATTCATAAATAATACTAATTTTGATTGAAATCAAACAAACTAAATATTTTTTCCCCTCCACTTCATTAGGGGGAGGTGGGTACTTGATAACACTATATTATTGTATTGTCATTGTCAATTTTGAAGACAATCGTATGTGTAGAAGTCAGTTAAAATTGGTTAGCAAAACATGACCAAAAATCATCCATATTGAATTCGCCATATTCGCATTTTTTATCCCCAAAAACCCTCGTATACCAATTGTGGTTTAAATCGGAAGAACTTAGGCGTTTTACCCCTTCGACTCACATTGTAGGGGGGAGGGAGGTACCTAATAATACCATGTTATTGTATTGTCACCAGAACTATAATCGCATACTAAATTTGAATTCAATCGGATATCTAGAAGTTAGTCAAAATTGAGTTGCAAGGTTTGACACGAACATACATACATAGAGGTCAAGTTAAATAAAAGCTTGTAATAAGAAAGGAAACAAAAGTAATGAAAAAACAATTTCAATTAAGAGTTGATATGCGGTAGAGGGACGTAAAGTAAACAAAATTCCTGGCGGGAGGTAAAGTAAGCAAAACTCCTTAGGGAGGTAAAGTGCCAATTTTCTCCTTCGTTCGCGTCTCGCAACTTTCATTTTCTGACAGGGTAGTACAAAAAATTTTCAGCGCCAGAACTATGTTCGATTCCAAAATCGAAGGCTGTTATGTAACTTCTTTACAACATTTTTTGTGTCAAAAAGGTCGTGAACGTAGATAATAATAGGAACTTATCGGTACATAAAGTCGGCATAGCTGAGAAATTAAAATTAATGTGATCCTTTAATAAAGGTAAGCACAAACATTATGTTAAGTCAACATTATTTTGACAGCGCCGCGATCAAAGAAGCTCTGAATGGATAGCCCATACATATATTCTAGATAGCCTCAGCAACCAAGAAGAGCGTCGTACCATAACAGATGTGTGAGTTCCTAAAAATAGGTAGTAAGTGTCGAACTGTCAAAAATAGTGCCGACTTTATTTAAGTCAGCTTATACTAGGGACTTATCGGTACATAAAGTAGGCATAGCCTGTCTTTAATAAAGACGGCACTATTTTTATGAATTCCACACGAAGTTTAAAGTTTAAATCTTTGCTATCAAAATAATGTCGACTTTCATATTGTTTGCGCCTGCCTTTAATAAAGGACGGAATTAACATTAATTTGTCAACTTTAAGAATGGCACAATATGAGCATGTTTAGATGACATGTTTACATGACAAAAATGTCAGAAATCTATCAACCTTCGTGCGGAACTGTCATAAATAGTGCCGAGACAGGCTTTGTCGACATTATGTACCGATAAGTCCCTAATGCCGTCCTTTATTAAAGGCAGGCACAAACATTATGAAAGTCGACATTATTTTGATAGCAAATATGACATATTTAGAGAACAACAATGTTAGAATCCTTTTAAACTTCGTGCGGAATTGTCAAAAATAGTGTTGTCTTTAAGGCTATGCCGACTTTATGTACCGATAAGTCCCTAATGTCCGATAAGTCTCTAATTTCCGATAAGTCCCTAGTCCTGTGGGTTTTTGTATTGTGTTATTCTATATATTGAAGCATTGGAAATCCTAGCCTATATTTTGACATGGAAACTTATTAAATATTTACAACTTAATAAGGTAGAAAAGTCGGAAAAGCTAAAACTGTTTTGTTTATAGGTATTTGAAATTTTATTATTTTAGAACTGATATAGTGTATTTTGTAGTGCTAAACACGGTTTTATTGTTTAAAATGGTGGTATTTTGATTGATTGGTAGTTTAAATTTGTAAATAGTAAAACATTGGAAATTGGTAATTACATAATACAAATAAGTATTCTAAAATAATACGTAGTTATGCAGGTACAGGGTATTTGTTTATAATTCGAACAGTCAGAATCTTTTTTATTAATGAAAATAAAGGGTATGTTTGAATTCAAAAATTTCTTAGCAAATTGCAACAAACTTAAGCGCTATAACAACTTTTTTTTGTTCCCCTTGGTATACAAGATGTAGCAATAAAGCTAATTTTTTTAAAATAGAATACCCAGTATATTTTTGCAATTTTGAATTTTTCAAAAAATTAGCTTTACAAAAATACCTAACACTATTGAAATATATTTTGTATTTTCTGAGATATTTGCGTTTAAAATTTTAATAAAATACTTTAGAAACCACCATTTGATCATTGCCTTCACTCGTTTTTTTTCAAGGCCACTAGATTTTTAAGTTAATATTGTTAAAATAAAGCTTGATTGAATATATTTTCATTTTGACAATTACTAAAACTTAAACGCAAATATCTCAGGAACTACAAAAGATATTAAAATAGTGTTTGATATTTTTGTAAAGCTAATTTTTAAAAAAATTCAAAAATATACAGGGTGTTCTATTTTAAAAAATTGATTGTCTTTATTGTCACACCCTGTATACCAAAGGAAACAAAGAAAAGTTGTTATAGCGCTTAAGTTCGTTGCAATTTGCCAAGAAATTTTATAATTTAGACCTACCCTTTATTTTCAATAATAAAAAAGATACTGAGTGTTCCAGTTATAAACAAACACCCTGTACGCGAAGAAGTTTTATAAAAAAAAGAAGTTAGATTAAAGTTTTCCAATAAAAATTTCAAAATAAAATTTTTTGATAAACAAAAATTTAAGATATTATTGAGTCTACTTGGCAAGATACAGTAAATAGTCTGCAAAAATGTTAAAAGTGCCATAGTCGAAAGCACAACACTTTTAGGCGAAAGTGAGCAAGACAAGATGGAGTCAGCAAAACAAGACTGGATAACACAAGTAACAAAAGCAATTAAATAACACACTTTTATTATTGAATCTAGAGTTTAGATACTCATTTTTCGCTTCTTACTTAGATTAAAAAGAGACAAGATACGTGACACTTACGGAGACTTTGGTTATATTATTATTGTTGTTTGTGTTTACAGTAAACACACCAGTGGCATACCTACTTAAATATAAATTTACACATGGATTATATCATTAAAATTTTACTATAATATGAAATCTGCAAAATAATTTAAAAAACATGCAAAACATAATTCTGCCAATTTGAGCTTTGCAAGCTTCCTAACAATAAATGTTTGTAGTATAATTTTATACAAAAAAAAATTATTACAAAGTTTGTATATGATTTATAGAAATTTCAGTTTTCAACACAATAAAATTATGCCAAACGTTAAAACAGAGAAACACAGTTCATAGGTCCTGGAATATCAAGAAAAAAAAATATTACCCACTAGCAAAAAACTATGTTATTGTGTTTGTTAATTTTGTTATTTTTTCTGGTCATTAGCAGAAACTTACTTATATTGACTTTTTTCAGTACATAATAATAGTAATAATAATGCTTAGGGTACATAGAGACATCTAGGAAGATTTAAATATCAATTCGAAGGGCGAGCGCAGATGGCAATGGCGGCAGAATAAATCAATCAATCAAATCAATATTCTTACCAACCTGAACACATGTGAATTAACTTTTATTGTTGTTTGCAAGTTGGTTTAAAAACTTTAACTACCTTTATTTTATAGTCTTTATAAAAAAAAAACCTTCGAAAATATCTTATTTGCGCATTAACTACTTCATCAAAAGTATGCTTTATTTTATGATCTTTATAAATAAAACTTCGAAAAAAACATTATAAAAACGTTTGAAAATATCTCATTTGACGCATTGGGAATTAACTACTTCATAAAGAAAAACGTGGTTGTTGATATTTTAATCTAAGGATCTACTAATTTAAGTATATTTAATAAACTTTTTTTTTATTTTCTGTGTAACTACCGTTATGTACTGCCACTGACTGATTTCACTTGCTCTCCCTTTGTTTTCAAAATATTGGACGATTTTTTCCAAGATACCACTTTAAATGCACTGAAATATTCTCCTACTATAAGAAAAACACACTATTAACGTTTTTTGACAAAAATGTGGTTTTAAAATAAACTGCTTAAAACATCCTGAAATTTTAAAATAAATGACAAGAAAAAGCTAATGTCAATAAAAATATCATCCGATTGTCTGCGCTCTGCCGACTTTCCCCACCCACAAGCCAATCACGATCTAAAGTTGTTGAGATAGAATTCTCTGTCACTATCGTTCTAACGTCGTTTAAAAGGATAAAAAAATAATCGATATTTCTCACCTTTGTTTTGTTGTGATTTTATTTGTAAATAAACAGTGGTTATTATTTGCCAAGGAGTTTTCGTTGGACCAGATATCTTGTCTCTTTTTAATCTAAGGCTTCTTAGCCTGCTTTTTGAAAGTAGCCTCTGGGGCATCTCTCGTAATAGTCTATCAGTGGAGTGGAGTGCTGCCTACATAACTCAAGTGAAAGATAGGTTTTATGCTCAGGATGGCGGTCTGCCAATGGGTTCATCGCTTTCGCCAGTGGTGGCCAATATTTACATGGAGTGGTTCGAATCATACGCGGTTGATACCGCAACATATAAACCTAAGCTCTGGCTGAGATATGTTGATGATACTTTTATTGTCTGGACCGGGAATGACCAACAACTTTCAGAATTTCTTTACCACCTAAATAACATAAGACCCACCAATAAATTCACAATGGAGTTGGAGCAAAATTGTCAAATTCCTTTTCTTGATGTACTTGTCAGACGAGTAGAAAACGACATCAGAACAACAGTCTATCGTAAACCCACTCACACAGGACAATATTTAAATCAAGGTTCAAATCATTCTGCTACAACCAAACGAGGCATAATCAAAACTTTGTATAACAGAGCCGTTCAAATTTGTAACAATTCTCATGACTTGGAAATCGAAATAAGAAACATTAAGAAGGATCTGCAGCAGAAGGGTTACAGCCTTAAACTTATAACAGATACTATTTTTAAATTTCAACAAACAGGACAGAGATTACAAGACCAAAACCAGGCAAATGCATTCCTTACAATTCCATACGTTAAAGAAGTATCAGAGAAAATTCGAAGAGTAGCGAAAAACTTTAATATTAAAACAGCTTTTAAATCTAGTAATACAATTCGAAGTCTTCTTAGTAAAACAAAACCGAAGAACAAACAAAATAAGGAATGCATTTACCAAGTTCCTTGTGAGTGTGGTGAATCATACATAGGCGAAACTAAAAGTTCACTATCAGACTAACATCAGGCGAATACCCAAAAAGGTGAAACAACGAAATCAGGAATCGCCGAACATGCATGGTCATAACAAGACCGAATGAAGTGGGCAGAAGCAAAGGTTTTGCACAAGGAGTCACACTGGAAAAAACTAAAATTCCTTGAAGCTGCCTTTATTAGGCAGAATCAGGGTATTTTCAGTAAACCAAGTGTTGAAATCCCAAATATTTGGAAGGCCCTCCTTGGGCGGAGCCAACTTCTTAAACTTCAAGGTTGAGTGATTTTTCACAGTATATAAGTACGTAGCCTTTGGAATTGATTGTAGCTGAAGACGGTCAGAGATTGTATTGATCGAAACGTCGTGAATAAATAAAATATAGACAATGGAAGTCCGAAACACAGAGTTAATTTCAAACACATCATTGTCTCAAACTTTCAAACAGTCCAGAAGGAGTCGGCTAACATCTCACAGTTCCTTTTTTCCAGATATTGTATGTTTAAAATATCTTGGTGGAACCTCCCACTGTGCTCGTCACTTACAACACCACAATTTTCCGGAAAATAATCAAGATGAGAATCAAAAAATTAATTTTTAACGACATGTTACATCCTAGATATTGGTAACACAAAAAAAGTTGTTGTTGCAACCATTTTAATTGTATTCCAAGCTGTTAAGTGTTTAAATTCATATCGGACAGAAATACACAATGCACTTTTTAGTTTAGTAAAAATATCACTCGATATGGCATCAATGCATTAAGCTTCTCTTTAGCTACATCGGGACGAGAGGACACCAACCCTTAAGTGGGCAATAAACTGAAGAGGCAGTGAAGAAGTGACATCTGCAGCATTAACAGGTCAGTCTTCTTTCGCTCAAATTAGACAAAGTAAAAATACGGTCTACTTCAAACTAAATTCCAAAAAACCAGCGCGGATAGTAAACTCATATATTTGCTACCACAAGCCTTACCTTGAAGTATGAAATCGAATTGCGCATCTCCGAAAAGTTTCCTAATCTGGGGACCCCTCTTTAATTTTAGCGCCACAGATTCTAGGGAACTTTTCTTTTAAATAACTAAAAGCATGGCCTTCTTTGTCCGTGGCCTTGACAGAACTTTTCATAAGTCCTATTTTATATAAAGTGGCGGCAGTAAAATTATTTCTGAGGGAACTAATGGCGCGCTGGTTACAATTTTTTCCTGGCTCAAAAGAATCTGTTGGTGAGCAAATTTTCTTTTTATAGTGATCCGATCGTGCTCGAGGGCTTTTGTATTTAAATCTTTCTCACCATCACCTTTTATTTTCAAACGCACCCCAGTAGGATTTATTTGGTTATATTGCAAAAAGGGTTAGGCTCTGGGTAGGTTGGTTTTTGTTGGGTTGGATATTATTTATTTTTTTTTTAAATTTCTAGGGGGAGAAAGTCGACCAACGAAAACGTGGACTGCAAAGTGGGTTTTAGTCTCTCGTGTCTCCAGTAACAGGCCCGGATCTAGGGGTAGGGGTGGGGCAACGAGGCAGCCTCAGGCGGCTGTTTTAGGGGGGCGGCCAAATGGCTGCAACCCCCCCTTAGCAGCCAACCGAACCCACTTCGTTAAAAATATTTCATCAAAACCGTAACGAGGCCAAAATTTTTAAAGAATATTTGGCTTATTCTTCAAAAAAACTTGCCTGCGGCGTTATAAGAAGTATTGGTAGTTAAAATTTTAGTATAATTTTAAACAATTTTTGCCAACAGCATTCAAAGAGTGTAAAAAACGCATTTCCAGCATAATTTTAATAAAATTTTTGCCTGCATCGCCTTTATGGCATGATTTTGCCATCAAACCTAGAACTAGGGTTATATCTCGCCCCAATGTTTTGCTTAAAATGTAAAAATATTTGCCCGCGGCGATATGTAACATCATTGATTGTTACAATTTTAAGTAGTTTTTTTATCATTATTTAGAACGTCTAAAAAATGGCGTTTTTATTGTAATTTTTTCCAAATTTTTGTATGCGGCGCCGAATTTTAAACATTTTTTTGAATAGAAGAAGAATGAAAAGTATAAAATAAAACCATATTTCATTACATACACAATAACTCAACCCTCTCTTTCTTTCATAAAGTTGTACCCTTCTATGTATTAATGGTAAAGGCAGTGTATTTCACAAATTTTTTTGTTTAAAATGGCAAGCTAAGATTTATATTGTTAACTTCGCCTGCAGTTTTACCCATTTTTTTTGCTTTAAATAATTATAGCTTTTGTTTTTGTTAACCGATTTTGATAAAATAAAGTCTATATCCTGCCCAAGACTCTGAGAAATCCAGTAGTGAAATTTGCATCAAAATACATTTAGAAGTTTTTGCTTGATACTGGAATAAACAGACAAACATGCACGCACTGAAAATTGGATTTTTAGTATCTGTATGGCGTGGTTAGAAGCCGACACCAAATATTTAAAAAAAATTATTCATTGTACCTAAACAGTCTATCTAGAGAATTATTATATGTCTAGTTTTATTTTGAATGGGTAACTAAAAAAATGCTTTGGTCAGGGGCGGCATTCAAAAAAATTGCCTCAGGCGGTCAACACCCTAGGGCCGGGCCTGCCAGTAACAATTTCGAATTTTTATATATACTACGTATATTACTGCTGAGAAAACAAAATAATTTTCGATTTTCAAACTAGGTTGGGTTTCAGAAAAACAAAGATTAACAATGAGTTGGTTATATTTCGATGGTTAAAAAATAAACTAAGCTTTATTAAGTGCCAGTAAACTTTTTTAATTTCATCGAGTGCAAAAGTCGTTATCAGTTCTTCCTCTTCATTTCCCTTTTTACTTAATATTTTAATCGACCAGATCTATTATAAACCTCTTTCCCCATCGTCTAGAAACTTCTTAAGTTGCAAAAGAGCCATTTAGGAGTTACAAAAGTTTCTGTGTATAGTTATATTGGGAGCGAACTGAGTCAACTTCTCCTTATTATGACAGTTTGTAGTTAGTTAATCAGAGAGAAGATATTAAATGTGGGTGGTGGTGGGGTTATATTTTATAAATTTTATTGAATAGATAATGGGGAGTACCAAAATAACAATCTTTATAGTTGTCGTTATTCTTGTATGCTGTCCAAAAACTCTCTATTATAGAATTTTCATAGTGGCTGATATCAAGTCGTCTGCGAAATGACAGTTATTGAAATAGCGGTTTTTTTGACAAAAAAAAATAGTCGTAAAAATTCTAATCCGTAAATATTTTGTTGTTGCGATGTTTAGGGTCCCTGAAGTTAGTAGCCAATGTGTCGAATTTTATCGCCAAATATTTGTCAGTCATTAGTGCTTCGTTAGTGCTCTTTAGTGCCTTAATAAATTACGTCAGTGCTTCTTTACTTTTTTGAGGTATTCGACTTTTTTTTTAAGGTCAACATCCGATCATTGAGAAAAAAAAAATAAAAACGCAAGTCAATGGTTAGTATTTTGTTAGTGCTTTCATCTGCTCTAAGTAGTTTCGTTCGTGCTATCATGGTTTTCAAGATATTTCAAAATTTAGTTTCAAGGTCATCAGCGACATTTTTAGTCAGAATCACAAATGATACTCATTTTAAAGTATTTCGTTAGTACTCGTTAGTGCTTCATCGTCAACTTTACTTTTTTTTATTTTTAAAGTTATCGCGGTATTAAAAGCCAAGGTCAACCCAGCGCGTGAAGTTGGCAGCCAGTATGTCGAAGTTTATCACCAAAAATTCGTAATTGGTAGTGGTTCGTTAGTGCTTTTTAGTTGCCTAAGCAGTTTCTTTAGTGCTTTTCTGGTTTTCCAGATATTCGACTTTTTTTAACCCAAGGCCAGTCCGTGAAATTAACAGCCGATATGTGCAATTTCATCACTAAATGTTTACCATCGATAGTGTTTTATTAGCGCTTTTTAGTTGTCCAACCAGTTTCGTTAGGGCTTCTCAGTTTTTGCACATATTCGACATTTTTGATTTAAAGTTAGCAGCCGAAATGTCGAATATCTGGAAAACTAGAAAATCACTAACGAAACTGCTTAAACAACTAAAAAGCACTAAAGAATCACTGCCAATTGTGAATTTTTATGAATAAAAGTGGGACTGTTGACCTTGATTTTTAAAAACGCGATAACCTTTTTGAAAATAGAGTAAAGTCAATGCTTTTTGAAGCACTAAAGTGCACTAACGAAATACTTTGAAATGAGTATCATTTTTTAATTCTGACTAAAAGTGCCGCTGCTGACCTTGAAACTAAATTTTGAAATATCTTGAAAACCATAAGAGCACTAACGAAACTACTTAGAACAGATGGAAGCACTAACAAAATACCGAGCACTGACTTGTGTTTAAGCCTTTTATCTCAATGAGCGGCTGTTGACCTTGAAAAAAAAAAGAAATTCAAATATCTCAAAAAGAAAAGACAACTAACGTAATTTATTAAAGTAATAAAGATCATTAACGAAGCACTATCGATTGAAAAATGTTTGGCGATAAAATTCGACACATTGGCTGCCAACTTCACGGACCCCGATGTTTAAGGTTTAAACAGATGTTATAAAAACAAGAAAAAAAAATGAAACCGAACGAAAGCATGAGATTTTTGCTGTGGCACATCCAACTTTTTTGAAATTATTGCAAACTTTCAATACAAGTTATTTGGATTTGCCTCCTCTTTAAAATTTAAAACACCGTCTCAGAAAGAAGAGCAGTAACAAGTAAAACTAAAAAAAATATCTTATTCACTCTCGTCCTGAAAAAAAAAACGAAAGTGGCTCCCCAACGACTTTTTCGTTTTCTCTCAAGGATAATTTAGTTTCTCAACACCCCGATGGCTCGACATCTTCTTGGCAATCGAATGGAGAGAATTATCCTTGTTTTGATTGTTTTTAATTTAGCAAAAGAAAATAAGGAAAAAATATCGAGTTCGCAAGTCAATGGTTAGTATTTTGTTAGAGCTTTCATCTGCTCTAAGTAGTTTCGTTTATGCTCTCATGGTTTTCAAGATATTTCAAAATTTAGTTTCAAGGTCATCAGCGACATTTTTAGTCAGAATCACAAATGATACTCATTTTAAAGTATTTCGTTAGTACTCGTTAGTGCTTCATCGTCAACTTTACTTTTTTTTATTTTTAAAGTTATCGCGGTATTAAAAGCCAAGGTCAACCCAGCGCGTGAAGTTGGCAGCCAGTATGTCGAAGTTTATCACCAAAAATTCGTAATTGGTAGTGGTTCGTTAGTGCTTTTTAGTTGCCTAAGCAGTTTCTTTAGTGCTTTTCTGGTTTTCCAGATATTCGACTTTTTTTACCCAAGGCCAGTGCGTGAAATTAACAGCCGGTATGTGCAATTTCATCACCAAATGTTTACCATCGATAGTGTTTTATTAGCGCTTTTTAGTTGTCCAACCAGTTTCGTTAGGGCTTCTCAGTTTTTGCACATATTCGACATTTTTGATTTAAAGTTAGCAGCCGAAATGTCGAATATCTGGAAAACTAGAAAATCACTAACGAAACTGCTTAAACAACTAAAAAGCACTAAGGAATCACTGCCAATTGTAAATTTTTATGGATAAAAGTGCGACTGTTGACCTTGATTTTTAAAAACGCGATAACCTTTTTGAAAATAGAGTAAAGTCAATGCTTTTTGAAGCACTAAAGTGCACTAACGAAATACTTTGAAATGAGTATCATTTTTTAATTCTGACTAAAAGTGCCGCTGCTGACCTTGAAACTAAATTTTGAAATATCTTGAAAACCATAAGAGCACTAACGAAACTACTTAGAACAGATGGAAGCACTAACAAAATACCGAGCACTGACTTGTGTTTAAGCCTTTTATCTCAATGAGCGGCTGTTGACCTTGAAAAAAAAAAGAAATTCAAATATCTCAAAAAGAAAAGACAACTAACGTAATTTATTAAAGTAATAAAGATCATTAACGAAGCACTATCGATTGAAAAATGTTTGGCGATAAAATTCGACACATTGGCTGCCAACTTCACGGACCCCGATGTTTAAGGTTTAAACAGATGTTATAAAAACAAGAAAAAAAAATGAAACCGAACGAAAGCATGAGATTTTTGCTGTGGCACATCCAACTTTTTTGAAATTATTGCAAACTTTCAATACAAGTTATTTGGATTTGCCTCCTGTTTAAAATTTAAAACACCGTCTCAGAAAGAAGAGCAGTAACAAGTAAAACTGAAAAAAAAATATCTTATTCAGTCTCGTCCTGAAAAAAAAACGAAAGTGGCTCCCCAACGAGTTTTTCGTTTTCTCTCAAGGATAATTAAGTTTCGCAACACCCTGATGGCTCGACATCTTCTTGGCAATCGAATGGAGAGAATTATCCTTGTTTTGATTGTTTTTAATTTAGCAAAAGAAAATAAGGAAAAAATATCAAGTTCAATATTTTGTTTTTTTTAAATTCCACCATTAACATCTTGTTTGTCGTCTATACAAGGTGTTTCACAACTTATGTATAAAAATGAAAGACGTGATTCTTAATACTGGTCGGTGTTTGAAATGACGATTGATTTCGCTTAAATTTGTTAAAAATTTTTCCAAAAATGCGCTGAAACATTTTCTTCGCCTTCGACTATACATTGAAGCCTATAAACAAAGCACCAAACAAAAATAATCATCAAGCAAGTAAGTGCGTTGCCCGCCCCGCTCCTATCTCCGTATTGTACCACAGAAAGTAAACAAACTATTAGATGATTCAGTCGCATTGTGGTGCAGAGTATTAGTTTTTTTAGTGATTTTGTTTTGTGTTTTGCTGTAAAAAATGACATACAACTACTCACTTCTTCGGAAATCAAACAGCGAATTATTTGATATTATTTAAATTTATTACGAAGCACCGCAACTCGCCGCAGAAGTTTACCGAATTTATTCCTTTGTTCCCTATCATTAATAGAGGTATGTCATTATTTGACCTTTTTATTTAGTTATGAGAATATTCAGCGATTTGGGGTTTTTGTCACTTTACACATACAGGGCTGCGTTCAGAAAGCCCACACATGGTGTGGGTGCGCGCACTCGGTGTGTCCGCACGTGTGTGCAAGTTGGGTTGTCTTCTGGGGTTGCTTTTTTTGTGTCACATTATCATATAAGTTATGTCATATTATCTAATAAAAAATTACCCAAAAACATATTTTTTTTGGGCTGCAAGTGGGTAGAAAAATGTAAAAATATAGGCTGTTTGTCCTCTTTTATTTTCGAATGCTGGGTTTTCGGTTGGTTTCCCCGGTTGCTTTTTTTTGTGACATTATCCAATACGAAATAACCCAAAAAAAAAACATGTTTCAGGCTACAAGTGAGCAGAAAAATGTTTGATGGTTTTTAAAAGCGTCCCCACCACTTTTTTATTTTTTAAAGAATCATTTAAATATGAAGTCATTGAAAAGCTACACAAACATCCCAAAATTTTGAAAAGTATCAAGTATCAGCTAGAACTTTTTGAGACCCGCTATAAAAAAGTAGACGTACTAGACTAATAAGACATCACATTTAAAAATAGAAAGAATAATAAAAAAGTCAGGTGTTTTGACTTCCTATACTTATTATGTGTGTTGGCTTAAAAACAACTCTAAAAAAAAAATCATTAAAAACCATATATTATACAGGGTTAGTTAAAAAAATTTAAATAAAATTAAATTTTTAAACAGCCTTGTCATTAAAAAAAAACCTCATTCAAGCACACCAACCGTCGCCCAAGTCGAGACTGGGGTGACGGTGTGGTGTGATAAGCTCACTAAAATAGACATAAATATGTGCAATTTTGATCCTTATTGCCGCATGTTAGTGGTCTTGCTAATGACGCTATAAATGCACCAGTAGACACACCACCTTTCCTGAACGACGAAAATGAGACGCACCGGTCATTTTCATATTCCTGAACGGCGACACACCAAGTACCGGTCCGTTTTTTACACTGGGTGTGGGCATTCTGAACGCAGCCCAGTATTTTCCACCCGAAATTTATCCACATTGATTGACGTCAACTGTAAACGAGAATTATAGTCTAACGTTTATTTTTTTTCTCTAGATTTTTGGCCACACTGATCACAGTATGAACAGGGCCTCATTCAGAAAATTTTTGATTTCGTTTAGTTTAAATTTTATAATAAGTTGATTGTAATAGAAACAATTGATCACAAAGTACTAGATCTCTCATCTTAGAAGGGACTGGTTATGAAAACTCAAATGAATGAAGCTCAGACATTGTTTGGGCACAGGTTAGCAAAAAACGACTAAAAATGGTTCCTCTTGAATCCGGCATATTGAATTTTAAAAATCTGATCAAAAATTCGTATTCCTTATCCCCAAAAACTTTAATCGCATACCAAATTTGGCGGATGTGTATAATTCAGTTAAAATTGGTTAGCAAAACACGACTAAAATCGCTCCTCTTGAATCCGCCATATTCAATTTTTAAAATCTGATCAAAAATTCGTATTTATTATCCCCAAAAACCTCCGTATATCAATTTTTGTTGACATCGGAAAAACTAAGGTGTTTTTCCCCCTCCATTACCCTAGTAGGGAGAAAGGGAGGTGCCTAATAATACTATATAATTGTATTGTTACCGGAACTATAAAAATCGGATGTGTATAAGTCAGTTAAAATTGGTTAGCAAAACATGACCAAAAATCGTCAATCTTGAATCCGCCATATTGAATTTTAAAAATCTGATCAAAAATTCGTATTCCTTATTCCCAAAAAACCCCGTAAACCAATTTTGGTTGAAATCGGACAAACTTAGGTGTTTTCCCCCCTCCACTCCTCTCGTAGGGGAGAGGGGGTGCCTAAAATACCAAGTTATTGTATTGTTACCGGACTTTTAAATGCATACCAAATTTGAAGACAGTCGGATGTGTATAATTCAGTTAAAATTGGTTAGCAAAACATGACTAAAAATCGTCCATCTTGAATCCGCAATTTTTCAATTTTAAAAATCTGATCAAAAATTCGTCTTCCTTATCCCCAAAAAACGCCGTAAACCAATTTTGGTTGAAATCGGACAAACTTAGGTGTTTTCCTCCCTCCACTCCTGTCGTAGGAGAGAGGGCGTGCCTAAAATACCAAGTTATTGTATTGTTACCGGAGTTTTAAATGCATACCAAATTTGAAGACAGTCGGATGTGTATAATTCAGTTAAAATTGGTTAGCAAAACATGACTAAAAATTGTCCATCTTGAATCCGCAATTTTTCAATTTTAAAAATCTGATCAAAAATTCGTATTCCTTATCCCCAAAAAAACCCGTAAACCAATTTTTGTTGACATCGGAAAAACTAAGGTGTTTTTCCCCGTCCATTACCCTAGTAGGGAGAGAGGGAGGTGCCTAATAATACTATATAATTGTATTGTTACCGGAACTATAAAAGCATATCAAATTTAAGGACAATCGGATGTGTATAAGTCAGTTAAAATTGGTTAGCAAAACATGACCAAAAATCGTTCATTTTGAATCCGCCATATTGAAATTTTCAAAACTGATCAAAAATTCATATCCCCTTCCCGAAAAACCCCTGTATACCAATTTTTATTTAAATCGAACAAACTAAATCTTTTCCCCCCTCCACTTCCCTCGTTAGAGGGAAGTATGTACCTAATAATACCATATTATTGTATTGTCACCGAAATTATAATCGCAAACCAAATTTGAATTCAATCGGACATCTAGAGGTTAGTGAAAATTGAGTTGCAAGATATGACCCGAACATATAAACATACATACATAGAGGTGAAATTAAATAAGAGCTTGTAATAGAAAATACGCAAAACATAAAGCCCGTCCAGCATTTTTAAACGTCTAAATTGAATTTGAATTCATTAATTTTTGGGTGACTTCGATCACCAGTTTAAGTCTCTCTCAGACATATTGGGTCTGCATCGCGTTTTCTTTGTTATGTTCGGTGTACAAATAAAAACGAATATCATGGCCGCCTTAACAGGCATATCACATAATAATATAATTTTCATCCATAAAGTATCTCTGGCATCTTGCTGTTTCACTCTAGTGCATTTAATTGATGTGAAAGCGTAATATAAGGGGTTATTTGGAGTGATTTAAAGTTAGCAGTTTAGTTATAATGGACTGTACTTCAAGGAATAATTTTCATACGTTTAGTGGTACAGTCATGTCTTGGAAAAATGTTTCCTAATTTAAAACGGCGTAATCGTTTTTTTTATATATTTTTTATTACTTCTGGCCAAAGTTGTGAAACACCCTGTAAGGGTATCTGATACCTAATAAAAACACTATGTTATGGAAATGTAAAGAAAACCCAAAAAAGTTTAAGGACCTAATAAAAAGACGCACTTACTTACTTACCTACCAAACTCAAAAGGTATGAAAATTTTAATTAGCGGCCATCGCTATTATTCTTTTATTTATTCTCAGTTAAACTTGGCATCAATGTTTTGCTCTTCTCCCAAGTAACATTTATTTTTCTATAATGGCCATCAATACCTTCTGGCAACTACTTAATAAAACAAAAAGTTGTATTAGGTTCTTTTTAAAACCTTTTCAGGACTCTTATAAACCCCTTATACGTCTTAAGTGTCAGTTTTTATAAAGGGATATATTAATACTTTCACATGAGTTTTAGTTTTAAAAAATATCTTTAAAAACATTCTCTAACCCTTTATAAAATCTCAAGCCAACTACAAGTAGTTTGCAAATGGTTGTCAGAGGGTTTAGCGCGTCCAATTTGACCCCGCCCCTTATTGATTTAACCATACAATATATATGGTATTTGCTTTCCTTCTTTAAAGTTACAATGCATGCGTTTTTTTTATAATTTCATCTTTGTCTAAATGCATCAAGTAAAATGTTTACAGAAATGACGAAACTTTTGATGGATATTAATTTCGAAAAATATTTATAGGTTATATTATTATAATATTTTATTGATTTTTATATCGATTCTCTACGAGAAATCCTATAAGCCACGTCGTCTTTATCGTGTAGAATTCATTTCTGCCTTCTAAAAACATGCGCGCTTGAAAAAAACCTTAATTTAAAGAATTTTTAACCAAATTTATGGAGAAAAAAGTAAGGTTAGTTTTCTTAAAGTTCCAGTAATTCAAACAATAGTGAACAAATAACAAAATACAGGTCGAACGATTAATAAATCAACTATTATTACATAACTTATTATACTGTTTGGAATTTAAAGTCAAAAATACAAAATTTTTGAATTATGAAACAGTTTAGGAAAATGGCTGCCAGTCAGATATTTTACGTCAAGTTTTATAAGGGTTATCAAAACCCTTATAGAATCCCAAGAAGTTGTAATTACCACTATACTGGTCTCCTTCGATAGTGATTAATTATTTGGTAAACTGTAGTCCTAGTGGCCACTTAGCCATTTTAATTAACCAAAATGTTTTCTTTGATATTTGACAGCATCTCAATTTCGCCAGAAAAATTTGTTTTTTAAAAATAAAATCCATAAAATGTATGGCTTTAAAATCGTGCACACGCGCGAACAACATAAAAATATTCAGGCCCCTTATGTATTGGGCACTTGGCCTTTTGCGCGTCTGCTGCTTGACTAATTTACCTAGTCACGTGAGTTTGGCTTTCTCTTTAAAGCGAAGGTTTTACATCAAAATTATTGAAAAGGTTTTGGTTACTACCGAACAATTTAAAAAACTCTTACACATGAAAAGCTTAGGGTTAATCTTCAGAAAGTTTTCCTTGCTATCTTATAAAAGCTTGTGCAGCTATGGACACCAACAGTTTTGTAGTGATTATCTTTAAAAAGTTTTTATTTCTATCTTATAAAACTTAAATGAATTTAAACCAAAAGTTTTATAAGAAGAGTTTTTAAAATGTTTTGCTAACTATTTTATAAAACTTGAACCACTTTGGGCTAAAAGTTTTATTAGAACAGTTTTTAAAAGGTTTTGATTACGATCTTATAAAACTTCAACTTTACCCTAAAAGTTTTATAAGAAGTGTCGTCAAAAAGTTTTGATTAAATTATAAAACCCAAAAACCAAAATTTTTATAGGGAGGCGTTTTAAAATGTTTTGTTTGCTATATTATAAAACCTAAGACAAAAGTTTTATAAATATAGTATAGTATAAAAATATTATAATAAATAAGTAATAGTTATAAGTTTTATAAATAAGTATATAAATAATAAAGTAATCTGATTGCTAATTTTGGAAGAATAATGATCGTCTCGTTTTTCCATTACCTTTATAAACATTAACATGTTAAAGTTTTCTTATAAATATTGTTATAAATATTCACGACCCCTATAAACCCGTTATAAAAAAGTTCAAAAATAATAAAACTATGTAGCAACCTAAAATGTTACTTGGGCTTAGCGCTCATTCTTTCTATTTTGCCAATCTTCATTTGATACAAAGAATGCGGAGCTGATGAGTCCCAGTAGGACGTACTAGGTTTTACCTCGTGGTAAAACAATCGAAAATCGGGACTTTGATTTGCAATTACAGTACAAAAGCTCTCGTTGTTTGTGTCCATAGTCCCAATTCTGTATAAAGCACAAACAATAAATTTATCTAGGTGGTTTTTTTGCTCTCTTTTTTAAGCTGCTGTGGCTTTTTAAATTGGCTTTTTTACAGCCCTCTCTAAATTTTTTGTGCTTCAGTCACAAGTTAATTTATTTCCAGCCTCGAAAACAGAACGAATCTGTTTTTTTAGATTTAATTGGAGCTCTATTTTCCCCTACAGGCTAAAAGCCAATAGTGTATTTTTAGTGTTCGTACAGAAAACGGAGATATTTAATTTTCACAAAAAGTAAAGAATAAATTGCAATTTTTAATGCCAGTACGGGTGAAAACTTTAATTTTTAAGAACAATGAGATATAGTAGTTCTTACAACTATAGCAGCTAAAATAGTGTTTTTTTACGAACGTTGCCGTTGGTTTTAATAACGAATGTTAAACGAGTTAACAATAATTAAAATTCAAAATTTGATTTGATGAAAATGACTTATTTTGTTAAAAAATGCTTTATCTGTGTATTTTTTTTAAAATATGAAGAAAGTGAACCTTTTAAAATAGTAATTTTAACAACTAGTGGCTAAAATAGTGCTTTTTTTACAAGCGTTGGTTTAAATAACGAGCGCAGAGAGTTATTTAAAAACGTGAGTAAAAAAAGCACAGGTTAGCCGCGAGTTGTTAACACTATTTTTTTTAATACCTTTATCAAAACACACTATAAATCAAGGCGGCTGGTAAATGAAATAACAATGCGGTTTCCATAGCGGTGCGCCTTTTTACTCGGTGACGTTCATTGTTGCGACATTTTAATCTTTGACAGTTTGGAATTTTCATGATTTTTTAAAAGAATTTTTTCGTAAATAATTGATGAAAACCGGCGGAAATGACTTAATTTTTAGGCAGGATTAATTAGATTTTTCAATATTACTATATACCGCTATTTCATTTTAATTTTGGGTAAAAAACGCACAGAAATCTTTTTTTGCACCCGTGATCAAAAAAAAAGTTTTTTTGCATCGGTTACCAAAAAAGTCACGCTTTAGTTATCTGCAGACAGTTACTAAAATCATGTTTTTGATGAAGGTATAAAAAAAATATTCTCCCTATGTTTTGTTAATTTTTAATTACCTCCTCCTCCTACCAGACCGAACTCGCTTTGCTTCGTTCGATCAACTGCCGTAACTTGCAGTAAAGTATCATTTTCTGCACGCGTGTGGAAAGTGATACTTTTGCGCACGCGACAACATTTGACCGAAAAAAACGAAGCGAGTTCGGGCAAGCCGTCAAGGGCGGAAAACAAACTTTTCGCCGGTATTAAATTTTTCCTACTTGCGTCAAAACTGTCTGGACCACATTTTATTTTCATTTTTAGGTATTAAAATAGCATAAACCTGTGTTTTTTGCCTTTTCTTTACATTTGAATTGAAAAATATCTAAAAAGTCGAATTGGACCAAAAGATCGTTAAAAAAAAGCATGCATAAAAGTATTTGTTACGCGCGCCGTTCGCAAAAAATTATTTTCCGCACGTCGCGCCGTACATTAAAATCATTTTTAAATTTTGTTTACAAATTAAGTAAGTCAATTTTATCGAATCAATCATTAGTTTTAGTTTTTATGACAACCTAAACATTCCTGTGTCCCGATGGATTAAACTACTATACTTTATTTAAAACGGATCCCCAGCTAACAGACGCGAACACGTCTCAATTTTAGTAAAAAAACCTTTTTTTTTTTTAATACCTTCATCAAAAACATGATTTTAGTAACTGTCTGCAGATAATTAAAGCATGGCTTTTTTGGTTATCGATGCAAAAAAACTTTTTTTTTGATCACGGGTGCAAGATTTCGGTCTGTTTTTTACCCAAAGTTAAAGAGAAATAGTGGAAAATAGTAATATTGAAAAAATCTAATTATTCTTGCCTAAAAATTAACTTATTTCCGCCAGTTTTCACCAAGTATTTACGAAAAAATCATTTAAAAACATCGTCAAAATATCAAATTGCCAAAGATTAAAATGGCGCAACAATGAACTTCACCGAATAAAAAGACACATCGCTATGGAAACGATTGTTATTTCATTTACCAGCCGCCTTGATCTATAGTGTAAAGATGGTGTGTTGCGAGAAGTGCTCTTCGTTCGAGATTTTTAAAGGTATTTTCCTGTTTTTCTTCTTCACAACTCGCGGCTAAACTGTGCTTTTTTTTACTCGCGTTTTTAAATACCTCGCTACGCTCGTTATTTAAACCAACGCTTGTAAAAAAGCACTATTTTAGCCACTAGTTGTGAAAACTACTATTTCGTTGTTGGTTGATATTTTCTTTACACACAAAAGAGTGGGTGTAGATTTTAAAATTTTACACTTATTTCGCACAACTTTTACCGAATAACAATTAACCGAGGTTCATACAATACAATACATAATAATACAATACAATACAATACAATACGATACATTTTTTACAAAATTTTACAAAACACAGGACAGTGCTCCAAAATTGGTGAGTTGCGAACATAACATAAAAATTGGTAAGGTAAAAATAGTCGCGCCAGGAAACGCCGCCTTCGCAACTGCTGAAAAAATGGTTAGTAAAATAGACGGTCATAAATAGTTGTGACAGTGACTATAGTTGCGATCAACGTTTAGTCGACGTAAACTTGCCGACGTCGACTTCAATGTTCAAGACATTTACTATTTGTCTATATAACAACGTGCCATTCTAATTTCAACAACTTGCCCGACTAAAAATAGCCCCTTGGGCAAAGAAACAAAAAAAATTAAACGTTTCCACACTAAAAAGTATAGTTTGACCCTGAACAAATTTGTTACAAATTTTACACAAAACCCTGTAAAATTCAAGTACCTATTTGGTGTTTCTGTTGTATGGTAAATGTCATAAACTCTACAAAAATAAAGTTTACCAAAATTATTATTTAAAAACCAAAAAAAGGGCGAAAGTAGCACAAGATGTGCAAATGAATATTATTAATGTTTTGTCTGTAAACTGTGTGTTTGTTTTGAACTGTCTAAGTTTGTTATTTACTTTTTATATTTCTTGAAATTTACAACTTTTAAGTAAAATTGTATTTTTCCTTACAATTTGACGTTTTCTATACATGTAACATTGCCTTACGGAAATAAAAGATATTGTATTGTATTGTATTGCATTGTATTGTACTGCATTGCATTGCATTGTATTGTATTGTATTGTATTGTATTGTATTGTATTGTATTGTATTGTATTGTATTGTATTGTATTGTATTGTATTGTATTGTATTGTATTGTATTGTATTGTATTGTATTGTATTGTATTGTATTGTATTGTATTGTATTGTATTGTATTGTATTGTATTGTATTGTATTGTATTGTATTGTATTGTATTGTATTGTATTGTATTGTATTTTATTGTATTGTATTGTATTGTATTGTATTGTATTGTATTGTATTGTATTGTATTGTATTGTATTGTATTGTATTGTATTGTATTGTATTGTATTGTATTGTATTGTATTGTATTGTATTGTATTGTATTGTATTGTATTGTATTGTATTGTATTGTATTGTATTGTATTGTATTGTATTGTATTGTATGATATTGTATTGTATTGTATTGTATTAAGCTCGGTTAATTGTTATTCGGTAAAAGTTGTGTGAAAAACGTGTAAAATTTTAAAATCTACACCCATTCTTTTGTGTGTAAAGAAAATATCAACCAACAACGAAAAAAGGTTTTTTTACTAAATTTACTTGTCACCTACACTTTTCCAACCCATTTTCTCAAATGGCTTTGCCTCCATTTAACCAAATTTTCATTTTTCAATGAAAAATTTGTCCGTCTTTTCGCTCACTTTTCTTATTACTCCGCTTTTTGCTTGAATAAATTGATTTTTTTTTAAGGGGAGAGAAAACCCCATTATTTTTCGAGGGGCAATTTTTTAAAGGCGAAATACGGGGAATTGGCTTTGAAAAGACGTTTTTAGGAGTTTTCCTAATCGGGGTAATGGAAAAACTCGCTTAATAAGGCTAAAACGTGATTTTAAGCTAGCAAAAAAATAATAAGTTAAAAATATGAAATGGTAGTTTTTAAAACTTTATATAGGATGCTTTTTTTCGAACGTAGTTTGCGCCAGTTTTTTTTATTTTAAATATAAAGTAAAGTTAACAAACAAAAAATAAAAGCAATGAAAAACTGGACTCTTGACAATAGAAAACATCATTTATCAATTTTTCGAATTTTCCATATTAATTTGTTACTTTTGTCAGTCCAAGCAATTAGACATTTTTGGCAAAAATCCTCATGTTGTAAAATGGAAATTTTTAGTAAAATTGTAGCTTAATATCATAAAAACAATATACCTTTTATGAATCAATTCTTTTTGTTATCTTCAATTATCGAGTATTTTTTATCTTATTTATATTTATAAAAACTATGACTCGGCTCCGAGCACTTGTTTTCATTTTTTGTGGAATAAACTAAAATTTCTTTCTAAGGCCACTAAAAAAATTAATAAGGTGCTCCGAGCCGTGCCTTGATATTTATGAAATGTATTTATGATGTTCCTGAGCTAAGGTCACTGACAGAAAAAAAAGAATCTCTTTTCTTAACAAGAGGCAAAACTTAAATTAACTCTATTAAGAGTAGTTTTACCAGATTTTTCGATCAATTTTTTATTTTAAGAATTTTGCATATTAAAAAAAAATGACATGGGATTTTTTTGCAAAAATTACCTCAATTAAGGCAAATGAAATTTTTGTGTTCGTTTATTTTTTGTTCTCGGCATATAGCCGGCATGTGACGCTGGAAACAATATTTCATTCATGCTTTGCAAAATGCTCGGCTATCATGCACATTCTGTATATCCATATATAACGACCAAGCAAAAAATAATGAAAAAGTTATTGTTTTTTTTTTAATAACACACAATAAGGTGGGGCGGATACAACTCTCCCAAATAAGTGTATCTGGCGGTACACGCTGGCAACATCACATCTCTGCTGGGTTGTTTTATTAATAGGGTCACTGCTTCAGACGATATTTGCTGAATTCGACCTTTTTTGTTTACAATTTAGTCAAATGGGCCTTTTAAGAGTCGAATTTTTTTTTCTGTCAGTGACTTTAGCTCTGGAAATGTCTAAGTGACCTTCAAAACGGGTCATGTTATATCCATACTTCTTGGACTCAAATAAACATTAGAATTGGCTGAACCTTGAATGGAATGCACATTTTGTAAGTCGCGACCCGGAGCATTTTTTTGACTTTTTCAAATGTTTGAATATTTTGAATTCGTGGCCTTAGAAAGAAATTTTAGCTACAGAAAAAGTTGTGAATTCACAGATAAATCTATGAGTTTATAGAAATATTCATGAATTCACAGATAAATCTGTGAACTTTAAGATATATTTAAGTTATAGTTGAGAATTTACAGAAATATTTGTGAATTTCAAAAAAAATATACATGGCCCTTCTACGCTTTCGTAAAAATGCAATGTTGAAAGAAATGAAAAGAAAAAAGGCAGCAGATTTCTTGAACGTTCTTGTATAAACTAAAAAAGGATAATTTTCTCTCAGTCGAAGGTTTCGTTAAATACAACCGCTCTAATTTACGGAAATCCACAATTTAGTTATGTTCTTAAATCGAACGAAAAAGTCCAACAATTTACATTTATCGCGGTCGCGACAAGGAAGATATATCGCTTTAAAAAATCCAATTCCAAACTGAAAAAGGGCCCGAGAGTTAATTTATCTTGGATTGTACTTCGCAGAGAGCCATTTAACCAGAAAAAGCAGGGTTGAAACCAGTAAATGTAAATTTTTTGATATATCTTTTGTCTTAATAAGAACGCCTGAATGCACAACTATACAGGGTGTTTTAAAAGTCAGAGTCCACCCTAGTATCTCCAGAACCAAAAGATAGTAAGAGAAGTAAAATTTCACATAATTAGATAGTTTACATAAAAGTACCATGTATATTTTGGAAAATTTGAATAGACTGATTCTTTTTTTTCCAAATCTATCCAATATGTTACCTTTTTTTCTAGCGGTTTTGAAACAAAAAAACAAACATCTGTCAAATTGCGGAATCGGCAGATGTACCTTCAATTTGAAGAAAAAGTAAGCGTCTCTACGGAGACCATCATATAAGGTGTTTGTGCTTCAATTTCTCATTTTAGCTTCTGCGAAAAGTTAAAGCTTGAGACTAAATGAAAGTGTTGTCAAAATTGATATTTTTTAAATATTCAAGATGGCGCATGATTTTTAAATTTCCGGATTTTTAAAACCCCCGCCAAAATTTTATATGCGCCACTGTAGTCGATTTTAGACATTTGCAATAAAGATACGTCTTTGTCGTGCACAGAGAGGTATCACTTCTAAAAATCAAACAAGAAGTAATAAAGCTCAACGCCAACGAAGTAAACTTTTGTAAACCATAGGTCTAAAAACCTTTAGTCTTTGTTCTACTAGGGATTTGTTAAGTCTCGTTAGATTTTTTACATTTTGAGCTCTGCGGGAAGATAAGGTTATGGCCTATATAAGCTATCTGTCAAATTTGACATTTTATGAAAATCCGTAATGCCGCATGCTTTCAAAACTAGATATTTTTCACGCTTTCCTGCCAAACTTTTTTGTAAGCCAATGTACCTGATTTCAATTATCCGTCTTTTCGTTGTACAAAGAGGTATCATTCGTAAAAATCGGACAAGAACTAGAATCAATTTTTAAAAAAGTGAGGTTACAGGAAAAAAAATGTCAGTTACGTCACTGTTTTGAACTGTTCATTTTTTCGCGTTTTGAACTGATGACGTCGTTGTTAAAATCTAAAAAAAATATATTTCCAAACAATTTTAACGCGATAATACGCCTCTGATGTTGGCACTGGTAGCGAACTTATTTTGCTTCTCTATTGTGATAGTGCTAGGTGAGTCAAATATTTTGACGCAGTATGCTAACAAAGGCCATCTCACCATTAACACGGAGAAGTCTAAAATTATGCGTTTTCATAGACCTAGCTTACAGGAAAAATGGAAAAAGTCCTGCCCTGGAATAAGGAAAGTATATCAGCGCATTTGGCATTATCAACGGAAGCGGTTCAATGGTGGATGGAAAAGAAATTGAAGGACTTACTCGAATTGATTCCTTTAAATTTGGAACCGGGAAAAGGCGGGAATCCCTAGGAGTTTCAAGATAGCGAAATATCCTTTAAAATTACTCCCTTTGTTTTACGTCCGACTTTATTGCTGGCAGATAACAGACCATACATTTTTATTTAAATATTCGCATAAAAATTGCAGCAGTCGAATTGCATTTATTGGGTGTACCATAAAATCCTTTTTTAATCAAATCTGAAAATTACAATTACCCATACTTAATACGTTTGGTTGGTATTTTCTACCTAATCCGAGTAGACGCCAAATATGTTTTTTTCTTATATAACTTTTATTGATTCTACGATGGCAAGACATCTCGAATTTCCTCAATTTTTTGCTAGTTTCAACGGTTTTTCCTTTTCATTTTATTCTTGCTCGTTGCCAGCAACACAAACGTTTGTTCCTTGTCATACATGCATAATCGGATTAAAACTTTGCGACAATAAAATTCAAATTAAACTGCGAAAGCCAAAACTTTATAGCATACACACTAGTAGACGTCGTTGCTCAAATAATAGAGCTTGCAGCGCTCTATCTTCGAGCAATCGATAACCGTTTTGCAGCTCATAAATTTGAGGCTTTTCCCGGAATTTAATTCGCAAATATAAATCGGTTTTAGCCGGGAAGTTAATGGTTTTAAAGCCTGAACTATAGCCACTATGGGTTTAGAGATATCTAATGACGATATAAAATAATATGTAGTTTTGGATTGAACTAGGTCTGTTGAAATAATTTTGGTTTTCACAGAAAAATGTTGAGTGTCATAGAGGGTAAGTAAGAAAAGTTGGTTTGTACTGGTATTTGAACGCATTGTGACGAAACTTACGTCACGTTATTTCTATGTTAGTATTTTTAGTTTTTGCACTTTGCCTTTGGTTTGTTTTCGACGGTAGAGCCATTAATGAACTAACAACATACGGTACTTATCGGATGAAAAACATTAACGGTGGGATTTACTAAAAGGGTTTAGTCTATTTTAGAACGGTGAAAGTGAAATTTTTGGTTTTAAGCATTTTAAACCAACCCTCCTTGAATTTTGGATACAGTTTGATTTATAAGAAGAATTTTAATAAATTTGTTTATTGAATAATTTAGAAGCAAATGAAATTAAAAAATTTAAACCCCGAACACTATGAGTATGTATGTTATATGTCACTCTAATTGAAACTTAACTTTGTTAATTAATTTTTCCAATTAATACTTGATATCACAAAATGATTTAGATGGGTAATAATAAAATAGGATTAGATTAATTTTGTATTTATTTAAAAGGTCTTTTTATTTATGAAATGTCCTTAAATGCAAGTTTTGTTTACATTTCTGTCACTGTCGAAATGTCATTTTCAAAATATTAGTGCCTTTAAATCACAAACAGCGAGTTCGGATCTCTTACCTCTGCTTGTACCAACCTCTATTGATGAAAGCTACACATTTGAAACGAGTGGGCTTTAAGTAAGGAAAGTTTTCTTGACTAAGCTTTCAGATAACGTCAATGTTAATTTCAGTTTGGTATATTTTTCGTGCATAATCCGTGACCTTCACTTATGTTTGTTTGGCCTTGTCGTGCCCTCATAAATATATTTTTTTAAAACGGGCTCAAAATATGGCGTTTTTTTGGACAAAATAGGATGTGTTTTATTGGTTAATAAACAACTAAATAAGGTAAACTAATCTTTATAAAAACGGTTACTTAGGGAAATTATAAACGATCTTATTGCCAATTGCCACAAAACAATCCTTTTTGGGGGCTATAAATTTAAACCACCTCCCAGAGGTGGTCTAAAAAATTACCAATTTTATAACCTCAAACATAGATAATGAAGCTATTTTGTGCCAAATTTTTGGCGTATTCCTGTCCGTAACCTGTCAAAAAAATTAGTTTTAGGGCATTTTCTCCTAAAATATGGTATATTTTGAGAAAAAAAGTAGTGTTTAAGTGAGATTTTGCAATAACAATACAAAATAATCAATAACTTTGTGTCTTTTCTGTATGGGTAAGTGATTTTTGAAAATTGGTTTTAAAACTTAGTACCCCCCACAGGTGTAGATATTTAGACCTGTGGGGGAGTACTATTTTAGATCTAAGTAAATCTCACTGTAATCGACTTTACATTCTTCTTTGGCCCACCTTTCTAAGCAGCTACTTATAAATGTTTTTAATTTTCCTAATGCAGGTTCAGGACTTATAACATGTCTTTTTGCTCCTTGCCTACCTAAAGAGTCTACATATTTAACACCGGTTACCGCCAAACAAGAGTTTATTTTTCTGAGGGAGCTAGGCTGCTTATTTCCAGGCACATATTCATTTTGCAAAGTACTTCTTAGGTACACATAATTATTATATTATTTATCAACTTTAAAAACCAATTACCCAACACGATAAGAGCATATTACATTGCCTAATTTCTCTTGTTTTGTTAGCTAATACTTTTCCAGTGTTTGACTCCGAATAAAATTATCGCAATATACTTATCTGTACCTACCTACATAATACATTTTATGATCCTGCCTGTCTCAAGCGAATAAAATACCCTATCTTGTGCCACCATCTTCTTTTAAATGGCGTCAACTTACACGTAAGGAACGTCCATCTCGAGATCTTTATTTCTTTATGTCAAAGATAAGATAGGTGGGTAGAATTTTCATCAATTTCTTTTTGCCTGACACTGAAACTAATTTGCTCATTGTATCTCTTAATTTATTCTTTCTTCTTGAGGTTTAATACGTTCGGTAGGTGGAGCAGGCCCTGTGTTTTTGGGAAGCCTTCTTTAGGGAAACCCGCGATGAGTAGTATTTGGAGCGGAAGTCGTATTCGGATGATAGAATCTGGTACTTGACTTGATTTTTCGTAAGTTTAGAGTTTCAAAGGTTAGTTAGTGATGCTGAAGGAGCTTTTTCTGTCGTCTAAATAGAAATTTCAGCTTCAGTTTAAACATTACAGTTTTCGTTTATTGAGTTGTTTGTTTTATATAGTAATCTTTTTCTACATACCTTCTAATGTCACTGTTTTACGTAGGCATAACAATGAAGCTGGCGAACTACGCTCGAAATAAGACTTTTGATGACTCCTACATGCTTTTACAAATTTCGGACATGTAACAATAACATTTGGGTTTTCAATTCTTTTTTTTTGTGAGCTACTCTTGTTTTAAAAACAAACGCATACATATGTTTATGCACAAGCGGGCGATAAAGTTTTACTTTACCGCCCCCATTTACGAACGTAAAGTGATACTTTATCGCCCTCGGGCAGTACAATTTTTTTTGCTATTTTTTTCTCTACTGATTTTGGTTTTCTCGATGTACCCCTCCGCCGCTGAGCTAGACTTCCATCTGGCATGTAATTTGATGTTGGTAAGGCTTTCATCCGCTTCAGCAAGTAGTGTGGCTGATGTGCGCCGAAAATAGTGCCCTGTAAAATGGTCGGCATCAGGAAGATTTAAAAATGAAGCGATCTGCCTTGGCATCTTGCCAAAAGTATTTTTTCTACTACTTGCGTTGAACATTTCATATTTTTGTAAAACACAAAGAGTCTGTTGTGGTCTATTGTTGCTGGTCGCAAGGCTAAGTATTTTCTGAATGTTCCCAAGAAACTAGGTAGCTCCTTTCGTCCATCAATAATCATAAACATTCTGTTAATTTTATTTTTTGACTCTTTGATTGTTACCATCAGAGAATCTCCCAAGTCCTGAATATCATTAACTTCAAGTTTCGCTAGTTCTTCGCGGCGACAGGCTCCGCACACGCCAAATATCAAGGCCACTTTGACTAATAAAAAAACCTCTTCTGGTGCCTCAATTAAAAACTTTTCGACTTCCTCTTTGCTCAAAATTTTGGATTTCTTGGGTTTATAACCATCCGATTTTCATTTTAGAAAAGCAATCAGTTTCGGGAATTTGTTATATTCACACCAATATTGAGGTTTAGGGTAGTTTAAGCATGGAGTAATAGCTCCATAACGAGTACGCTTTGTAATTCTCGGACTTTTCATTAAAATAAGCTAGCATAACGTTTTTATTAAGTTGACTTACGGCTACAGACTTTTCCATGAGCCATGCAAAAAATTCTTTGTAGTGCTTTTCATAGATCTTCCTTGACTTTAATGGCAGCAGATCTTGCTTTGCTTCGTCTACAGACTTCAAAAGTTCTCGAGGTAGTTCAAATTCCGAAGAATTCATTTTTATGTTACTTTACTTAAAAAATTAAACGTTGTTTATCGGTTGCTATTATGAAACAATAAAATTGAACTGTTGCTAGGGAAGCTAAGCAACTGCCTCCTTTGATGAACAGTGGTTTTGACAAATATCATTACGTAATATTATGATAAAATATTACGGCAAGTTACCATTACCAAACCCAAGTTAAATAAAAAAAATTAAACCTAGTTTAAAAATAAATACTTCGCTATTGCATCAAATTTTTATGCCTTCAGCGTATTATAACTTTCACGCCGCGGGCGGTAAACGCCTACTTTACGACTTAGGTACATAAATAACTATTTCCCTATTCCGGAAAAATTTACTTTTCTAATAGTGTATGTATTCCATTCACCAGTTTAAAAAAGCTGACGGTATGCGTCAAACTGATTTTGACTATAATTTTTAAAGTCAAAAATGCCGAAAATTACAACATTTACAAAAGCTCAAATTATCAATCGAGTTTATAGAAGACGGCTGGTCTATAAGGAGAGCGGCCACTTATTTTGGGGTTGACAAAATGACGATAGTACGATGGAAAAAGCGCTGGATACAAAATAATTCGATGAATATAAAACATGGATCAAGACGAAAGCCTGTAAGTACTGAGACACAAGATGAAAGGCTTATCGACCACCTCAGACAAAATCATTTTGCCACATCCGTTGAAGCATCTAATGTAACGAATTTCCCTGGTTCCTTATCAACTATTAAAAGAATGATTAAAAAATCTAAAATATCCTGTCGAGTTGCTGAAAAAAAACTTTTTTAACGGAAGAACAAAAACAGGCCATTTTTTCATTAAATAATGTTCTTCATAGAAGAAGTTAAAAAACCTCCAAATCAGTTACTTCAACCGAAAAGAAACTAAAAAACAAAAGATCAAAAGATCTTGGGTGGAAATAACGAAAATTTAAACTTGGATGAGCATCCCACAAGGAACACATAAAAGATCAAAGCAAAAAGAGAAATGATTAAACGATGTTTCGCCCTGGGTAACCAGCGTGGGCTCATCAGTAGTTTCACTGGTCACCCTCCACTATACATCATTAAACGCCATCATACACTTTGATTTCCAACCTTGAACCACTCACAAATAGGCATCGTTCCGCACTGGTACTTACTTATCCAAGTTACCTGATACGAATTCGTCCTGGCGTGTTAATATTTCCAGTAGGATTATGCTCCTAAGGCAATTAAAACAAAGAAGAAGTTAAAAAACCTCCAAATCAGTTACTTCAACCGAAAAGAAACTAAAAAACAAAAGATCAAAAGATCTTGGGTGGAAATAACGAAAATTTAAACTTGGATGAGCATCCCACAAGGAACACATAAAAGATCAAAGCAAAAAGAGAAATGATTAAACGATGTTTCGCCCTGGGTAACCAGCGTGGGCTCATCAGTAGTTTCACTGGTCACCCTCCACTATACATCATTAAACACCATCATACACTTTGATTTCCAACCTTGAACCACTCATAAATAGGCATCGTTCCGCACTGGTACTTACTTATCCAAGTTACCTGATACGAATTCGTCCTGGCGTGTTAATATTTCCAGTAGGATTATGCTCCTAAGGCAATTATGAATTTTCGTTATTTCCACCCAAGATCTTTTGATCTTTTGTTTTTTAGTTTCTTTTCGGTTGAAGTAACTGATTTGGAGGTTTTTTAACTTCTTCTTTGTTTTAATTGCCTTAGGAGCATAATCCTACTGGAAATATTAACACGCCAGGACGAATTCGTATCAGGTAACTTGGATAAGTAAGTACCAGTGCGGAACGATGCCTATTTGTGATTGGTTCAAGGTTGGAAATCAAAGTGTATGATGGTGTTTAATGATGTATAGTGGAGGGTGACCAGTGAAACTACTGATGAGCCCACGCTGGTTACCCAGGGCGAAACATCGTTTAATCATTTCTCTTTTTGCTTTGATCTTTTGTGTGTTCCTTGTGGGATGCTCATCCAAGTTTGAATTTTCGTTATTTCCACCCAAGATCTTTTGATCTTTTGTTTTTTAATGTTCTTCATGATGATGACTTCTGGGAGGTGGTGGTCTTTACAGATGAAAAGATATTTCAGTAATCTTCGAGCAGCAGAAGAATTTGAATGTATCGTTATCAAAATTCTAGGTTTGATTCCACACCAACCAAATTAAGAAAGCTGGACATTATTCAGTGAATATGGAGGGCTGGTTTAGCGCTAGAGGTTTGGGTATGTTTTGGCAAATCAAAGGAATATTCAACAGTCAAAGATATGTTGAGATTCTTGAGAATGTTATGTTGCCATCTGTGCAGATTTTTTACGAAAAAAACGACTTCGTTTACCAGTAGGACAACTCTCCCGTGCATATGACTAATGTTGTTCGCCAGTGGTTTGAAAAGAATAATATTGAAACTCTTCTTTGGCCATCCAACAGCCCTGATCTCAACTCAATAGAAAATATATAAAGATTGTTTTTAATAATATTAATTTGCTTTTAAATTAAAACATTGATTTTAGAAACAAGAAACTAAACTCAAAACCCTCCTTTGCATTGCGTAGTCGCAACGAGGACTTGGTAGTCGGGTAATAAGGTTATTTGTTTTTTAAATTAAGGCCTTTTTATTTTTGATGACATAACGTCATCGTGATACCGAATTTAATGCTGTCAGACTTTACAAACTGGTCGTGTGTTTGAGTATACACTAATAAAATGTCAAAGTTTGAGATATATATTTGAAAACAAGAGTGCGTCTCTAAGACAAGTTATAAAAAATACATGAGCTATCCATAAACTTGGCATCATAGCCGCAATGCCATCCATATATTTCCTCATTTCCACTTTTGTCATTATTGTCAAGGGGTGAAGATGGTTTACGATTCCCGCTAGCTAAAGCTATTTTTATCACGGTTAATGCAAAAGCGGTCTTTTATAAGATAGCTTTATTTCATAATTCAGGACTATTTTAGAAAAGTCACTGTGTTATCAACAGATATGCTTTGAAATCTTTAATATTACAAACCTAAGTAGTCGATTACACAGCAAATTGTTTTCCAAATTCGGTTGAACCTTCAAGGTTATGCTGGCCCGTTTGTTAAACATTGTAAATATTGTGCGTGCTGCATGGCTATAATGGAGAGATGCATGCGTACAACGTTGCCAAATTGACTGGCTAGAAATATTGTCTTATTGTACCTTATCTACCTATAAGTTAAAAACAGACGCAAAAAAATTAACTAAAAAGAAGTTTGTGTACATTTTAAGTTGAATCAAATTGTTCTTGGGTTGCGTCACAGCGCCAGCTGAGTTTACCGACAAACAACCATCCGTCTGCCAGCGATCGGTGGTAATCCGCTCCGGTGGCCACATCTCTAAAAAGAATAGGGGTCCTTAAACTGCTTTTAAAAAAATATAAATTGTAACGGGACTTTCGATATTTTTGTAAAAATGTGAGAAAAATGGTGGCCAAAATTTTATTCTGCGACAATTTTAAGTTTCATTAAAATCTGTTAAGTAGTCGCTGGACTACAACTCTGCAATGATTTTTAAAATTCCAAATGGAGACTCTCCTCCAAAAAATCCTCAAAAATTATCCGTTTGAGTTGGACAATTCTTGTGACATTTTTTCCTTGCACATCGAGACAGACTACTCTGCTACTACAAAAAATCAGCGTAGGTCTAACACGATCCGCAGATTTTTGCTGGGTCTTCGAAAATTGTCTGCATTTTTTATTTTTCGTCACATTCTTACAGATATCTCCAAAACTATTTTAGTTACTTATTACAAATTTCAAATCAGCGGGTCCGAACACTTATTTATAAAACATAAGTTTATCTGACAAATTCAGTAAAACGCTATTAGATTTATTCTTCTTTTTTAATTGTGTTAGCTATCTTTTACATTTACATTTTGGGCTCATGATTATTTGTCTTGATTCATTCTTTGTCTTTTCTTTATAACCCTCTTGATTTTCGAAGCCGTCAAAGGCCAAACCGTCGTAGCCTCGATAGTTCTGGACCAGAGCTTTGAATTGCTATTCTACAGGTTCCGAGTTTAAATCCCGACGAAGGAAAAAAATTTTTTTTAATTTATTACCCATGCTTTTCGCCTTTTATGTCACAAAACATTTTTCTGTAAACAACACTTTACAAAATCATTCTTAACCAATTCATCGTCAATTTGAGCTTGCACTGACAACCCTGTGCCAATGTTAAAGCCCTTTGGGGAGCCAAGTCAGGTAAAAAGGGAGGCTCGAACCGACTATTTCCAGCTTAGGGGTTGAAGGTTTTGGGGGGGAAATAACACACGTCAATTTGAAATTAATGGTTATTTTGCTGTCTGTGCGGTGGGCACGTATATACCTTTAATTAAAGTTTTCCTTGTAAGTAATTTTCCTTGTTGAAGGGGGATATATAGAAAAATGACTTGACTTGTTGTGGAACACAGGGAAAGGTAGGTAAAAGACAAGGTTGACTTACTACCTAGATTGCCTCAGTATTCTTGAAAGCTCGCCTAGAGAGTACTTCCTAAAATTTTCCCAAGGAACAATGGGTCGACGTTTTAACGTTGCCAAAGAGGACTTCGCGTTGCGTAAAAACGGTGTATTAACGTTCTAGCAACTCGCTTAGACGTTGCCTGCGACTAAAGTTGCGTGCAACGTTTCCCCAACGTCGCCGAAGCGACTACGACTGGAGCGCCCTCTCGATAATATTTTTATTAATATAATTAGTTTGAAATTAAGACATCCACGTCTGCAACCACAAATGGAAAAATTTCCAAACACCATTTATTAATAATTCTAAAATACGTAGCTATATAACATTAAGGTCGTAGTTATAATCTGGGGAATTGTTTTTAGCAACACTGTACGGGAAATCAATTTAACTATGTCGACCTGATTTTTTTGCTAAATTTTACGTCATTGAATTTGTTTTCCATGGCAACGCGGAGACTTTATTTATGTTTATCCACAATGGGACACCAGAGATTTTTTAGCACCGGGTCAAAAATTTGGGGTTAGGTTACTTATTTTGACTTTTCGCGTTCTACGCCGCTAAAAAGCCAAGTAAAATACTAAAATAAAAGAAAACCATTTATTGCATAATTACCTGCTAAAAAAACGCTATCCAACTATGTATTAAAGTAACTGGGTGTAATGTTTAAGATTGCATTTATAGGTGCATTTACAATTGAATTGGAAACACTCCCGCTAGCTGATACCGACAACAAGTTAACTTAAAAGCATGCAGATTTAAAAATCTGCTACTGGCGCTAGACGAAATAATGGAGCTTTATTTACCTGTTTTGTTAGTATCCGTGTGTTTTTGAAACTGAGGTTCAATAGTACACTTGCACATAACTATGAGCAATAATTTAAATTTCAAAAAAAATGGTTGACTCAAAATAAAAAAAAAATATGTACGGTTAATCCCAGCGAGCCAGTAAATTTCTCTTGGTTCTTTGATAGACTCGGGGTAATGCCCGCACAGAGCTAGGTCTTTTTCGGAGGGCGACCGCACACGCGGTGTGGTTTCATATTTGTTTTAGAACAATGTTTTGGAAAACACATTTTTGAAAGATAAACATAACCTCGAATGGTTTTCTGTCAGAAAACGTAAAAATACTCTTCTGGTCCACTGCGGCCCGATTTAAAGTTTGTTGACAAAACACCTGCAGTTACCATGGAATCGTATAAATTTTGCGATCTATCGGCCAACAGTTGAAATGCGTGTGTCTCCCAAGTGATTGATTGATCAGTTTTCTTTTTTGGAGTGCACAGGCTTTTAAAACAAGGAAATATAAGAAGGAATAATGGAATCCAGAGGAAATTGCGAGTATTTCTCTATTTTTTTTTGTAAATCGGATTTGTTCTAAACCGCAATTATTTTGAGGCTTTTGGGATAGATGACAACACCAGAGCTTTTAATTTGAACAAAAAATAAAATAATTTAAACAAAATTTCAGCTAATTCTGATGTTGAGTTTTACCTGTGCAGTCTGGCAAAAGATTAAAAAATTAAAAAACAATGCGTTGCCAGTTGTACTTTTTTTTAATTAAAATCTGGGAGAAGCTATAGCCTTAAAGTGGTTTTTTTAAAGTTTCCTATCCACTAAATTTACCGCACTTTAATTTTTTGTCAAAAATAGATATTTTAGCTTCAAAAAATACGCGGACCTTCAATCCTTTTAACTTTTTGCTAAATTATTTTTTTATTTAAATACTGAAAATTTAAAAATGCTTTAAAGCTATTTTAAACTCTAGCCACTCTAAAAGAATACTTTAAAATTACTAAAATTAACTAAATAATTATGAAAATCCAGTGAAAGTAAAAGTGCGCAGGCGTTCTCGTCCATTTTAGACATCTCGGTTGGTCTGGACCAGGCAAGATGTTAATACTCTCTCCTTACTTTATCAAGGATATTGGCGCAGTAAAAATATATTTCATCAAAAGTAATATCATTAATGTCATTTTCGGCAGCGTCGACCAATAGGATCTGTGTTTTCCCCCTGATATCAAGAATAGCGACCCTGAATATATGTTAGTTATATTTAGTCTAAGACTTTGTTAATATTTACCTGATGAAACCATGTAAAAAAGCAAAAAATAGGGACATTCATATCCTGGTTCTAAATCTAAGTGGTTAATACCAAGAAAATTGTTTAAGATCATCGAACCACTAATAAGCCTTAAAACAACAAACATTCTGAATTTTTTGCCTCTTGAATGAAATTGATTAAGTGGCTTTTTCTGTACATATTTACGATATGACATATGTGTCTACTCTTTGAGTCAAGTGTGTTTCGAAAAAGTGAATGGCTGTGTTGTTTTTTTTGTAATGTTTAACCAATGATTACTAAAAGTCAGTGTTTTGATAACCTCGGATTTTGGTAAACTATTCTCATATAACTATGAGATAATGTAACGGCCCTGCCCTTGTATTTTCCGAGAAAAAGGCCTTAGAGCTAATAACTCCCTCAATCAATTTAACCTGGAAAAAAAGCAGAGCCAAAATAGCGGGTGAGTCTTAAACATTCATCGGTCAATTGACCACTGACCAGACCCTTCTGGTGGTCCATTTTAACCAAATTTGGCAGAGATAATTCAACGGCATAAACAACCACATCGCCTCTCTCCCCAAATAAGGGTGGCAGAGCGAAAAAACACGATTGACCAGAGAAAAAGATGTTGACCGGGCTCTTATCTTTATCCGATTATGATCAAACTTGGCAGAAATGTAAACGTACCTAAAGTACACTTGCTGTAAAAGTTTTATCCTCTTCCCCCCAAATAAGGGTGGTAGAGCGAGAAAACACGATTGACCAGCGAAAAAGTTGTTAACTGGGCCTTTATCTTCATCCGATTTTCAACAAACTTGGCAGAAATGTGAACGAACGTAAATTGCACTTGCTGAAAAACAAACAAATAAACAAACAACGCGATTGACTAGCGTGTTTTTTCGCTCTACCACCCTTATTTGAGGGGTGAGGGGAGTACATTTTTTATAGCAAATGTACTTTAGGTACGTTTACATTTCTGCTAAATTTGGTCAAAATCGGATAAAGATAAGGGCCCACTCAACAACTTTTTCGCTGGTCGATCGTGTTTTTTTGCTCTACCAACCAACTTATTTGAGGGGTGAGAGCACACTTTAGGTACGCTCACATTTCTGCCAAGTTTGTTAAAAATCGGATGAAAATAAGGGTCCGGTAAACAACTTTTTCGCTGGTCAATCGTGTTTTTTCGCTATACCGCCCTTATTTCGAGGGTGAGGGAGGTAAAACTCTTAGAGCACGTGTACTTTAGGTACGCTTATATTTCTGCCAAGTTTGTTAAAAATCGGATAAAGGTAAGGGCCCGCTCAACAACTTTTTCGCTGGTCAATCGTGTTTTTTCGCTTGACCACCCTTATTTGGGGGGTAAAGGGGGTAAAACCTTTACAGCAAGTGTACTTTAGGTCCGTTTACATTTCTACCAAGATTAATCAAAATCGGATAAAGATAAGGGCCCGCTCAATAACTTTTTCGCTGTTCAATCGTGTTTTTTCGCTCTACCAACCTTATTTAAGGGGTAAGGGAGGTAAAACTCTTACAGCCCGTGCACTTTAGGTACGCTCACATTTCCGCCAAGTTTGTTAGAAATCGGATAAAGATAAGGGTCTGGTCAAAAACTTTTTCGCTGGTCAATAGTGTTTTTTCGCTCGGCCACCCTTATTTGGGGGGTGAAGGGGGTAAAACTTTTACATCAACTGTATTTTAGGTACGTTTACATTTCTGTCAAATTTAATCAAAATCGGATAAAAATAAGGGCCCGGTCAACAACCTTTTCGCTGGTCAATCGTGTTTTTTCCATCTACTACCCTTGTCTGGGGGGTGAGAAGAGTAAATTGTCACATGGTGTGTTTGTTTATGCAGTTGAATTGTTTCTGCCAAATTTGGTTAAAATCGGGCCACCAGAAGGGTCTGGTCAGTTGTCAATTGACCGGTCATTATTTTAGAACTACCCGCCAAAAACTTGGGGTCACGAGCAGACCGCGTCAGGCGTGGCCTTGCCCAAGGGTAATAATGATTTTTACATTTTCTTTGTTTTCAAAAAGTTATTATTATTACACATTTTGTTACTAAATATAACACTTTAATTAGTAATACATACTTAACGTAAATTTTGGTCGGAATGTGGTCAAATAACCTCAAATTATCGCGGCTAAAATATCAAGTGTAAAACGTTCAATTCGCATGCCACAAAGAGGGTTGTTTTGAATCCGTATTCAGTCGTAACAACGAAGCAAATTTTAAAAAATTTATCAAACGAACAGTTTAACCAAATAAAATTAGTTTTAAATGAATCATCATCCCGCTAAGCAAATCGTACCTACTTTAAGCCAAATTCAAAATCAACAAGAAAATTCCGCTAAAACCAAAAGTTTACTCGAGGCTAATGTAAACCTTTAATCATTGAAACATCAAAGCTAAATTGCGGCGAAATTGCTGTGCTTTCAGTTTTACTGCTGCGTCTTCCGGTTTTAAAGCAAACTGGCAAAATCCTTTTAGTTAAAATATCCTACAAAAAATTTAAAAAAACACGAAAAATAACATTTATTACTAATAGGGACATTTCGGAACACTTATTTGACACTTCGTAGGTATTTTTAAAAAATTTTATAGATTGCAAAAGTTTTGCGTTTGCACAAGAAGATTTTAATAATCCCAGCAATTCCAGACAAATTTCCACTGTTCCAATTACGGCAAAAATTTTTTGAGAAAACCCTCAAAATTCAAATATGCGAATACTTTGAGGATAACAATCTGTTTTATACTAGCCGGTTTGGGTTTAGAGCAAAAATGTCAACGGGCACAGCAATCGATAGGTTAGTAGAATTAGTAAATAACGGATTTGAAAACTTTGAGTATGTCTCGACTCAATTTTTGGATTTAACAAAAGCTTCTGACTGTGTCTCTCATAATATATTACTGGATAAGTTGCTTTACTATGGTTGCGATAAGGTAAACTCAAAATTGATTAGGTCTTATTTATCCGAAAGGGAAAAGTTTGTGTCTTTTTCGGGATCGGATTCTACTAAGTTGCCTGTTCATTATGGTGTACCTCAAGGGTCAATTTTGGGTCCTACACTATTTTTAGTTTATATAAACGATCTTAATCATGCCTGTCCTTCTACTGAATTCGTTAAATACTATGAAGATGTTACAGCAGTTCATTTTCTTTTATTTGCTGATGAGTTGGACGACAGTATTTATTCCAGAGCTTTGAATTTGATAAAAGATTGGTTTCTGTCTAACCATTGAAGTTTAAATGAGAAGAAAACAGATAGTTTGACATTTACATTAAAACATATTAGTAAATTGATAATGATTCGGGTAATTTGGTTAGGTTCTTGAGAGTTTACTTGGACTCTAAATTAACTTGGGAAGATCATATAAACCACTTATTGAATCGCCTATCAAGAAAAACCTATTTATTATGATCACTATCAAAAATTGTTAGCCAAAAGACTCTTATTACGTGTTACTATTGAGTTATTCACTCTTCGCATGCTGAAATGGCTTTCAGGCTTCAGAAAAGGGCAGTTAGAATTTTAACTGGACTTTCATATACAGCTGATTGTTTGGATGCTTTTAAAAGACTAGGTATTTTACCACTTCCTTCTAAGTATATCCTGGTGTATCTGCTATATATTATAGAAAACTTTTCTTCCTTTACCATACACAGAGATATTCACACAATTAATACCAGAGGCAGAAACAATATTGTCTTACCCCAGCAACGCCTGATAAAGACCAGAAACGGTATTATAGTTTATTGTATTAAATTTTATAATGTCCTACCCAACAGAGTAAAAGACTTAGATTATAAAAATTTTAAGCAGGTTATCAAACAATTTGTAGTTAAAAAAGTTTTTGGCAATGTTAACCAATTTTTATATACAGACTTTGCTGACCTTTATTTTTTTTTAGTTTATTTTAATGTGTCGTTTTGTTGAAAAATTTCGGCTTAGTTGCTTGTTGTTTTCTTTTTTTGTTTAAATTACAAATTTGAGTTTTTTCCTTTTATCTGTTATTTAAGTTAACATTATTTTAATGTTCAATTTTTCAGGTAAAGTGTGTTTTTTTTTTCTTGATGTTATTGTTATCGATTAAGTTTGTAACTTGTAATTAGTTAATTTTACTCTTTTGACGATTAGAGTGTTTATAAAAAAGGATAATAATTTTTTTAAATAAGATACCCTCTATATTTTTTAATAGAGCCGAATAAAATGACAAAAACTTTTAAATAAGAGCAGTGAGTTTGACAAAGCATTACCGAATATCCTTTTTTTTTGTTTAAGTCCGTGCTTGGTCTTAAGAAGATGATTTTCTAATCTTTTATTAAAATCTGTTAAAGAAAAAAGTGGCGTATAATTTTCCAAAATATACCGAATATCCCATTTAGAAAAAGTATCGTCGCCGCCCTAGCTTCGCCCTCTTACCCTCTTAATAATTGGCAGGATAATTAGCATACGAAAATAAATTTTTTTGTAAATCATCTAATTATGTCAAATTTTACTTCTCTGACTCTCTTGACTTTGCAGATATTAAGGTTTTTTCGGACTTTTGGGACACCCTGTATATTTCCGATGGCGTCCATCATATTTAGGTTTGGGAAAAGAGCGAGAAATGTACCAAAAAGAAATGGACGCAACTTTTCATTAATCATTGCTTTCATGCCTTTTTATTAAAATTCCTCCCCAAAAAAAATCATCAAGGACTGGAAAAACACAACTCCATCACTCATCTTCTCCCAAATCTGAAATATTCGCCGGGATAATAATCTCTGGAGAACGTCTGAAAATCAATTTTAATTAGGAAAATTTAATGTCTGCGAGCTTACACTATATACGTATCAGTGCATTTACCGACTGATATTTTATGGACTGACGTTGCATAACCAAGGGTTGTACTGCAATTTGTTTCAACAACTCTTTGATTGGTTGTTAATTTCTATGCTCTATATAGTCAGACTCTATTATTTTATTACTGTAGATGTTAAACAACAGTGAAAATACTATGCAACCTTACCGAACACTTCTCCTTATTCGTACCTGCCCAAGAATTGGCCATTGACTTTTATTGGAGCTGTCTGGTTTTACCAAAGGTAGATTGACAATTATTTTAAGATCTAGAGCGTCCATACCAACTTCTTTAAAATATTTTATGAGGTTTTTGTGTTGGATTCAATCAAAAGCTCTCTCATAATCTATGGAATTTGCATTGCTACCGTTGTACTAAGACGACCCAAACTCTTCACAATTATAGATAATCTTTGGAAATAAATATTATTAGGATATGACCCATTAAGCTGATTAGGCGCTAATCACTAAACTTCTTTGACGAATTTTTTGAGATAGTATAATAAATGTTTTTTTTACCCGGTCAGCAAGAATTTTATCTCTGCGATAAATTAAGTTAAAAAGTTTGAGAACAGTGTTCAGTGGTCTTTGTTTTTTATGTGCTTCCATGTACCTCTACATATTTTCAGATAAACATATTGCGTATGGTACTTCTTTTAGATGTCCGGACCGTTTATCGCTAAAGAGATTTTCTATGTAGGTACACCATTCTTTCAAATTTTCTTTGTTATCAGGTACGATTTTTCCTTGGTTGTCAACTAGAATTCCTGCTTGTTTTTTATAAAATTTTTCAGACTTCCTTTATGCGTTTTTGTCAATTTAAAGTGTTATGTTTAGCATCCAATTTTGCTATTTCTTGACATTGTTGAGATGGCGATTTTTGTTTTGCTGCCTTTATCTTATTTTTTTATTTCTTTATTGATTGTACTGAGGAACGCCTGTCTTACTACTTCCAAATTTTCTTTGATCATCCTGGCATAAGAGGTTGTGCTTTCGACTATGGCACTGTTTAGATATATCAAGACGATTTCTACATCTTCTTCGATAGATTCATTAATATATTTTAATTTTTTGTTTAGTTCGACTCTAAGTTTAATAGCTGCCATGATATCTAATAATAAGGAAGCGCATGACCCGGATCGCGGTGGAAAATGACTCGACCTGCCGGGCCTGCGGGTGGGCAGAAGAGACATCTCGACATGTTATAGCGAACTGCGAGGCATACCAGAGGACGAGATACCAGGTATTCTGTTCCTCGACCCTGGATGAGGAAGACCTGTACACGCTTGGGATAAAATACTGGACTTTGCAAAAAGAACGGTCAAACCAGAAGATCAGACTGCCAGATCAGTGGTGCAGGCGGCGGATTAGGGGCAGGCTCGGGGTAAGGCAGAAAAGGCCCAGGGAGGCCTACTTGCTAGGCTTCGCGCCGCCCTTTTTCTACTACTACTACTACTATCCATCAAATACATGATTTCATCGGTCATCCTAACTTTCTTTTTTTTTCTATTCACCGTTGCATAAGAGGCTGTCCTTTCGATTATGGCACTTTTGACATATGTTAAGACCATTTCTACATCTTCTTCGATAGATTCATTAATATATTTTAGTTTTTTGTTTAGTTCGACTTTAAGTTTATGTGCTACCATAATATCATGAAGTGCGTTAATCCTGGGTCTGGGTTTATTATTTGTAGGACGATTTTTCTTGAAGGTAAATAATTTTAGCCACAACTGGATTGTTATGTGACTTTACGTTTGCACCAGGATAAGTTTTTGCTGTATGTATAGTGTCGGCGTTAGGTGTATAGCTGACTAGCAGAAAGTTTAAAGAAAGTATTTGACGTCGCTAACTAAAGCAGTCAACTTTTATCTGTGGTTCTGTTACTGACTTTACTGGCTTTCAATTAGACTTCTTTTGGTTTTGACTACAGAAGCCACTGGTATATTTTTATTGTTTGTTTTACGTTTTTTTTTGGACTTTATATATCTTAATTTTTAGGATAATACGTGTTGTGTTTTGTGGACTTTAAGTTTTGGATTGTGCCTTTATGGCCCCATTTTTTAAACAACATCTTACTTCGTAAAGAGCGTAAGAGGTCTGTTATTGAGTGAGAAGAATTCGTTTTATCAGTGGCGTAGCGTAGGGGGGGGTTCATCGTTTAATAAAAATCAACCACCTACCTATGGCAAATTTTTAAAAATTAGGTAGGTGCCTATTGCTTCGGCTCATGAACTGAAGGGAAAGGAGAGGGGCGGTTTTATAAGGGTTGAGTTAATGATTTAAATGCACCGCACGCGTTTCAAAGGTTGTTGCCAAAAAATTGCTTAAAATTAAGTAAAATTGTAACAATATTTAATAATGGTATAGCGCCGCGGGCGAAAATTTTGACAAAAAAAAATCGTTAAAAATTTTGATTTCTTAGGTTTTTGGTAAAATATTTTTGAAAAAGTAGATCGGGTTAGATACCAAGAATGGGTGGGTTTTGTTTTGTTTTGTTTCCAAAACATAAATTTGTATTATAAATAAACTAAACTAAAATTGTAACAATTAATGACATCATAGCGTCAAAAAAGTTGACCTCCTGGGGGGTTTTAACCCCTAACACTTCCACTGGCTACGCCACTGGTTTTATCCGTAATAAGTTTTTTTTGTTACTGAACTACTGAAGAATTAAAGTCATCAGCTGTTTGCACTTAAAAAGTAAGATTAGTGTTCCGATAATTTTCCAATATTCTGGATTGACCACGAAAGAGCCGTGGGTATATCCTTCCTCACGGGACTGATGAATAAATGATTTTCACTTTAGTCGACTGTTGCTAGCGACGACGACGAAAGCACCAGGAACGGTGGAGATTTACATTTTCATTTTCCAGAATTTGCAACGACTTTTTCAAGGGATTTACACGATTCTTTGTAGAACAATGAAAATGAAAAAAAGAAATGGACGTCGGTGTACATTATTTTCCACCTCCGAAATTTATACAGCTTTAATTGACGTCAACTGTCAACGAGAATTGACGTTTGATCATTTCGTTTCTCCTTAGTGAGACAGTTGGGCCAGTGCCACATTGTTTTGTTTATTCTTACTTTTATCATGTGTGTTAATAGGGAAATTTTGAAAGGCCTAAAATTCTGACAACTTTGACAGCCGCTATGGTAGTGGTTAACAACCACTACCGCTACCACGCATCGACTTTACCAGAGTTTGTTGCACACATTAAAAAGTGCCACTTTTAAAAAAATTTAGAGATGAGAAAAAATTAAAAATTTGGCTTGTTTTACAAAATAAGTGTTTTATAATAATAATATCCTTTATTTGCCAACTATATCTTATACAGACAAAGCAATGTCAAATTTTTAGTACACATAATGACCTACTTGAAATTTACATTTATGTAAATGCTTAACACTAGCTTAGCACAAAGTCTTAAGAATATATCATCTATATAAAAAATAAAGTCATTAAAACATCTTAAAGGTTAAAGTATAAAATATGACAATAAATAATAATTAACAGACAACATTTAGACAAAAAATATGTAAAATGGAACAAAATTTGAACATGAAGAAATATGTATTAGTTTAATAATCAAATTTAAAAGAATAAAACATTTTTTCTGCTAAAAAATTTTTGGTTTTTGATCTGAAACTTTGCAGACTTTGAGTCTGCCGTATTTCAATGGGTAGCATATTATAGGCCTTGGTTGCCCTATAAACAGGGCCTTTCTCAAAGAAAGTAGATTTATGGGAGGGTATACCAAGAGCGTTCCTATTCCTGGTAACATTTGTCATTTCTTCAGTATCCCTCTAAATTTGTTCTGAAATTTTGTGGATTTTTCCTGACGAATATAACTAGAGCCAAAAAATAAAGTGATGGCACTGTTAGAGCACCCAATCTAGAGAAATATGGTTTACATGAAACTCTGGGATGAAGACCAAATATACAGCGTATTATCCTTTTCTGTGAAACAAATACTTCTTGAGCATCTCTACCAGAACCCCATATTAGGAGTCCGTATGTTATGATTGACTGAATATTTGAGAAGTAAAACAATCTTACTGTTTCTAGAAAAACTTGGTCCTTTATGCGCCTTATTAAGCCGCAGTAGCTGTTAAGTCTTGCTGATATATATTGAGTGTGATTCTCAAAGTTTAAGTTAGAATCTAAATAGATCCCCAGAAATTTTACACTGTTTTGCTCGACTATAGTTTTACTGTTGACTGTTACATAGAGAGATTCATCAGTCCTGCTCTTGCTAAATGTCACCAGACCAGTTTTCTCTGTATTTAGTTTAAGGTTTTTATCACTGCACCACTGTTTCATTTGTTCAGCCGCTGCCGAGAATTTGCGCGACAACTGAACTGTCGTTTGTTCAAATGATGTAGCTGAGCTGTCATCTGCAAATTGACAGAGTAAATCAATGAGAATATTTTCGTCAAGGTTATTAACATACAACAAGAACAGAACTGGTCCCAAAATGGACCCTTGTGGGACCCCCTGTTCCACTGAGACAGGCTCCGAGTAGTGTTTATTGCCCATTTCTGAGATACACACTTGTTGTTTTCTGTTTGTCAAGTAAGACTTGATTAGATCATAGCATGGACCCCTAATACCATATCGGTATAGTTGCTCCATAAGAATTTCATGGTCAATAGTGTCAAAGGCCTTCGATAGATCGAAGTACAACCCTGCCACCTTTTTATTATGATCGATTTGTTCCATTATAAAGTCGATTGTTTTAAAGACTGCAAGTTCTGTGGATTTTGAATGTCTAAAACCATATTGTGAATCAGTAAATATTTTGTTTTTTTGTATGAAATCTACTAGGCGGTTGTATATCGATCTCTCAAAGACCTTTGACACTGATGGAAGTAGGGACACTGGTCTATAGTTTTTACTTAGTTGCGGATCTCCCTTTTTGAAAACTGGGACCACTTTTGCCATTTTTAGGACTTCAGGGAAGACCCCTGTCTCAAACATTTTATTGACAATAAGGCTTAGAGGCTTGCTAATGTATTTAGCTACTTGCTTAATTACAAATACTGGAACATCATCAGTACCTGATGAATATTTATTTAGAAGTCTCGTTAGTATATCATAAACTTCATGAGCTGTGGATGGATCAAGAAAAATGCTATTCGGAACCTGTCTCCGTGAAAAAGAGCCCTCCCCAGTTTGAGCCTGTAAGAACTCAAGTTTAAAGTGATGGCTAAAAGATTTGGCCACCTCCTCTGGGTCTTTTATTAACTCTCCAGTGTCTGTTTTTAAGGATATATTTTTTAGATTCTTATTTTTGTTAGTTATGCTATTTAACAAGGACCAAGCAGATTTATTTTTGTTTTTTGAGTTAATAATTTTACTGCTATTTATAGATTTTTTGTGATTTGATAAATACTTACGATATGTTTTTTTTTTCTTTTTTGTAGTAGGCATATATATCTTGTGAGTTGGTTCTTTTGTACCAAACATATAGATCCTTTATATATTTGCTGTACTCTCTAATTTCAGTATTTATCCAGCTATCTTTATTGTTATTTTTCACCCTTGATTTACATTCTGGGAATGACAAATTAAAATAAAAATTGAAATTTTTGGAAAATTCGCTGTACATCTGGTCAACACTGTCAGTCCAGTCTATGGTGTACCATTTTTCTTGTTTGAGGTATGATGCAAACCTCAAAATATTATTTTGAGTAAAATAACGCTTTTTACAATATGATGCATTTTTTGGTTCTTTTATAGTGTGATAGGTGAGTATCTGACCATAATGGTCGGCTATATCTGTTTTGTGAATATTACAACTGACCTCTCTGTTATTGAAATTAGTAAAGACATTATCGAGTTGAGTACCATCATTACCAGTACCTGGTCTTGTTATACCCTCCAGATTGCTGTGTAAACCATAGCTGGAGAATAAATTTTTTACTGAATTTGTGGCAGGCTCAGAGACTGCAAAATTAAAATTGAAGTCTCCACATATTATTATTTTTTTTTTAAATTGTATAATGTAGATAAAAGCTCATTAAGTTTATATTGAAAAATATCAAAATCGCTAGATGGCGACCTGTAAATACATGCAACCACTATTTTGGTTTTATTTATAAGAAACTGGAACAAGCAATATTCGAAATGTTTTTCAATAATGTCTATGTTACATGTTATTGTTTCAGTTGCTATGTTGTTTTTGCTGAAGATAGCTGTTCCTCCTCCACGTGACAAATCTCTGGAGCAGTAACTTTGCAGAATATAATGTTGTAAGCTAAGCTTTTCAATCCCATTCCCTTGTATCCAATGTTCGGATACACACAGTATATCAGGATTTACTTCTTGTAGTAATATGTCCAATTCTAAGACTTTATTGTTGATACTCCTTACATTTTGGTGGTAGAGTATATATTTGTTTGTGTTGTTTGTTATTGCCGGGTCTGGTTTTGGTTCTTGTCTAAAAAATTTTTGCCTAGTGCAAAGTTGAATCGCTCAAAGCAGACTCCCTTTGGCCAGAACTCTTTTCCATGTACCACCTCTTTCAGGTTCGGATTTACGCCAACCATAAAACGAAGCTTAATGGATTTTTGGCTTGCATAGTTTTACTTCTACATCTTCAGCAGGAATGGCAGCATGTCTCGCAACATATTCTTGTACCGTGGTCTCCGTTACAGTGTTTTTGACTTTTGACAAGAATATCCAGATTTTTTTGCCAATATTTCCATTTGAGACAGACCCAAAAGTTGTTTCGCAGTCCTCTCGGGTTCCCATTTGTTTGTTTTTATTTTTATTGTGGTATATTTTTGGGTTAGGGCGTAAATTCTCTTCTTCTTTTTGGCCTGTCGAGTTGGCTGTCTGAGATGCTATACGACGCCGATGGTGCCTCGGTAGTTCGAACGAACCGATCGTTTCGGTGTCGTCCACATTTTCTTCTGAGTTGGCCAAGTGCCCATGGCCTCTTGGACTGGATTCATCGGTTGTCAAGTGGATTGATGGCAGACGCAAATCAGCTGACGGTGTTTTTGTTTGACTTGTTTGATTTTGGCGGGAATTGGTTGGGATGTTTTTCTCACCAATTTTGCGTGACCTCTCCCGTTGGAGCTCCTCTTCAAGGGAGACGGCGCGATCCTTCCATAGCTGGCAGTTTTCTTTTAGTAGAATGGACTTTTCTTCGAGTTCCTTGATGATTTTGAGCAAAAATGCAGTTTCAGCACCCATTGAGGTTAGGTCTTCCATGCTTTCTACTGTGTGCTTACATGTAGCATTTTTTTGGCCCCCAGCCTGCACTAAACATGCTGGATGGAATGTCTCGTTGCATTTCGCGCACTTCGCGACTCTTATGACTAATTTTTTGCAGTGATAACACTTTATTTCGACTGTATTATTACCGCGATTCGCAGGAGGATCTTTACCGTTCGCCATTTTGTTTTGATCCCATATATGTTGGAACCCGGTAATACTTTATTATTTTTGATATAAATTGCGCCAAAATTGTCTAAAAATAACCACAACCAAAACGAAATGAATTCGTAGCTTATGGCAGTGGTAATGGTTAATTACCATAACGGAATGACGTTTCGCTAGACGCAGTAATTACCACAACCACTACGAATTGTCAAATAAGCGTTTCAAAATATCCCTAATAATATTGTTATGAAGATTTCGTAAAACCTTTTTTGCACAGTCAAAAATGTTAACAAATAGTCTTTCCTCCAAAATTTCAGTCAGAAAAAACTTAACAATAATCTAGGGCGATTGGATTTCTGTCAACTCAAACCTTTTTTTTTTGTTCGGTGAGTCAGTGAAGTTAGGTTTGGTGTTTTTCCCTCAAAATTCCTTAAAATATATTTAAAAAAACAACCTGGCGCTTTGGATTTGGTTGGGTCGTATTAGACCCGAAAAAAATGGCGTAACCATTTACCAGAATTACTAAATATATTTTCGAATTGTGGATCGACCGAAAAGTCCAAAATCCATTCTTCCCAAAAATTCGAACAGTACTTCTGACCAATTTTAAGTGGTCTTTGAAAAAGAGCTCTAAAAACTGGAATCCTTGGGAGTCACCCCAACTTGATTTTTCTTTTTTTTTGGTACTTGGACTTTCCATCCACCACAGGATCAATGCCCAGTGTTAGCGAAGTGAAAGCAAAGTAACAGACAAAGACAAAATATCCATGCACCTAGCCGGGATTCGAACCCGGGATCTTCCGTGCGGCAGGGAGATACGCTGCCCTCTGCGCTACGGCGGCCGGCATTAAGGGAAGCCCGCTGTCTCCGAGGTGAACTGTTTATGAAAAGATTTACAATTAAAAACTACGTGAAAGATACAGGTTTACATTCAAACATTCTAAAAATAAAACGAAATTAACAACACAGCAAAATAATCCCATTCATCAAAAATTTTAGGAAATCAAATCTCTCCATTATTTAATCCCACTTGTGAAAATTTACGTCTAAACCAACCCATGACTTCATCCACTGAAGTGTTCATTTGGTAAGATTAATCTGATTTAAAGTCATCCTGAACACAACCTGTCTCTTTTTTTTACACAGCGTTTAATAACGTGTTACTCACCCGAGAAATTTAATCGCACTAAAATGATGATAGATATTAATTTTGACTGAATCGCCCCAACCTATCATTGTTCATCTTTGTCTCGTTCATGAAAGCGCCTATATCTCTTTTTTTTCTTGAGGCGACCCGGACGATTTTAATTAGATGAAACGATTTCCAATAATAGGGATTCATTGTTTCACTAATAAGATAAAGCCTAAAAGGGGAGCAGATATTCATAAGGGCTCGAAACGGGGTGGATTTTATAGAATAATACCTCTATCAATTTTAATCGACGCCGCTGATTTATTTGTACATATTGAGGGTTAAGGCCCGATATCAGTTTTAACCTTGGCGTCAAGTTAAATTAACTCCGGGTTATAAATGCCAGAATAGCCTATTATTGTACTTTACATTTAATTGACTACTTACTCACTACTGCTTTCATTAAAATAGTACCCTCAACAGGTCTAAATATTTACATCTGTGTACTGTGGGAGGGTACCAAATTTTAAAACGAATTTTCGAAAGACACTTTCCCACACAGAAAACACACAAAGTTATTGAATATTTTTTATTGTTATTGCAAAATACCACTGAAAAACTTTTTTTTTCTAATAAAACTAATTTTTTTTGACAGGTTTCAAAATGGCAAATGGTGAGTACAGCAAAAATTTGCCACATATAATAGCTTCAGGTTATAAGGTTTATGGAAAGAAAAATGCCATATTTTGACCCGTTTTTAGCACAAAAAAAATATATTTATGAGGGACTACGAGGCAAAACAAACATAAGTGAAGGACACTGATTATGCACGAAAATTATACCAAACAAAAAAAACCAAAACAACTATATTAATTGATTTACAAACTAAAATTAAAACATTGAGGTTATCTAAAAGCTAGGTCAAGCAAAGTTTTCCTTACTCAAAGCCCACTCATTTCAAAGCTGCAGGTGTTCATCAGTAGAGGTTGGGGCAAGCCAAGGTACAAGCAGAGGTTAGAAATCCGAACTCGCTGTTTGTGATTTGAACGCAGTCTTGAAACTGATATTTCGACAGTGACAGAAATGTAAACAAAACTTGCATTTAAGTTTTTTAATACATTTCATAAATAAAAACACCGTTTAAATAAATACAAAATTAATCTACTCCTTATTCTATTATTACCCATCTAAATCGTTGTGTGACATTCAGTATTAATTGGAAAAATTAATTAACAAGGATGTAACAAAAAAAATGCAAGTAAAAACATTTGTTTTGATTTTATTTCTCTTAACACAAAGCCCTGTGGGTCATTGCATAAAAAATTTAAAAAAATAATTCGATAATTTCTTATTTTTCCTCTAAAATACCTTTTTGGGTCGCCAAATTTATTATCCAGGGTGACCGAAAATTTCTGATTTATTTCCGGATATTAAAATTCATCCCTCTTCAAAATTTAGGGGTTCTCGTCACCCCTCGCGCTTGATAGATTATTTTAAATTATCGGGAAACGTAGCTCGTGAAAAATTGAGTTTAGAATAGGATATTAATTTTACATAAACTCCGGTAAACTCTGATAAGGCGTCATTTTAAATCAGTTTAAGAGTTTGTAATTTCCATTTGGCAAGGAAATATATGTATGCAGGTTGTTTCCCAGCTTATGTATAAAAATGTGTTTGAAATGAAAGTTTTCCCAAAAAAATAACCAAAAATGTGCTAAAACATTTTCTTCGCTTTCGAGTGTACGTTGAAGCTTATCAACAAAGTACCTAACAAAAAACACGCATGAAGCAAGCAAGTGCGTTGCCCGCCCCGCTCTTATCTTCGTATCGTATCACAGAAAGTAAACAAACTCTGCAATATTAGTTGATTCAGTTTTGAATGTAACATCGCATGGTGGTGCGCGGAGTATTATTTTTTCTAGAGATTTTGTTTTGTCTTTTGTTGTAAAAAATTACATACAACTATTCATTTCTTAATTGGGAAATTAAACAGCGAATTAGTGAATATTGTTTTCATTTATAACGAAGCACAATAATCCGCCGCAGAAGCTTACCGAATTTATTCCTGTGTCCCCTTACATTAATAGATGAATGCCATTATTTGACCTTTTTATTTAGTTATGAGAATATTCAGCATACGCATACGTTATAGATATAGGTTCCAGTATCAAAACTATGGAGGGTCTTAAAGCAATCAAATATTAATCACACCTACGTAACAGCCCTTAAAGAATTATATAGGGAAAAAAAAAATCAAGAATTAGGGTAGGCAAATGCGTCACGGAAGAGTTCATGCTGAACAAAGGATTACGTCAAATATACGTAGTAATGGCACTAAAAAACTGGAAAAGAAAGGTCCAGGGAACGGGAATATAAGTTGATGATAGATGTCTGTTTACCCTTTGGTTCGCAGATGTCCAAGTCATAATAGCCAGTGATAAAGATGATGTGCAGTATATGATACGGAAGACAATAGGAATACAGTGAATAGGGGCTTGACAGTCAACATAGCCAAGATAGAACCAGGACGGAAACTTGGATGATGATGAATGATGACCAAGAAATACTTCAGTGTCAGGAATATGAATATATCTGGGCATTACATTCAACAACACGGGAACAGATGTAAAGGAATCGGAAAGCAAATAGTCAAAGCCAAAAAAGTAATCGGAGTTCTGAATGGAATCCTATGGAGCAAAGAAATAACCAAGAAACGGAAATGAAATATCTATGAGGCAATGGTAAAAAGCACCCTCCTATATGGATCAGAAACCTGGAGAATTTCCGATGGACACAAGAAAAGAGTTGAAGCAGTTGAAGAGGATGCAATTAGAAGATCTATGCGGATTTCAAGAAGAGAAAGAATAAGAAACGATACCATAAAAGAACGAATGGAAATAGAAGGCACCAAACAACTTACGTGGTACGGACACCTGGAAAGAATATCAAATGCCTGATGGCCTAAAAGAATACTCCATTGGCAACCAAGAGGCAGAAGGAAACGAGGAAGGCCAAAACTAGAGTGGCTATATATATTTGAGAATATTCAGAGATTAGTGGTACTTTTAGTGGTACAGTCATGTCTGGAAAAAATGTTCCGTAAATGAAACATTTTTTAAGAGGCTTTTGAAAACCGTGTACTCGTTTTTTTTTGTATTACTTGCAGCTTAATACGCTCTAACAGTTACTAACATAAGTTGTAAAACATCCTGTATAGTTATAAAATTAATAAAAACTTGACTTCAAAAGATATAATACACTTAAAAGTATAAAACTTTAACAAACAACCCAACAAGTAGTCTGCTATAATAGGTATTCGAGCCGCCTAATATTTCCATAAACCAAAAGTGCGAACCCATAAAAAAGTCGAATTTACAAAAACCGAAACATAATTGAACAGAAAATAAAACCTCCGAAACGAAATATGATAACACCCAGAAATAATGGATGTATGCCCACTGTTTATCAGAATGTGCAAAATCAAACCCGTTAAATAAAAAAAAGTTCAACCATAAAATCATTCACTGTAGAACCTGCAATTCGTCAGACCAAGTTTTTATACGAACCTTATTTCATCAAACTTATTCAATAACAAATTCAAAATTTAACAAACCCGGAATTTGTCAAACTATTATTTATCAAAACAGGATTTCGTCGAAGTCGTTGTTTATTAGAAAATGTTTGCTAAATTGCTAGCGCATTCGCCAATAATACTTACATGAACCGGAGGCGTACACGCCGTTGGCGACATCTATACACAAAGTATTGAACACTACCTGTGAATACTTTTATAGAACGACAAATGCATCGAAACGCCGTGACGCCGCGCCGCTCTACCCTCGCCAAATTGATAGAAAATAATATGCCCGATCCTTAAATGACCAGAACCACCAGGCCCTGTTTTTTTTTTATTAAACGATTTTATTTAACTTCACAGTTTCTGTCTGTCTAACTGTTTATCAAATCTTTCGATACATTTTTATAATGTAGGTCTGATGAAAATACAATATTATGAAGAAATTTGGGTGTAGGGGTGGTTGAAAAATGTAAAGGGGGTAAATTAATATAATATCACAAATTACTTCGACTCTTTCCTGCCGTAAGCGTGGCAACGTAGCAATTGAATTCGTATCTATCGGTTCAAATAATTTTCGGCCAGATTGGAGTTCTTGAATTTTGTGGTTCAGCATTATTGTATTTCTATCAAATTATTTTCGTTAAAAATATTTTGTGTTTCTATAAAAATATGTTTTGTTTAAATTCTATGCATATATTTTCTAATTGATTTTCACGTCATTTCATTTTCGAGACGATTTTTTCGGACCAATTATTTTCTTTTCTTTTAAATTGTGACACATATATTATATTTCTGCTAAATTTGGTGTCGGATTTTTTCTCGCGACCCCCAAAAGTGTGTGCAAAATATTACATTTTCTCAGAAAATACTTTCATATTGTACCCTCGAGTTTCTTGCCTTGAGGTAAGTTGGCTCAATAAATTGATGAAAAACCACTTGCCCATTACAATCAATTGCCAAACAAGAACCTATCCTAAATACAAGGTGTCCCAATGAAAACGAAACTGGCGTTTTCGAGTATTTAGAGTACAATTTTCAAAAAACCCTCGAACACATCGATTTTTTAATTAAGGGAGACAGTTTTTGTCTATATTGGAATTTTTTTAGGACACACCCCTTTGGAAGGGGTACCAGAATTTAAATAGAAAAAGTGGGTCAAGTAATACATTATTTTGAGGGTCTTTTAAATGCCTTGACAAAACTGTCAAAATTTTAAAAATCTAGCGATTGAAAATGGTACAGGTATATTTTCCTTGTCGTAGGAATGAAAATAACGCCAGCAGGCACGTATAGCCATCCATAAAATATTTTTTTAATGTTTTATTTTTTTTTTTGGTTGAAAATGTAATTATCTATCTTAATTTGTCGCTAGCTGCTACGGTGCGTGAGTTACAATTTTTTTAAAAGTTTAATCCCCCTCCTACCCTTTGGTCAACTTCTCACCACCATAAAAAACTAACCAGCTCTGCGTCTGGGGGCAAAGAATTGTTGCGCCAAATTTGATAAAAATCGGTCAGGCGGTTTTTGAGTAATCGTGTTACCGACAGACCAATAGATAGACACCATGACAAAATTTTGTATTTAGGTGTTTTCTGACCCAAATACCGTATTTTTAGTGGAAATAAAAGCACTCTTTTTTGACGATCCCAATAATGGATTTATATAATGTACTGCGGCGCTCTATTGGATCGAAAAGAATGTTTCATTAAATTTTTATTTTTTAGAACTTTTGTATAAAACATTTCCTTTGCTTTTACAAAATTATGCCCCCCCCCTTTGGAAACGGTGCGACCGACACTGCTTCACCGACTTTTCCTATTAAAATTCTGGTAGTGAAAGTCACTGCTCAAAAGGGGTGTGTCCTACGAAAATTCCAATATATCTAAAAAGGGTTCCCCTTGAATAACAAAATCATACTCTAAATACCAAAAAACGCCTGTGTTTCGTTTTCGTTGGGACACCCTGTATATAAAAATTTTATGAATAACATTACCAGTTATTTTTTACTAGCTATTTTTAGTTTTAAGCCGCGCAGTCTGCCTTATAAACTCTATTGTATGCTTATCAGTTATCTCTCATTGTTTAAACAATTAAAACAAGTATCACGGAAAAAATCACTTGTTTACAGTACTCAACGGCCTCGTTCTCGGTGTTGTTACAGTTAATTTTTTCTTGTATTTATCTTTCCGAGAACGTATTCTTGTGTTTGTTTTTTGCATGTGAAAAAAATAAATTAGTTCCTTTGGCCTCAAGCAAATATAGAATTCTCAACAATAATTTTCCCAGATATTTTTCTTGGAAGTGACTGAGTTGAAAGACATTTTTGAGGCTATTTCGCGGACTAGTCACACAATTTTAGAGCCCTGAAGAAGCAAATAAATTTTGCGAAACGGCCTTTCAAAAAAAGGACATTTCATTAATAAGATCCCTTAACCCATAAACTTACACCTTCAAAAAAAGTAAAATAGTACACCTAATTAGTTTTAAGTCACATTAACATTACGTTCAAAATATAAGATTGGTACAAATTAACAGAACAATAAACCCAAACTCGAAAAGAATAAAGCTTACCTAAAGGTCAAGTTATGTTAAAATTTAAATATTGGTACAGACTTACTTAATATTAAACACATTAAAAAAAATCACTAGTGACTATTATTAGGGCATAGCTCTATAAGCTTTAGCTTAATTATTTTTTTAAAACTTGTCATACTATTTATGCTTCGTATTTCTGTAGGTAATTTGTTGTATAGTTTAATAGCACATTATTCAGAGGACTTCTCATATAAAGCACTACTATTTTTGTTTATTCGTAAAACATTGCCATTTTTTGTATTGTGAGAATTTGTGTCGCAGTTTTTAGTAAATCTAGATAGATTATTATTATTTATTGTGGACGGCGAAGATCACCATACTTCTGTAGTTTTCTATCCTCTGCCATAGAAGAAGCTGATCCCGATGATATGGTGGTTTTATCTAAACATAATTTTACCAAAGCGTGTGTGCACGTGGCATTCCAAAAAAACAGTGTTTCATATTGCCATGGGATCAACGTCATCCCATCTGCACGATTTCTGATGATCTCCCTGAATTAACTTAAAGTGAGATACTATACGTTTCTATAAATTGACTTAAAAATCGCGCTGGAATGTCCAAGTAAAACCAAAAAGGCCTCGAATTTAATTTGTTTTTTTTTTTAAATTAAAATACTTCAAAATATTTATTTTGAACAGAAAAAATAACCAAGTAGTGTTTGTTTTGAAATTTAAAGCAGATAGACAGTTATCAGATTTCTTGCTTACCCAGATTTTATTAATTTTTACGGATTGTTTGGACTGTTTTAAGAAAAAATGGCATACATGCATTTTTCCCTGTCTCAAACTTTGACAGTGGGATTTATTAAAACGGTTTAGTCTATTTTAAAACGGTCCTAAGTTTAAGTGAAATTTTTGGTTTTCAGCATTTTAAATGAACCCTCGTTCAGTTTTGGACGTAGTTTGATTTATAAGAAGAATTTTGATAATTTTGTTTAATGAATAATCATTTTAATACAATCTTTTGTTGGATTTAAGAGGAAATTTTCAATTTAGAAGAAAAGGAAATTAAAAAATTTTAATCCACGCAGGGTTTAAATATTAAACACTCTGTAGAATAAATTAACATTGGGGTTATATGTCACTCTAATTAAAACTTACCCTTGTTAATTAATTTTTTCAATTAATACTTGATATCACACAACGATTTCGATGAGTAATAATAAAATAAGGAGTAGATTAATTTTGTATTTATTTAAAAGGTGTTTTTATCTATGAAATGTATTAAAAAAATTAAATACAAGTTTTCTTTACATTTCTGTCAGTGTCGAAATGTCAGTTTAAAAATATTAGCGCTGCGTTCAATCACAAACAGCGAGTTCGGATCTTTTACCTCTGCTTGCACCTTGGCTTGTAGTAACCTCTACTGATGAAAGCTACAGCTTTAAAATGAGTGGGCTTTGAGTAAGGAATGTTTTTTTGACTGAGGTTTTAGATAACCTCAATGTTTTACTTTCAGTTTGTAAATAAATGAGGTTTTTTTGTTTGGTATATTTTTCGTGCATAATCAGTGACCTTACCTTATGTTTGTTTTGCCCCGTAGTGCCCTCATAAATATATTTTGTGTGCTGAAAACGGGTTCAAAATATGGCGCTTTTCTGGACAAAATAGGAGGTGTTTTATGGGATAATGAACAACTTGGGATAATTAATAAGGTAAATTAATTCTTGTTAAAACGGTTACTTACGGAAATTATAAACGAACTTATTACCAACTGCCATAAAGCAATATTTAAACTACCCCCCTGAGGTGGTCTAAAAAATCACCAACTTTATAACCTCAAACACAAATAATGAAGCTTTTATGTGTCAAATTTTTGGCGTATTCGTCATTTACCATTTTGAAACCTGTCAAAAAAAATAGTTTTAGGACATTTTCTTCTAAATTATTGTGTAATTTGAGAAAAAAGCAGTTTTTCAGTGATATTTTGCAATAAAAATACAAAATAATCAATAACTCTAAGTCTTTTCTGTATGGGTAAGTGTTTTTTGAAAATTGGTTTTAAAATTTTGTACACCCCACCCCACAGATGTAAACATTTAGACCTGTGGGGGGTACTATTTTAGATCTTAGTAAATCCCATTGTGAATTTTTATTAGTGTACACTCAAACTCAAACCAACCACCAGCTTGTAATGTCTGACAGCAATCAATTCGGTATTACGATGACGTTATGTCATATTGATAAAATCAAATTAAAAATAAGGCCTCTAAAAAAAAAATGCCTTAATTTAAAGCAAATACCCTTATTACCCGACTACACAACTCAAAGGAGGGTTTTGAGTTTAGTTTCTTGTTTCTAAAATCATGTTTTATGATACCAAAAATTGTCTTTTAAAAAGCAAATAGTAATTATTACTCGAGTTACAGAAGACGCCTGCTCTATAAGGAGAGCGACCACTCATTTTGAGGTTGATAAAATGACGATAATAAAATGAACAAAACGATGGATTCAAAATAACACAACGGAATGGAAATAACTAAATATAAAATATTACTTAAAACAACAACAAAAATTAGTATTTACTGGGCGCACCATTCTTTTCATAATACTCTGCAAACGCCTGGGCATTGAAAAACTTAAATTTTGAAAGTATTCACGATCTTTTGAGAGCACCTCCAATGCGCGATAAATTGCATCGCTTAGCTCTTCAGCATTTTGGGGTCTCCAGTTTCTCTGATAAATAATTTTGACAAGTCGTTCCCATATATTTTCTATTGGGTTAAGGGCTGTTGGATCGCCAAAAAAGAGTTTCAATATTATTGTTTTCAAACGACTGGCGAACAACATTAGTGGTGTGCACGGGATAGTTGTCCTGCTGTTAAACGAAGTCGTTGTTTTCGTAAAACATTTGCATAGATGGCAACATAACATCCTCAAGAATCTCAACATATCTTTGACTGTTGGATCTTCCTTCGATTTGTCAAAACATACCCAAACCTCTTGCGCCAAACCAGCCCCATATATTTACTCAAAAATGTCCAGCTTTCTTAATTTTGTTGATGTTTTTTGGATAAAACCTAGAATTTGGTGGACTATGGCACTAAAATTCTTCTGCTGCTCGAAGGTGACTGAAATATCTTTTCATCTGTAAAGATCACCCTCTCCCAGAAGTCAACATCATGAAGAACATTATTTAGTGCAAAAACAACCCTGGCCTGTTTTTGTTCTTCCGTTAAAAAGGTTTTTCTTGCAGCAACTCGACAGGAAATTTTAGATTTTTTAATCTTTCTATTAATAGTTGATAAGGAATATATGTAAATATCGACCTAAGAGCTGAAATGCGAAGAAAGTTTCCTAGAGTGGTGGATAGGAGAGCATTGAGCCATGCGCTGCTTTCTGGAGCTTGAAGACCAAGGAGTCGAGTTGATTTAGATTTACAACAATGTTTTCCCAAAAGTTTTTTCCGCTTTTAATTTGTACCATTGGTATGGTAAATTTTAATAGTGCCAAACCTTCTAGATAATCTCCAACTTCGAAAACTCATTGATAAATAGGGGTCTAAATATACGAAGGCTCGCACAACAAAATACTATACAATCTGTTCTTTAGTAGGCCACAAGCCTCTGCTTTATTATAAACACCACACAAAAGGGGCACTTATATTTTTCTTTGCAACGAAATTATACTTGTAAGCTTGCTGGCAAATATATGCCGTATGCCCTCTTAATAATAAGTAGGTGCTGGTTATCTCTAGTGATTTGAAACTTGATTTCTCTCATGGTCTATATCTGAAGAATTTTTTGTGAATGTCAGTGGATATTTATTTCAAAAACCATTTAGATGATAAAACTTGAAAAAACTTTTGCAAAAATTAAGAGATTCCCAGGTTTTCTTAAAATTTTTGCGAAAAATACAAAACCAAAATGTTTCCTCATATAGCCCAATGACTAGTGTCTCGGGTATATCACGTTTTTTCCTCTTCACCATTTTTTTTTTATAAAAATGTTTCAAATATTAAAAAACTACCTAACTCACCTAATTTTTTACTCATTTTGCTTATTTATATTAGTAATAAATATTTTTTTTGAAAAATACAGACTGTGTAAAAATTGTAGAATATTAAATTTTTTAAACATTTGTATCCTAAGTTTTTTATCGAAAAATGGCGGACACTCTCCACGTTCAAGGAAGAGGAAAAAATGTGATTTGCATCATCTACTTGGCAGGGAGCTTTTAACTGTGGCAAAAGTTTTGACTTGTGAATTTTTGTGATGAAAAAATGTAATTGTTTGAGACTATTACTTTCGATTGGAGGTTTAAGCCAGGAAAACACTATGCATGGAAACACTAAGAACACGTTCTATTTTTTACCTTTAGGTACCATGTTCTCTGCAAATCTTACAGTTTCTAACTTCTCTACTGTTTTTTTCTTGTCGTAATACCATTGTACATAGTACTTTTCACAACTAGAGGCTAAAATAGTGTTTTTTTTTACAAGCTTTGGTTTAAACAACGAGCGCACCGAGGTATTTAAAAACGCGAGTAAAAAAAGCACAGTTTAGCCGCGAGTTGTTAACACTATTTTTTTTAATACCTTTATCATACAATCCAAGAAAAACAGGAAAATACTTTTAAAAATTCTCAGGTAAGAATAATTAGATATTTTCAATATTACTATTTTCCGCTATTTTTCTTTAACTTTGGGTAAAAAACGGACAGAAATCTTTTTTTGCACCTGTGATCAAAAAAAAAAAAAAGTTTTTTTGCATCGGTAACCAAAAAAGTCATGCTTTAGTTATCTGTAGACAGTTACTAAAATCATGTTTTTGATGAAGGTATCATCTCGAATTCCTCCTCCTCCTTAAAATAAAATGCCAAACACGTAACAACGAAGGACACGAATGCGGAGAGCGGTGTGCTTTACCTTGCATACAAATTCAGCGGTTTTACAATCGAGCAGATGGTTCCAAAAAATAAATTTAATCGAAGATTAAGTCGGGTGCTTCGGCAGACTTTTTGATTGGTAGGTACCTTCTTAAGATGGAAGTGGCTCATTTTTATCGACAAAAGAGGTCGTTAAAAAGTACTTAGCACTTTGTTAAAACTTTTATTTTTTCTTTGTGAGAAGAAAAAAAATTGCTTCACTACCGTGCCTTGTTTTTTTTTGTTTCGCGTTTTAGTAAAAGAAAATAAATTCATCAAATTCAGTTTTATTTTTATTATTATTTATGTTTTTTTTTCATAAACAAAAAGGAAAAATACACTATGCTTGTAAGGAGCTGAGACTGAAACCAATAGCCAAATCAAAAGTTATTGATAGATGTCAAAAACTAAAAAAAAAATTGGAAATGTTTCATGTTTAAACTTTGATAAAAATTGCTGTATTTTTATTAAAAAATTAAGAGAACTCTCAATTTTGTTGACAGATTTGGATAGAAACCCCTTATAGTCCTTTTATTGTATGTTTGTTTTGTTGTATTCGTCATGTGACAAAAGGTGTAAAGCAAAAAAACGAAAGAACCTCTGCTTCTTTGTAATAAAGGAGTTTTCATAATTAAAATTATCGTATCTCCCATCATATACCTGGCCTTTCAAATTCGATGCTCACTATGAAGATCTTTTAAACGGTAGGAGATACGAACCAGTTTAAATTAGGGCAAATTTGCGCAGTTTTACGCTTTGCTCAGAACTAAAAAAAAGTTTATAATATCCCGGTAGTGCCGGAGGCAGGCGAAAACAACCGAAATTTTAATTCTTAGTTTTTATTTTTCTCCGCCATTATTAAACTTTCCTCAGGCACTTTTTTAAGTTTTACCTAATATCATTAAAGTCACTCAGTAATCTCAGCATGTAAGCTTTGGTTATTCCGTAGGCATATTTATTTTTTAATTGGATTTTTAGGTGAAATTAAGTTTGTTAACTTTTAGATAACCCCGAATTTCCCCAAAAAACTTTCTACACATCATTTAGTTATCTTAACGATTTTTTATTTATTAAAAATATTACCGTCATTTGTAACCCGAAAATTCACTTATAAAATCAAAGATAAGAGAAGGTGAGTAGATGGCGTTTGAAGATCCGCACTCTTTCTGTCACAGCGTTGCATGAATGACAATGTTGCCAATACGATTTTGATTGAACGACAACGCAATTTCCCTTTTTATGATAAGCTTTTATTTAACTTCACCTCTATGTATTGTATGTTTGTACGTTCGGGTCAAATATTGCAACTCAATTTTGACTAACCTCTAGATGTCCGATTAAATTCAAATTTGGTATGCAATTATAGTTCCGGTGACAATACCATAATATGGTATTTTAAAACGCCTAAGTTTGTCCGATTTTAACCAATATTGGTATACAAGAGTTTTTGGGGATAAGGAATACGAACTTTTGATCAAATTTGAAAATTTCAATATGGTGAATTCAAAATGGACGATTTAGGCTACAATTCATACAAAAATAATTTTATATAAAAAAAAATATTTTCATATACTAGCTTTTATAAAATATAAAGTGCACTTGATATTATAATAATAAAAGCGATGCGCGCAAATTAAAACAAATAATGTCCATTCATATATCAGAGATATGTTAGGGTAGCTTGGGTCGAGTTGGGGTGGATTTATAGTGAATTCAGATTCTTGCAAACAATCATATTATAATCAATAACATAAATTTATTGAGTCAACATGGCCAAACTTCCTATAATGCGTCCATCGCTTCTATTATTATGATATCAGAATGTTAAAACTTATTTTTTACATTTTAGTACACTTTATATTTTATAAAAGCTAGTATCTGAAAAGCTTTTTTATACAAAATTATTTAAATCAATAATGAGGTGTATAGGTATGATTCGAAGAGTAAACTAGAGGTTTTAAAAAATGAATTATGATGATTATACCAAAATTTCTTGTGCTCGGAAATTCTTACATAACTTGGCATCGTAGATGCTTCTAGATAAAGGTTTTTGCTACCTCAAGTTCGCGGAAAGAAGAGCAAAAGTTCTCTGAAACTTTTTTAGGTTGTGTTTTCGCAATTGGTAATATGTTTTTCGATTCATTTTAGTCATGTGTTTAAAGTCCCATAAGACAAGTGGTAATTTTTCTTACATTTGTGTTTTCTTTCGTGAAATAATCCCCTAAAAACCACTCGATCTTGAGCTCGGACGAGTTTTACTTTAGGAATGGCAGGTTGGGTTGGTTGGTAAAACCACGAAAAACCCAGATTTTGCTTTTAATCACCCTACATCCACCCATAGTTTTAATCGGTGTTTAGAGGATTGCATAGTTTCCAGAAATTAAAAAAAAAATTAATGAATTTTTTGATAATAGTAAAACGGATCAGTTTCTGAAAGGGAACGTTGTACTCAGACGTTCAGCACAAGCTTCAAAATTAACCAAATAACTTTTCAGTAATGCGTGTTTTCTTTGCAAATATCATTCCGGAGTCGTGAAATTATAGAAAACACGCAGTTGTGAAAAATTATGGGTAATTTTAAACTTACTGGTTTTTAAAAATGCTAAATTTTTGTGTCGTGTTTGAGATCTCGTGAAAGTACAGAGGCAAGAAAAGTTTGTTTGTTCTCCATTACCTGTCAAAGGAAGAGTTTTCTCCCGAGTCTTTAATATCTCTGCTTAAAAATAATAAAACAAATGATATGGGCACCGCTAAAAACACTTTAGCTCGAAAATAACATTAAAATAACATGTGTGTGGAGATAATTTATGACGTTTAAGATAATTATAATTAAAATAAACATAGTGCTGGAGTCCAGCAAGCACGAATGGGTCGTGCTTTTTGCCTTATCTAAACATGCAGAAGAAAAATCTTTAGTTTTAAAAACGCAGGTTATTTAAAAATTATTATTTTTATGGAATAGTATGGGCTGTGAACGCCAAATGAGTTTGAAGCATAAAGGTATAACTGAAATAAAGACATTATGTTTACCACAGTTGCGATCAGATACGAGGTAAACAATTTGGCAACGATGTGCTGAAAGTTGTCTTTGGGTCGTTCTTGAAAAAAGTGGTAATTAAAAAAAAAAACAAATTAGCGTTCTTTGAATTTTTGTAATTATGAAATGTTGCTGTAGTTGGACTAAAATGTGCTATATGGCCGAGACAACAATTCACTAGTCCTTGAGTTATTTTTGAGTTTGTGAATTCAACTGCACACACAGGTGATAGCCAGCTAACACCAGTTATACCTATTTTACCACAATCAAGAATCTTTATAGCTGGGTTGTTCTTGAAAAATGGTAACATTTGGTGTAATAGTTAAAAAAAAGATTTACCACTTTTTAAGTAAATATAATATGTTGCCTTATATGTATAATATGCCCTTACTTAATTTCTTCTTTTCTCTCTTTTGTCTATTTCTTTTTTTGTTTCGGGTGCTTTTGCCAAAGACTTTCTAGTTTCTGCTATTTTTTCCAAAAACTATTGAGTTTTTTTTAATTACAAGCGAAATATTTCACAGGTGTTATCAATAAAATATTCTGAGAGATCACACCATTGACGTTCACACTATTAACACATTTAGCGAAATGCCTAGATAACAAAAAAATATAAAAAAAGTTACTACTTTTGTATTTTAATGTTAGTAAAATGCCTAGTTTTCATACTTAAATCACTTATATATATAGAAACACTTATGACATTGATCTCGGCCAAAACGTTAATACTGTTTTAAAACTCCCAAAGTTTCACAAAAACTGAATTATATAACACATTTCAGGTTACACTCCGCGCTTCTCCATTTTCAGGTAAATGAGTTGGGTGTTGCATGCAGTGATGTGAGATTTTAAAAAAATCTGTGACTGCATGTGATCACACAAGTGACACCAAAATATATTTTTTTTTTTTGGATGAAGACAAGAAACTTATATCAAGATATTTTTTTTAGGATTTAAATTTTTGAGTTTTTATCTATCTAAGTTATTATCTAAATAAATTTGACGATCCTAATGTTTTCTTGTTATATCTGAATCTATTAACTTTGAAAATTACAGATCACACCACGTGGCATGTCACATGGTGTGAACAACTTTTCTTCCATGGAGACATTTCTTGGAGAGTTCATTACTGCTAGATAATGTCAGCCTTTGAGTATACTAACTATCCACCTACTTTGTTATCAAAAGGATAAGTGGTTTTAAATTTACAAATCAAATGAAAACAGAAGCTGGGCCATCTGAGACCCGAAACCCCTCTCTGTCTACGACATTGTGTAGGTATAAGGGAGAGCAATTACCCATAATCATAATTTATGAAAGTAAAACTCGTGGCATATCGGACAAAGCGTTTTTGTTTCTCACTTCATTACGACCAGGCTTCCAATGTCTAATGGAGAATCCAGACACCTACAGACCTGTTTCATCCTTATAAGGAATCATCAGGGAGTCATAGGATTATACCTGGCCGTTGAAGCTACACAGTGACCATGCACACCTCTAGAATTTAAAACAAAAAGTTTGTAATCCTTGGGGACGTAGTAACTGTCTGCGCCACCTGTCGAATAAACCGGGAAACAAAAATATCAAAATTGAAAAGTACACCGTGAATACAGAATCCTGTACCGTTCAGCAGGTTATAAAGTAGAAACCTTTATATTTTATTTATAACCTGCTCAACGGTACAGGATTCTGTATTTACGGTGTCTTGTACTTTTCAATTTTGATGTTTTTGTTTCTCGGTTTATTCGACAGGTGGCGCACACAGTTACTACGTCCCCAAGGATTACAAACTTTTTGTTTTAAATTCTAGAGGTGTGCATAGTCACTGTGTAGCTTCTACTGCCAGGTATAATCCTATGACTCCCTGATGATTCCTAATAAGGATGAAACATGTCTGTAGGTGTCTGGATTCTCCATTAGACATTGGAGGCCTGGTCGTAATGAAGTGAGAAACAAAAACGCTTTGTCCGATATGCCACGAGTTTTACTTTCATTTTTATTTGCGGACACGAGATTCATTTTGTTGTTTTTTATCATAATTTATGGTAATTTATTGTTTGTTTGATAATTCAGCCCCACCAAAAGTGTTAAACAGTAAGTAAACTAAGTTTAGAGTATCCTGAGAAACCTTCAAAAAATCATTATCCTAGATGCAAAACATAAAGTGATAAAAAATTGCACCCTGTATTAAATCAAAGTATGATAAAGGCGTACGCAAAATTAAATGAAAATCCCTCGATCAGTTTTAAAGAAATAAATATTTACTACTTTTTTATAAAAATTAAGGATATAGAACTTTTTGCATGTACCTCGTAGCTAGGAAAAAAAGAATAAAATAAAATCTATTTTATTTGAAGTTTATTTACTTATCACTTTAACTGAATGCAAAATAATATTTAGATTTTTAAGTTGCAAAATAATTATTTCGTAGCAGGAAAGAATTATTGTCAAGTTTTTATAGTCAAATAATTGAAAAAAACATGTAAGACAAAGTAACTCTTACTGGGAAGAAAAGCTTGTTCAGTTTATCTAGAAAAAACTAAAACATTAATGTTTGCTCAAAAATAATTTTTTAATTTATGTATAGAGGAAAACAAAAATGTGTCAAAAAATGTTTTTTTTTACTAGCCCCTGTATACAACCTGTTAACGTTTTATTAACAAAATAATAAGGAAGTTCATGTATGGTCCCTCGGGAACCCATATTCGTCGATCACTTATTATATTTCGGTCAGGAAATGCCTTTTTGAGCGTACCCAATATACCCCGAAACGACGTTTTTTTAAACTTTGACCGTCTATATACAGGGTTCCTAAGCAAATCCTTAGCCGTGTATAAGACGCAGACAAACGGAAAAGCACATTAGGCAGAAAAGGATGGGCATAGGGCGATGTTGTCACTACATCTTACACGTAGTAAATCCATTCCAGGTTGTTGTTTTCTAATGTTTTCCATTTTCATACCTTTAGGACTGGAATAAAAATTGTTTTTGCTCGACTTTAATACCAAACTGATAAAAGATATCGTAAAAAAAATATTTTTCGGCTTTTCATTTTGTAACCATTGTCCTTACGCACTGTTTACAGGCTGGGGACTGAGATACATGCAAATGCCTAACCTAAAGCGTTCATACACGGCTGGAGAAATCGACTGAGATATTTCCGTAGAAACTTTATCAAGCAAATAGGACTGGTTGACGCCTTCGAACGTCCAACCCAGGTTTTGCACTTTGATTCGAAATCAAAAAGGAGGAACAGTCAGATGTGGGGCCGTGCACAAATTACGTAACGGTGATTTTACCAATTTTTGACCCCCTCCCTATGTAATGTTTTGTAACGGTTTGGCACGCCAGTCCCCTAATATTACGTACGAATTTCAAGACCACTACCTCCCCCCAAAAAAAAAACTTTTCACTTATTTTCATTCCAAATTTTCTTAGTTTCACACAAATGCAAACGCTTTCGAAAACCCCCCTCCCCCCTACGTAACGTTTTGTAACCCCCCTTCCCCCTATGACCATTACGTAATTTGTGCACGGCCCCTGTAGTCCCAGTGGAGGAGGGCGAGAAAATTGATATTTTTTTCTTAAAAATTATACTCTTTAAACCTATTTCTTTGCGTTCCCGAAATTACGTAATTAAAAAAAAAAAAATTGTAAGCTGCGCCATTTTTATTTCGTGCTTTGTGTTTCTAACATTTTTGCGTTCGGCTAATTTAATTGAAAAATTTTTGACTGCGGCGCTCTTTATCTTCTCACTCGAAACCAAGATCCTCCGTTTTAGGAAAACTGATCCCGTCTCTGTTTCTAAATTTTTTCGAATAAAAGTAAAGTATGACCATGGGGGAAATAATTTTTTTCTACGGTATGACGAAAATTTCGAGAAAGTTGAAAAAAAAATAAAAAAAGTGGCAGAGCTCAAGTTTTTCGTAAAAAAAACGTTTTTTGTAAAGAAACAGAGCAAAATAAACCCCTTATTTTTCGCTTTTACCCTCCCGCTAGTTTTGAAGAATTGGTTCGCTACATGTTTCGAGATCATATCATAAAACACCTCGAAAATATCAAATGTAGTGTAGGGCCAGTTTTATTTAAAATCAATAATATCGCAAGCAAAAAGCTCTGTAGGAAAAACAGCGCCGTTTATTGATTTCTTTGGCTGCTAGTGCTAGCTGCATGGTTTGGCCGTTTCCGGATAGATGTCACTAGTAGAACAGAATGGAAAGAAATTTAATTAAAAGCGAAGATATTTATTTCTAATGTTAACAACCTCACGAGTTTATCGCTCAGTATCGTAAATAATGGACCCTGCCGCCTCCTTTAAGCAAGAAAAATCTGTGGTTTGGACCTGAAAACATCTAATTTTTAATCTCATGATGTGGCCGCCATCTAGCGGAATTTGCAGACATCTTGTCAACGGATATTATTGTAACTATGATTTATGATCACAATGAAAGGGTGGCGACAATTTTTTCTCATGAAAGCAGTCTGGAGATAATAACAAACTGGCACCATTGCTCAATATACCTGTTTCTTTTGTGCGCGCAGAACTTTCTATGCCATTTCTGTTTGATTTATTGAAGTCCTATCCCTAAGGAAAATCTTAGGAACCCTGTATCTGGAACTGGTCATAGAAATCAATTTTTATTTACCCATTTTTCTGGCCTCATAACGCACTATAACGTACTAAAATTTCGTCAAATTTCACCGAAATAATTTTTCAATGTATTTCGTGCGTTACATATTTAATTTTGCCAGGTTTATGAAAAAAAAAATTAATAACCCTGGCTCCAAATATCGGTTGGGCAGCACAATCATTTTATCGGAGAAATGAAGAAAGCCCATTTGTCAGATTGCAATAATTTAGAAATACGGAGTAAGTAGAAAAAATTAATGTAGATTATAATTTAGTCTTTCTGCACTGCTTGTGTTGCATTTACTTTAAAATTTCAAAACTGCTCTGTTCCTAAAGATATAATAACTGACGTTCCAATCGGTTGCTTCTGTTGATAATACCCTTCTGTTGATACTTCAGTTCCGTTAATATAAGGTCCAGTTTAAAGTTTATGAAACAGTTACTTTGTTTATACGGGCCCCTTGAAGCACTTTTATAAAAAGGCGGTTTAAAAATGTTGTATAAACCCCAATAAAATCGTTTTAAGCAAAAAATAGATTTTATTTTATGACGATTTTAGGGTCGGTATAAACATTTTAAAAACCTTTTTAGCACATTGCTTCCAATTTAAAGAAATATTCAACCCTGGTTTTACCGAAAAATCTGTATTAACTTTGTTGTTTTATATTTTTCCTTTAATCTGATATTTAATGACAGTTAATGAATTTAAAACCGTCATTATATAAAACCGGTTTTAGACGCGTATGAACGTCGTTAGTGTTATTTCCTCAAGCTAGGAACACGATGCAACTTTTCCATGCATCAAATTTAGTTTTCACAAGATAAAAAATGAAGCAAGCAGATTGTGTCTCATTTTAACCTGTTATTAAAAAATGTGATGCATGAAAAAGATGCATTGTGTGTTCCTAGCTTAACGCCCTCACGTCTAATTAGCCTAGAGTACTTAATTGGTACTTGTAAAATATTGCTTCAGGATAATTAATTTTTTATGTATGTATGTTCGGGTCAAATCTTGCAAATTTAATTGTGAGTAACTTCTAGATATCCGATTAAATTCAAATTTGTTATGCGATTATAGTCCCGGTGACAATGCAATAATATGGAATTATTAGGCATCCCCCTCTACCCTAACGAGGCGAGTGGAGGGAGGAAAACGCCTAAGTTTGTCCGATTTTAATCAAAATTGGTATACGGGGGTTGTTGGGGATAAAGAATACGGATTTTTGATCAGATTTTGAAGAAGAAGGACGATTTTTGGTCATGTTTTCAATTCTAACTGACATCCGATTGTTTTTAAACTTGGTATGCGTTTACAGTTCCTCCACCTCCCCCTAACGAGGGAGTGGAGGGGGAAAATATTTAGTTTGTTCAATTTCAATCAAAATTGGCATAAAGACGTTTTTAGGGAAGGGGATTATACATTTTTAATTAGACTTAAAAATTTCAATATGACGGATACAAAATGCACGATTTGGGGTACAAATATAAAAATTAAAAAATAATTTTATATAAAAAAAAGCTTTTCAAATACAGGCTTTTACAAAATATAAAGTGCACTAAAAAGTAGAAAATATTTTTTTACATTTTGATATCATAATAATAAAAGCGATGGCTGCAAATTAAGACTAGCCATATATCAGAGAAATATTGGGGTAGCTTGGGTCGAGTTGGATTAGATTGGATTTACTTACCCTTGCATTTTTCTGTTTTATAGTGAATTCAGATTCTTGCGAACAATCATCAGATAAATATTTAATCAATAACATAAATCTATTGAGTCAACATGTTCAAACTTAAAAACAAAACATTAAAAGATCTTGGGTGGAAATAACGAAAATTCAAAACCTGGATGTGCATCCCAGCGAAAAGAGAAATGAATCAATGATGCTTCGCTCTGGGCAACCAGCGTGAGCTCGTCAGTGGTGTCACTGGTCACCCTCCCCATATATCATTAAACACCATCACACACTTTGATTTCCAACTTTGAATCACTCACAAATAGGCATCGTTCCGCACTGGTACTTATCCAAGTTACCTGATACGGATTCGTCCTGGCGTGTTAATATTTCCAATAGGATTATGCTCCTCTTTTTTAACAATATTGTTGGGCTTAACCTTCTTATCTTTCTTACCAAATTTGGTCCTCTTCGCTTTAATAGTTGATGAATAGCGCCCTTTAGTATTTTATTTTTGCAATATGTTAATTTTACTGGGGTATTTTTCAAAGTCATGAAGCATCAAATTCTATTAAACTCTAAGGATCAAATTTGGCATGCATGCCTAATAGTTTGAGGTAGATTTGAAGTTTGACTGAAAAAACCTCGAATTATTAAGATTGTTTGAAGAGAAAATGGCAAAAATCTGTTTTTTTGCGATTTTCAAGGTCATTTAAGGTCGGATGACCTTAAAAGTAATTTTTTTGGAATCCTCGTTCTTGAGTTATATGGAATCGAGTATAATCGTGCCCCGGTTGCGAAAGTTGTATTTTTTATGATTTTTGGCCGCCATCTTGCAAGAAGACGTCGTATCAACCTCTTCCACACGGATGCGAACAAAACACCCTATAACACTCGATTGTGTGACTCAAGAGCTATCAATCCCGCATAGTCGCAAAACTCCTCCATTCAAAATCCCACGGACTTACACATGCCCCTTCACTAAAAGGTTCAATGTCCTCGCACACGAAAGCCGGCAAACTGCTGCTGCAGGCATATGATAGCTGCAGGCTACAGAGAACCTAGCAGCGGGGATATAGTCTAATTTTTTGATGAGCGTACTGACGTCATTTTTTTGGATCTTTATTTGATACATTCTTTTAGACAAATTATTTGGCATGCGAACTGGTGCCAACAAAGAAATACGTTTTCAGAGGCTAAAATGGCGCCAGTCCGCTCATCAAAAAATTGGACTATAGCTTCTATTAGATTTTTCTAGAGTATGGGTAAGCCGCGCGCACACGACAAGTGGACAGATTTTCTGCTGAGAATTGCTTCCTATTTGAAAAATTACATTTAAGAAGATGATGTTTTTCTAGGGGAAGCACTGCTTGCATTGCTTCCATGGACCGCATCGCGGTGATTAAAAGTAAGGAACACAATAAATAAAGGTATCAGTGTTTCTTAAAATTAATTAACACTCGTTAAATATTCAGCCCATTAAAACGTCGTAAACTTAACTTAACGAATAAATTAAGCAATTTAAATTTCTTTCAATTCAGGCAGGAATTTTTTTTTGGAAAATTACTCAGGGAAACCTAATAAATCGTACTTTTTCAAGCGCTCACGAATTCTTGCGACAAAATATAAAATGCCTGTGAAGGAAATTTAAATTATGAAATAATTATTGTAAAGGACGTCGTAGAAGAGCGTTAAGTTGACATTAAATATGTAAGATTTTTGCTCAAAATCTCAATCCATTATCAAAAAAGATATCATAAGTTAGGCAGTTAGAGTTATTGTTATTGTTCACTTTGTCGTAATTAACATTTTAGCGTAAAAAATAAAGTTTTTGGTCTGACTCAAATAACGGAAAGCGTTAAGTTAATTTTTGTTAGTTGGGTCACATGGTAAATTTCAAAATTAGATAAGTAAATAATAAGTAAATTTCCAAAGCTTCAAAAAGTTTTCTTGTGCTTTGGCAGCCATTGTTGCTGACTTGGCACCCATTGGTGTCTATTTTCAGAAAATTGTTTGTATTTTATAAAAAAATCTATAATTCTTGTTAACGAAAATTTTTGGCATCTGTCACAAAAACAGTTTCAGCTGGAAATATGTCGGTTATCAAGTGTACAGGGTGATCCATTATGAGTCTCCCCTCCTCAATCTAGAGGCTAAACTAAACGTGATAGAAGCTTCAAAGGAAAACTGGCTAAAAGAACTATTTTTTTAAATTTTCTCTGATAATTTACTTAAAATTTATCTCAAGTCATATACAGGACGTAACAAAAAAAAGTATTCCTTAAATTAAACACCCTGTATATTCTGCCATTTTTGAATTCTCCCAAAAATCTACTTTTAAAAAATGCTAAAAACTACTATCCTATATTTTACGGTTTTCAAGATAAATTTTAGAACATTCTTAAACGGCGATTATTGGTTGTTAATATCCTGCATTTCACAACCAATTACCTGCGTAATTAACATTTTAAAGGCGAATATCTCGAAAACCGTAAAAGATAATATAATAGTATGCAGTATTTTTTACAAGTAGATTTTTGGGAAAATTCAAAAATGCCAAAATATATAGGGTATCAGAGAAAACTTGAAAAAATACTACCTACTACCCTTAGTTTAGCCTCTAAAAGAGAGGAGACTTATAATAGATCACCTTGGACCTATCCCTTGTGGCTATAAATTATTTTGGAAAATGCCTAAAGAATCTGTAAACTTTGTCTATTAACATAACTTTAGGCTAAGTATATTTCAAAAATAGTTTTACATTTGCAGTGTTGCCAACAACTTTTTTATTGTAAACTAAACGATCTGTAATTTTGTTGTTTTAGTACTTACTTAATAAAAATCCTGGTTTATTATCATTTACTAGATTTATGCTAACTGTCACATTTTTTTTTTAAATTGGAGGTACCAAAACTGATACTGATACTAGTGCGTTCTTTTATCTGATCGATGCGCACCGTGCGCTCTAAAGTGGCAAATTTCCGTTCTTTTATTCAAAATCGAGCAAACCGTGCGCACTTTCCGCGTTCGTTTTTAGACCGAGCGAGCGGAAAGAGCTCCTCGGTTAGCACGATGCTTTTAGAGCGAGTATATCTAGGTCTGTCAAACTGGTGAAATTCTAACTTAGAAATTTTGTTTATTTACCGAGTAGTGCCGAGTTTAGTTTTTTTTAACGTTTGATTACTTTCTATAGTGCCGTTCGTTCAAATTTTTGACGAAGAAAATGATTTATACAACATATGCGTAAGCGCCGAACAATATTACAAAATTATTGTGCAACAAGGTAAGTAAAATTATTTTTGGCTCATTGATGTGGCAAAGACAGTCTTTGCGATGGAAAACGTTAGCACATGCGAGCGAAAAATGAAAACGCAAACTTTGCATAAACAAATTTGAAGGTTAGGTTAAAAAAAACTTTGTGCGGGAAAAAGGCTTTCGTTTTTTGTTTATCACACCGTGAGCTCGATCCACGCTGGATCAAGCCCTACGCTCGGCATGCTCCGCTCGCTGAGCAGATAAACGAACGCACCAAAAGTACAAAAATATTGTGTCGGAAATTTAGAAAACTCAAATAAACCTCTACTTACGTTTAAAAAAATACAACTTTTTTACACTAGACCAGGGGTGTAGATACAATTTTTACTTGGGGGGAGGGGGGACAGTTCAAAAAAATTCAACTCAAATCAAATAAAAAGAAACTGGGTTGGCAAATCTTGTCATAAATACGAGTTTGTAACTCATTTTTTAACACGTAAATGCTATTGATAAAAATTGCCTAAGATTATACTAAAATTGATAGAGCGCCGCAGGCAAAATTTTTTGCAGTTTAATATTGTTTACGGTTTTTATAGAATATAAAAAATACTACTGAGTTGTTCTTGATTCTAGATTTGTTGTTAAAATCGTGTCATACATGTGTCGTAGTCGAAAATTTTGTGAAAATGGCGAAAATTTTGTAAAAATATATTAATACCTTAAACAAAAATTTTAGCAAACAATGTGTCATTGCAGTTTAAGAATATAAGTTTTTTATGAAATATAAAAAAAACTGGATAGGGATCTGGTAATAATCCTAGATTTGTTGCTAAAATAATGGCATTAATGCGTCGCAAGCAAAAAATTTTGTCAAAATGTACTATTTTTTTACTTCATCAGTCAATCAATGTGTTGTAGCGCCGCAGGAAAAACTTGCTGTGAAATCGGATATAAACTAAAATTCTAACAATCAAACTTAAGGTCCAAATTTTAATTTTTTCGGGTTTTTCTGTAAATTATTTAAAAAAATATGGATTGGGTCAGCTAAAAAGAGGGGAAAACAGATCGGGAGAGTAACGGATACGGACAACGGTTAAGGGGGGGTATGCCTTGTCCCCCCTACCTTATCTACGCCCTTGTTATATCACACTTTTTTCTCAAATTTTAAATTCAGATTCTAATTACAGACAACATTTTGTTGTGTATGGAACTCCTTACACAAAAGCACGCCCATTCACAAAAAAAATGCAGTCAAAACAAAACTTTTATTTATCACGACTCATCAACATTCACGATGCTATCTGCTAAACCAATTTACAAAATTTCCAATCGATTCCTTATTGAATTTTAACTCAATTTTACTTCCCAGGGGGCGGAAACCACGTTTTTTTTTAAAGGTAAGCTTTATTAAAACGCTATTAATATGCGTTTTTAAGGTATCTCTGATGCTATCTCACACGGTTAGGCGTGAAGTTTGATTGCCTGATTAAATATTTGAGATGGTGAGATTGAATTTTATAAAGTGACACATTTAAGAATTCGTGTAGGATGGAAGGAAGAACACTCCACGACACAGTGTTTCAAAGTAGAAATAATTTAAAATAACGTATATTTTACATGCTTTTATTTAACTTGCAATGTATGTATACAGACCGCTTCAAGCTACTACGACCATAGGGGGAATCAAGTCCAATTTACTCTCCGTGCCGTACGACCGAGGTGGATTCGAAGTACGCTGCAGTGTTATCTTTTGGAAATTCATTTTGTTTTTATTATTTTGTTTTATTTCTGCCTTGCTCGAGAAACAGATGGGTAAGTTCTTAATTGAAATAATACATTTTTAAAACTAAAAATGGATGCCTACGAAGTTGCCGAAAAAGTGCAGATGGTCAAATGGTCAAATCGTCATAACCCAACACACGTTCGATATTGGTCGAGGGAAAATTTGCATTTGTATTTTGACGTAAGAACACAGTATCCCCAAAAACTAAATGTTTGGGGGAGGGGGGGGGTATTGTAGGGAAACACGTAATTGGGCCATTTTTTATTAACGGCAATTGCAATTTGAATGGTCCTAGATACTTGGATCTACTGCAGCAGCACATTATTCCAACTGCTAGGCAGTTGTTAGGTGTAAGATTTGGTGAAACATGGTTTCAACAAGATGGTTGTTCCGCTCACAATGTTGGCCTTGTTAGGGAATATCTTGATAATGTATTTCCTAATCGGGTTATAAGTACACGGGGAACTATTTTATGGCCAGCTCGATCTCCCGATCTTGCTCCTAATGACTTCTATCTGTTTTTGAAGAAACTTTTCAAATTATCACCCCTAACATGCTTGGAAACGCTGGAAGGGGTTTTTATAGTAGGCTCGGATATTGTCTAGCCGAGCAAGGAGGACTTTTCGAACATTTGCTTTAATTTTTTTTTGACTGGGAGAATCTTTTTGGTTTTTAGAATGTATTATTTTATTTTGAGAACTTGCTTTTATTTTGTTTCTCCTTATTATTTTCATTGTAACACGTCGTCACTGATAAATCTGAGCAGTTGACAATAAAACGCTCTTATTTATCAGTGACAAAAAATAAGAAAATTACGTTATAAAAATTTGCGTATTTATTGACCAAATTCCGGTTTCATTGACTACGCTCCACACAGCACCGTGGTTAGAGGCGTACTAAATACAAGGCGAAAGGCGGCGAACGGCAGCGAATGGCGATCGGAAGCCTGAGTGTTGGTTGCTTCACTGATAGGCGTGCGGTGTCTCTGCATGTACGTACACTGGCAAATTAGACTTCTTCCGCCCTATGTTCGCAGTAGCTTGAAGCGGTCTGTATATGTAATAACTATGTAGATATATAATTTTGCAACTTAATTTTGACCAACTTCCCGACATCCGATCGGCTTCAAATTTGATATGCTTATATAGTTGTGGTGACAATACAAGAATATAGTGTGATGAAATTGACAGCTCCCCCCTACTCGAAGGGGGTGGAGAGGGGTACAGTTGAAGTACGCCCGATTTCGTTGAAACTTGGTGTGGTGGGGTACTTGGGGATAGAGATAACGAATTTTTAATCAGATTTTGAAAATTCAATATGGCGGATTCAAGATGGACGATTTTTGGTCATATATTACTAACCAATTTAACTAACTTTAACACTCCAGTGACAATACAATAATATGTCATTATTAGGCACTCCTTTCCCCTACGAGAGGAGTGGAGTGGGGAAAACACTTAAGTTTGTCCGATTTCAACCAAAATTGGTATACGGGGGCTTTTGGGGATAAGGAAAACGAATTTTTGATCAGATTTTGAAAATGCAATTTTAAATGACTTATCCACATTCGATTGTGTTCAAATTTGGTATGCGTTTATAGTTCCGGTGAAAATACAATAATATGGTATTCTCAGGTACCCAACTCGGAGGGGAAAAATATTTAGTTTTTTCGATTTCAATCAAAATTGGCATACAGGGGTTGTTAAGGCGTATGATGTATTTTTGATCAGATTTAAAAATTTCAATATGGCGAATTCAAAATGGACGATTAAGGTTACAAATCTAAAAATTAAGAGTGTCCAAATTTGGTATGCGTGTATAGTTCCGGCAACAATATAAAAATATGGTATTATTAGATACACACTTCCCTCTAACGAGGGAAGTGGAGGGGGGAACAGATTTAGTTTGTTCGATTTAAATCAAAACTGGCACACAAAGTTTTTCGGGAAGCGGATATGAATTTTTGATCAGATTTGAAAATTTGGACGATTTAGGGTACAAATCTAAAAATTAAAAAATAAATTTCTAAATCTGAAGAAGCTGAGATGTGACCGATATACGATCCCAGCCACTGACGATACCTAAAGTTAAAATTTTTAATTGGCACCGGTGCGCCCATCGGTTTTATTATGGTATAAGAAAGATAAAAAATTATTTTCTACTTTTCAGTGCATTTAATAAAAGGCTGTTCTTTAAAAGTTTTTTTTTAATAAAAATTTATTTCATCAGGTACTTAGTTATACTATTATATACTAGGGAAAGAATTTGCATTTTTTAATTTTTATTGAAATAATTTCCTAATCTTGAAGACTGAAAACGAAAACATTTTGACCAAGAAGCGGTGGAAAAATAATTAGTTCGTTCGTTTTTGTAAAAACGAGGAAACGACTTAATTTTTGGATAATAATGGTTAGTTTTTCTCAATAGACGCTCTAAGTTGTTCATAGGACGTACTCGCAAACGTGGAATATAGTGCAATATTCTGACTTCCTTTTATCTGTACAAAAGCAACTGTTCTACGACTACAATTTTTTTTTTGTATACCTTCATCAAAAACATGATTTTAGTAATGGTCTGCAGATGGCTTTTTTGGTTACCGATGCAAAAAACGTTTTTTTTTTTATCACGGGTGCAAAAAAAGATTTCTGTCCGTTTTTTTAAAATAAACAATTAAGCAATTTTCGAAAAAATCATTCTAACTCTCAAATATAACGTCACCGAGTAAAAAGGCAGCACATCGCTATGGAAACCATTCTTATTTCATTTACCAGCCGCCTTGATTTATAATGCAAAGATGGTGTGTTGCGAGAAGTGCTCTTCGTACGAGATTTTTAAAAATATTTTGCTGTTTTTCTTGGATTTTTTGATAAAGGTATTAAAGAAATAATGTTAGCCACTCGCAGCTAAACTGTGCTTTTTCTCTATTCGCGTTTTTAAATACCTTGCTGCGCTCGATATTTATACCAACGCTTGTAAAAAAGCACTGTTTTAGTGAAAACTACTATTTTTTATTACGGGTGCAAAAAAAGATTTCTGTCTGTTTTCTACCCAAAATTAAAGAGAAATAGCGGAAAATGATATAAATATATATAAAATATTGCCTAAAAATTAAGCTATTTTCGCCAGTACATTTTACTCAATTTCTAAGAGATGAAAACTATGGTAAGTTTAAGTTAACCAAAAAATTTACAAACAATATATTTTATAAAGTGGTTTTATATTCAATAGAATGAACCTCTTGTATATCACCTCTTGTGACACCTATTTTCCAATAACTCGTCTTACGTGGTACAGAGTGTCCTAAGGCTCATGTACTTAAATTTTAATGAATAAAAAGTGAGCAGGCTTTGTGCTCTGTGAAAATCCTGCACACGTTGACATATGTTGATCCAAAGTACGAGCATGAATTGACCTTAAATGAGCCAAATACGAGGCCAAATAAGTAGTTTCAACTTAATAATAATATTTTAGAGAATATGGTTGAATTTATAACTAGCAAGTTGATGGAGATGTACAAAATCTTGAAAAATCTTTGGTTATAAAGACAGAGCTGGCCACAATCATTACACAAAAAATCAAACAGAATAAAAATGTGCAATGTTGTTCCTTGTACTGATGAGTGCCTTTAAACAAGAAACTACTAAACGACCTCTTTTAGGAAATTAAGGTAAAAAGGCAAGTGAAAATGAAACCGTTATTTTCTTGACATTTTTTCTCTCGTGATGACATGTTTGGAAATTGATTGATTGATTAAATAGTATATTACATAACGAGAGAAGAAAGTGACATATTTCACACGAGCGTGAATGTTGTGAACGAGGCTCTAGCCGAGTGAAACAACACGCGAGTGTAAGAAAGTTACTTTCTATCGAATTGTGTACGCTATTTTTCCTACGATCACATTAGGATTTAATTCGTACTTTTTATTATTATTACATTTTTTTGATTTTCATCTCAAGAGAAGAAAGTATATTCTTTTCTAGGGACGAAAATGGTTTCGGTCTATTTCCGACGCTTCTACAAATCATACCCTACTAGATACCTACATTGTTTGGATGGTTTACTGTAATTCACTTTCGTCACTAGAGAAGAAATCATTTTCGTCTCTAGAGACGAAAATAAAATTGAAATGCGTGTGAAATATAAAACTTTCTGAGGCGTTATAGAGTGCAGATTTAGTTAATTTCTTGTGTGGGCGTAGGAAAACATACTTTATTGTCAAAGAATAACACAGATATGAAAATTCTTAATGACAAAGCATAAATTAAGAAAGTATAAATACAGATAATACTATGAGAAAAGGACTTTCAAGTTCAAATAAGCTTTATTGTCCAAAAAAAAAATAAATTTCATTGACAAAGCAAAAGTCTTAAAAGTAATGAAAGAGTTACAAAAATATGTTTAAAAAATAAATAAATAAATAAATCAGGTCAATAAAATCAGTCACGTTAAATCACCTATAAATAATATATCTTGGCATTTTCATACACATAATTAATTCAAAAACAGAGCCATTGTAATACAAGAAGTTACTATTAAGTTGGCACTAAACACATTGCAGACATTTACATTCTTAAAATCTTAATATTTAGTAGCCGTTTTGATACACACACAACAATTATTGTAAAACACATAAGTTAATATTGATATTTGACACTTCACACATTAGGAACATTTTTAAAACTTAATACCTACTTATTGATCATAAAATTCACTTATACTATATAATGCTTTGGTAACTAGATGTTGTTTGACACGTAAACGAAATGTTTTATAGTCATTACAATCTCTTGTGTCTTGTGGTAGATGATTGTACATCTTAATACTTTCATATATCACAGAATTTTTTGTTAAAGTAAATTTAGGAATTGGTAATGGTAAATTATTTTGGCGCAGATTGTAGATACTACTATGGACAAAGTCAGAGAATTTTTTGTGAATTAGACAGACAGATTCTAAAATAAATAAAGATGGCACAGTCAATATTCCCTCCTGTACAAACAACGGCCTGCAAGTTTCTTTACAACTTTTTTTACACAGATAACGAACAGCTCTTTTCTGAAGTACAAATACTGATTGAATAGATTTTTGAGTGGAATAGCCCCAGAAAGCAATACCATATCTGATATGTGACTCCATTAGTGAGAAATATGCCATTTTTGCTGTTAGTTTGCCAAGTTCATGCACAAGAGTTCGGATAATATAACATGCACTGGCTAGTTTCCGATTCAAAACATCAATATGTATTTCAAACTTGAGCTGTGCATCAATATGTAGTCCTAAAAACTTAACAGTTGATACGCTTTCCAGGGTTTCATCCTGCAGTTTGACATCCGCTAAACTGCACTTAAAAGTTAAGATGCTCGTTTTCTGTATATTGAAGCAGAGCCTGTTTGTGTCGCACCATTTCTTTATCGCTATAAGGTCAGCTTCGATGGTCATTTTAAGCTGGCTTAAGTTTTTTGTAGTCCACAGGCCGTTCGCATCATCAGCAAAAGCTGTTAGTTTTGCAGAGATCGGCAATGATAGTAAGTCGTTAATGTAGATTAAGAATAGAATCGGCCCGAGGACAGATCCCTGAGGAACGCCATGCACAACCCTATCACTCTCAGAGTCAATCCCATTCACGCGTACAAACTGATACCTCTCTGAAAGCATTGAACTGAACCAGCCGAAGGAAGTGCCTTCTATACCGTAATGATGAAGCTTCCGCAACAGTATTCCATGATTTACGCAATCAAAAGCTTTTGAAAAATCACAGAACACTGCCGCGGCAACCTCCCGATCATTTAAACTCAGAAAGAGTGTTTCCAAAAATTTGAATATGGCATCATTTGTACTTCTTGAACTCTGGAAGCCAAACTGATTTTGATTAAGCAGATTGTGTCTTTGTAGATAGTGCATAAGCTGCTCCTTAACGATCTTTTCAGTCAGTTTTGAAATAGTACTAAGTAAAGAAATGGGACGGTAGTTGGACGGACTATCGCTGCTTCCCCCTTTAAAAATGGGAATAACCATGGCAGTTTTTAAACATTTAGGGAATATTCCTGATTTCAGAGACCAATTTATAGATGTTGCTAAAACTTCAAGAGCAATATCTGGTAAGTTTTTAATGATTTTAACAGAGATGTTGTCAATTCCTGAGGCATTTTGTTTTTTTATTTCTTTACAGATTTTCAGAATTTGCTCCTTGTTTGTTAGCCTAAACTGAAACTTTTCTGTGTGCTGTATTTCTGGCAAATAAGACAAAGGATCTATATATGAAGTTATATCTTTAGTTAAGTTTTGCGCCACTGATATATAGAAGGAGTTAAGCTCCTGAGGATGAATATCGATAAAATTGCCTGACTTTGTTTTTTTACCCCTAAACTCATTGATTATGTTCCAGTATTCTCTACTCTTATTTTCAGCCTTGTTTAATCTTTTTTCGTAGTGTAATTGTTTTGCCCTTTGTATAACTCTTCTATAAATTCTACGATAATTATAAAAATAGTCACTTAATTACTAAATATCACACCGTTCGCTATAGGTTACGCAAAACAAATAAAATTGAAATTAAAAATTGCAAACAAAACATAAGGTTGTCCACAATAAAAATGTTAAAATAAATGTTAGGCAAAACACCAAAATAAAATTAAAAACAAGGGCTTTTACATTGAGTGTCGTTGAATATAATTACCTTTTCTGTTCTTAGAATATGTTTGGCATAAAACTCTTTCCTTTTCTGTCACGTAAACATACTCTTCTGTCCCACTGCGGCCCAGCTTAAAGTTGGTTGACAAAATATCTGCAGTTAACATGGAGTCGGGGGAAGAAAAGACCATATTTTCCACTATTTGTGAAAACTACTATTTTGCATCTGTCAAAACAGGCACGGTTTTGTCACAGTGAGTAAGATCGTGTTTTTAATGAAAGTATATTATATTAATTATTATTATTATTAATATTAATGAAAGTATATTATATATATAGTAATTATAAAAAACATATTGGCCATATTTACCCAAAAACGTGCCTCAATGTTAAAATCATCCATACATCACATAGATGGCCCTCTCGCCGCCAAAAAGACAAATGTTACCAATTTCCACCTCGCTAAATACCCTTTAAAACCTAAAAATAACCACAGTTTGTACAGTCAATCACCAAACAATCGCCAAAATTTACTTGTAATTCGCAAATATTGACCTTAAAAGGTTTTATTTAACTTCCATTGTATGAATGTAACCACTTATGCTTGTTCGGGTGGAATCTTGCAATTTAATTTTGACCAACTTCCCGATATCACAAGAATTTAGTGTGATGAATTTGACATCTCCCCCCTACTCGATGGGTGTGGAGGGGGGTACAGTTGAACTATGCCCGATTTCGTTAAAATTTGGTATGTTGGGGCACTTGGGGATGGAGAGAATTTCTAACCAGATTTTGAAAATTCAATATGGCGGATTCAAGATGGACGATTTTTGGTAATCTTTTGCTAAACAAATTTTAATTTGACATGCATTTATAATAGTTCCAGTGACAATACAATAATATGTCATTATTAGGCACCCCTACCCTCTACGAGGGGAGTGGAGGGGGGAAAACACCTAAGTTTGTCCGATTTCAACCAAAATTGGTATACGGGGGTTTTTGGGGATAAGGAATACGATTTTTTGATCAGATTTTTAAAATTCAATATGGCGGATTCAAGATAGATGATTTTCGGTCATGTTTTGCTAACCAATTTTAACTGACTTATCCACAATCCGATTGTGTTTGGTATGCGTTTATACGTCTGGTACAAATACAACAATATAGTATTCTCAGGTACCCACCTCCCTCTAACGAGGAAAGTGGAAGGGGAAAAAGATTTAGTTTCTTCGATTTCAATCAAAATTGGCATATAGGGGTTTTTAAGGAGGGGGATTATGAATTTTTGATCAGATTTGAAAATTTCAATATTTATAGTTCCGCGAACAATACAATAATATGGTATTATTAGATGCATACTTCTCTGGTTCGAGGGGAGAAAGATTTAGTTTGTTCCATTTAAATCAAAATTGACACACAGGGGTTTTTCGGGAAGGGGATATGAATTTTTGATCAGATTTGAAAATTTCGATATAGCGGATTCAAAATGGACGATTTAGGGTACAAATCTAAAAATTAAAAATTAAATTTTTATTAAAAAAAACTTTTAAAGAACAAGCTTTTATAAAATGCACTTAAAAGTAGAAAATAATTTTGTATCTTTCTTACACCATAATAAAAGCGATGGGCGCAAATAAAAAATGTTAAGTTTACGGTGACAAAAAGAGAACTACAAAAGAAGAACTAAATTCTTCTTTTATTAGAATGATAAACATAATGCTTTCATCTAAAGAAGCTGAGAACGGGTGAGATTGCTGTTCTTGCCAAGCCTTTGAAAATGTCCTTAGGTTATAGAGTAATCCCAGCAAACACGGTTCCGTCGGGCCTTCGTCGGTCCGATTTCGATTGCCGAATGGTAACGACCGTCCGCCCATAACTGCTTGATTTGGTCGGTCTAACGTAGGCAAGCTGGTCTCGGCCCGACATCGGTAAACTATTCAAGTCCGACATTGGTTTCCTAAAGCGGTCCAACGTGGTAGCTTAAAGTGGCCCGACATTGGCAAACTACAAAGTTTCGATAATGCGGGTGCTTAACCAGTCGGGCTGGTTTAAGTGGCAGAAGAGGTGATTTTTGTAGAGAAGTACCACCGTCTTGTCATGTCCGCATTCTAGTTTTGAAATATCTTTGCTCATTATATATACAGACCGCTTCATGCTACTGCGAACATAGGCCGGAAGAAGTCCAATTTGCCAGTGTACGTACATGCAGGGATACCGCACACCTATCAGTGGAGCAACCAACACTCAGGCTTGCAATCGCTTTTCGCCGCCGTTCGCAGCTTATGTTTAGTACGCCTCTAACCACGGTGCTATGTGGAGTGGAATTTGGTCAATAAATATGCAAATTTTTATATTTTCTTGTTTTTTGTCACTGATAAATTAAAGCGTTTTATTTTCAACTGCTCAGATTTATCACTAACAATGTGTTACAAGGAAAATAATAAGGAGAAACAAAGTAAAAGCAAGTTCTCAAAATAAAATAATACATTCTAAAAACCAAAAAGATTATCCCAGTAAAAAAAATTTAGAGCGAATGTTCGAAAAATCTAGACAATATCCGAGCCTATTATAAAAACCCCTTCTAACGTTTCCACGCATGTTAGGGGTGATAGTTTGAAAAGTTTCTTCAATTTTAATCCGAAGGTCTTCCACATCCAAATTATTAGCCCACAGATAGAAACCATTAGGAGCAAGATCGGGTGATCGAGCTGGCCACAAAATAGTTCCCCGTGTACTTATAACCCGATTAGAAAATTTATTATCAAGATATTCCCTAACAAGGCCAACATTGTGAGTGGGACAACCATCTTCATCATCATTTAAATTGCCGTAAATAAAAAATGGCCCAATTAAGTGTTCCCCTACAATACCTCCCCAAACATTTAAAAAAAAATACAAATGCAAATTTTCCTTCGACCAATATCGAACGTGTGTTGGGTTATGACGATTCAATAATAGAAAAGTGCTTTCATCTGTGAAAAGAATAGATCTTAGAAAGTTTTCAGCACAATTAGCCCTTTCCATCATTGTTTCGCAAAATTCCATACGACGATAGTGGTGCGTTTTTGACGCTTTGTAAGAATGATAACCATTCTTTTTGAGAACACGTAAGACAGTGGCTGAAGACGTATCAACTGCTTCGGCAGTTTGGTGGCTAGTTAGCTTTCGATTTTCCTCCACTGCAGCGCAAATCATCTCGTACTTCCTGTTCATCATTCAAAACAATGAGTTTTTTATGGTTTCTTGGAGCTACACAACCAAACTTTTCAAAATTCTGCACAAACCTATGAATCGTTGATAAACTACGTTCTGGGCGATTTACAAAATCCTCCAAAAAAAGTTCTTGAATAAGTCTCAATGGTCTGCCTTGATAGTACCATTTGACTATCTGTACTTATTGGGGAACTTCGTAGACATCCATTTTTAGTTTTAAAAATGTATTATTTCACTTAAGAACTTCCCCATCTGTTTCTCGAGCAAGGCAGGAATAAAACAAAACAATAAAAACAAAATAAATTTCCAAAAGATAACACTGCAGCGTGCGTCGAATCCACTATGGTCGTACAGCAGAGTAAATTGGACTTGATTCCCCCTATGTTCGCAGTAGCCTGAAGCTCATTGTATAAAATTATCTTCCACTGTACAGGGAACATAGTGACGTTAGCGCCATCTCTACATACTAGGAAGAAACTATTAAGCAGTTTAAAAATTTGAAGGTGACGTAATCGGACCATCGTCAGTTGCCGATTCTCGACCAATCAAACAAAGTTCCAATCGGACCATCGTCGGCCCTAAAGCAGATAAAGTAGTGGTCGGAATTAAGTCGACTATAGTAAATCGGGCTATCGTCAGTTGCCGAATCTCGTCCGATTAAACAAAGTTCCAATAGGACCATAGTCTGTTCTAAAGTGGTGTCCACATAAAGTCGACTGTAGTAATGTGGACCTCCGTCAGTTGCCGATTATTGACCGAAAACTGAAAATCGCAATCTGATCAACATCGCGCCAGAGTGTAGTCGCCGATGCCGACACACTGCCGACGTTGTCGACATTGGCCCGATTCAGTGCCGACGATACCTAAAATTACAATTTTTAATTTGCGACCATCGCTTTTTTTATGGTATAAGAAAGATCAAAAATGATTTCCTACTTTTAAGTGCATTTAATAAAAGCTGGTTCCTTAAAAGTTTTTTTTAATAAAAATTTATTTTTTATGTGGCAAGTTAGTACAGTCATCAAAATTTTAGAAGGATGCAGTTTACCCTTTTGGGGCTAGTCGCACCTAAGCTCGAGCACGGCTCTGGATAAAGGAAACGGTTCGGTTTTAATTTTGTTTTTGGCTGTACTTTTTTATAAAGCCTGCCACAAACGAAAAGCTAAAATAAAATAACAAACAGAGGCAGACGTTTTGGCATAAGCATACGATTGAAGACGTAGGTAGCCACATTTAATTTCGTTTATTTTAAGAAGAAGTTAAAGTTAAATTGGGGTCGTTGATATTTTGTTATACAAGAGCTATTTTGGTTGGTTAGCATTTTTGACATTTTTCGATATCGCATATCTACTGTAGTACTATTATAATTTCTTCCAGGGGCTCGATTTTGGGCGTAATAGAACGATCATACCCTGAGAAGTGACCACTTCCATTAAAATCCAAAATTCCGTATTCCGCGACCGGCCCATCACACAAAAGTCATTCAAACGACTCACGGTGGCTCATTTTTCAGATGTAAGTGGAAAAAGATCAAAAATTATTGTTAAAAAAAATGTTATTAAAAAAAACTTTTAAAAAACAAGCTAATATTAAATGCACTCAAAAGTAGAAAATATTTTTTTTCTTTCTTATACCATAATAAAAGCGATGGGCGCAAATTAAAAGGTATCGTATATCGGTCACATCGACGATTCACCTAAAGGCGCATTTACACAGATAAACTTTCTTTTGATGTTGAAATGCCCACAAACATTTACACGAGCCTCTTGAGCAAAATGTTCAAAGAAATGTTCGAGCAAAATCTCGTACAAAAAAATACGTAAATTTTGGAGAGAATGTTGAGAAAAATTTGTTTGAAGAATTGGGGGTATAAAAATTTCTTTACAAATTCAAAATATATATTGTTATCGGAATTCATTGAACTTAACTGAAAATAGAAAAACAAAGTTTTGAAATAAGGTATTTTTAATCAAGTGCTTTCCGACGGAAAAACGATTTGATGCCGAAATTCACATTTTACCTCATAAGCAACTTCGATTGATCTGATTTTTATAGGGGATATGCCAGTATACTTGTAACTTTTTTGTAAAAAAAACGAGAATCATGTAATCATAAAATGTAATGATAAAAATTAACGTTTAAAAGAATATCTCTTTATTTGACTTCCTAGTTTAAAACACAATACAATAATAATTAAGTCAAATGAAAAAACCTATATACACATTTTATTAAATCTCAAATATATGAACAAAAGCACGTTCGGTCTAAATAATACCCGTTCATTACGCACTTTTATAACCCTACGATCCCGACCCTTGTCTAAAAAATATAATAAATGTTGCCCTTTGCATATTGTTTGTTCAGTGTCAGTAATCGACCTTGATTATTACATTTAATTGACAGTAAATATCTATATCTTCAGTATTTTCATGAACCTTTTGCTTTTTTAAGCAACCCTTGGGTCCTTAAACTAACTAGGTCAATCTGGTGTGAGGAATTAAAAAATAACAATAAAAGCTAAAGGTAAAGTAAAGTTACAAAAATATGTTTAAAAAAAATCCCCCTCCCCACCACTCCTCATAGTCGTGAGGCGCGGATTACCGCTTAAAAGTGCAATTTTTGTGTTTGAAAAACTCAAAATTTTTTTGGAAAAGAAAAATTTTCCTGGGTTTTTTTTTGACTTTAGGAAAAAAACCCTTGGAAATAAAAAAAACTCGCAAGAAAATCCCAAAAAAACCCCGGGCAAAAAAATCCAGGAAAAACCCAAAGAAAAAAATATTATAAGTAACCCTAATCCATGTGACAAAACTGATAGCCAAGAATAATGTTTCGCTTGCCGTCGGCTTTTTTTCACAAAAATTTTAAATAAAAGTTTGTGTTCCATTTTTTTTAAAGAATTGAGATCACTGATCACTAATGTGAAATTTTATTTATTCTCATCTTTAAAAATATGTTTCCAAAATAGATAGCAATAATTTGCTCAAAAATTTACCCGAACAAAATGTTCAAAGAAAAGCTCACAAAAATTTTCACGCAAAAATTTTTAGATCTTTTGCACGAGCTTTTGTTTGAGCATGTTCGTCTGTGTAATTGCGCCTTAAGAAACAGTTGCATTGCTAACATAAGGAAATTTTCAAAGGCTTGTCAAGCACGGCAATATCACCCGTTCTCAGCTCCTTTAGATGAGAGCATTATGTTTATCATTCGAATAGAGGAAGAATTTAGTTCTTGTTTTGTAGTTCTCTCTTTGTCACCGTAAATTTCAAATTTTTATTGGCGCCCATCGCTTTTATTTTGGTATAAGAAAGATAAAAAATTATCTTCTACTTTTGAGTGCATTTAATAAAGGCTTGTTTTTTAGAAGTTTTTAAAAAAAAAATAATTTTTTAATTTTTAGATTTGTACCCTAAATCGTCTATTTTGAATCCACCATATTCAAATCTGATCAAAAATTCATATCCCCTTCCCGAAAAACCACTGTATGCCAATTTTGATTTAAATCGAACGAACTAAATCTTTTCCCCCCTCCACTTCCCTCGTTAGAGGGAAGTGTGTACCTAATAATACCATATGTATTGTGGTCGGAACTATAAAAGCATACCAAATTTCAACACATACCCTTAATTTTTAGATTTGTACTCTTAATCGTCCATTTTGAATCCGCAATATTGACATTTTCAAATCTGATCAAAAATTCATAATCCCTCTAACTGAATCTTTTTCCCCCTCCACTTCCCTCGTTGGAGGGAGGTGGGTACCTGAGAATATTATATTATTGTATTTTCGCCAGAACTATAACCAAATTTGAACACAATCAGATGTGGATAAGTCAGTTAAAATTGGTTAGTAAAACATGACCGAAAATCGTCCATCGTGAATACTCCATATTGAATTTTCAAAATCTGATCAAAAATTCGTATTCCTTATCCCCAAAATCCCCCGTATACCAATTTTGGTTGAAATCGGACAAACTTAGGTGTTTTTCCTTTACCACTCTCCTCCTAATAATGACATATTATTGTATTGTCACCGGAACTTTAAATGCATGCCAAATTTGAAGGCAATCAATGGTAAGCAAAAGATGACCAAAAATCGTCCATCTTGAATCCGACATATTGAATTTTTAAAATCTGATTTGAAATTCGTTATCTCCATCCCCAACATACCAAATTTCAACGAAATCGGGCGTACTTCAACTGTACCTCCCTTCACCCCCTTCGAGTAGGGCGCTGTCAATTTTATCACACTATATTCCTGTGTTGTCACCGCACCAAATTTGAAGCCGATCGGATGTCGGGAAGTTGTTCAGAATTAAGTTGCAAGATTCCACCCGAATAAACATACATTGCAAGTTAAATAAAAGCTTGTAAAGCCCGCTTGACATGGAGCAACATAACTTGCAATTTGGGGTCATTCTAAAATAATGTAACAAATTTTTTAGGGTTTTTTTTACTCCTCCCTCTTAATGTCAAAATTTGTTTGTTATGTCCCTTTCACAACACAAATTGAGACATTAGGAGGAGGGAGCAATTAAAAAAATAAAAATTTTGTGACATTATCTTAGAATGAACCCAAATTGCAGACAATTGCAAGTTATACTGCTCCATTTCAAACGGGCTTAAGAAGAAGGAAGTTAAATTTGATGGGGGAATCTTTTAGTTAATTGTGGGTAACATCGGCAACAGCCTATCGATTTCTCAAGTTTATTATCTCTTTCGCTCTCATTTACTAGCCATCGCGCTCCTTTTTCAGTACACGCTATTTCGCACCCTATACAAGAACCGTCGAAGGATCTAAATATATTTTGATATTTTACTCGAGATTCTCGTAACCTACTCTCTCATACTTTTCTGGTATAAATCGATTAAATACCTTAATCGATCATCCGCACGGTGCCTATCGGGAAATTCAAACTTAATCCTTGTTTATCGTCGGGATTTTGGGACGCCTACGATGATTTATGTCTCGTGGGATAAGAAAATGTACAGTCTAAAATCTTATAAACTCCCTAGTTTAATAAATTTTTATGAAAAAGAACTTTTAAAGAACATTAAATGCACTTAAAAGTAGAAAATAATTTATTTTTCTTATACCATAATAAAAGCGATAGACGCAAATTAAAAAAAAATTAACTTTAGGTATCGTATGTCGGTCAAATCGACGATTTACCTTAGAAACAGTTGTATTACTCTATAACCTAAGCTTCTTTAGATGAAAGCATTATGTTTATCATTCGAATAGAAGAAGAATTTAGTTCTTCTTTTGTAGTTCTCTCTTTGTCACCATAACAGCTTTTATTATGGTATAAGAAAGATAAAAAAATATCTTCTACTTTTGAGTGCATTTAATAAAAGTTTTTAATTTTTAGATTTGTACCCTAAATCGTCCATTTTTGAATCCGCAATATTGAAATTTTCAAATTTGATCAAAAATTCATATCCCCTTCCCGAAAAACCCTCGTGTGCCAATTTTGATTTAAATCGAACAAACTAAATCTTTTCCTCACCGGAACTATAAACGCATACCAAATCTGAACACAATCGGATGTGGATAAGTCAGTTAAAATTGGTTAGCAAAACACAACCGAAAATCGTCCATCTGGTATCCGCCAAAAATTCGTATTTCTGATCCCCAAAAGCCTCCGTATACCAATTTTGGTTGAAATCGAACAAACTTAGGTGTTTCTCCCCCTCCACTCCCCTCGTAGGGGTCACTGGAACTATAAATGCATACCAAAAATCGTCCATCTTGAATCCGCCATATTGAATTTTCAAAATCTGATTAGAAATTCGTCTCCATCCCCAACTGTACCTCCCTGCACCCCCTTCGAGTAGGGGGGGCCTGTCAATTTCATCATCACCGCAACTATTCCAGCCGAAGAAACATAGTTCGTTATTACATACATTGCAAGTTAAATAAAAGCTTGTAATAATAAAAAAATACATTAAATTATTTCATAATTAAAAAATACTCGTCCGAAAAAAATTGGAAAATCCCGCCGCTTTTAAGTCAAAGGTTAAGAAGTCCAAAAAAAAAAGTATTACGACTTTTGAATGTTAGTAACCTAACACTATACCAAAGAAAAATCTATTATACAGGCTGTTCCACATTCGATGCTCACCGTGGGGATCTCCTAAACGGTAGGAGATACGAAAAGGTTTAAATTAGGGCAAATTGCGCAATTTGACGCTTTGCTCAAAATTAAAAAAAAGTTTACAAATTCCGGGTAGTTCCGGAGATAGGCGAAAAACACCGAAATGATTATTTTTAGTTTTTATTTTTCTACCCTTAAAGCTTTCTACAGGCACTTTTTTAATATCTACCTAATGAGAGGTTCATTTTCGAGATTTGACATTTCAGTGTGACAGGACACTGTCAAGTTCATTTTTTCTTATGGACACATACAACCTCATTTTGACAAGTACCTGACGTTTTTAGTTAATTAAATTCAAAGATTAAGAAACAAAGAAAAAACGTATTTTTAAAATGGTAAAGTTATTTTGTTTTAACAAAATGTCAAGAAAACTTTTTTTTTTTAAATGCTAAAAAAGGACTGCAATCTGATTTCCAAAATATCTTGAGTAAGTTAAAAGCAAAAATTAAATTTGGGCGGATGAAATGTCAGGTAGATAAAGAAGTGCCCGTAGAAAGTTTTAAGCGTTTTTTGACAGCTTTAAGAATAAGGGCGCAAAAAAATAAAAACTAAAAATGAAGATTTCGGTTTTTTCCGCCTATCTTCGGAACTATCGGGAATTTTTAAACTTTTTTTTTGATTTTGAGCAAAGCATCAAATTGCCCAACTTTGCCCTAATTCAAACCTTTTCGTATCTCCTACCGTTTAGGAGATCCCCATCACTTTTTGAACGCGTTGTAACTTTGGATGGAAAAAAGCTTAAAATTCTGAAAATCGGACGACTAGGTCGCAAGTTATGCTAGCCCTAATATAAATAGTGCACCTTTCTACAATCATTACAGCTTTTGGTCTAAATACTCCTGATTTAAAATTTGTATAACTTTTTTATCTTATAACAAATTTGGATAAGTGATACCTCGGTAGGCGAATAAAGTATGGGGCTTTTGCTTCATTGACAAAAATCAAGTCCAGGGTCGTACACAAATTTTTCACAGGCGGGGTGAAACTTACCCATTTTTTAAAGCTCTCCGCCATCTTGGATTTTTGACGTATGTCAAATTGTGAGTCACGCCAGTAAAGTTTCAGTTTTTTTTCTATAAAAACAGATAAACATTTTGAAAATCGGTCTATTGGGTCAAAAGTTATGCGCGTTAAAAAAGTGATAAACTTTTTTGGCCCACTCTATGTATTGTTTTTAAAGATATTGAACAAATCTTTATTAACCGTCTAACAAATTTGCCAGACAGGCCTACAAACAAAGTTTGATCTAGATATTTAAAAAAAGCGCTAAGAACAGAAATGTTTAAGTAATTATTCATTAATTAAAGAAAAAGTTTTAAATTTTTTTTCGAACTCACACCATAAAGACTAAGTTATTGAGTGATATCGAGGCTTGAGTAAACAATAGCACAAAAGTTTTTAGTCTGACCGAATGGAGCGCTACAATTCGCCGAGGGCTAAAAAGAGACTTTTGTCACGTGGTGTATTTACTATTTTTTTGCACTTTTATTTTAAAAAAATTGGTGATTTTTACGTCTCATTACTTCTACGACAAGACGCAATGGAATTTATTTTTGCAATTATTAGTCCCTAGTCCCTACCAATGAAAAGTATGAGTTTAGTCCCTTATTGGAGGGACGAAACTGCGTTTCTAGTTTTCCATTTGCAAAAAAAATATTTTTTATTCGTTTATTATTTTATTGGTACATAGGTAATATAAATATCTAAATTTTTGATTTTTCTTTTTTTTCTCTCTCTCTTTCTGGTTCCTATATATACTTATATTACTAGTGCTATATACATTTTTGAGACCTGGACTATATGATAATGAAATACTGCTGAAAACATTTTATTGGTTAAAAAAATATTAAAAACATAAAATCTTTTCCGTATCCTACAAAAGTGCCACTTATAAAAATTAAACAAAAAAGCTGAGCGAAGTAAAAAATAAAATATTGTAGTTATTTTTTACAGTTATTTCACAAAGAGGCACAAAGCTTTTTAAAATAAAATAGTTAAGGGATTTTAATTATGTTTGGTTCCATTTTTAACCTATTTATTGCCGGTTTCTCAATAGAGAGCGTTGACTCGAGCAATATAACTTTAAATAGCGGGTTAAAATTAACTCCAGGGCAATCAGGGCTTCAAGGTGAGGGTAACTTATCTTACCTCAGGGTTAACCTAAAAAAAATATTGGCAAAAAGCTGGGATTTTTTAATTCTCTATTGAGAAAGCGGCCTTTAATTGACGAAAAAACTATGTTTTTTCTTAAATACAAGTTTTTTTTTAAAGATCGCACACATTACCTAATCCAAGATATTATGGAACCAGTTTTGGATCCCTCCTATCATATTTGCATTGTAAAAAATGGACTTTTTTTTTAAAACTAGAATGTTCAATAATATCTTCAAACTTTTCCTGGTTCTTTTATTTTTTCGTCGTGTCCTTTGTAAATAATACGTCCCTGAAGCTAGCAGAGCAAGGTGAGTGGAACAACTTTTTGTGTAGTACATAATTAGGTGCTAATTAAGTGCCCCACTTAAAAATTTAGTGCTCCTTTTTTTAAAAAAAATACAGCATGTTCTGCTAGCTTCAGATGAACTCAGCAGAGCAATACATTAAAAATCATCGGAATCAAAATTATCATAGTGCATGATAAAGTGCTAATTAAGTGCTCCATTTAAAAATTTAGTGCTTCTTCTTTTTAAAAAATACAGCATGTTCTGCTAGCTTCAGATGAACTCAGCAGAGCAATACATTAAAAATCATCGGAATCAAAATTACAATAATGCATAACTCGGTGCATAATAAAGTGCTAATTAAGTGCCCTATTTAAAAAATTTTCATCAGAAGCTAGCCGAACATGCTGTATTAAAAAAAGGCAGCACTAAATTTTTAAAAGGGGCATTTAAATAGCACTTAATACGGACTTTATTATCCACTATAATAGTTTTTGTTTCAACGATTTTTATTGCATTGCTCTGCTGAGTTCATCTGAAGCCAGCAATACATGCTATATTTGTCTAAAAAAAGGAGCACTAAATTTTTAAACGGGGTACTCAATTAGCTTTTCATTATGCACCACTACATTTTTGATTCTGACGTTTTTTAATCCATTGCTCTGCTGAGTTTATCTGAAGCTAGCACAAAATGCTATTTTACAAAAAAAAATTAAAAAAGGAAGCACTAAATTTTTAAATGGGACACTTAATTAGCACTTTATTATGCACAATAATAATTTTGATTCTGATGATTTTTAATGTTTTGCTCTGCTGAGTTCATCTGAAACTAGCAGAACATGCTGTTACACTATAAAAAAAATTGTTCTGCTCATTTTGCTCTGCTAGCTTCAGGGACGTGTAAATAATTTTGAAAAAATCGTCAATAAGGTATCAAACTGTACCTGCCACATTCTATACCACAAAGTTCTGCCTGAACAAACATTTTTTCCGATTTCCTCTGATGGCTTTTTTCCAGGTCCTTTTTTCCATCGAATCGTATATATGGAGTATGGGTTTTTTTGGCCCATTGTTTTACAGGAAATAATTTTCCAGACAGGCCTTAATCTAGACTGGTGATCTATCGGTTTATCTGCCATTGGCATCTGACAGGGCCTGTTATCTTGTAAGCCGAAAATAATGGGTTTTGATAGCTTGTTTTTTTTGCGTTTTTGTTGAGCCTTGTCGCTCATGTTTATTCGGTTATAACTTTATTGTTTGCTTAAATATTATGTATTACACCTTAAGCTCAAGAATGCACAAAATCATTTCCAAGAAAATGGGTATTTGGAGCAAGATGTTTATATTTCAGGGAAAAAATATACTTATTTAGATCAAACAAAGATTTGTTTACGAATAAATATCTGTTTGTTGTTTGAAGGTGGTACATAATGTTGAATTTGGGAGTTTCGAACTTGTATAGTCTTTATTTTTTACTTGTGGCCAATATTTTTATGGAATCCTTTGAAGAAGAAAATTAAATATTCAAAAATTACATTCAAAATAAGTTATTTAAAAAATAGACAACAGAAACTTAGAGAACAAAAACAAAAAAATAAATCACAGAAAGTTTATATAAATATACTCATTAATGAAATACTTGTTACACATCTCTAATCGCTAAAACATTCTTCCAGTTTAGAGTCAGGCTTTTTCCTTAAGAAATAGTTTTAATCTTTCTTTCAAAATGGGGCTTAATGATGGGGTAGATTTTATTTCTACATGTATAAAATTATACGATGGGATTTACTAAAAGGGTTTAGTCTACTTTAGAACGGTCCTAATTTTAAGTGCAATTTCTTGTTTTAAGCACTTTAAACCAACCATCCTTGAGTTTTGGACATAATTTGATTTATAAAAAGAATTTTAATAAATTTTTTTATTGAATAATCATCTTAACACAATCTTTTGTTGTATTTAAGACGAATGTTTCAATTTAGAAAAAAAGAAAATTAAAAAATTTAAACCCACGCGGGGTTTAAATAGTAAACACTCTGTAGAACAAATTAAAATTGGGGTTATATGTCACTCTAATTCAAAACTTACCCTTGTTAATTAATTTTTCCAATTAATACCTGATGTCACACAAAGATTTAGATGGGTAATAATAAAATAAGGAGTAGATTAATTTTGTATTTATTTAAAAGGTGTTTTTATTTATGAAATGTACTAAAAAATTTAAATGCAAATTTTGTTCACATTTCTGTCACTGTCGAAATGTCAGTTTAAAAATATTAGCGCTGCGTTCAATCACAAACAGCGAGTTCGGATCTTTTACCTCTGCTTGCACCTTGGCTTGCACCAACCTCTACTGATGAAAGCTACAGCTTTAAAATGAGTGGGCTTTGAGTAAGGAAAGTTTTCTTGACTGAGTTTTTAGATAACCTCAATGTTTTAATTTCAGTTTGTAAATAAATTAATATAGTTGTTTTGGGTTTTTTTGTTTGGTATATTTTTCGTGCATAATCAGTAACCTTCACTTATGTTTGTTTTGCCTCGTAGTGCCCTCATAAATATATTTTATGTGCTGAAAACGGGTTCAAAATATGGCGTTTTTCTGGACAAAATTGGAGGTGTTTTATTAATTAATGAACAACTTGGGATATTAAATAAGGTAAATTAATTCTTGTAAAAACGGTTGCTTAGGGAAATTATAAAGGAACTTATTAACAATTGCCACAAAACAATTCCTTCTGGGGGTTATAAATTTAAAGCACTCCCCAGAGGTGGTCTAAAAAATCACCAATTTTATAACGTCAAACACAGATTATGAAGCTATTATGTGCCAAAATTTTGGCGTATTCACCATTTGCCATTTTGAAACCTGTCAAAAAAAAAATTAACTTTAGGGCATTTTCTTCTAAAATATGGTATTTATTTTGACAAAAAAGCCAGTGGTATAGAGCAATAAAAATACAAAATAATCAATAACTTTGAGTCTTTTCTGTATAGGTAAGTGTGTTTTGAAAATTGGTTTTAAAATTTAGTGGCCCCCCCACAGGTGTAAATATTTAGACCTGTGGGGGGTACTATTTTAGATCTTAGTAAATCCCACTGCAACTTTCTTATTTTAAATTGAACACCCTGTATATTTTTTAAAACTTCGCTAGATCTTTTATTCCTTATTCCACAAATACACCATATGTAGGGTTTATCTTTAACGGTTCTCGAGTGAAATAAAAAACAATTTGCAATAAGGGTGATGCGTTAGCCAAGGAAAAATATTTAGTTTGTGTGGTTCTTTGTTCAACACAATTGCTCTTACGGCAACATTTCTCTAAATTTGTTCAATGATCGTTCAAGACAAAGGTTACACATGGTATATCTTTGGAATCAGGAAGAAAATACCCATCGAAGTTATAAAAATATATACAGGGTGTTTAATTTAAGATAAGAAAGATAATATCTAAATTTAACATGTGCGAACAGAGAAAAAGTGGGTGGGGTGAAATTTAATATTTATAAACCCTGTACAGCAGAATCGTAGATTAAGTGACTCACCTGCTACTTGAAGGGTGGCGTTCCTGCTGGTGGCGGTACCGGCGGCGTTCCGAGCGACGCACCAATAAACTCCCGCGTCGTTTTCTTTCTTACTGTTCATCGTTCTTAGGAAAAACAGCGAGCCGGCCGGCAACAGGACCCTGTGTGTGTTTTTGTCTGTAGGGGAGGTTTTGACTGGTTCACCTATAATAAGAAAAAATATGCATTACTATGTTCTCACGTGGAACTGAATACGTTTTCAATTTTCATGAAGCGATTTGAACGCGTTTTAAACACGATTTGAGCTTTTGACATTTGCCTGATGTATGTTGAGGTTAGTTTTTCCCAATTTTACTTCTTTGTTTGATATTTTAAAGCCAATCAGTTTACAGCATAATAATATAAGGCGATTGCCCCCTCCCCTTTGCTCCAGAAAAAAGTAGAAAACAAAGATGCTGGTGGTAATAACCCTGAAGTCTTTGGAGAAAAAACGAGAAATTGCAGAAAGTTTTTTTAAAGACATTCTAGAATCACAGAGTACCGATGATCCGTGCTAGAATCCCTCCACAATATTTTGGGGCAGTTCCTTCAATTCGTCACACCAAGAATAAACAAACCCATGACGTACTTACCGCGAAACCCATTGTAAATACAGAACAGTCTATAATAATTGTTTCTATTTATAAACAAGTTTTAGAAAAAATCATTTCAAGTTTTATACAACGTGAAGCCAAAATCAAGGCAAAATGAAGCAAAATGAAGCCAAACACAAATTCTTGAACTTTTATTGGGAAAACTCAGTAGTTGGAAACAATATTGGTCAGAAGTAGGCAAACGCTTAAAACAAAACACACCTGATAACGTTTCCTAGGCACAAGTACTTATAGTCCAATTTTTTGATGAGCGTACTGACGTCATTTTTTTGGATCTCGATTTGATACATTGTTTTAGATAGAGAATAATATTCAACTGTTACTTCAAATTGAGAACACCAAATTATTTGACATGCGAACCGATGACAACAAAGAAATACGTTTTCAGAGAGAAAAATGACGTTAGTCCGCTCGTCAAAAAATTGAACTTTAAAAACTCTATGACGGAAATTCTTCTGGCGGGCTTATCGTTGCTGCATATCAACAGACATAATAGAGACATAAAGCTATTTATAACTCATCGCGGTATACGTATCCGCATCTAGCGAGAATCAAGCAATTGATTGGTCAGAAACTTGTAGCACGTTCGAAAAGTGCAGATATATGCTAATATAAGGTGTTTCTGAACGCAATAGGTGCTGAGATACGATACGTGTGCCGTAACGATACGTGATACCTAACGCATCTCAACACCTATCGCGTTCAAGAACACCTTAGATTAGCATATATCTGCTCTTTTCGAACGTGGTACAAGTTTCTGACCAATTAATGTGCTTGGTTCTCGCTAGATGCGGATACGTATACCGCGATGAGTTACAAATAGCTTTATGTCGCTATTGAAATTGTCATTGACCGGTTTGCCCAAAAAAAACCGGAAACAATTTTTTTTTTTGAGAGACATCTTATGTTTGAGATATGCAATATAAAAGGTATAATAATGTTTTAGACCTAAAAAAAAGTATTTAGCTATTAGGTTTAGTTTGTGGTTTGTTTGTTATCTTTAGGGGGTAGTTAACCCCCCTACCCTGAAATTTTTTATGAAAACATTTATAAAATCAAAAGTAAGGCATAAATTGCGGCGCTATAACACCTTTGATATTTACGGTATAATTTTAATTTTATTTTGAATAAAAAAATGCATTTTTTAGTGCAATTTTCTTTAAAATTTTCGCCGGCGGCGCTATAATACTGCTAATATATACAATTTTAGTTTAATTCGGCTCAAAAATTGCATTCAAACATTTTCTAAAATAAAAATTGTATGATATAAACGACTTAAAATCTGAGTGCCCCCTCCCCCTAGATTTGAGACCAAATACGCGCTTGTAGTTACTAAATTTTGTTTGCATATATTGATATGTTCATAAAAAAACTACGCTTTTATTCTAGCTTGTTTTTCGTATCGAAACCGCCCCCCCCCTTTTTAAATGGCTGGAACCGCCACTGCGTGCCCTGGACTTTGTAAGTGAGACATTTTGTGGGTTAAGGGCCAGTTAATGCCTAGTTTATTTTAGGAGGTGAGGTCTAAGATTAAAATCGCAGAAAATAAGGCCACATAATTTTAAAACACGAAAACCCCACAATAACATAAGTTAAATGGCTAAACCACACCTCGTCACAAATGTAAACCTTCCGACGATGCCGAGTTGTGCAAAAATTCCCAGAACAAATAATCTTGGTGTTGTTTTTGTGCATTTTTTTACTGGTGTCCTTATAAAAAAACAGGGAAATTATATTCTAGTTGACGTATATTTAAAGTAATATAAGATACTTTCAATTTATTTTTTATGGTACATCTGGCAACGTTTATCAATTTATACAATAAGGACACTGCTTACCATCTTTGAACCATTCGATTTCCGGCTCCGGTCGTCCTTCCGCCTTACAGTTTAAGGTCACTGGCTCGTTCTTGGCCACGATGATATCCGAGGGATGTTCGGTTATTCTCGGAGATCGATAGGAACCTGCAAGGGAAAAAATAGTACGTTTCATATTGAGATTATTTCAAACGATATTGCAAACCTTTCAAAGGCATATTTTTAAGGTTTTTGTTTTCTGTAAACAAACGCTTGGTTACCGATATACAAAGTGTTAAATTTTCAAGATTTTTTTAGTTTTTTTTTACTCCTTTTACAGTGTTTTAATTGAATGTGATCCAAGTGTTCCGATTACACAAGGTAGCAAATTTTATTTTTTTAAAGGTCCTGGTAAATGATTGAAATAGAGATAGAGAGAAGTGTTTTTTGAAAAATCTTCTTAGGTTGTAGTCTAGCCCACAATATTTAACTGCCATAACTACAACTTTTAGCTAATTAAAATAATAATAAAAAAGTAAACTAATCACTTTTCAAATGTCTTTTTAAGTTTCTCTTATACACAGCCTCTGGTTCTTCTCGATAAAGCGTCCAACAGTAATCCGCTAACATAGGAACATTCTACTTCCCTTGGTATCTTTTTTCCATATTTTTAATTTCTTGACGGAATCGTTCTCCATGTTCGTCAGTCACATCTCCACAGTTTTCGGGGAAGTAATCTAAGTGGGAGTGTAGAAAGTGTATTTTACGGACATATTACATCCCATATTTTCATATGATTCTAGAAGTACATTTACAAACTCTGGATAATTTTCTGCTCTTTTATTTCCCAAGAATTTGGTCACCATGATTGTAAAGGCTTGCCATGCCTCTTTTTTCTTCCCTTAAGCACAGCGTCAAATCCCGAATTCAGGAGTTTTTTACTTGGGGTCCCACAAAAATTTTTAATCTTGGTTTCACTTATTCTGGGACAGTTTTGTTTTATGTTATTGAAAGCAGAAAGCTAGTTTTAATGAAGTTTTTCAATAAGGCAAGTTTGATATGTAACGGCGGAAGTAATAGTTTATATAAAGGAACTAAAGGATTGTTCTGGCCAATTTCTTCTTTTATAGTGATCCTTTTTAGCTCGGTTATCCCATTCGCATAGAAAACAACGGTATTTTGTATACCCAATTGATATGTTGCACAGTTTCCAACAACAGCTTCATATTGGGATATGTTTCTTTCATATAGCAGTATAACCAATTGGAAGTGATCAAATTATGTAGTAATACCGCTTCAACACTTGCTTTTGATGAGTCTTAAAAGTAGATTAACAATAGGCACCTAGTAACTAAACATTAAAGAACCTCTTGATAGCACGGTATGATGCATATGCCACATCATGGCAGCTGAAGTCGGGATTTCCCACGATAGAGGAAGAAGATCTGCACTCGCTCACATGGGCCGACATCCTGAACTTTGTAAAGAAGACAGGGAGGCCCGGAGAAAGAGGTGCAGCGGAAGTAGAGGCATAGGGGCAAGGAACGGGGTATGGCAGAAAGGGCCCATGAAGAGGCCTAATTGCCAGGTCCACGGGCCGCCCCTATACTACTACTACTACTTATAAACGCATCAAATTTTCGCTGGTAGCAGCTCTTTAGATTTTTCAGGCAGCAATCGACGTGACCCTTGAAGCAGCTTCTATTATTTTCTCCGAATTCAACTCAGTTTCTAGATATGAATCCATTTTTGTAAAGAAAACATTTGAAACAAATTTAAAAGAACTTGTTTAGAAGTACCAAAAAAGACAAAAGCTAAAAGCTCATGGTTAACTTGGCCAAAAATGGGACCGGAAAAGGATCAAGGGATCGGAAAATCGAACAAAAAAAGTGGAAATATTTCGAAAGAACATGCCTTGTAATGTAGAAGTTTCCGTACGAAGAATCGTGCGGAAGTGACTATTTTCCGATCGTTTGAAAAAAAAGTATGGGTCGTAGACAGGTAATACTCGCAAAATGTTTTAAGCGATGGGTTTGCGTCGAGCAGGTCAAAATCTATAAGACTGAGATATTTTTATTGCCGACCTTTTTTCTGTGTTGACTTGTGTTATTCCTTAATGCGTTTAAACTTGCACTTTCGTTCAGAATTAATTTTCTAATAAATGCATAGCCGTTGTGTCTTGCTTATTCCAAATGTCAACATGTTATATTACGGTATATACGGCAAGCCAATCCTACCCAGTTATCAGAGTATAAATCAGCGCCGCCTGTCGCCAAGGCATGATACAATAATTATAGAACTCCTAAATCAAGTCAAATCACACGAGTTTTGATTTATTGATAGTGATACCGAAAGCGCCTTTAGCAGTAATGATGGTTGGTGAAGAGAGCTAAGTGGATTGGATGTATATTAGTCTTTTATCCATGGATTGTATTTTGTCTTCGCTTCCTAGCCAGAATATTCATTCCTCATTCTGCGCTGGTTCAGCGCTCCTTCATTTATGACGAAATAAAATTTTACAACCATTTAAAAATTGACAACCACAGCAGCTAGCTAAACGCGGTTTTCAAAATTATATTGGGACTTAAATCAACAGCAAAATTTGTAATAACGTCAAAGGTTGTCAGAGCTGCAGTTTTTGAAATATAAAAAAATTAAACAAATAATTATCAAGGTAGGAGGTTGTTGGAAATGGTCAAAAAAACACCAGAAAGACTATCCTCAGGGCGCGAAAAAGTTAGATTTCCCTAGTAATTTTTAAATAAAAGATTTAAAGGAAACCCAACAAATCTTTTATTTAAAAATGACTAGGTAAATCTAAATCTTTCATGTCCTGAGGATGGTGTTATGAAGGCCAAAAACCTCCTACCTTTAAAATTGATCTGGGTCGCAAACCATAAAGGGAAAATAATTATCAACTCAACTCAACTCCGGAACCATGGCAGGCTAGCGAAACGCGGTTTTCGAGTTTGGATTAAGGCCACAAAAACGGCATAGATTTGACAACACTGCTTTGCTGTTTTTGGGCCAATCTTTGTCGGGCAGAATATCGGAAACGCGAAAACGGAATCTGTTGAAATTTGGCAGGAATGTTTATTTGTGAATTCTTCACAACCGTATCCAGACAGTTTTTTGCTGGACTCTCTTATTCCCGAAATAAAATAAACACGGCTAATAATAGTCAAAAACTTTACCTGGCTTTTCATTTAGCCTCGTCGATGATACAGAAATCTGTAACAACAATTTTTGCATTTTTTATATTTTGGAAAAAATACACCAAATTTTGAAAAATCCTTTGAATACGGTTGTACATTTTTATAAATCCTATTATTTGATAACAAAAAAGTTATGTTTTTTTTTCTTTATAAGCGAGATTCTGCCGGAATTCTGAAACGCCAAGGTCACGTAATTTGGTAGGACCAGGGAAACTGAGTGAGTTCGATTGGAGTATTGGAATTCAGGTTCCGCATAGCCACCGGCCACTTGTCTAATAGAACATTTGGCCAATAAATTGACACATGTCAACTGATAAAAATAATACGGAAATTTGTTATTATTTCTTTGATGTTGAATAATAATTTTTCTTTTGATTCTTTTCAATTTCGAGACATTGCAATCCATGAAGAATGAAGCATAATGGCTAGTAAATCAAGTAGTGACTGTGATAAGAAAAACGTGGAAATTTATTTGCGTTTTTTGAGACCGTCGCTGGGCACTTGATTTGAAAATCAACAGCAAAATTTGTAATAACGTCAAATATTGTCAGAGCTGCAGTTTTTGAAATATAAAAAAATTAAACAAATAATTATCAAGGTAGGAGGTTGTTGGAAATGGGAAAAAAAAACACCAGAAATCTGTTTTATTCAGTACCGACGTTTCGGCCTTTATAAGACTATCCTCAGGGCGCGAAAAAGTTAGATTTCCCTAGTAATTTTTAAATAAAAGATTTAAAGGAAACCCAACAAATCTTTTATTTAAAAATGACTAGGTAAATCTAAATCTTTCGTGCCCTGAGGATGCTCTTATAAAGGCCGAAACGTCGGTACTGAATACAATGGATTTCTGGTGTTTTTTTACCTCTTCCAACAACCTCCTATCTTTAAAATTGATCTGGGTCGCAAACCATAAAGCGAAAATAATTATCAACTCAACTCAACTCCGGAACCATGGCAGGCTAGCCAAACGCGGTTTTCGAGTTTGGATTAAGGCCACAAAAACGGCATAGATTTGACAACACTGCTTTGCTGTTTTTGGGCCAATCTTTGTCGGGCAGAATATCGGAAACGAGAAAACGGAATCTGTTGAAATTTGGCAGGAATGTTTATTTTTGAATTCTTCACAACCGTATCCAGACAGTTTTTTGCTGGACTCTGTTATTCCCGAAATAAAATAACCACGGCTAATAATAGTCAAAAACTTTACCTGACTTTTCATTTAGCCTCGTCGATGATACAGAAATCTGTAACAACAATTTTTATAAGCGAGATTCTGCCGGAATTCTGAAACGCCAAGGTCACGTAATTTGGTAGGACCAGGGAAACTGAGTGTGTTCGATTGGAGTATTGGAATTCAGGTTCCGCATAGCCACCGGCCACTTGTCTAATAGACCATTTGGCCAATAAATTGACACATGTCAACTGATAAAAATAATACGGAAATTTGTTATTATTTTTTTGATGTTGAATAATGATTTTTCTATTGACTCTTTTCAATTTCGAGACATTGCAATCCAAGAAGCATGAAGCATAATGGCTAGTAAATCAAGTAGTGATTGTAATAAGAAAAACGTGGAAATTTATTTGCGTTTTTTGAGACCGTCGCTGGGCACTTGATTTGAAAATCAACAGCAAAATTTTTAATAACGTCAAATATTGTCAGAGCTGCAGTTTTTGAAATATAAAAAAATTAAACAAATAATTATCAAGGTAGGAGGTTGTTGGAAATGGGAAAAAAAACACCAGAAATCTGTTTTATTCAGTACCGACGTTTCGGCCTTTATAAGACTATCCTCAGGGCGCGAAAAAGTTAGATTTCCCTATTAATTTTTAAATAAAAGATTTAAAGGAAACCCAACAAATCTTTTATTTAAAAATGACTAGGTAAATCTAAATCTTTCGTGCCCTGAGGATGGTCTTATAAAGGCCGAAACGTCGGTACTGAATACAATAGATTTCTGGTGTTTTTTTACCTCTTTCAACAACCTCCTATCTTTAAAATTGATCTGGGTCGCAAACCATAAAGGGAAAATAATTATCAACTCAACTCAACTCCGGAACCATGGCAGGCTAGCCAAACGCGGTTTTCGAGTTTGGATTAAGGCCACAAAAACGGCATAGATTTGACAACACTGCTTTGCTGTTTTTGGGCCAATCTTTGTCGGGCAGAATATCGGAAACGAGAAAACGGAATCTGTTGAAATTTGGCAGGAATGTTTATTTTTGAATTCTTCACAACCGTATCCAGACAGTTTTTTGCTGGACTCTGTTATTCCCGAAATAAAATAACCACGGCTAATAATAGTCAAAAACTTTACCTGACTTTTCATTTAGCCTCGTCGATGATACAGAAATCTGTAACAACAATTTTTATAAGCGAGATTCTGCCGGAATTCTGAAACGCCAAGGTCACGTAATTTGGTAGGACCAGGGAAACTGAGTGAGTTCGATTGGAGTATTGGAATTCAGGTTCCGCATAGCCACCAGCCACTTGTCTAATAGAACATTTGGCCAATAAATTGACACATGTCAACTGATAAAAATAATACGGAAATTTGTTATTATTTTTTTGATGTTGAATAATGATTTTTCTATTGACTCTTTTCAATTTCAAGACATTGCAATCCATGAAGCATCAAGCATAATGGCTAGTAAATCAAGTAGTGATTGTAATAAGAAAAACGTGGAAATTTATTTGCGTTTTTTGAGACCGTCGCTGGGCACTTGATTTGAAAATCAACAGCAAAATTTGTAATAACGTCAAATATTGTCAGAGCTGCAGTTTTTGAAATATAAAAAAATTAAACAAATAATTATCAAGGTAGGAGGTTGTTGGAAATGGGAAAAAAAACACCAGAAATCTGTTTTATTCAGTACCGACGTTTCGGCCTTTATAAGACTATCCTCAGGGCGCGAAAAAGTTAGATTTCCCTAGTAATTTTTAAATAAAAGATTTAAAGGAAACCCAACAAATCTTTTTATTTAAAAATGACTAGGTAAATCTAAATCTTTCGTGCCCTGAGGATGGTCTTATAAAGGCCGAAACGTCGGTACTGAATACAATAGATTTCTGGTGTTTTTTTACCTCTTCCAACAACCTCCTATCTTTAAAATTGATCTGGGTCGCAAACCATAAAGGGAAAATAATTATCAACTCAACTCAACTCCGGAACCATGGCAGGCTAGCGAAACGCGGTTTTCGAGTTTGGATTAAGGCCACAAAAACGGCATAGATTTGACAACACTGCTTTGCTGTTTTTGGGCCAATCTTTGTCGGGCACAATATCGGAAACGAGAAAACGGAATCTGTTGAAATTTGGCAGGAATGTTTATTTTTGAATTCTTCACAACCGTATCCAGACAGTTTTTTGCTGGACTCTGTTATTCCCGAAATAAAATAACCACGGCTAATAATAGTCAAAAACTTTACCTGGCTTTTCATTTAGCCTCGTCGATGATACAGAAATCTGTAACAACAATTTTTGCATTTTTTATATTTTGGAAAAAATACACCAAATTTTGAAAAATCCTTTGAATACGGTTGTACATTTTTATAAATCCTATTATTTGATAACAAAAAGTTATGGTTTTTTTTCTTTATAAGCGAGATTCTGCCGGAATTCTGAAACGCCAAGGTCACGTAATTTGGTAGGACCAGGGAAACTGAGTGAGTTCGATTGGAGTATTGGAATTCAGGTTCCGCATAGCCACCGGCCACTTGTCTAATAGAACATTTGGCCAATAAATTGACACATGTCAACTGATAAAAATAATACGGAAATTTGTTATTATTTCTTTGATGTTGAATAATAATTTTTCTTTTGATTCTTTTCAATTTCGAGTGGCTAGTAAATCAAGTAGTGATTGTGATAAGAAAAACGTGGAAATTTATTTGCGTTTTTTGAGGCCGTCGCTGGGCATTTGATTTGAGCATCGCTATTTTCATTAGCCTACAGTTGGGTTTCAGTTATTCTTTCATGGAATATTATGAATACCTACCTATATTTAGTTACTGTTCTGAACACTGCACGATCCCACTCGAAATGGCATTAGTGGTGCCACCTATTGTTGATCTCTCAAAAAAATAGCAAAGCAGTGTTGTCAAATATATGTCGTTTTTGTGACCTTAACGGCGCAAGAACAATCCAGAGATAATATAAATTTGTCAATCGATTTCAATACGTCATCTACCACTCATTATCTATCTCTGGTTTCTTTACTGTATTCTCCTGTTCACAGATTGCGCCGCGAATCATTGGGAATTAGGGTCACTGGATCCTAAAACCTGCGGCTGGGACCGCAGGTCTCAGGATCCAGTGACCCTATGGGGGATTGTTTATTTATCACCTATGTGATCGAATTGAGAGCAGTGACAACTAGTCAAATGGCCATACACACAGACCACTTAAGGGTTCTAAAAAGTAGCTTTTTACCAAAGGAAAAATTATTAAATAAAACACAAAAACCAGGCCGACGAACTCCAAAACAAAACGACAAAACTAAGGTTATGAAGAATGTCAGGCAGACACACTGACATTGGCTAGTTGCAAATACAGTGAGTCGACCAATTTCGATGTTTGCATGGCATAATTTTTTTTTCCTGGTAAGGGGTGTTACCTAGGTATATATGCTAGATCTCTCTTAGCCGAATACATTTAGGAAAGGAGAACACTAGAAACTATGCCTAGGGTAAGCTCACAAAAAAAAGACGTGGGTGGTTAATTTTGATGGTGGCGGTATCTATAATATAACCATTTAAGTACTTTTTGATGCTAGGCATATAACTAATATTGATAGGTAACCAGTATAGTCCATGTTTTTACATTTCCGCATGTTTTAGCTTTAGAGGAAAATAATACTCAATTTGTTTTTTATTAGAGGAAGAGGATTACAAAGCTTATTAATACAATCTAGAGAGTTTTTGAAATTAGGTGTCCATTATTTGGAAAATTACAAATATTTCCAATTTAGTTTTACAGGTCTCTATAAAGGGTATTTCTGACTGTTTCTGACGTAATATGGGCGCGCCAATTTTGAAACACCACAAAAGCTAAAACAGTTTTTTTCAAAAAATAAACAAAATTTTAAAAAAGTACCAAGATTTGATGGAAAAACATAGTCCAATAAACAATTTAGGGAAAATTTCAGGCCATTTGGAAGTCCCGTTTCCGAGAAACATGCGGAAAAAGAATTGCCTAATAAACGGACCCAACAGCGTTGCCGGTTTAACGATGTAATTGGGCCGTTAAGAATAATATTTCCAACGAAATTTATTATAATGTCAAAGTTTTTCAGAGCTGTTACTATTATTATTAAGAGCTAAGTACCCATGGCTTCGCCGCGTTGCCGGCGGCTTTTCCTCTAAAAGATCATAACTTTTGTTTGCGTAAACCGATTTTGATGAAATAAAACCTTCCCAGGGATCCCAGGAATGTTTTAGCGAAACTTTTATTTCAGTAGTTTTCGCGTAATGCTGAAACAAACAGACAGACAAACAAACAAAGAGAAATTCTAAAAATGGGAGTTTTGGTATATGGATCACTTGGTTACACTCTAGCATCAACAATTTCTAAAAATATTCAATGTCCAGAAATTGTCATTTTAAAGATTTATTATATGTATTATTTGAAAAACAAACGGAAGGTGGCAGGGGCACTGTAAATCTAACGAAAAAACAAGAGTTTGTGGTACTTCAGTGCCAAATGAACTTCTTGAATTTCGATTGCTCACACAGAGGGTGGAACCTAGGACGACGCCGTTTCCTCCTTATTAGGGACTCATCAGCTAGGTGTACCACAACGACAGAGAATTTCGGTCACGCCGATGTGCCGCTTGTTCTTGGTTATCGGAGGTTCACACAAAGGGCACCATGGTCGGTACTGGACAGAAATTCTCTCCGCTTGAGCCGTAATCTTTGGCATATAAGCGTGACCGAAATTCTCTGTCGTCGTGGTACACCTATCTGATGAGTTCCTAATAAGGACGAAACGGCGTCGTTCTAGGTTCCACCCTCTGTGTGAGTAATCGAAATTCAAGAAGTTCATTTTGCACTGAAGTACAAAAAACTCTTGTTTTTTCGTTAATAATATTTTCTTTGGTGGCCCATGTAGCGCGCCATTAAAATGATGTGGTAAACCAAATGCTTCATTCATGACATATTTACTTTGTTTTGACTAGAAGCATTTTGATTTTGGCACCGACACCGACACCCAATGTAAATTTTTCGTAAAAGCGATCCCAGTAGTATTTTCAATACCAAAAAGGTTTGGGGTTAAGTGTAGAAACCTTTTAGTTAAAGATGATTTTCAAACCATTGGCCAATTTTTAGGGATCGAGCAGCTTTAAAGCCGATACTTAATTGTTGTTTGGTTCGTATTTGTGTTATTGTATTTATTTTTTTTAGCTTTATAATTGTGTGCGTTTATATTTCCTGGTTTTTAACTCTACTCTTATATTTATGTTTTTTTAACCGTTTTGTAAAATGCACCTTATAACCTTAACCTTTTGTAATTCTGTACTTTTTAATTTTCTGTATTTTACTGTACTTTTTTGTTTTTTTAACCATCTTCAAAAATGAACTTTATAATTTTAACTCTTTTTTACTGTACTTTTGTTATTCATTGTAAAATGTTCTTGTAATTTTAACCTTCTTTAATGTATTAACTTTCTGTAAAATAAGAGAAAAAAGTAGACATTGGGAATTTATTTATTATATTATTTTGTTGTTGTTTTACTATTTATGAGTTTCAACATTTTCTTTGCAGTACTCTTATAGTTTTCTTGTTTTTTAACACTTTAAAATGTTCTTTAAACTTATTTACCATCAATCCTCAAAAAATAAAAATGCAAAAATGAGTTTTCGTAAATTTTCATATACATTTTAGTATGTTGCAGGTTTACCATTTACTCTTTTTGCCAATTAAAATGTAAAATTGTAAAAATGACACCTTAGGATTGTCTATTATTTTGTGAACGAACTGTCTGATTTAAAAAAGGCTTATATGCCTAAAAGGAAAGAATATTCCTAGTCATTTTAAATTCTACGGAACAAGTTTCTTAAAGTGAAGTTTTGCAAAGCGGTCTTTTTAAATTAATACCTAAATTTACTTGAAAAAACAGTATTATACATATATATGATTGTATCGTGTTTGCTGGTGTAAACAATACAAAAGCTACAAAAGAGAAATTAATTAAGAAATAAGCAGCGTGTACATAAACAACCCTTATTAAGGTCCATTTTATCAGGACGTAGGCAAACGTTCCCTAAACAATTGCCTGTATCTCGAAAACTAGGCATTTTTTTGAAAATATGATTTTATCACCTTCTGTAGTTTTTCACTGTGCTTCGCTGGGTTTTATGACATTGACAGCCCAGTGTTTGGTTACACGTCAAACACGTTTAAGGCTGAAGTCAGTGCCGATACACTTTTTGAACACGAGTATAAAGATATCTCGTACCAGGGTGCTCTTTTCACCTAGACGGCTCCCTTTATTAAAGTTATTATTTTCCAGGTTTTTGCTTGTTTTGTGTAAAATATAATGAAAGTGCTATGGGAGGAATGCTTTGTAAAATATATTTTACGAGAAAATTAATTCGTATTGTTGTATCACTTTGTTACTGTACCTGTTAAAAAAAAATAATTTAACTATAAAATCCCGGGGAATTTTTATCCGCTTACTACAGCTTAAGTTAGCTATCCTAACAGTCAGCAGATTATTTAAAAGTTTGAAACAATGATGTATTTGAAATTAACACCGGTCCAGACACTAAAAAAATCATCAACATATCTTAGCCAGAGTTTAGGTTTATATGGTGAGGTATCAACCACTAGCGAAAGCGATGAAGATGACTGTTATCATGAGCATAAAACCTATCTTTCACCTAAAAATAAGAGTTATGTAGACAGCACTCCAACAACTCAATCACTCCCTCCAGCGGCAGGCTGGTACGTTCATAAAGTGATTCGTCATCAACCAGCCTCTGTCTAATATTATCTAGCGAAAATGACCAACAACTTTCATAATTTCTGCACCTAAAGAGCAAAATTGACAAATTCCTTTTCTTGATATACTTGTCAAACGTACACTCCCATAGGACAATATTTAAATCAAGGTTCAAATCATTCTGCTACAACCAAACGAGGAATAATAAGAACTTTGTATAACAGAGCCGTTCAAATTGGTAACAATTCTCATTGGTTACAGCCTTAAAATTATAACAGATACTTCTTAATTTCAGCAAACAGGACAAAGATTATAAGACCAAAATCAGGCAAATGCGTTTCTTACAATTCCATACATTAAAGGTTTATCAGAGAAAATTCGAAGAGTAGCGAACAACTAATATAAAAACAGCTTTTAAATCTAATAATACAATTCGAAGCCTTCTTAGTAAAACAAATCCGGAGAGCAAACAAAATACGGAATGCATTTACCAAGTTCCTTGTGAGTGTGGTGAGTCATAAATAGGTGAAACAATGAAATCAGGAATCGCGAACACGCATAGTCAAAACAACACCAAATGAAGTTGACAGAAGCAAAGGTTTTGCACAAGGAGTCAGACTGGAAGAAATGAAAATTCCTTGAAGCTGCCTTTACTGGGCAGAATCAGGGTATTTTCAGTAAACCAAGTGTTGAAATTCCAAATATTTGGAAACCCTTCTTGGGCGGAGCCAACTTCTTAAACGGTTGAGTGATTCCCATAGCATATGAGTACTTAGAGAGATTGTACTGATCGAAAAGTTGTGTATAAATAAAATATAGACAATTAACTCTGGTTAATTTCAGTCAAGCAGTTAGTGTACATTGGGCTGAAAAATGTAATATTTTCCAATTCTGTCTTCCAGTGTACACTGAAAAAAACCCACCTGGCACAGGCGTCACGTCGGGGGCGCCAGGTGGAGCTATAGTCCCCCCTCTTTTTAATACTCTCACTATTAAACGAAAATTTAATTCTTTCCAAGGCTCTTTTTTTATGGCGATTAATCCTGCGTCTTTGCACTCCAGTATATGTTTAAACGTTTTTGCCAGATGAGGTAAAATCGTTTCTTCTTTTTGGGAAAAGGTTGAAGCACGCTTGCCTGGCTATTCTTTTCACCGAAAACGTCCAAACAAAATGAAAAAATAGCCACTTAAAATTTAGTCAAATTCTTGTCAAACGTCAAATGTCAGATTGCGCAATTATAAGAAAATGGTTATGAATATCAATACCTAGATGCGCCACATTGTAATTCTGGCTTAAACTTGGTTTAAACCAAACTTGGTTTACATTTGAATTGAACAACGGCTCACTGAAAATAAATTTGGTTAAGAGAAAAACTAGGTTTAAGTTAAACCAAGTTTAAACCACTATTGAACAACCGCACCATAGATATATGAAACAAAAGATCATAAGATCTTGGGTGGAGAAAAGAAACTAAAATTCAAACTTGGATGAGCATCCCACAAGGAACACACAAAGGACCAAAGCGACAAGGGAAATGATCAAAAATTGTTTCGTCCTGGGCAACCAGCGTGGGCTTATCAGTGGTTTCAATGGTCACCCTCCCCAAATATCAATAAACACCATCATATGCTTTGATTTACAACTTTGAGTAACTCACAAATAGGCATCGTTCCGCACTGGTGCTTATCTAAGTCACCTAATACGGGTTCGTCCTGGCGTGTTAATATTTCCAATAGGTTTATGATCCTAAGGCAAAGGACCAAAGCGACAAGGGAAATGATCAAAAATTGTTTCGCTCCAAGCAACCAGCGTGGGCTTATCAGTGGTTTCACTGGCCACCCTCCCCAAATATCAATAAACACCATCATATGCTTTGATTTTCAACTTTGAGTAACTCACAAATAGGCATCGTTCCGCACTGGTGCTTATCTAAGTCACCTAATACGGGTTCGTCCTGGCGTGTTAATATTTCCAATAGGTTTATGATCCTAAGGCAAATAAAACAAAAGAGAAGTTAAAAAACCTCCAAATCAGCTACTTCAACCGAAAAGAATCTAAAAAACAAAAGATCAAAAGATCTTGGCTGGAAAAAACGAAAATTCAAACTTTAAAGCGAAAAGGGAAAGGATCAAACGATGTTTCACTCTGGGCAATCAGCATGGGCTCATCAGTGATTTCACCAGTATCAGGTGACTTAAATAAATACCAGTGCGGAACGATGCCTGTTTGTGAGTAATTTAAAGTTGGGCACCACTGATGAGCTCACGCTGGTTGCCCAGGGCGAAACAACTTTTGATCCTTTCCCTTCTCGCTTTGGTCCTATGTGTGTTCCTTGTGGGATGCTCATCCAAGTTTGAATTTTCGTTTTTCCATACAAGATCTTTTGACCTTTCGTTTTTCAGATTCCTTTCGGTTGAAGTAACTGACTTGAAGTTTTTTAACTTCTTTTTTGTAATAGTCATATGGTTGGTCTTTTCGCTCTTTAGGCAAGAGTACGGGTTTTTCAGTGTATTTTTGATATTAAGGCCTTTCCGAAGACGGATTCAAACAACAAAGGAGCAGGAAATTGTACCCCGCAGCGAGTTTGAGCGGCAAGTTTCACCTTAGCGGAGACGCGAATCTATCATCAATAATAATCCTGCGAGCGACAAATCATTAATAAATACACAGACATACATTCTAGCAGACAAAGGAACGTACAGTGTCAAGTTTTAATGAGGTTTTGGGTTTAAAGCTCGTGATTTCACAGTATGTTTATTGTTATTTCTATTAATAATAAAAATATACAGAGTTCGACAGTTTTCATCCAGGGTCTGAGTAGGTTAGGTTAGGTTTGTTATGAGTGGTGCAATGATGCACCCTCCACTGCGACCTAAAAGGTCTATTGTTGCTAATACCTGTTTTACAAGTCACTCATCCCAACTTCCCTGATAACGGAAATCAGTCTATTTGGTGAGACTTCCTCGAAATATTGGGACACTTTTAACCCAGGGGCAAATATTTTCGCCCTTGTTGGTTGAGTCGGCACTGGCCTGTATACAGCCCTGTGATTATTCTCAGGCTGTTCCTTGATAGTTGCATTAGCTGCTTTGCTCTACGTTTGTCTGGCTTATTCAGAAAGGCTTTGGTGTGCTGTTGTTCCGGAGTTGAGCGCCAGTGCTGCACCCCTTTTCTTTCAATCCACTTGGATAATTCCCTATTGACCGTGGGTTTAGTTAGTCCAAAGCATCCTCAAGAAAACAGATTTCGCTCCTGCCTTAGCAAGAGAATCAGCTTTTTCGTTTGCTTCAATTCCTGTTTGACCCGGGGATTCATACAAGAGTGATTTTGTTGGTTTCACAGATCGTTAGCAGCTTGACTATCTGATATGATTTTGATGCTTCTGTTAGAGATGCCTTTGTCGGCTATTACTCTTGCACAGAGCTCTATGGTGTAAACCTCGGCCTGGAAGATGGTGGCAAGGTTACCGAGTCCAACTGAAATTGCAGCTCCTGAATCCGATACACCCGCTCCCACGCCGTCCTTGGTTTCTGATCCGTCTGTGTACCAAAGGTGGTCAGCTTTGGTAAGTTGAGTTATATTCCCCTGCCATTCTTTCTCGTTGGAAACAGAACCTGGAACGGTTTTTAAAAGTTATATTTTGGTAGCCTGTGGTCTGTTGGCATATTAAGGATTCGGTTATTACAAAATGCCTTGATTAGCTCTGCACAGTTTCCTGATGCAAGCTATTGAATCTTGTCAAAGTTGCTTTTGCCTCCTTCTCCACCCAGATATGCAGCGGGGGGAGTTTAAGCATTACTTGTCATCATTGCTGACGTTATGACTTTGCATGCTGTTCATTGCACTCTCGCCATGTTTTGCCGAGCAGTGACCTGCTTGGTTGTGGACCACCAAGTTATAGAGCCATAAGTTATCAACGGTCTTAGTACCGTTAGTGTGCCTGAGTAAAAACGCTATTCAATTCAGATGCACTGAACAGAGATGCCGGCTAGGACAACCTGTCAAGCAAACAGTTTAAGAATATTGCTGCACTTTATAGGTTTTATGAGCGTCACTCTCATTCAGAATGCAATTGCCGTTAAAAGCGCTTGCAGCGCCATCTTTCCAGCATCTATGCAACCATCAAATACAACAATTGATAGGTGTCGATCGATAATTTTGCCCGCAATCCATTTAGTAGCGCCAGCTAGCCCTTTCAGCGCTTTATTCTGATTTATTCGAAGACGCGGTCTTGAAAGAGAGCGTAGACGAAATTTTTCTCAGCTAATCACTTCTTAATATTATTTTTATTTATCCGAAAATATTTTTTATGTAAGACCTGAAGAGCAGGCATCCCGGCTCTGTACATCTAAAGAGAGGAGAGGAGCCCCGTTTGCTCGGCAATTTTTGTAAAATAAAGGAGTCTTTAAAAAAAAACACCCTTTTGTTATTAAATTTAATAAGAGCTTTAAATTCGTTTTAAAGCTAAACAAGATGTGAACACGGTTACATAATGTGTTCTAACTAGAAAGGGTAGAGGGTTGCGGATTGAAAGATTTGTTAAGTTTTTAAAGTTATGGGAGGTTAGACTCAGACTTTTCGCAGCTTTATTGAAAGAACAACTAAAATAAGAAAAGACTCATAATCACTGTTTTACGACCTTTTAAGGTAACATTTGTAACGATCTCAAAATTCACTAAAAGTATTAACCAAAATAAATCTTTAATCTCCTTAAGAGTGCTATTTTATTAATATTTTAATGTGGTCGACTAACTACTTGCGCCATCTATGTAACCCCAAACGACTTTATAGGAAAGGATGGTTGAATAATTATGAGACACCTAAAGCTGTTTAGTTTGTTACATTTTTCTTATGATTAAAATTGTTTAAAATACTAAAGTAAAACTTTTAGTTCGGTTTCAAGATTTGTATTATATATTAAATAAAGCAGTCAATTTTGTTCCTAAGATTTTTTAGATAAATCATTGTAACCTTCCGGCTGTTAACCGAAAGGTTGATGGTTCGAGTCCCACGTTGGGCGCCAGTGACATGTTAACCTCACAACTCCATAGAAAAATAAAAAAAAAAAAACACGTTGGTGCGCCATTGACACGAGCTCAAAACGAAAACAGTGCCTTACTTTACTTAACATCAAAATAAATATTTCATTTTCAACAAGGCCACGCCCTGTGAGTTGAGCTCGTGTCACTGGCGCACCAAAGTAGTTTTTTTTTATTTTTCTATGGGGTTGTGAGGTTAACGTGTCACATTTATCGTTAAAGTTGACGGGACTTACTTGGGTTAATTGTGGGTTACATCGGCAACAGCGTATAGGTGTCTCATTTTCTAGTCATTGCGCTTATTTTTCAATACCTGCATGCTATTTCGGCACAATAGACAAGGGATGAAAGTTAAAATAAGTTATTTTTGTCTCCTGCCTCTTAAACCATTGCCTGGGATTTTTCCACTTTTTCTACTTTAAATACTCAATACTTTTGTTTCAATGAACTCCCATCAAAATCGGTTCAGTATTTTTGGCGTGATGCTGGCACAAACAAACAGACAGACAAACAGACAAAATTCTAAAATTTGGATTTTTTTATATTTATATTTAATTTACAAAAATGGTCTCTCTAGAGATTTACTATACAGGGTGAATTCGAAGTAGAGTAATATAGCCATTTACTTGTAGCTTTTCTGCTAGAGCCAATAAAGAGCAAATAATTAACTAATTGGTTTTGCCTTTTTGACTAAGTTCAGCTAGGATCGGGTTACGTCAGTTTCTTGAGACGTCATGACTGTTTGTAGGCTGTCGGTGAAATATATTATATCGATATCAAAATCCGTGAATATTTTGATAATCACTCGAAATTTTGTGTTTTCAAGTTATATTTTTCTGATTTCTGCAACATAACCTGAAATAAATCATTACAAAATTGTACCAAGTCGATTCAACTTAAACCAGTGGAGGGGTTAAGAATAAATAATAAAAAAAAACTTAATTTGAAGTCAAAATGTGGCCATAACCAGGCTCCTCGTCCAAATCGTACCGATCATTTTGAACTTGACCCAAGATTTTACACTCTGTAAAATTCAATAAAATTACTTTGTCACCAAAGTATTAATATTTGACACACAAAAGACAGCATTCTTTTGACCATTTACGCGATCATGTTTTCATGATTTAATAAAACAAGAGTTTTGAAACGGTTAAAATGTAAACGCCCATAAGATCGATTTATAGTTTGCTGAATAATGATACCTTTGCGAATTTATAAAATGCACGTAAATAATAGTTTAGGACTATATTTGTTCTATTTTATAAGTTGAGCCATACGTGGTGTACGACTTAATAATTTAATGTGCATGAGAAAATGGTTTAAAAATAGAAATAAAACAAAAATAGATCAGTTGCATATACTTAAAATAATAATCAAGGAGTAGATTTTAATTTTCATCTACAAAACAAAATACAGATTTATGTATGTCACTCACCAAAAACTATTAATTTTTACTACTATTATTAATTATGAGCTTGAGTTAAGCCTTAGAATGTCAAGATTTCTACTGTTAATCTTTCTGCAAATGATTGCGACACGTAAAAGCGTGGAACATCTAACAAAAACGACTGATTGAGTTCAATATGGCCGCCAGAGAAGGTAACCCAGATTCTAATATTTGTTTGGATTGTTAACCTTTTTTTTTCTTGTAGAGATAAGTGCCTCTGGATGGAAATCCCAGCTCCAATATTAGTCTTATATGGCTTTTTATCAAGTGTAGATCATCTTAAACTCTTCGGTGGAAAACAAATTAAATTTTTGGAAAAAATAGCTACCTTCACTTTCAAATACCCAGCAAACACATCTGTTACATTAACATAGTAAACTGGTCAACATTTGAAGTGGCGCACCCGGATTTTTTCACCCAAATTTGGGTGCAAATTATGGCGGAACTAATGACCCGAACTTGACATTACTTGTTTTCTTTGATAGATCCAGTCGTGCCCTATAAAGCCCATATTTTGAAAAACTTTACTAAGATATAGTTAACTTGCTGGGAGGGGTTAAACACAAAGGTGTCAAAATCGCAAAAGTTTGTATGGCTACCATTTAAAGCATAATTTTTTTTAAAACTTTTTAAATGTCTTAAAATGATTCATGTCAAGAGATGAAAAAAGTGTTTCTCATTTTTTTTTTGTTTTGCCTCTAGTTATTGAGATATCGTTTTTTTTTTATAAAACAGTTTGATTCAAATTTGACAAATTCGCTGAAATTCGGATGAAAGCCACATAAGGGCTCTATAAAACCTTATCTTTCATTAAATTTTAAATGAGCGTAGAGCGGAATGAGAGCTACGTAAGATAAAAAAAATAAAATTTCGGGAAACTCCAATTTGGGCTTTCGCACATCCACCATTTTCCACTGGACGTCAGTTTTTTGTATGGTTTTGCAAAGACTGTTTCTTTTTTAAAACTCTCGTTACTTTCTTGTTTTCCATGATATGTAATTTCCAATAACAGAACTGCAATCTTTGTTGTTTATAAATGCCAACATAATCAGTTGTTATTGCAAAAAAAGTTGGTTCACATTAGGAGTGGATGCGAGGAGTAAGGTGAGGGTGGTAAAGGGGTGGGATTATTTAAAAAAATCATATCAATCAATGGAAAGGTAATTAAATTTTTGATTAGGAAAACGTGTTTAAAATTCTGTGAGGGGTACAGGACGGGGTATTTAGTAAAACACATATTGGCTTTATTAGGGGCTCAATGATTTTTGAATTACCCATATTGCTTGTGATGTGCAATTATAGGTACCTACCCTATTTGCATTTAAATGCAAAAATTTGTTTTAATTTCTTCTTTATCATACATTTTCAGTTCTCACTTTTTTACTGTTTTTTTTTGATAATTTTTTAAATGAAATGAATGATGAAAAAAGTAACCTTACCTGCCTAGCTGTTTAGTAAAATATTTTAATTCTTTTTGCCTTAGGGTTTTGGCAGTAAAGAATTGAAAAAATTCTCCTTCCGCGTTAAACAACGTGATTCTTTTATCTGCTAGGGGTTTTTCCAATCGGCGGATAGTGTATTAATAGCGCTTTTTGAGGCAATCGTGAACTTGGTAACTTTCAAATGCATCATGGTGGGGCAGAAGAACGAATGATCGCGTGATGACAACCAACGTCGTATACGAGTAGTAATAGCAAACTAAACTGTTCCCAGAAGGCTTCACGAAGCGGGATTGAATGCAAGACGTAGCTACGCTTGCCCTCGTTTAAGCCCTCGACCTCGTGAGGGTAGACGTCGTTGGGCAGCAACCCATCTATCATCATCTAAACTGATGGACAACTCAATGGAGGCGTTGCATGTTCTCCTACGCGTCCCGGTTTCGACTTTATGAGTCCGATGGTAGAGTTTTAGTTTGGAGGACGGTGAAAGATTGTAGTGAGGACAACGCACGATCCCATCGTGCAAGGATTGTGAATGACAACAATATCGAGAGAATGGACTGGCCAGCTAGATCTTCTGACGTCCATACGATAGAACACGTTGGGTCACGCATGGCAGACAGTCTTGCAAGACGAAGGCATCAACTTGCAAACCTACAAGAATTGGCTATAGCGCTTCAAGAGGAATGGAATGCTGTTGACCAAAATTTTATTCGTAATTTATTGAATGGTATGCCACGAAGATGTACTGAATTTTAGCGTGCTAGAGTGGGTACAACTCGATATTGAATTTGACCGCCACTGTACACTCGGCGAGTTTACACTACCAGCAAAGTCGACATTGCACATCGGCGAATTGCTGTTGATTTCATGGGGGCCACTTGCATTAGTTACGTCCGTCCCCAAGTTTCACACACACGTTTGATTTTCGAACCTGTCTGTATTCTATTGCCTACTTATCCACAAAAATGTCCATTAATACCACCTAACTCATACTTTACATGCCAATATGTGTTTTTTTTTAAATACCCTTACTCTGTACCCCTGTAAATATAATTACCTTTCCATTCATACCCCACAACCCATACTTTACACATCAATATGTTTTTTCCCATTGCCCCCACTCTTGTATCGCTCAAAAAAATTTAAACAAAAGATTCCAATCAGAAATTGAATTACCTTTCCATTGATACCCCACAACCTATACTTTACATGCCAATGGTTTTTTAAAAAATCCCCCACCCTTTTACCACCCTCACCTTACTCCTCGCATCTACCTTGAATTAAACCCTACTTTTTTGCAATAGCAACTGATTATGTGGGGGAAACAATAAAGATTGCAGTTCTTTCACTGTTTTCTGTCACAAAGTTTTACCATTAGTAACGACAGTTTTAAAAAAAATCAAAAACCGTTTCGAGCAAAAGGGACAGTCTTTGCAAAACCATACAAAAAACTGACGTCCAGTGGAAAATGGTGGATGTATGGAAGCCCAAATCGGAGTTTCACGAAAATTTAATTTTTTTATTTTACGCTCTCATTCCGCTCTAGGCTCTACGGTCATTTAAAATAGAGCCCTTCTGTGGCTTTCATCTGAGCGAATTTGGTGAATTTGAATCAAACTGTGCAGCGCTCATAGACATTCAAAGCAAAAAAGTACTGTTTAATAAAAAAACACGATATCTCAAAAACTAGAGGCAAAACAAACAAAAAAATGAGAAATCACTTTTTTCATCTCTTGACATGGATTTTAAGATATTTAAAAATTTTTAAAAAAAATTAAGTATACTTTAAATGGTAGCCATACAATCTTTTGCGATTTTGATACCCTTGTGTTTAGCCCTTCCCAGCAAGTTAACTACATCTAAAGTCCTACTGGAAATATTAACACGCCAGGACGAATTCGTATCAGGTAACTTGGATTAGTAAGTACCAGTGCGGAACGATGCCTATTTGTGAGTGGTTCAAGGTTGGAAATCAAAGTGTATGATGGTGTTTAATGATGTATAGTGGAGGGTGACCAGTGAAACTACTGATGAGCCCACGCTGGTTACCCAGGGCGAAACATCGTTTAATCATTTCTCTTTTTGCTTTGATCTTTTGTGTGTTCCTTGTGAGATGCTCATCCAAGTTTGAATTGTCGTTATTTCCACCCAAGATCTTTTGATCTTTTGTTTTTTATAGCTTATGTTTCATAATTACATTATATTTACGTAATAAGAAGGGAACTTTGTGCATGGCGTTATGCAGAACATGGAAGTTACTTTTAACCTTGTAACATACATTAGAATTATATAAATATTATATACACAATATGAGTTTAATTTTACATAAATGTTACATTCCAATACGTAACATTTATGTTATAAATTTATATAGTAGTTAAATAAAGAGTACGTTATTTATGTGACTTCAAGTTTACCTTGATGTTACTTGTAAGAGATATAAATATTATGCAGAAAAGATTTGTGGCGTAGAGGGCAAAGGGTGAGGGAATAAATCGGAAAAAAATTTTTCCTCGACCAGGATTTGAACCCGGGACCTCTAGAATACCAGTCTAATGCTCTACCAACTGAGCTACCAAGGAACTGGGGTTTTAACTGGCTATTCGGAAATCCTTTCGTGCGATTCATTTGTTAGTAGTGGGGAGATCTTTAAAGCCTACTGCGGCTTTAAAAACCTAGACATGTTATAAAGACAAGGAGGTACACATTCACGATTTTTAGTTGTACGAAATTTCTATTTATCTATCAACCAACGATACACGACATATAGCGTTTTATTGAAGGTGTCAGATGGCGAATTTCTAACTAATAATTTCAGCCAAATATATTATTATCTCGTTACATAGATCGTTACATACATGCAAGTTAAATAAAAGCTTGCAAAAAGTAACTTCCCACAAAGTTCCCTACTTTTTACGTATATAATATGTAACTAAAATAACGTAAATAATACATGGCAACAAAAAATTGGAAAACATCAGATATCGATTAAGTAGTAACTAGAAAGTAAATCGAAAGTTAAAATTGGAGTAAATATTATGTAAAAAAATACAACTGTTTCTAAGATGAATCGTTGATGTGACCGATATACGATACCTAAAGTTAAAATTTTTAAATTGCGCCCATCGCTTTTATCATGGTTTAAGAAAGATAACAAAATATTTTCTACTTTTAAGAGCATTTAATAGAAGCTTGTTTTTTTAAGTTTTTCTTTTAAATAAAAATTTACTACCGTATCGTGACTTCCGGAGATAGGCAAGAAAAACCGAAATCTTTATTTTCAGTTTTTATTTTTTTGCGCCCTTATTCTTAAAGTTGTGAGAAAACGCTTAAAACTTTCTACAGGCACTTTTTTAGGCTCTACCTAACGAGAGGTTTGTTTTCGAGATTTAACACATGCTTTTTGTCTCCTGCCGTTTGCTTAGTTCATAAAGGATGACAGATATTTTACAACCTCATTTTGACAAGTACCTGACGTTTTGAGTTAATTGGCCATCATCAGCTCAAATTCAAAGATTAAAAAACAAAGAAAAAAACGTATTTTTAAAATATTAGATAAAGTTACTTTGTTATAACAAAATGTCAAAAAAACTGTAATTTTTAAAACGTTTTAAAAAAAGTACTGCAATCGGGTTTCCAAAATATCTTGAGTAAGTTAAAAGCAAGAATTAAATTTGGGCTGATGATGGTCAATAAATCCAAAACGTCAGGTTACTTGTCAAAATAAGGTTACAAAATGTTATCTGTCATCCTTTATAAACCAAACGGAAATATCAAAAAAGGATGTGTCCATAAGAAAAAATTAACTTGACAGTGTTCCTGTCACACTGAAATGACAAATCTCAAAAATGGACCTCTCACTAGGTAGATCTTAAAAAAGTACCTGTAGAAAGTTTTAAGCGCTTTTTGACTGCTTTAAGAATAAGGGCGCAGAAAAATAAAAACTAAAAATAAAGATTTCGGTTTTTTTCGCCTATCTCCGGAACTATCCGGAATTTGTAAACTTTTTTGGTTTTGAGCATAGCGTCAAATTGCGCAACTTTGCCCTAATTTAAACATTTTCGTATCTCCTACCGTTTAGGAGATCCCCATGGTGAACATCGAATATGGAACACCCTATTATTTTTATTTTTTAATATGAGGAAAATACGGAATAAAAACAAATAAACAACAAAAATAGCGTCGCCTCGATTAAAGGCGTATGACGTATGCCGCGAAGCCAGACGAAACTGACCGAAACCCCCCGGATCGATATATTTTTGTGCGTGTGCAAAAGGCTGGAGCCAAGCCAATGTCTTTTGTTTTGGTATTTCCATGGCTGGCTAGCTAATAGATGTTGCTTACAAGTTTGGCCTGGGTGAGGCGTACATTTAAGCTAATACAGCTACATAAGTAAACGTTTACGAAAGCTGACTTAATATAGCTGGAACAATAACACAGCTTCGTATATCTGACAAGTCTTGGCACAGATTCGTATTGCAGCTAATTAATTCACATCATGCGGTTGGCATGCTATAATTGGTTTCGCTGCTAATTTAGTAACTAAGTAGTGTTTATAGCTATCCATATAGCTACCGATAAGAAATTTATTTCGATAGATATATGACGATATGCTGAGCATTACCGATATTTAGTTGGTTGCTGGTGTCACAAAAAATATTTTTAATTTTATGTTTTTACCTTTTTACTTCTCTTGCTAAGGGAAGTAATATAATCACCTAAAAATCGCACTTCGAGATTTGGATGAATCTCCATGAATTTGTTGGTTCCAAATCCAGATAAGCTAATTTTACATAACGATTACTTTACCTTCAAAAAACTTGATTCCTTAAAAAATTTATTTTTTCGTACTTTGTGATACCTTGATGGAAAGCTTATAAAAATCTTCGTTTAATATTTTTAAAATGTTTGACAACATATATAAATAGCAAATAAAAAAAATGCAAATGTGTGCTATTTAATTCAAGTCATTGAGTGAAATATCAAATAAAAAGTGATCCAGGTTACACCTTATTTTCTTAACAAATTTTATCCAAATCGGTGAAGCCGTTTTTGCGGGGTTAATGGACAAAAATCTTAGTTTATTGGCACCAACATTTTTGACAACATGTATATGCGAAGGAAGTTTTGAAGTAAATTTTTACTCAATTTATTTTACCACTGGATACTTATTTTACCAGTGGCGTACGCAAAGAGAGGGGGTTAGGAACTCAAATCCGATTTGGAAATTTCTCCAAAATTCTAAACATATAATAAATCTCTAGAAAAACTTGTTATAGTCGAAATTATACCCATTTGTATGACGTCATTTTTGTTTATCTCTGTTTGGTACATTTCAAACGACACTGACAACAAATTATTCGAAAAAATTGGTGTCGGATTATTGTTCGATTTTTATAAGTAAACATCCTCTATATTTTTACCTGAAATATTCGTCACTGTCATTCGAAAACAACAATTTGTCAGTGTGTGGTCAAAAATATTTTTTAAAGCAACAAATGCCTCGAAAAAAATATAATAGGTTTAATGAGCAAACGCAGCTAATAATTTTAAATATATTAGCTTTTTTTAACTAGAAAAAGACCGAGTCCGCAACGGAACCGCCCTTCAAGTTCAGAATGTAATAGAGCAAACAGCAGAATCAACCAAATTAAGTCCCAAAAAATTGCAAATGTTAAGAAAAATAGGATAAAATCAACCAAAACTTACGCATCCAATATGTCTTCAAAGCAAAACACAGCCAAAACCAAATGATAAACTATGTACAAAATGAAATTCGGGAAATAATTTATTAAATGTAAGTAAAGAATATGTGACGTTGGCAAAAATAAGGCAAAAGTACAGGGAACAAAGATGGATAATCAGTATAGGCTTTAAGTGGAAGAAATCAGACAGTCGAAAATATTTAAAGGACTTAGCAGACATTGTCCGTAAAAGAATAAACTTTTTAAGGATGTACATTGAAAATAAAAATTTAGGTCCAGAAGGTTTTACTCTAGTTTTCATAGACGAGACGTGGATCTTTAGCAAGGGATCAGATGACACCAAGAACACGGATTCAAAAAAAAAGACAGTGAAGGTAAAAATAATCTTGTTATCTTTTTAGAGTTTTGTGGTAAAAATCTGCGCTTAGGAATTAAGCTCCGCCTGTTTTAAATACCTAGAACACTTGTCGAAGGCAAGTTCAAAAGTTAAAAAAAATGTAAAACAAGTTAAAGCGTTCAGGTCAATTGGATGGTTTGCTATGACTCCGAGTATGACTCTCATATTGCCTCAGTGTGAAGTTCTGGGGACCTTTAAAAAAACCGTACCTTTTAAACAACTTGATTGACCCCCACTTGCCACTTGAAAAAAAAATATAAAATGCAATATCAGAGAATCATCAGGTAGTTTATATATTTTTGAAAAATTAATTTTAATTACATTAATACAAATTTAAAATAAGGCATATTTATTCCCTTAGAAAAATTCGTCAATACTGTAAATCCTCTTGACAGTAGCTTGGCTTTTAATTTTTTGCGAAACAATTTAGATGGTTATACATCTTCATTCCATTATAAATGAAAGAGTCTCTAATGAGGCTCAGCCCAGGAATCTGTAAAGGTATATTGCCTATCTGTCTTGCGAAATGAATCTGCTGATGATCTAGAAAATGAGTTTTGCATGAAAGTGTAAGTATTTTATGATTAACAAAAAGTGTCCTGCAGTGAGTTCTAGGACGAGCGTTGCATAAGTTCCTTACAGACCTTTTTTGAAGACTGAAAGGAAAAGATACTGTGCATAAGTTGCCCAGAATGATAGGGCATATCTCAGATGAGATGATAAACATGCTCCCAATTCCCGAGAGGGGATCCTAATTGAGTAGCATCCAGAGGCGAATTTTTTAATTAGTTTTAAAATATGTTCAAGAAACTTCAAGCTGTCATCCAAAATTAAACCAAGAAACTTGGAGTTGTCAAACGAAGTAATAGAGCTATTGCCTCTCGATGTTGTTTACCGTACAGTTAAACCCAATCATGTAAGATAGATTTAGAGAGAGACGATATTAAATTGAAAGGGGCCAGGAGTTTTCGTCCTGATTACCTCATGATACAGATGCATCATCTGCGAAAGCCGAGATGAACCCAGATATGTCAAGTTGAAGAAGATCATTGATGTAAATTAGAAACAAAGTCGGACCTAATACTGAGCCCTGAGGAACGCCACATGAAATACGTTGTTTGCTAGATGACACGCCATTCAAAGACACAAACTGATTATGTTCTGAGAAAAAAGACTCAATCCACCCAGAAGAAATACCATAAGTGCTTTGATAAGTCACAAAATACTGCCGCTGAGGCCTCTCTTCTGTTAATGCTCTGGAATAAGTTTGAAAAAAGTTAAACATTGCATCAGATGTATTCTTATTTTACTGAAATTCATACTGGTGTTGATTTATAATCTTATGTTTTTCTAAAAACGAGGTAAATCGTTTGCGAGCAAGGGTTTCAACTAGTTTTGATATCGTGAAAATAAAATATTTTTAAAAAAAAAATTGAATTTTGGAAATTTTATTTAAACTTAATTAAAAACAAATTCCTGGGTGCACCACTAGCTAAAATATAAGAAAACCTATTCTTCCGTTTAACTTTGATGTGGCCTGGTTCTTGTTTCAAAAAGTACATTTTTATCGAAAATCTTTCCTAATAACACACCAACGCCATTAAATTTTGTTTAGAATGTGCCTTTTCCATCAGCAAAGCACGTTAGCTGATAATTATTCATCTTTTAACGGCGTTTTGTCAAAGGCGGCAACAAAGATCCTATTTAAACATACCCGTGGCGCACACACAAGCGCAAAAAGTGCTATATGTGACATGTGTTCGGAAAGAGACATTAATCATCTTTTAGAAGGCATCGAAATTTAGATGAGCGAATTCGTGAGGAAATAAAGAAATTTGTTTACGAGAAAATTTAAATAAAAAACAGGCTTTTTCCCTTACGAGTGTATCAGGAAGCATATTTTCGAAACCATTGTTTGAAGGTGGTAGACAATTTTGAACTCGATTTACATTTTGTCTCTATTTTTACTTTTCACAACGCTTCGAATGCTTATGCATCTGCAATTGTCATCAGGTGAATACTAACAAAAAACTAAGACTACCTAATCTTATATACTAGCAAGTGTTCAGTGAACCATAAAACTAACCTGTGTTCAGTGAACCATGAAGTTTACACTAGGTTGGCTCCGCCCTTTTACAGTTGAAATCTGTTGCCTCCGAACAGTGTGGGTTTCCAAATATCAGCTGGTTCAGCATACGAGTACTTCTTCTTCTTCTTCTTCAAGTCCCATGCTCTCTTCGAACGTTGGCTATCATCAGCGCGTCTACGACCCGGACCTCTTCTGCCTTCAATTTTGTCTTTTATTATCAATTTTAAAAGTTTATATTTGTCATTTATCAAAATATGTTGATGGTAAGTAAAACTTCTAGATCTTTATTTATTCTAAGCAAAACATTCACATTAGTTACTTTGTCCATCCAACATATCCTTAGTATTCTACGATAAGATCATCAGTGTCCATGATTCCATGCTATAATAGATGATGCTAAAAACATAACACCGAATCACACGAATTCGGAGAGTGTTATTAAGATCACGACTACACAACACAAGATGACCTGGCCTGTTCAATTCGTGCACGAACCCAAGTGTACGAATCCACGCATTCGACTTGCCTCTCATTTACTTCATGCCTCTGATATTCTTTTCCATTTTTTTTTTCCCAACATTTAAGTTAAGCCCGAATTGCGAACTTTTGGGAGCAATTTGATTTTACAACTCTTGCAGGCCTTCCAGCGTGCCTGCTATTATGACAGGGTCATCGTCATATCGCAGGTCGTTGATTTTTATGCCGTTTATGGTCAGACCCTCTTCGCAGTTATGAAGTGCTTTCTCTATTATTTTGTTACTATAGATATTAAACAACAGCGGAAACAATTAATAAACAACCTTGCCGCACACCTCTTCTTATTTGGACCTCTTCGAACAGTTGGTCATCAGCCTTTATTTGAGGAGTCTGATTTCAGTATAGATTAGCGATTATCAACTTCTTTTAGCGATTCTATGAGCTTTTCGTGTTGGACTCGATCAAACGCTTTCTCATAATCTATAAAACAGGTATATACTGGCACCGACACATCCCTAGACCACTGAACTAAAACTTGAATGCCAAACAGAGCCTCTCTTGACCAGAACCCACCACGAAATCCAAAATGCGTGTCGCCCATGCCCATAAAGGATTCGCATTTCCCATAAATTCTTTTATGGATAATCTCTTTCTATACCGCGTGAAATGAGAGGAGAAAGACAAACCGGTATGTTTTCACTGCTTTAGAATTTGACTGGTTTTGAAACTTTTGACCCTACCTTTCACACACTACCCATATATTAGCATATCTGCTTGTCTTTTACGTCTCCCTCTGCACGTTACAGAAAGAGACGGAAGTATTCGTATGGTTTCGAAAATCAGCCCCAGTACCTAAGTATCTACTCCTTTTCTTGGTTATCGACCACCCGAATAGAGGACGCTTGGGTTCTGACCTTCCAATTATAATTTCCAATAGAAAAAAAGTATGTCCTTTATTAATTTCAACAGTTTTTTTTTGTAAGGCGACGATCACGAATGATTTGCCTTAAACTTTTCGCAGTTTACAAATACTCGAAAAATATGGCAAAAAGTAATCTTAAAATCAAACCATTCCACATCAAACAAACTGGAAACTGAAAAATCTCTCATAGATCGAGCCACCTACATCTGCAATACAGAAGAAGCTTTAAATAAAGAAAAGTCATAAAATTTGATCCGATCTTCAAAGGAACGGGTTCTCCAACTGTACCATAAATAAAACTCTTCAGACCATAACAACACGAAGAATGACGTAAATACTGAAAGAAAGTTGACACATAATTCCATGCAACAAAGTAATCTTACAAAAGATAAGAAGAATAGGCAACTGATACATCTTCCGACTGTGTTCCAACCGACCACAAGAAAGTCAATTAACAAAAACAAAACCACAACGCCACGACACACCAATAACTGCATCTACCAGATACCATACGAGTTGTGGGGGTATCTAAATCGGAGAAACCAGCTGACCCATGGAAGTTGGCCTCACAGAACATAAACGCAGAACTCGACCAGGGGACACAACTGGATCGAAAATAGCTCAACATTGTTGAGAAAATCAACATCATATGGAATGGTAAGAGGAAAAAGGGGAAAATCTATTTAGAGGAAGTTCAAGGAAACAGTATTCATACAGAAGAACTAGAATATGATTTCTCAACATCAAGGATATTTGGAAACCCATACTCTGCGGAGGTAACATATTTCAACTGCGAAACTAACCAACTGTAAACTTTATGGTTCACTGAACACAGATTAGGTAGTCTTAGTTTTTGTGTGTATTGACCTGATGACGATTGCAGATACATAAGCATTCAAAACATTATGAAAAAACTTCACACAACAAAATGTAATAAGGCGCACAAAACAAAGGAAAGTCATTCCAACGAAAGCAAAAATGCCTTTAAACTAATGCCCTTTAGACACTTTAGTCCTGGTTGATATCCTTCCTCCTTATTTCAAGCCTAATGCCTTAATTCCTCCAAACATGGGTTTCCTACAACGTTAATATAAAGAATTGCCGGCATTGAACTCAATAGTTGAAAATAAAGCAAGTTTTTAAAATAAAAAGTTTAAGGGTGTTTTTTAAAATTAAAACATCCGCTCTATGTTTTGGGTATTTATGCAAATTTAAAGAAAATTTTAAAAAAGGTTTAATTTTCCAGTCAAAATAGTTTATAAAATTTGAAACAGTTTTTGTTGAGTTTGTATTAATTACTAGGGAGAAAACAAAGCCTTAAAAAAAATGACATAACTAAGGCAAAAATGCGGTGCAAATAGCTAAAACGACCTACTTACTTCAGAGCATTTTTTTTTTAATTTTCCGTGATATTTTTTGCAATGCTTTTTAGAAAAATTATATTTTCATGCATAGTTTAAATTCTAATATTTGATTATTCGTCATAAAAAATTTTAAATAAAGTAAACTTTTTTAGATTTTTGGACAGTTTTTACTAGGTCCTCATAGCAATGTTTGTTGTTACAGAAATATTTTCAAAATCTGGATAAAATTCTTCTAGCAGCTTTAAAAAATCTGTATTTTTTTGATTTCCTGTTTTTGCTCCTTCCGAATTGTTACCATAATTCTTCTACTCTTTTGCCTGTATCTTTTGCCTGTAAATATTCAGCATTTATTTTAAATTATCTTTGAAACAAACAAACAAACAAACTGTAAAGTGATGAATATTTCAGTTAGGGAATGTAGCAATCCTACTTAAATAAGAAGAACTTTTATTTTTATTTCGGTTTATTTCGCACACCTTTATTGAGATCAGTGGCTCCCAAGTGATAAATTTGCTAAATCCCGCTGTGACGGTTTTCTTTTGGTCGTTTCATTTTTGTCACATTAAGTGGAAGTCACTAATCCCACAGAACATTTGTCTCAAATAAATAAAAATGTGTTTTCTGTGCGAGTAGATTACCTATGACGTTAACTTTTTTTGAGGCTTGCTGAAACGATTAAATTAATAACAATCAATCCTTAGTAAGTTTCATGCAGCATGGCATTAGCTTAATGGATGATTCAAAAAAAAATTGGGAAAAAACATGACTTTATTGGTTACCGATGCGAAATAACTTTTTTTCTTAGGGGGTGCATTTTTTTAGATATCAAAAATTAAATTACTAAAGGAAAAATATAGTCGTTGTTGATTTATAGTATAATATATAATACTTTGCCTCTCTCTACTATCTGATAATAGTTATTTACATACAAACAGGAGAAAAGTACCATTTGCCAAATAAAAATTCAAAGTAATATGATAAATTAATGAGGAATATAGCTCTCCACAAATCATTATTCCTGCGCAATAGAGACAGGTAAACTAAATCAAACTCCCTAGAGAGGTAAAGTGCCATTTTTCTCCCTCGTTGGCGGGAAGAAAGGGAGGGGAAGTGAAAGTAAACAAAACTTTTGTCAGAAGGTAAAGTAAGCAAAGTTCCCTAGTAAGGTAAAGTGTCATTTTTAGTGGAAACATTAGGGTGATTTTGATATAACTTTATTCTGGGCAGGCGCAGTAGTGTCTGTCAAGCTGTTACCTTTCTTAAAGGTAACCACAGGCGCTAACTAGTGCCTAATAATGACTACGTTTACCGTTAGAAAGCCAACTAAACAAACTTCGCGTAATTCTGTGGGTAGGAGATTGGAAGGTTAGAAAATTTGTTTTGTTGGACGAGAATTTGATAATTTTTGATTTGCACTTTGTTTTTATGTGATAGTAGTAGTGGGGGGGGGTTGGTAAGGTTATGTTTACCGCCGAACGTTATTTTTGGGTACATTCAGGACCGGTTTTCCAATAGCGGGTTACCAGAGAGTTCAATATTTTTCTGGGTTAACCCTGGGGTAAGGTAACTTACTCTTGCCTTGAAGCCAGGATCACCCTGGAGTTAACTTTACTCCGCATTTTAAAGATTTTTATAAGGTTATGTTGCATGAGTTTACGTTAACGTTAGTAGAAGTAGCATAGGGGCCGCCGTGGGCCTGGCAATTAGGCCTCTTCATGGGCCCTTTCTGCCATACTCCTTCCTTACCCCTATGCCCCTACTTCCGCTGCACTTCTCTCTCCGGGCCTCCCTGTCTTCTTTACGAAATGTATGCAGTATGTCGGCCCATTTGAGCGAGTGCAGCTCTTCTTCCTCTCTCGTGGGAAATCGCCACTTCAGCTGCCTTGATTTGGCATATGCATCACATTCTGCTATCAAGTGCTGCGCTGATTCCTCTTCGAGCCCACAAGCGGGACATTCGGGATCTCCTGCTACTCTTATTTGCGTCAGATATTTGTTCAGCCGATTGTGCCCAGTCAGCATACCTGTCAGCATTCCAAAGTCCTTTCGGGTCTTGCCTAAGAGCCATTTAGTTTTGGCTGAATTCGGAACATCCACGAATAGCTTGGACTGTCTGCACTTTGACTGTTGCCTCCAGGACGTCTTCAGTTCATTGGTCGCCCATTTGTTGAGCTCACTCTGTACCTGTTTCCTTGTTATTCCCAGACGAGGTTCCAATGTTTTGGGTTTCGGCCCCTGGTCTGGCAAGTTCGTCTGCTTTCTCGGTCCCTGGTATTCCCTCATGACCTGGGACCCACATCAGTGTCACCCTTTTGTCTTGAGCCAGTGTTTGCAGTGCTTCAGCGCACTCCTCCACTTTGAGGGCAGCCTGACTGTCAAAGCATATGTATCCTCTTGCCATTTATGACCTCGGGTAGGGTTGCTGCCATGATAATGGTATACACCTTCGCCTGAAACACCGTAGCGTGTTCTCCAAGTGGAACGTTAACAAAAGCACTATTTTTAACCTCTTGCAGTTACCTTTACTAACGGTAAAGGGTAACAAAATTTGCGTTTAACCCGACTGACCAAAATCACCCTATTATTTTTGCTATTTTCGTTATTTTTTTGTTAATATAATTTTAAATTTAAAATTCGCAGTTTTTATTATTTTTTTTTTATAATTTTGGGGTCATTCGTAAAAACTCCACACAAAACTTCGATCATTCGTAAACATACTATTTTCTTTTTATAGTATGGAGCAACTGTGCTGAACTACCGCCCATCAATCTTTACATGAAAACCATTTGAAAACCGTCAAATTTTCTATTTTATCTTTTCTATGAGCGATCACCCTTCATTTTTGGGGTGCGTCTTTGACATGAAGAGAGGGTTGATTTTTTTATAGCGGTCTTAAATGTATCACGTGTGCGCGTTCGACACAAAAAAAGGGTGCGTTGCACGTTGGTACAAAACGGCACGAGATTTCTATTTTGATTTTAAATATATATTATTTATATTAATAAGTTTGGGAAGGAGCTGGAAGGGTGTGATATTGACATTCCGTGCCATGGACTTTGAAAGTGAGACATTTTGTGGGTTAAGGTACAAGTAATGCCTAGTTTATTTTAGGGGTGGCGGTCTAAAGGCCCAGTTACTCATTTGATAAACATAAATTTAGTGCTAATTCTGTATGTCTGTAGTTTTTTTTTCCTTAGCAAAAAAAGGAGATAGTCATAAAGAATTAGCACTTAATTTACGCTTATGAAATGAGTAAATAGGGTCTAAGACTACTAATCACAGAAAATAGCGCCACAAATAACCACAAAAATGCAAACTTTTCGGCGATGCCGAGTTGTGCAAAAGCAGTTTTTATGTGCATTTTTCTACTAGTTTCTTCATCAAATCGAATAAATTTTACTTTTAAACGACCCCAATGCGTTTAAAAAGCTCTAAAAGAGAAATTATGTTGTAGTTGAAGTACACTTGATTTCAAAAATAAACTCATACATGTATTTTTTCCTATGCCACAATATTTAGCTTTCCATTAGTGTATACTATTATAAGGCACCATCAGCTTAGTATGCTTGACAGCTTAAAATTCAGTGTGACATCCTTAAAAATGCCACAGATATCAACATTTACAAAAGTTCAGATTATCACTCGAGTTATAGAAGACGGCTGGTCTATAAAAAGAGCGGTCACCCATTTTGGAGTTGATAAAATGACGATAACGCGATGGAAAAAGCGCTGGATTGAAAATAATTCCACGGATAGAAAAGATGGATCAGGACGACCAAAAGTAAGTTCTGAAGTGCAAGATGAGAGACTTATTGACCATCTCAGATAAAATTCTTTTTTAACGTCGGTTGAAGCAGCTAATGTAACATTATTTCTGGGTTCTTTAGTAACAGTAAATAGAAGAGTGACGAAATCAGAAGTCTCTTGTCGAGTTGCTGCAACGAAGCCTTTTCTAACAGAAGAACAAAAACAGGCCAGAGTGACTTTTGCACTAAACAACGTTCTTCGTGATAATGACTTCTGGTAGAGGGTGGTTTTCACTGACGAAAAAATTTTTCAATCATCTTCAAGCAGCGGGAGAATTTTAGTTTATCGTCCACCAAATTCTAGATTTCAACCCGAATATACAAACCAAATTAAAAAAGCTGGACATTTTTCTGTAAACATGTGGGGCTGGTTTAGTGCTAGAGGTTTGGGTTTTTTTTTGGAGAATCGAAGGAAGATTCAATAGTGAACGATATCTTGAAATCCTTGAAAACGTTATGCTGCTATCTGTACAGGCTTTACATGAAAATAATGACTTCGTTTATCAGCAGGACAACTGTCCAGTACACACGGCTAATGTTGTTCGCCAATGGTTTCAGAATAATAATATAGAAACACTTCCTTGGCCAGCCAACAGCCCTGATCTTAACCCAATGAAAAATATATGGGGTCGAATCTTTAAAATAATAACCAAAGAAATTGGAGACCACAAAATGCTGAAGAGTTAAGCGATGCTAATTATCGCGCATTGGATCAGCTCTCAGAAGACCATCAGTATTTTCAAAATTTAACCTTTTCAATGCCCAGACGTTTGCAGCTTGTAATAGAGAAAAATGGTAATTCTATTATATACTAAATTATTTATTTTAGTCCTTTTATAAGTTAAAATAATTAGTATTAATTTTATCATCGTTTTTGTCCTAATCCAAGTTTCCTATTCGTCGAATTGTTTTCAATCTATCACTGTTTCCATCGTATTATTGTTATTTTATCAACTCCAAAATGGGTTACCGCCCTCTTTATAGAACAACTTTCGTCCTTTACTCGAGTGATAATTTGATATTGTTCAATAAAGACTTTACTAAAACATTATTTTTGCTGATTTTTGAGTATTATGCAAAATTTAAAATAAAAATAAGGTTGCCTTTAATTTAAGTAAAACAGTATTTTCAGTTTTAGAGACCTTTTTTAAACAATATGACAAATTGTCGTACTTTTGAAGTTTTTAAGCATTTTAGCTGGTAGTCCGTATATTTTATACACTTTTAGAAAGGTCAATTTTGTGACTGAATTTATGCGTTTTTTTGAAATCAAGTGTACATTTAAAGTAATATAAGATCCTTTCAATTTATTTTTTATGGTACATCGGGCAACGTTGATAGTTTTGCGCAGTTGATTTTTTGCCTTTGGTTTGGCCCAAACAGTGCCAAGGCCAACCGCGATTTTGAATTATCTTCTTTGTTTTTCATAGTTGTTTTAGGCCATTATAGTATCTCATATACTTTGTCTATACGGGCCTCTCAAAGCACTTTTATATAAGGACGGTTTAAAAATGTTGTCGTATAAACACCACTAAAACCGTTTTAAGTACTAAACCGAATTTATATTTATTTATATTTATTTTAAAGCGAAAAAAGAAATTAAGAGTAAAACCCATTTTAGGGTCGTTATAGACACGCTTTAGCGCATATCTATCAACCTAAAGAAATACTCAACTCTGGTTTTCCAAAAAACTTGTTGTTAACTAAGTTGTTTTGTTTGTCTTTTCTTTAAACTGTCGTATTTAATGACATATAATTACGTACGTAGAAACCCTCCGAGAAAGCGATTTAATTTAAAACCGTCCTTATATAAAAGCGCTTTTAGGTGCGTATAAACGTAGTAATAGTTTTATGGTTGTGACGTAATGATAACTTAATAGGCACCTATATTATAGGAATTCAATTCCCGATTAACTATCAAATAATATGCTAAATTTTATAATATTGCTTGGGCAATACCTGTTGGTGCTTTACTAGATTTACACGATATTATCATCATCTTTAGAGGCACTTAAACAAGCCCTAAAACATGCTCTAAATACCTTTAAGAGGCAATGGTTACAAGCCTTTTATGGGCCATAACTTTTTCAGTTTTGCGATCCCAATAAACTTTAATTTTTCACGGTGGAGTTAAGTTAAACCGCGATAAAGGCGCACCTGAGTGCCCCAGATTCCTTGCAATTACGTAATACATTGCGGGATAAATATATTTGAAAAAATTTTAAAGCAAAGGGTCTTTTTGGCAATCAATTTTTGGTCACTGCAATCACCACTGCAGCACTTTTTGCAACCGATATAGCTTTTTCAGTTAACCTATTTAGTAGTAGTAGTAGTAACTAGGGGGCGGCCCAAGACCTGGCAAGTAGGCCCAATCGGCCCCTTTTTACCGTACCCCAGCCCAGCCCCCTAATCCATCACCTGTACCGCTTGAACGGTAGTGGGCTCTCCGGTCCTTCCTTTGGCCCACTTGAGAGCTCGTAGGTATGCATCGCACTCTGCAACGAGGTGCCGGGATGTCTCCTTCGCCCTCCCGCAGGCATGGCAGTTAGAGTCATTCCCGTTCCCGATGCGAGTCAGATGCTTACTGAGTCGGTTATGGCCGGTCAGTGCATCGTTAGCCCATTTAATGAGTCGACTTTGCAGCTGTCTACTTGTTATACCTGAGAGTGGTTCCGGCCCCACGTATTGAGTGCTGGCCCCGATCCGAGCGAGTCCATCCGCCTTTCTCGTGTGTCCCGGCACCCACATCACTGTAACTCTTTTGTCTTGACTCAAGGCTTCCAGTGCTTCTACCCACTCTTCCACCAGAGTATTGGTAATTTTGGCGCACTGAGTGCCTTTAGGGCCGCTTGGCTGTCGGAGCATATGTACACATGTTCCTCCGGACCATTGCGAACCTTTTCTAGTGTTGCCGCCATTATAATGGCGTATACCTCGGCTTGAAAGACCGTAGCTTGCTCTCCGAGTGGGTAGCTCATCCGAACTTCTTCTCGGTCTTGCACGTAGACCCCTGCGCCTGTTGTCTGCCTCTCCGATAGCTTGGAGCCAACGGTTAACCTAATTTAAAAAAAAAGTGGTACAAAAACAAAAATAGATTTAAGGAGCGGGGCTTTGTTCCTCGAAGCAAGCCTAAAGAACCCGACGGCTAAAATTACTGTGTTTTAGCTGAAAATGTTTTTCTCTAACTATTTTATAGTATAGTAGAATAGTACTTTTGAGCAAAGTTCAATAAATACTTTTGCTTTTAATACCCGTATGGTCATCAAAATGGGTTGCGCTTACATTATGATAGCAAAAAGTATTACAAAAACTAAGCAAGCTAATTTGCAACCAAAAAGGTGCTGACAAAACGTTTTCACAGCTTTACTTTGGTCATAAATTCTAAGGTGTACAATGTGTGTTAAAAGAGGTCAGGTATAGACAATAGACACGTAAAATTGCACAATCTCAGTGCGCATGCTCAGAACGGACACGTCGTACAACAGCGACTACGTATCACCTATCTTTACGACCGCCCTTGCAGTATTGGTACGCAGCTAGCGAATCTCAACCATTTTGCCCACATTGCCCTCTCACATTTGTCGACAAGGAAGTGCATCAAGCCCTGAACAAGAAGTCGTTTCATTACGTCGTACGTTGTAAGCCCAACTTTTACTCTTTTTTTCAACGAAGCTTTCTCAAACGCATCAAAGATACGCTAACAACAAGGAAATCCTGGGGCGCGTTCAGGGGCGGCTGGAGCCAAACCAAAAACGATTTTAGCCCTTCCACTCAAAATTTCAAAAATAGCATTCACATTGCCGAACCAGCTTTGAACGCGCAAAGCCGACTGTCGTATCTTTAGTATTTTTGCTAGGCACGGACAGTCTGTTTAAAAAGGAAAAGGACTGTCGGCACTTTAAGCCACGGCCCTTTGACAGCTTTTTCGAAACAGATACCCTCTCTCTACCTTCTGTCCGCAAAATAAACGCATTCTCCTCACAATCCACAAGTGTGTCGCCTACAAAATTCATTGTATGCAAGAAAAAATGGAGAAACGTGTTGTACTTTTCATTTTAAAATGATTTTCTGAATTTTCTTCAATTTGTTAGGTTATTCCTCTTACGCGCTAAAATAAAGGCATTCAACAAAAACTCGAGAGAGCAGTGTTGTCAGAGATGGTCTTGTTGGCATTTAAAAATAATTTGAAACTTTTTTAACCGAGTATAAGCGAAGTACCCAGTTTTACTAGCTTTTCGACGCCCAAACTAAAAGCAATAAAATCTCAACTTTTTAATTACCAACTTAAATAGCACTTAAAAGATTGTGTACGTGTGTGCACAGAAATCCCGCAAGCATTATAATAGCGAAAACAGATATAAGGAAAATTGTATACGAGCCAGAGATAGTCGAGGGTGGGAAGAATACTATTGTACTACTACAGAGCATTTGTTAACTCAGAATAGAAAGTATGAAAACACATTTTGGCCCCTGTTGCCCTCTAGGGGTCACATATGTAATTTTTTATGAGACGCGAGGGTACGTTGCCGGAAAGGCAACATATGTGCCAAATTACATTGCTCTAGCGCAAACCATCTGAATTTAAGAAAAAAAAAATGACACCCTAACCCTATTTTTTTGACTGTAGCATTTTTGGGGCTGTTAACAGGCAGTGTTGGTGGGTTTATTAGTAATCGATTAAAATAAGTTTCGTAAAATCTTCATCAAAAGGACCACGGACGCCAAATTTTCTACTAATATCTGAAGTTCTTCTAAAGCAACCAAATCAATTTGATGACTATTGACAACAAATTTGACGTGTGCAGTGTTGCCAGTGACCCGTCTGTCGAAGCGATCTTTTTGAAAATCGATATTTTTAGAGAGAAATCGTTATCTCTTCCGAGAAATTCTTACTGCTTATTTTTAATTAGAGAATTGTCTGAGTGAAAGTTTGGAACTTATGGGGCATAATATTAGTAGAATAGGGGTCCCATAAAATAGAGAAAAGTACTTTGGCAACATCGTATTTTGTAGAAATAAAACTTTGGAGAGAAAAAAAAACAGAGAAACCGTAAAACGTAGAAATTGGTAAGGCGAAAATCTGTTCTCTGCCTGACAGCTGTTTGCATGCGAGCTTAGAATAAGGAAGGGCGTAGGCAAGACATTTTTTATTTTTATTTCTTTATGCTAAATTTAAAGTAGTGGTGGGTTGGTTTGGGTTTAAGTGTTTGGGATTAACCTGGGTTGGCTTAAGTTTAATTGGGACAAGTCGGGTTGGTTTAGAAAAAAAAATAACTTTTGATCTACGCCATTTCATATTCTAAGGGCACATACAAACAGCTGTCAGGCACAGAACAGATTTTCGCCTTACCAATTTTTACGCTTTACGGTTTCTCTGTTTTATGATTTCGTCGATGTGCATTTCTCCAAAGTTCGATTTCTACAAAGTACAGTTTCTCCATTGTTCATTTCTTTGAAATACCTTTGTCTAATGTATTTTTTCTACAAAATATAGGAACTTGTAGAATACTATAGGGTGGGTCAAGAAATCTTGCAAAGCAAATGCACAAACTGCGATTTTTTTTGCAAATGACAATGACGAGTCAAAAACCACTTATTTCAGAGGTCTACAGTTTTCCTATCTCTTAACCGATTTAATTAAGTAATGCCCTGGTATAGAAAGCATACATAAGGCTTTAGTCGTAATGACTAGACTTTCTCCAGTGCCGCGCATATTTTTTTTGCAGGGGGGTGAAAATTGTTCGATATTCAAAACGGTCCGCCATCTTGGATTTTTGCGAAATGTCAAATTTTGAAACGGATCGGAGAAGCTTCATGTCTTGCCTTTCCAAAAAGTCAAAACCTTTTAAAATCGACCGATTTTATCAAAAGTTATAGCAAATTCAAAAAAGTGCAAGATTTTTTGGACCATCCTTTATAATATTTTTATTTGTAGTATTATATTTACAAAAAATAAGGTAAAGGGTATGCAACCAACTGTACCTTTTAATTTTTGTGTTGTTTATGCAAATCTAAGTTAGAATTATAGGAAAAGAACTCGGTAAAGAAACAGGGTTGTATTGTGTGGAAAGTGAGAGAAGGAGAGAAATTTAAAAAATACTGTAATTAAAAGAGGTTCAAATATTCTACCTACCTTGGTTTTTCACTTTTAAAAGGCACATTTGACTAAATTCTAAATAAAAAAGATAAAAGTCAGCATATCGCCTGGTGCAGTGACCCTATTAATAAAACAGCTCATCCTAGCACATACACAAGATGTGATATTGCCAGCGTGTAACTTCTTTCCCTAAATTGTACAATAAGCTCGTAGGTGTGCTTTCTACCCATCATACTTCTAGCATCTCTGTTAGTACCAACGCTAATTATCGGGTTTAGACGATGTTTAAAATTAAATTTCAACACTTTTATGAAGAATCCGCTTGGAAATTACTAAACTAAATCTTAATGCTTTTAACGTTAACTTATTAACAAAAACAAACACTGTAATGGGTTATTTCAATGTTGGTTTGTTTACGGTTTAAAAGATTCATTAATTTGCTCTAGGTATACTACAACTTTAATACTGTTTGAAAATTAAAGTTTAACTTCTTACATTACTATAATTTTCCCACGAGCGTGAAATAGTTTTACCGCACGTTGTGCTGAAATAGTACTTTTCACAACTAGTGACTAAAATAGTGCTTTTTTTTACAAGCGTTGGTTTAAATAACGAGGGCAGCGAGGTATTTAAAAACGCGAGTAAAAAAAGTACAGTTTAGCCGCGAGTTGTTACCACTATTTTTTTTAATGCCTTTATAAAAAAAATCCAAGAAAAACTGGAAAATACTTTTAAAAATTTCAAACGAAGAGCACTTTCTCGCAACATACCATCTTTACACTATAAATCAACGTGGCTGCTAAATGAAATAACAATGGTTTCCATAGCGATATGCCTTTTTACCCGATGATTTTCATTGTTGGGACATTTTAATCTTTGAGAGTTTGATATTTTGACGATGTTTTTAAATGATTGTTTCGTAAATACTGTTTTGGTGAAAACTGGCGGAAATGGCTTAATTTTTAGACAAGAATAATTAGATTTTTTCAATATTTTTATTTTCCACTATTTCTCTTTAACTTTGGGTAGAAAACGGACCAAAATCTTTTTTTGCACCCGTGATCAAAAAAAAAGTTTTTTTACATCTGTAACCAAAAAAGCCATGCTTTAGTTATCTGCAGACAGTTACTAAAATCATGTTTTTGATGAAGGTATTAAAAAAAAATTTTTTTGCATCAGTAACCAAAAAAGTCATGCTTTAGTTATCTGCAGACAGTTAATAAAATCATGTTTTGGATGAAGGTATAAAAAAAGTCTTTTCATGCTGGCAAGAAAACTTCACGCACATAAAAATTTTTTCGTGCACGCAAAAATTTTTCATTGGGCAAATTTTTTTGTACAAAAACATGCAAAACAGGATGTTTTTAATTTTCCTCAAGTTTCTTTTCCAAACTTTGACCGACGATACACGTCCTAAATTTTATTTTAGCCTCTGATCCCCACAATTTAAATTCAAAACATTACCTAAGCCTATACACCACAGTGTCTCAGTAATACCACCCTCACAATAAACTTGCTCTATAAGCTCTCCGAAAACTTAGAGCTAAGGCCCTGAGTCAATAAAGTTTTATTATTTTATGGTCGCGTAAGATTATAAGGGTGGGGCGGTAAATTACGTAGAGACAGGGCCCTCCTAACTGCGAGGTAGAAGTTATTTCGTTTATTTCTAGCTAAAGATACTAGATAGTTATTGGTCGTACTAAATACGCTTGACGACTAACGCTATTTGACACTGTTGACATTTGAACTTCATATACAGGTTGTTTCACAATTATCTATAAAAATGAAAGGCAATAAGTAAAAATCGCCACTTTTCAGATTTATGAGATTTTCTGTCGTTGGCACGACCAAAAACTATATCTACTCTATAGCTCAATTTTAAGCTAAAGTGGTGGGTTATGAACTCACACAACAAATTTTCGAATACTATCGTGACCATCTGACAACACTGCTAATTCTGGAATAGCATCTTTTCCTGGCAAAAACAAAAATGAGCAAACACAACAAAATGGAAAAAGGAATCAAATTTTTTTTTTAAAGTTAAGTTAAATGATATCCCGTAAAATAGCAGAAAATAAAGGAAGATAGAGAGGAAGAAATACAGACTTTAACATAGATAAAGCAGAGATACCGTTGCTCGGTCTATATTTGCTTTAAAACATCCTGTATAATATAGCTCCCTTTTGGAGATCGTCCGCAAGTTTGCACAATGCGTCGCGACGCGCCCTGTGCTTTTGTCTCTTTTAAGCCCTTAAGATCTTTATCCCTGCACAAATTCTGTACACACCACTCGTATGTTTACATTAAGGGTGATTTTATACTTTGCAGTATTTTGTTTTGCCCGCGAGGATACATAGAGGGACGGAAATGACGGTTTAGTTACGTTGTTGAAGTTACACTTTTAGATATAATGCAATCAAGCTCACAAATACGTGCTATAGTGGCAACATTGCAAAATATTAAAGATTGTCCTACCCAACCACGTATTATAACTAATGGTAGTTTTCGACTTGGATCTTTCACGTTTCTATAGTTTCTTATCGATTTCAACACGTTTTTAGAAACCCGGAAAAATTAGGCTTTTAAATAAAAAGCAACAAAATTATCATTACGGTTACCTATGGTCCTCTTCTATATATTGTCCTAGAAAAAGAGGCTATGAAAGCAACATACAGAATCATAGTCAACCAATGGGGTGGCAGGGCAAGTCAAGTAGTACCAAACTGTTTATAGGACTGCTACCGGATCTAATTCCCGCAGCAGTAAACAGCAAAAAGCTATACAACACTATTCTCGCAGATAGGGAGGACTGGTAGTCCAACAGAATAAGTTTCTCAAGTGAAGATAGCTGGTGGTACAATGACGGATCCAAAATGCCTTCAGGCATTGGATCGGGAGCTTATTCTAGCCGAGAAAATGTCAGGATTATAGTCTTGAACAGATGGCTACAAGCTTCCAGGCGGAACTCTTCGCCATTGAAATAAGCGCACGATGGATGATAGATCATAACTGGCGCAATAAAAATACTCTCTCAAGCGGCCTTTAAGGCTCTTGAATCCTATAGGTGCTTATCGAGAAACGTTAAGAGCTTCAATTTTGGCGGGCACTCGTTGTGAGCGATTTTGCTTTCCTGCCTTATACGAGGAGAACAAACTGACGAAAAACGCTCACGAACAAAGTCATTAGTGCCCAAATAGACAGAATAGTGACATAAAACTGAGATTTCCTTCAATCAAGTGCGTTTCTGATTCCCGGGAGCATTCCTTTCCCCGAAATTGAAGAATACGGTCCCAGGATACACTAAATACCCTTAAGCGAATAAATACTGTGTCGCTGTTATAGATTCCGGGACATTATGGGCATCAGGCATCGAGGAAATGAGACTGCCGACCAGCTGGTGCGCGAAGCCGCATCCGCCGTCCTGGTTGGCACCGAACCAGCCTTTGAAATAGCATACAACACGATCAACACTGCTCTCTCAAACTGAATGGAGAATAAGTTCCACCAATACTGAAGAGAATTGCTTGGACTGGCACAGTCCAAAAAGTTCATTACAGAACCCTGCAGGAAGGGGGCCGGGAAACTCATTGAGCTCACCAGGCAGGAGATTCAGTTGATCTATACAGGGTGTTTGAAATTCCTAAACGGTAGGAGATACGAAAATGTTTAAATTATGGTAAAGTTGCGAAATTTGATTCTTTGCTGAAAACTAATAAAACAAAGTTTACAAATTCCGGATAGTTTCGGAGATAGCCGGAGAAAACCGAAATCTTCATTTTTAGTTTTTAGTTTTGTGCGCCCTTATTCTTAAAGCTGCCAGGAAACGCTTAAAACTTTCTACGGGCACTTTTTTTAGGATCTACCTAGTGAGGGGTCGGTTTTTGAGACTTGACATTTCAGTGTGGCAGGAGCACTGTCAAGTTCATTTTTTATTATGGACACATCCTTTTTTAACTAATATTTTAAATTTTTGTTTCTTTGTTCTTTAATCTTTGAATTTGAGCTGATGATGGTCAAATAACTCAAAACGTACTTGTCAAAATTCAATATCTGTTATCGTTTACGAACCAAACGGCCGGCAGGAGAAAAAAAGCATGCATCCATAAGAAAAAATGAACTTGACAGTGCTCCTGTCACACTGAAATGTCAAATCTTGAAAACGGAATCTCCATTAGGTAGATTTAAAAAAAGTACCTGTAGAAAGTTTTAAGCGTTTTTTGACAGCTTTAAAAATAAGGGCGCAGAAAAATAAGAACTAAAAATAATGAATTCGGTTTTTTTCTCCGGAACTACCCGGAATTTGTACACTTTCTGAGCATCGAATTTGAAACACCGTGTATATTTAAGCCATGATTTTTTTATTTTTTAAACAACAGAAAACGACAGGAAAATTTTCGGGGAACCGCCTATTATTTTTGTCAGAAGTTTCCAAACGTGGTGCTGTCATTGAATATTGTCTAAAGACCCTGCTTTCTAAAAATATACGTTAACCAAAAAACTTTGTTTTTTCTAAGGAAATCCAATAATATTACTCCAATTAATGAATGAAGAATAATCTGTTATAATAGTGCTGTAAAAATTTTAAAGCTCTCCTAAGATATCATAAATTTTATCCTTTGAGAGACAAACAAACAACAAAAAAGTGTGGAAAACGCCAAGAAAAATATGGAATTATGACAATTACAAGAGTATACATTTGTTTAACATATAGTGTGACGATATCGACATGTAAAAAAAGTATTGAATAATATAATGAATAAATATAATAAATAATGAATTTTTTTTTAATAAAAGTAGAGCAAAAAAGTTAACAAAAACAAAAAGGCGAAAAACCACATTAACTGTGGCGGAATCTCCTCAACCTGTTAAAATCAAAAAAGCACTTTTAAGGCGTAGTCAGCGGGACAATTTTTTTTTAAATAACCCAACCAATTAACTAATCAATACGTTTATACGCGAGTAAAACCGGTTTTATATAAGGACGGTTTTAAATAAAATCGCTTTCTTCGAGAGTTTAAACATCATTAAATGTCATTAAACGTCAGTTTAAACATAAAACAAATAAGTTAACTTGGCAAGAAGTAAAACTCTCAGTCTTCTCCACAAATTTTATCTTTAATTTTTAAATTTTAGAACATGTTTCGGATTTAAGAAAATCCATCCTCAGCTAAAACAATAACACTGTATGAAAATTCAGCTTGCTAAACATATGGCAAAAGAGTGTAAAGTTATAGAATTTAATTTTAAAGTTACATAAACCTACCTTAAAAAGTGAAAACCAGCGCTCTCGTACCACCTTAATCTGAGGTGGTACGTTGAGATGGTATGAGATGCTTGTCCATATATATCCACCAAACGCGAAAATTCTCTGATTAAGCTTTAATCATGATAAATATTTTTTAGTCGACCTACAAAAATCCGCCAAAACGCTTATATTCCACGGTTTCAACCTGTTTCTTTATAAGCGCATGGTACAGTGGATAAAGCATTGGTCTATCAACCTGTAGGTTTTCGGTTCGAACCCCGTCGGCGCGTCGCACTTTTTTTTATTATTTGTTTTAATTTTTTTGCTTACGGTGTATTGTGATAGGACATGGTTTTTAGAGCACAAAAATATATTTTTTATTTTATTTAAAGCTATATCTTAGGAGTTATACTGGTTTTGCGCTATTATAGATTTAGCACATGCCATTCATCTGATAAGAATATCTATTAGCACATCCTAAGAACCTGCATAGCATGTGATTAGGGCGGAACGTAATCTATTCTTAGCACATGCTTAGTATGTTGCAATGTCAATACAGAACATCCTTAGCATATCCTTTTTTTTCTTGAGGATATTCTATGCACATGCTAAGGATGACAAATTGCTATGTGTGAATGCGCTAAAAGTAGCGACCTTAAAATCGGTTTCAAAGCGATAAGCTGCTTTCTTAAGTCGCTTTAAAATAAAATCGACTTAGTGGTTAAAACGGTTTTGGTGTTGAGTATACGAATTTTTTAAAATCATCCGTATAAACAAACTAAATGAGTAATAATGTAATAATCCTTTATAATGGTGTTGTTACAATTTTAAAGCTCCTACCTACAAAAATCCGCTAAAACGCTTATATTCAACGGTTTCAACCTGTTTCTTTATAAGCACATGGTACAGTGGATAAAGCATTGGTCTATCAACCTGTAGGTTTTCGGTTCGAACCCCGTCGTCGGGGGGTATTGTGATAGGACATGGTTTTTAGAGCACAAAAATATATTTTTTATTTTATTTAAAGCCATATCTTAGGAGTTATACTGGTTTTGCGCTATTATAGATTTAGCACATGCCATTCATCTGATAAGAATATCTATTAGCACATCCTAAGAACCTGCATAACATGTGATTAGGGCGGAACATAATCTATTCTTAGCACATGCTTAGGATGTTGCAATGTCAATACAGAACATCCTTAGCATATCCTTTTTTTCTTGAGGATATTCTATGCACATGCTAAGGATGACAAATTGCTATGTGGGAATGCGCTAAAGGGTTTTTCAAGTGTTTATAGCGACCTTAAAATCGGTTTCAAAGCGATAAGCTGCTTTCTTAAGTCGCTTTAAAATAAAATCGATTTAGTGGTTAAAACGGTTTTGGTGTTGTTTATACGAATTTTTTAAAATCATCCGTATAAACAAACTAAATGAGTAATAATGTAATAATCCTTTATAATAGTGTTGTTACAATTTTAAAGCTCTCTAAAAAAAGCCGTTAAATTAGCCATTAAATTTCGAATTTGAGAGCGCAACAAACAACAGAAAAGTGTGGAAACTGCCAAAGAAAATATGGAATTATGAAGATTATAAGAGTATACATCTGTTTAACATATAGTGTAATGATACCGACATATAAAAAAAGTATTATATTTCCTGACAAAAATTAGATTTTGTTTTTTTTTGTCTTTTTGTTTTCGTTAATTTTCATTTTAAAATTTTCAGACTGTCCTTATATAGGTATTATAAAAGTAATCAAAATAGTCAAGAAAAAAGTCTGAGTTTTACTGACACACCTGATATACCCAATGAATTCAATACATTGCGTTCCGGTCGGTACAGTATCATACTATTGCATTAAATTTCCCCAAAAATTAGTTGGCCGACTGCCAGCAGTAGTGTGGAATTCCTCATTAATAATATTAAAAGGTGCACTTGTGACGAAAGTTAAAATTTGTTTGTCGGCATAAGATATGGCTTTGTTGATGCGCTTCGATGATTCAGATTCGTTAGCCATAACAGTGCCATTTTTTAATCTTAAATATGAGTAAAGAAAAGCTTAAAAAATAACTTTAAGTAATTTTTTGCTCTTTAGGGACTAGAATAAAATTAGGCACTAAAATTAAATTTTAGGCTTTCTATACCTCAGCAAACTATAGCGCCTGTTTCGCTCAGTCTTAAAAATTTTCGCCTTGGGATAAAAACTGCCACTTTTGTCTTGAGTTTATAAAGTACTATTTTTTATACGCTTGCAAAAAAAATGCTTAAAAATAGCGGAACATGCTGATACTGAGCCATTTCCTCAAGTTTTCACAAAAAAATAATTTTAAAAATAGGTATGAGAAATTAACAAACTGTAACAAACAAAATGGCCAACAGAGTAAGGTCACTAATGGGAAAGAATCGCGATTAGAAAACCTTTTATTTTTTCGCTGTTTTCTAGGCAATGGTTTTTTTTTTAACAGAATGAGAAATACATTCCCAATGTCCATAAATTAGTTTAGACTCTAGAAGGGGAGGAGACTTATAATGGATCATCCTGTAGAACCTGTCAGTAGTTGTTCTATTCCAGTTTTTTTGTATTTTGTATTTTGTCTTTTTTATTTTTCTAGATCAAGATATAAAAAAAGTTTTTAAAGCTCCCGCCTAAACTTGCTTTTTATATTGCTATTTTTAAATCACCCAGTATTTTGTTTAAAGAGTACGATACGACGATGAACTTTGCCACATGGAATATCCGTACACTTATGGATACAGACACAACCACAAGACCACAAAGAAAAACGGCAATAGTGGCACGTGAACTAAGGAAATATAACATCGATATCGCTGCTCTCAGTAAAACTAGAAGAGCAGGCGAAGGCCAACTTAAAGAACACGGAGGAGGCTACACATTTTTCTGGAAAGGAAGAGAAGAAGATGAACCACGTATTTACGGAGTGGGTTTGGCTATAAAAAATGAGATTGTGGACCACCTAACCGAATTTCCTTTCGGAATAAGCGAAAGATTGATGACATTGCGCCTAAACCGTAGCAACCACCAACACGCTACTATAATCAGCGCCTACGCTCCAAATCTTGCAGCTGATGAAAACCAAAAAGATGAATTTTATTCTCAACTTAGTGAAGCCGTAATATCTGTACCTAAATCTGATAAACTTATCATACTAGGTGATTTCAATGCTCGAGTTGGTACGAATTCAAACCTATGGAAGGGTGTCATTGGCAAGGAAGGTGTTGGAAACATGAACTCAAACGGACTGCGCTTATTAACCTTATGTTCGGAATATTACCTCATAATCTCAAATACAATTTTCCGACAAAAAGACAAATTCAAGACCTCCTGGCAACATCCGAGGTCACAACACTGGCATCTGATTGATTACAATATTGTACGTTCCAGAGATCAAAAAGACATAAACATTACGAGAGCAATAACGAGTGCAGACGACTGCTGGACAGACCATCGCCTGATACGAGCCAAAATGAACTTGCACATTCCACCAAGAAGTAGCCGTCAAAAAAAGCAAATCAGAAGAAGATTCAATGTAGATCGCCTTAAAGATGATCAAACCAGAACGAAATTCCAAGTTTCTCTGAATCAAAAGTTGGGTACTTTAGAATACCCGGAGAATATTGACGATCACTGGAGAATGTTGAAGACAGCAATAACATCTGCCTCTGAAGAAACGGTCGGCTACACACAAAGAAAACATCAAGACTGGTTTGATGAGCACGACAAAGAAATTTAAGACCTTATTGAGAGGAAGAGAAAAGTCCATAATGCTTGGAAAAGCCACCCTAACTGTAACAAAAAGAAAAGGCAATATCAAGAAGCCAAAGCAAAAGTACAAAGGCAAACACAAAACACAATGAAAATACATGAAATGCAACATCTAGCTGAGTCCAACAACACCAGAGCCTTCTTTCAAGCTACTAAGATGATATATGGTCCCACTACACAAGGTATCAATCCCCTACAATCCAAAAATTCATCAATTCACGATTGAAAGAACACTTCCAAGAACTACTCAACAGAGAGTCTCAGGTCGACATCTTCGACAAAATTCCGGAGAAAACTACACAACAACATATAAGTGAGATTCCGAGATTAGAGGAGGTGGAAAAGGCAATCACACAGCTAAAGAATAATAAGTCAGCAGGCACAGATGGTATCGCTGCTGAAGTCTACAAACAAGGGGGTCCCGCACTTAATTCCCAAATGCACATTCTAATAAGTAAAATATGGACCACTGAGAACATTCCTGCCGAACTCTATAGTTACCATTTTCAAAAAAGGCGATAAGGCCCAACGTGGAAACTAGAGAGGTATATCTCTACTTTCTGTTGCTGGAAAGATATTTGCACGGATACTATCAAACCGATTAATTCCGATTGCTGAACAAAATCTGCCAGAGATACAGTGTGGATTTAGGCCCAATCGAGGCACAGCTGACATGATCTTCAGTGCCAGACAAATGCAAGAGAAATCTAGAGAACAAAATCGCCCTCTCTTCATGGCCTTCATAGACCTAGTCAAAGCATTTGACTTGGTCAACAGAGAAGCTCTTTGGAAAATACTGGCAAAAGCTGGATGCCCTCAAAAATATATTCAAATTATTAGACTATTACACGACAATATGAATGCAACAGTCCTGAGCAACGATGGACCAGGAGAGTCATTCCAGATTACGACAGGCGTTAAACAAGGGTGTGTTATTGCGCCCACCCTATTCTCTATATTTTTAGGTGCCATGCTTCACCTTGTTGAGGAACATCTACCGCCGGGAGTGAAAATTTTATATAGATTCGACGGTGGCCTAGTTAACCTAGGCAGACTGCGAGCAAAAACTAAGGTCTCGACAATCTCGGTAATCGAACTGGTCTACACCTGGTAATCAACGCATTTAACCAAGCCTACAAAAGCATTGGCCTGGAGGTCAATCTTGCCAAAACGCAAATTCTTCACCAAACAGAACCAGGTACGAATCCCCAAGCTCCAAACATTTCCATAAATGGCCATCCTCTGCAGAACGTGGAACATTACCCAGACCTTGGGAGCCACTTATCATCAAATGCAACTATTGACGCAGAAACACAGCATCGCCTAAAATGTGCTAGCGCAGCGTTCGGACGGCTTTCGGAGAGAGTCTTCAACAATCACTACATCAATGCGGAGACCACGCTACTTGTCTACAACACAGTTATAATACCAACTCTAATATACGGATGCGAAACGTGGACCACCTACAGAAGGCATATCAAACGACTAGAAAAAAATCACCAAAGTTGTTTAAGACGAATACTGAGAATCAAATGGCAAGACCGACGAACACCAAGAAGTGTTTTAGAAGAAGCCGGAACAACTAGTATAGAAGCCCTTATCTTCAAGCACCAGCTTCGTTGGACTGGTCACATTATCTGCATGCCCGAAACACGTCTCACAAAGCAGATATTTTATGGACAACTGAAGCAGGGTAAGAGAAATCAAGGAGGTCAACAAAAAAGGTACAAGGACGTTCTCAAAGGCAATATGATGAAGGGTCACATCGATATAAATAACTTCGAGACCACGGCAAACGATAGGACTGCATGGCGCCGAACAGTCCATGAGGGAGCACAAACTTTTGAAGAGCAACGACGTAGACTAGAGACGGAAAGGAGAGAACGTAGAAAGGAGCGACAAAATGGAAGAATGGATTACCAACTACATCCGGCTGCTGCCGGAGACTGGGTGTGCCAGGACTGTGGAAGGGTGTGCGGCTCGAGAATTGACTTACATAGCCATCAAAAAACGCACAACAGATAGCGACGATACAGAATAGAGGAAAATCATACTCGGTATCGAGTGATTGCCTATGATGATGATGACGATTTTTCACTACTATGAATGAATATAATTTCTAAAAATATATTGTGACTTGGAATTTTCAACTTAATATGTGGCCTAATTTTTGACAGCATCTCTACCACAAGAGATAATAATCAACTAATAAATACAAACCAAAAATAATTAATTAAAGCTCAAATACTTACTACAGAGATATTAAAGCTACAAAAAGTAATAGCAACTAAATTATTTATAATAGCTAATTGAAAGCGACAAAGCAACGCAAAAAAGACCAAAAGCAAAGCAAAACCCTTTCGTTTCACAGTAAATGATAGAGTGAACAAAATAATGATCATCCGGACTCAGCTGAGAAATATAACAAAAGATCATGGAGAAAAGATGATAAATAATAAGATATAATGAGGCTAAAAGGGGTGAAAAGAGACCACAGTACATAAACGTAATCAAAGAAAGTATTGTAATCTTAAGCAATTTCCAGCAAAGACTAGCAAAGAATTACGAACAAGCAAAACTTCTCAGAAAAATAACAATTTCCTTTGGATTATATTATTACCAATTTTTTTAAGTCGGGGAGGGTTCTGCACCTCCATCATCGTGTTTAGATACAGCAGACGACCATAAACCCCTTTAAAAAATAAAAAGCTTTTAAACAGCTCTGTTCCCAAATTAAAAGCTTTTAAACAGACCCGTTCCAGAGCTGTTTAAGCTGTTTATTTGGGAACAGACGCGTTTAAAAACACCCCAGAAAAAAAAGAAAAACATGTTAAAATTCATAAAAATCAAATCATAAAGTAAAAATATTATTTTGGGTTGGTTTAGATTGAGTTGGGCTAGGTTTAAGTCAGTTGTAATGACTTTTTCCTGGGATTTTTTCCGGTTCTTCCCCTAGATTCGCTGCCTCAGTTAAGGTTTGTATACTGTAAAGAAAAAAGGGGTCGTTCTTGAGGAAATCAAGGGCTGAAAATTTCTTAAGAAAACGATTAAGTGAGCCGCGCGAATGAAAAACTTTTGTTAGGCAAATTATACCCTTACAAAGGATGAAGTTTTCGGGCTATTAAAATGAATAAACGGGCCATTAAAAAGATATATGAAGCCATGAGGTGGTGTTCCCACGGGGTAGGGAAGGGATAAAAAGGACTGATTTTAAATTGTGCTGTTTATACATTTTATTTATTGCGTCACTTAGTTTAAGAAAAAATATTTTATAAATTAAAAAAAAACACATAGTGTGCAAGTTCCTTAAAGGGTAGATTTTACAACTAGCGAATAAAATAGTGTTTTTTTACAAGCGTTGGTTGAAAAATTGTTTTTTATTTTCTCGTGTTTTCAAAATTATTTTTTTGTAAATAAATAAAAATAAAAATACACCATTTTTTAAACAGGATGATATGTGGTTGCACTATCATTAAAAAAGTTAAGGCAGTAAAGAATAATTTTCAGTGAGAAAATAGGACTTAACTTATTTGTTTTTTTTTAACAATAAAAGCTTATAAAGTAGGCTTGGAAAATCTTCATTAGGTTTTAAACTGCTGCACTACACTCTTAACTCTCAAAAAGGCTACGAGTTAAAAACAAATAATTTACTTTATAAAAATGATAATGTTGTGAACACATATTAATTAATTGAGATTAAAATATTGATTTGAAAAAAAAAATAATTTAATTTGTTTAAAAGCCGTAAAAATTTGACATCGTTGGTTGCAGATTTTTTTCAGAAATCCAAAACAGTAAAAATATATAGGATGTCTAATTTAAAAATCGAAAGTTGAGGCCGTTTCCGGTGAAACCGGAAGTCACGCGACATTATATGATATCCCCAAGTTTTATTTGTCTGCCTTGAAAAATGCAAAAAAAAGAAGTTATAGCCATGAAACACCCGGTATATTCCCTACTGCAGCAATTTGTATAGGAGTCAAAGAAAAAGAATATATATTAAAATATTATTCATTTTAATTAAATCCCGTCCGTTAAAAGAAAAATTATTTAGATGCCGTAAGAGGTAAAGAAGACTGAGAAGATTCAAGGGGGATGTGTAAATGGGTAAAATGGAAGGATGCAAAAAAGGGACTGATATGCGGGTGTCAATGTTCAAACAGCTGGCGCCAGTAGATATAAGTTGGTTTTTAACGGAGCAGTGACGTAGCAATAAAAAAAATTGGTAAATTAGTTATTTAGACATGTTTCGCTTTTCAATTCTTTTCACAACAAAAGTTTAGGTTTAAGAGTAAATAATGTTTTTGTTATTTGTAGTTCGGGCTTTTCGTCGGGTTTTAGACTAATTTTAGACAGGGTTTTTTTGATAATCTTATTTATTTTTAAAAACTTCTAAAACTGACTTCTTTAAAAACAAAACATCACAAAAATTACAAGCCTAATACGGTAACTAAATTAAAACTCAACATAGTTCCCCCCCCCCCGCCAGTCTTTGATTTCCACTTTTATTTGTCCACTTCTATTTTGGCCAGTCTATTGACAGGTCTGGTTAATTCTCCTTTTTCAGTTTTTACTCTGGCCACTCTTACTCGGCCATCTGGTCCACGAAACACTTATAAAATTCTTCCCAGCCTCCAAGTGTTTCTTGGTTGATTGTTTTCAGTTACTAAAACTATGTTGTTAATTTTAAGCGGATTTTGGTCATTATTCCATTAGCTTTTTCTGGTCAAGGTTGGCAAATACACTTTCGTCCATAATTTCCAAAACTGATTGGTCAAAATCTGGATTCTTCTCCAACATTTCCTCATATCGATATCAGTTTGATTTCCTAATTCTTTCCAAATTTCAAAAGAATTTAGTATTTTCTCTTTCCCAAGAAAATGATTTGGCGTCAAAGCTTCAAAATGGTCTGGGTCAACTGACATTTTTGTAATAGGTCTAGAATTTAATATATTTTCAACTTCTGTAAACAATGTCAACATAAGTTCATCTTTGAGGGTTTTGTTTTTTAGTAATATGTATAGAACATTTTTAATTGTTTTGATGAGTCGTTCCCATACACCTCCCATGTGTGGTGACGCAGGTGGTATGAAACTACATTCTATCTTTTCTGATCCTTCATTGGTCTATATTTCTTACAGCTTTTCTCAGTTCTTCAAAGGCTGCGAGACAGTTTTGTTGGTCTCATTATCGCAAAAGATCTTGACTGGTTGATTTATTCTGGTTATCATTCGATTTAAAGCCATAATCATAGAATCCGTTGTCATTGTGGTGCTGAAACATTTTTAAACGTGCAAATAAGGTATTAGGGAAAACGGAACTATGACTACTGCTTACGAGAGATACCCCAGAGGCTACATTCAAAATGCAGTTATTGCTTTTAGGGATATCAGATTTTGAATTTTCGATGTATTGACAGACTATTCGTCGAGATTCTGCTCATTTGCATCTCTTAAGGGCCCATCTTTTCCTAGATCTGTTTTAGAATATTCGTTTTTTTTTCCACTGTCAAACATTCAAATTAAAATACGCATTTAAAATAATAAAATCTGATGCTCGTATCCACCAAACCAAAAACTAGGCTGCTTTAATCGTGATTAGTTACTAGTCAGAGGTTAGAATGTCATATTTTGCCTTGCAAATTTGTTTACCAAGTCTCATTCCAAACTCCGATTAAGGCTTGGTTACTATTAGGACGCCAATGGCTTTGTCTTATCGGATCCTCAATATAAATGGCATATTTTGTCAAGCAGGCTGCCAGCGCACGTTTTTCATATTTAAACGACGGCAAGCGTCTAAGAATGTGTTTAATATGAGATTAGGGTTCTTCCAAATTTTTGAGAGATGATTGACATAATACACACTTCTGACTAAACGATGTCTGTTAGTATTTCGTGTCGTATACAGGGTGATTTGAAAATCGTTCCAAAAGTTTTTGTATCGGTTAAGGCCTTCACACACAAACTCGCACAGTTCATAGCATGACGCCATGATGGGGCATAGCATAGCATAAATAGATTGCAAGACACACGATTTTATGCATATGCATGTTTGTTTTGTTTGAGAGAATTTTATTGATTTTTTTTTATTTTCTGAGACATTTTGATTGTTTTTGGTGTGGTTGTCCATCCCCACCCAGGTTACAATTTTCTCACCATCCCTTTACTATAATTATCACAATATAACATGTGATCCTCCATAGTCTTTAATCAATGGTGTAGGTCGTGGAGATTTTATAAGAGTCTCAAACAAAAGACATCGAAAATGGTTACTTATTTTAGGTTAATATTTTTTACGTGTATCCAAGTGACCGAAACAGCGATTTTATTGGTTAGACATAGCAACTCTCGATAAAAGTTGGTGGTTGGTTGAAACCCTATGCTATGCGTTATGCGGTGCAGTGCAAGTTTGTGTGTCATCAGCTTTACCATGCACATGCTTTGGTTATATGCAGATAATTAAGTTGCGTTTCTTTCTCCAACGTTGCATTGGCGTTGGACAACGCGAATATTTTTCTTGTTTGGTGGAATTAAGATGTGTCCACACGCGACTAGAAAACGTATTTTTAAACAGTTTTCAAGTTTAGTCTTAAAATCATTTGTGAAACTCTGATACAACTATTTTAATTATCTTAATCGTTTTCGTGTGTCAAATGTATTAAAATTCGATAAATTTTATGTAGATCAGCCTTTATTATTATTGATGCCGATGTCGAAAATGGGTTTGTCTGAGACATTCTGTCTCTTTTTTAGTAAAAGTAAGAAGCATTTCCCGTTGAATATTTCCACCAGCTCTTAAAGTCGTTGGTGCTGCGGTGGCTGGTAAATTTTTTGGATAGAAGTTTTTGTGGTTTATTAAAAGGGTTTAGTATATTCTAGAAGTGTCCTAAGTTTAAGTGAAATTTTTGGTTTTAAGCATTTTAAACCAACCCTCCTTGAGTTTTGAATTTCGTTTATTGAATAATCATCTTAACACAATCTTTTGTTGGATTTAAGAAGAAAGTTTCAAGTTAGAAGAAAAGAAAATAAAAAAATTTAAACCCACGCGGGGTTTAAATAGTATACACTTTGTAAAACAAATTAAAATTGGGGTTGTGTGTCACTCTAGTTAAAACTTACCCTAAGTTATTAATTTTGCTAACTAATACTTGCCACACAAGGTGTTTTTATTTACGAAATATTTATTAAATATATAAATTTCTGTCACTGTCTAAATGTCAGTTTAAAAATATTAGCGCTGCGTTCAATTACAAACAGCGAGTTCGGATCTCTTACCTCTGCTTGTACCTTGGCTTGCACCAACCTCTACTGATGAAAGCTACAGCTTTGATGTGAGTGGGCTTTGAATAAAAAAAGTATTCTTGACTGCGCTTTTAGATAACCTCAATATTTTTATTTCAGTTTATAAATAAATTAATATAGTTGTTTTTTTCGTTTTTTTGTTTGGTATATTTTTCGTGCATAATCAGTGACCTTCGCTTATGTTTGTTTTATCTCGTAGTGCCTTCATAAATATATTTTCGTGCTGAAAACGAGTTCAAAATATGGCGAGTTTCTGGACAGAATTAGAGGTGTTTTATTGGTTAATGAACAACTTGGGATATTAAATAAGGTAAATTAATCCTTGTAAAAACGGTTACTACGGAAATTATAAACGAACTTATTACTAATTGCCACAAAACAATTCTTTGTGGGGAATATAAATTTAAACCACCCTCCCAGACGTGGTCTAAAATATCACCTTTATAACCTCAAACACAAATAATGAAGCTATTATGTGCCAAATTTTTGGCGTATTCACCATTTGCCATTTTGGAACCTGTCAAAAAAAATTAGTTTTAGAGCATTTTCTCCTAAAATATGAGATATTTTAAGAAAAAAGCAGTTTTTCAGTGGTATTTTGCAATAACAATACAAAATAATGATTGTGTCTTTTCTGTATGAGTAAGTACATTTTGAAAATTGGTTTTAAAATTTAGTATCTCCCACAAGTGTAAATATTTAGACCTGTAGCATGTACTATTTCAGATCTTAGTAGATCCCACTGTTAACTTAACTTAACTTACTTATGGGCTTTGTGCGTTGGTTTGGGTTTCATTTAAATAAATCACTTATTTTTGTGTTTTTTTAATAAATGAAACTCACAAACACCTTTTATTCATCTTTTAAAAAACATTAAACCTTTATTTTAATTAAGTACAATTCGTCCTAACTAGTTTCATATGACAAAGATAGCTATACATATTATACAACAAGTCAAACAAAGATAGCCATATCCTTATTCCTGAAACCAACAATGCATAAACAAGCAGTACAAGTTGCATATCCACTCGTTTCGATCACAACTACGTTTACATTTGAACGCATAAACCTTTTGAATCTGTTCGAGTAAAACGTTCGATCGCGCAACTACCACGACCTAAGCGCTTTTTGCGATTTCGAAGGCATCGATCATTATGTTTTTAGATAAAAATTCGAATCTATTTTGCTGCCCATATAAACGTATTTTTAAACCTTTTCACAATAGACACTTACAGTGGGATTTCCTAAGATCTAAAATAGTACCACCCACAGGTATAAATATTTACACCCGTGGGGAGTACTAAATTTTAAAACCCATTTTCAAAAACACTTACCGACTTAAGTTATTGATTATTTTGTATTGTTATTGCAAAATACCACAGAAACACTGCTTCTTTCTCAAAATATTCCATATTTTAGGAGAAAATGCCCTAAAACTATTTTTTTTACAGGTTTCAAAATGGCAAATGATGAATACGCCAAAAATTTGGCACTTAATAGCTTCATCATCTCTGGGGGGTGGTTTAAAATTATAGCCCTCAGAAAGGATTTTGTGGCAATTGGTAATAAGTTCCTTTATAATTTCCATAATATCCCAAGTTGTTTATTAATCAATAAAACACTTCCAATTTTGTCCAGAAAAACGCTATATTTTAAACCCGTTTTCAGCACAAAGAATATATTTATGAGGGCACCACGAGGCAAAACAAACATAAGCTGTACCTATTCATTTATTTACAAATAGAACTGAAATTAAAACAATGCTAAAAGCTTAATCGTCAAACGGTCTCAACTCTGCAGCACAGAACATGACTCCTTTGTGAACGCATCAGTTGGATTCAGGTCTGTTTTTAGTGGCATTTTTTTCATGACCTACTTCTGCAATCTGCGATTGCGATAGGTTTGTGTTTGTAAAGTTTTTTCATACTTTTGATAGATAAAAACCCCTTTTAAATAAATACAAAGAAAATCAATAAACAAGGATAAGTTTTAATAAGAGTAACATATAACGTCAATTTTAATTTTCTGAACAGAGTGTTTACCATTTAGATCCCCCCCTAGGGTTAAAAAAAACTTCTTTTAAATAAAAATTTTCTTCTTAAATCCAACAAAAGATTGTGTTAAGATGATTCTTCACTAAAAAAAATAATTAAAATTATTCTTGTAAATGAAACTATGTCCAAAACTCAAGGAAGTTGGTATAAAATGCTTAAAACCAACTATTTCACTAAAACTTCGGACCTGTCTAAAATAGGCTAAACCCCTTTAGTAACTCCCACTGTTAAAGTCATTCTACTTATCGTACGCCGACTTCCAGCAACCTCATTGGTCAGATCCGACAGAGGTTGTCAATCGCATGTCGAGCGAGACTCATTTTCATGAGATACTGCCGCTAGCGCGCGCTAGGTGGTGTATAATTACGTCGCGTCGCCTGACTCGGTAGCTGAAATCGCGTTGGCTCGGCCCAAGTTCAACACCGCTTTTTTTGGGATCGTATCGGGATCCAACTGCATGAAAACTGGTATCGTATGACTGATGATACCAATAATAAAGCTGTTAGCACTTCCAATATTCCTACAAAGTGGGTATATTACCTTTATTACAAGCATTTATTTAACTTGCAATGTATGTCAATATGTTTGTTCGGGTGGAATATTGCAACTTAATTTTTGCCAACTTCCCGACATCCGATCGGATTCAAATTTGGTATACGAATTTTTGATCAGATTTTGAAAATTCAATATGGCGGATTCAAGATGGAGGATTTTCGGTAATGTTTTGTTAACCAATTTTAACTGACTTATCCGTTCCGGTGAAAATACAATAATATGGTATTCTCAGGTACCCACATCCCCCTAACGAGGGAAGTGGAGGGGAAAAAGATTTAGTCTGGGGTCGTATTTTCGAAACCATACGAAATTATTCGCATGCGACTACTTCCGTCTCTTCCTATACCGTATAGAAAAGGAGGCAAAAGATATGCCGATATGCTGATTCATGGGTAGTACGTGCAAGAATAACCGGTTTTTCATGCGAAACAACACGAATGCCTCCACCCACTCGTGCAATATTGCGTTAAACCAGTCGAATTCGAACGCGGTCCACACGTGCAATATTGCGTTAAACCAGTCGAATTCGAACGCGGTCCACACATACCGGCTTATCTTTCGCCTCTCATTTCACACGGTATAGAAAGAGACTGACATAAAAACTGTTGATTATTCAGTATACGTATGCGGATATTTTCGTATGGATTCGAAAATCAGACCCCTGGTCGATTACAATCAAAATTGGCATACAGGGGTTTTTGAGCAGGGAGATTATGAACGTTTGATCAGATTTGAAAATTTCAATATGACGGATTCAAAATGGACGATTAACGGTACAAATCTAAAAATTAAGGGTGTGTGTTCAAATTTGGTACGCGTTTATAGATCCGGCGACAATACAATAATATGTTATTATTAGGTACACAGTTCCCTCTAACGAGGGAAGTGGAGAGGGGAAAGGATAATCAAAATTGGTTTTTCGGAAAGGGATATGAATTTTTGAGCAGCTTTGAAAATTTCAATATGGCGGATTCAAAATAGACGATTTAGGGTACAAATCTAAAAATTAAAAAACATATTTTTATTAAAAAAAAAATTTAAAGAGCAAGCTTTTATTAAAGGCAGTCAAAAGTAGAAAATGTTTTTTTATCTTTCTTAGATCATAATAAAAGCGATGGGCGCAAATTAATAATTTGACCTTTACGGTGACAAAGAGAGAACTACAAAAGAAGAACTAAATTCTTCTTCTATTCGAATGATAAACATAATGCTTTCATCTAAAGAAGCTGAAAACGGGTCAGATTGCCGTGCTGGCCAAGCCTTTAAAAATGTACTTAGGTTATAGAGTAATACAACTGTTTCTTAGGTGAATCGTCGATGTGACCGATATACGATACCTAAAGTTCAAATTTTTAATTTGCGCTCATCGCTTTTATTATGGTATAAGAAAGATACAAAATTATTTTCTTCTTTTGAGTGCATTTAATAAAAAAAAATTTTAATAAAAATTTATTTTACCTATATTATTGTGCTGCAAACTTGCTGGCTTTAAAAAAGCAAACAAAGAAGTAAAATTGGCAAAAACCAACCTCAAAATACATCGGGCAAAAGTCAAAAGCTCAAATCGCGTTCAAAACGCTTCATAAAAACCTAAAAGTGAATCCTATTGAAAACGTATTCAGTTTCACGTAAAAACATAGTAATTTTTGACGTCTTTAGACATTTTTGTTTTCGTTTGCTTACGATCGAATAAAAAGTGGTTTAATTTTATTGATTTGACGGGAGCTATTTTGGTAAACTAGTTTCAGAAGTTTCAGAACAGGATATATCGACCCAAGCTACCCAAACATTTCTCTGATATGTGGATGGACATTGTCAGTTTTAATTTGTGACCATAGCTTTTATTGTTGTGATATCAGAATGCTAAAAATTATTTTTATAAAAGTTTGATTTGAAAAGCTTTCCGCCATATTGAAATTTTCAAATCTGATCAAAAATTCATAATCCCTTCCCCTAAAAACATCTTTATGCCAATTTTGATTGAAATCGAGCAAACTAAATCTTTTTCCCCTTCCACTTCTCTCGTTAGGGGAAGGTATTGCCACCGTTGCTATAAACGCAGACCAAATTTGAAGACAATCGAATGTGAATAAGTCAGTGAAAATTGGTTAACAAAAGATTACCAAAAATCGGCCATCTTGAATTCGCTATATTCAATTTTCAAAATCTGAGCAGAAATTCGTATTTTTTATCCTCAAAAACCCCCTTATACCAATTTTGCTTGAAATCGCACCAACTTAGGCGTTTCCCCCCTCCACTTCCCTCGCCTAATAATACTATATTATTGTATTGTCGCCGGAAGAATAATCGCGTACCAAATTTCAATTCAATCGGACATCTAGAAGTTAGTCAAAATTGAGTTGCATACATAGAGGTGAAGTTAAATAAAAGCTTGTAAAAAGGGATTAAAGTAGAGGCACTCCAACAATCGAATAAGAAGAAATAAATCAAGTTTGTTGTACATACGCTCCCTCAAGGGTAATTTGTGAAAAGCCCTTTTGTTAAAAAAAAAATATATAAATCATGAAAACCAAAAAAAAGCGCAAAAATTAAATAAACAAAAAACGCTACGTCGAAAAAAAACTTTTTTCATCTGCAAAAGGTTTCCCTTCTGTTTATGTCATTCTTTTTTTCGCACCGCTTTTCTGGGGACATTTCGTCTTATTTTATTGCAAACATGGTATTTTATTACTAAATATAAAAACGGACTGGCTGCCTAGAATAAAGTGTGCCTTCTTATGGGATCTTATGGAGTTCTTTTATGACAGTAGGTTTGCTAAAGTTGTTATTACACAGGGGTTCGAAATTTCTAAACAAAGTATAATTTAGGTAAAAATATAGTATACGTAATAGGTAGAAAAAGCATCTTTTCATCTTTGCACGTATCAGTAACAGTATATTATACTTATTGTTGCTGCATTCGTTTTACTGTCAAAAACCATGTCAATTATAAGGGATACGGTATTCACCCACAAGTAACTTTATTGGTTAGTAAGAGATTCCGTTATTATGTCGTAACTGACATGCCCGAAAAAGGCGATAAAGTAAAAAGGAATTAAAGTTATCGGTGTAAAAAGTCTCTAATCACGCATAACGATACGCTACGAACACTGATATGGTAAGCGTGCACATTTTTCTGATGATTTTTCTACCTAATTTTAAGATCACCAGAGCAGTAAACTTATAGTAATTTTAACAACTAGTGGCTAAAATAGTGCTTTTTTTACAAACGTTGATTTAACGAGCGCAGCGAGGTATTTAAAAACGCGAGCAAAAAAAGCACAGTTTAGCCGCGAGTTGTTAACACTACTTTTTTTAATACCTTTATCAAAAAATCCAAGAAAAACAAGAAAATACTTTTAAAAATCTCGAACGAAGAGCTCTTCTCGCAACACACACACCCTCTTTACACTATAAATCAAGGCGGCTGGTAAATGAAACAACAGTGCGGATGTGCCTTTTTACTCGGTGAATTTCATTATTGCGACATTTTAATCTTTGATAGTTTGAAATTTTTACGATTTTTTTAAATGATTTTTTCGTAAATACTTGGTGAAAACCGGTGAAAATGACTTAATTTTTAGGCAAGAATAATTAAATTTTTTTAATATTACTATATTCCGCTATTTCTCTTGAATTTTGAGTAAAAAACGGACGGAAATCTTTTGTTGCACCCGTGATAAGAAAAAAGTTTTTTTGCATCGTTAATCAAAAAAGCCATGCTTTAATTATCTGCAGACAGTTACTAAAATGATGTTTTTAATTAACAACAAAACAATTGCATACCAAGCCCAACAACTAATCTTATACCCTTAAAATAATGTAGGTAGATCTTGTATGTTCTCCTTTACCTTCCGCCCTGTTAAAGACAGATGATACTTCCCGAGTACAATAAAATATATCAAATTTGCGAATTTTCCGCTGAAACGGCTGAAATTTCCAGAAATATCTCTTTTCCCCAAAAAAAAAATGCTTACGTGAAAGCAGGGGGTAAAGAGCGATTTTTTCAGTTTTTTCGAGAAAGTGGAAATAACCGTGGTGTCTTTGGCGGTCCCAGCCATTTGAAAAAAGGGGGGGGGCGGTTTCGATACGAAAAAAAACTAGGATAAAGTATATGCAAACTAAACTTAGTAACTACAAGCGCAGATTTGACCTCAAATAGGGGAGGGGGGGGGGAATTTAAGTTGTTTATTTCATACAGTTTCTTATTTTAAAAAATGTTTAAATGCGCTGAAAATTTTTGAGAAAGTTGCATTGAAAATCGTGAGTATCAACGGTATCATAGCGCCGCAGGTGAACTTGTTTAAAAAATTGCACTAAAAATGCTTTTTTTGATTTAAAATTAAACTAAAATTGTAAATATATCAATGGTTTCCAAGCGCAACAGGCGAAATTTTTTTAAAGAAAATGTAATGTAAAAATGTAAATATTAAAGGTGTTATAGCTTTTGCCTACTTCTAAACAATATTGTTTCCAAATACTGAGTTCTCCCAATAAAAGTTCAAGAATTTTGTGTTTTGAATTAATCAAACAGTTTATCGTATTTAGAAACGATTTTCCGAAATGATTTTGTCTAAAACTTGTTTATAAATTAAATAGAAATTCTATAATACTGTTCTGTATTTTCAATATCGTGGTTTTCGCGGTAAGTACTTCATGCGTTTGTTTATTCTTGGTGTGACGAATTGAAGCTGAAACTGTCCCAAAATACTGTGGAGGAATTATAAAAGTCTTTAAAGCAGAGTTGGCTGCCCAGTTGATAACCGAAAAAACCCACTGTGTTTTTTTTTTGGGTAAAACCCACTTAAAAAACACGTAGGGCTTTTTTAAAAGTGGATTTTTTCATTATTAATAAAATAAATAAACGTAAAAAAGGTATATTATTACCAGTCGTTTGAATCTGATCGTAAGATTCGATAAACTTTGACCAGTTGCAAATTTTTGCTAATCCCAAACAATTTTTTATTTTATAATATTCCAAATAAGACCATGTCAACAATGCAAATTATTTAAAAAAAAACGATTCTGGTTCATATTAGCAGACTCTACTTTTATTACTGGATTTTAAAACCTCAGTTCATTCTGAAGCACTCTTTCTAGCGCTATACTCTGAGGCATTTTCCTCGAAAATAACCTCGAAAAAAACGAAAACATGAATCGTATTCTATCATTTCATACTAAGTTAGCAGGTACTTGCAGTGTAGTAAATACTCAATCTCCATCAAAAATTTTCTTAAAGTTTGTTTATATTAAGTATATAAAAAAAGCGTTGGTCAAACCAAACCAAAACTGCTTTGATTTATTAACAAACAAACTGTCGATTTCTGTATTCCACCTATTCTTATGTCGTATTTTATAGTTGATAAACGATCGCGAGAATAACTCCTAATTTTAAAGAAGAACTACAATCTGTATATAATTAAAAAAAAAAAACATAAAAAATCCAATAAAACCCATTTGTAAAACCCAAAAAAGCCCAGTGAGTTGCGTTTTATATAAAAAATCCGGGCTTTTTCCAACCCTGCTTTAAAGGAACATTCTACAATTTCTCGTTTCTTATCCAGACTTCAAGGTTGCCACCAGCATCCTTGTTGTCTACTTTTTTCTGGACCAAAAAAGGGGGGGCGATCGCCCTCCCCCCTGGGACCGCCACTGTTGTATTTTTTCTACTTCTGTATCAGGAATGGGTTTTCACGTTGGTCCACGGTAAATAAGGTGTACTGCCTTTTCGGGGAATGGTTATGTTGACAGTAACCATTTTCTAAAATATTCAGTGCCTCATCATCAACTCATACACGAACCCGAAATACATTTGTGACAGTTTAGACAAAAATATTCTATATAGGATGCTTGCAGCGTCCTCCATCTGGGATTAAAAATGGCCGACAAGGTAATTATTGAAAAAAATCATTACTTTTTTATTTATCATCAAACAAATTGTGTTTTATGATTATTCCTATTTATAAATGATGAGTCCACGGGAGAAAATTCCACGTTTTGCATGAAAACCCTACGCCTTTTTTTACTGTACAGGATATTTTCAGATCATGTTTACGCTGTTTTACTTCGCGTTTCTTCCCTTTTTCAATTCGGCATATAAATCTTTCACCTTTCTCCTGTGGACTCTTTAAGTGTGTTTTAAATGAGAGGCCCCTTTTAAAATCACTGTCAATTCCTTGTATTGTTGCCCTTTCTGTATCAGAAATGGCTTTTTACGTAGTTGCACCGTAAACAAGGTGCACTGCATTTTCGAAATGGATAACCTCAAAGAGAGGTCTGTTGACAGTATCGATTTTCTAAAATATTCAGTAACTCATCATCAAGCCATACACCAAGCCAAAATTAACCGAGACCGCCCCAAGCGCCACTCTCTTAGAGCTGAAAGTTCCCACTTTCTTGAGTCGTAGCTAAGTTATTTACAGGTAGATTTGTTTTAATACAAAAAATAATAAACTATAGTACTGTCCAGACTGAAAAAATTACATCTGTAATATATTTAAAGCAAGAATATTATTCTTCTATAAATTCTTTAATTGGTAGTTAATAAACTTAAATCAATATTAACACAAAACTTGACTCAAAAAAACTTACACTATTGAAAAAAGTATAACCAAATCTTGAGTTAATAATTACTTATCCTTGAATTAACGAAAGGAATTTCTAGGCTCTGTAACATCACGTGTGTGCCCTTAAACTTAGTTTAGTTATTAGACACTTAATGTTGGGAAGCTATTTTTGATTCCTTGTTGCTAGCGAAAGCGTCCTTTAAAAAAATAGTTTAGTTCGATTTATTGGTTTAAGAGTACAATGTGTTTGAATTAAAGATAAGATTCGTTGATTCAAGGAATCCTTATTCTTAGTTTGATCAAAAATTGCGTGTTAGTTTAAGTACAACAATTAATAAAAAATAGAGTCTTACCAACAGAAAACCATTGGAATTTTGGCCTCCTCCACCAGTTCTACCACTGACTGGTTTCAGACACAGTCCATCCACCAGTCGTGCTTTTTACTATGACGCATCGATAGCAAAAAACGAAGTTTACAAAATACACCGAAGTACCACAAAAATACATACCGGGTGCAACTTGGACACTAGAAGCAAACATGTATTTCACCCTTGCTAGGGATCATCAGTGCGTCATAAGTTTTTATGGAGGAGGCGAAAAATCCAATAGTTTTCTGTTGGCAAAACTCTCTTTTTTACTTATTAACTCCACTATGGACATTGGGAATATATTTCTCATTCTGTTACGCCGTATGCAGGTGGACGGGGAGTGGGGGTTAAGCTCTCCCCAGAACCATTGAAGAGCGACTCCTGAAAGTAAAATTTTCCCCACAAATCAAAAAAAAAATCGTAATCTGACACTATTTTGTTGGTCAAGGCCTTTTTCAGGAACAACTTCTGGTACGCCACTGGCTACAATGTGGGAGCAACACTGGTCTGCATGAAAATCGATATATATATATATATATATCTATATATATATATAAATATACATTTTCTCCTTTATAAAATGACTTGTTTCCGGGGGGAGAACACCCCTACTATTTTTCAATGGTTTGGTGGGAGTAAAAGCATTATTTTGAGCTCTACAATATTATTTCTGAGGTACTAGAGACGTTAAGTATTCTGAAACTGCATCAAGGCAATAGGCTTTTTTTAGGGGGGAGGGTTCCCACTCAAATTGTAAAAAAATTAATAACTTGAAGGATTTTTCCTTTTTTTATCGCATTTTTTTCACAAGTTGTTGCTCTACTCACGGGCTTGCAATCAGGTTTCACTAATTATTGCTGCTTCCTGGCATTTGCAAGAAAGTTTCCTCCCGATCCTTGGTTTCGAAGGAAAATATTTACTTGAAGCCTTTGCACATCAAATTCGGATTAATCAAACAGTTTCAGTTTTCAACTTTTAAAAACTAAATTTCCTCGTCTTGGTAAGGCTAAATTCAAGAAAGGAGTTTTTTTGGGTCCCCAGATTAGACGTTTATTGAAGTCAGTCAAGCCACACCCCCCCCCAAAAAAAAAACAAATATATTCGAGTTTTAATATGCTTATAATTTAGAACAAATTTCAAACTAATTTTGGACCACTTTTAAAAATTTTGAACCACACTCCTTCCTGGAATTTTTTTTATATTCAAAATTGGGGGTGCAGCCGGACAACAAGCTACACCCCCCTCATTTAAAGCGTAGTAAATTAAGAACTAATTTCGAAATCCTAATATCATCAAAAACAATTTCGAAAAACCCACTATTGATTTGGATGCGCAATAATGATCTCTCCGTTCATCAGCTAAAAAGCACCATTGGAAAAATCAGGTGCTTCACACATGCACATATTAGATACCAAAAGTCCAACAAGATGGAAGCTTTTGAAATTAATTCTGTGTTTCGGACTTCCATTGTCTATATTTTATTTATACACGACGTTTCGATCAGTACAATCTCTGACCGTCTTCAGGTGCAAACTGCAATAAATTTCTAAGGCTACGTAGTTATATACTGTGAGAAATCACTCAACCTTGAAGTTTAAGAAGTTGGCTCCGCCCAAGGAGGGGCTTCCAAATATTTGGGATTTCAACACTTGGTTTACTGAAAATACCCTGATTCTGCCCAATAAAAGCAGCTTCAAGGAATTTTCGTTTCTTCCAGTGTGACTCCTTGTGCAAAACCTTTGCTTCTGACCACTTCATTCGGTGTTGTTTTGGCCATGCATGTTCGGCGATTCCTGATTTCGTGGTTTCACCTCTTTGGGTATTCGTCTGATGTTCCTTAAGCCTAACAGATAGTGGTCTTTTAGTTTCGCCTATGTATGATTCACCGCACTCACAAGGAACTTGGTAAATGCATTCCTTATTTTGTTTGTTCTCCGGTTTTGTTTTACTAAGAAGGCTTCGAATTGTATTACTAGATTTAAAAGCTGTTTTATTATTAAAGTTTTTCACTACTCTTCGAATTTTCTCTAATACTCCTTTAACGTATGGACTTGTAAGGAATGCATTTGCCTGGTTTTGGTCTTGTAATCTCTGTCCTGTTTGCTGAAATTTAGAAACAGTATCTGTTATAAGTTTAAGGCTGTAACCATTCTGCTGCAGATCCTTCTTAATGTTTCTTATTTCGATTTCCAAGTCATGAGAATTGTTACAAATTTGAACGGCTCTGTTATACAAAGTTTTGATTATGCCTCGTATGGTTGTACCTTGATTTAAATATTGTCCTGTGTAAGTGGGTTTACGATAGACTGTTGTTCTGATGTCGCTTTCTACTCGTTTGACAAGTACATCAAGAAAAGGAATTTGACAATTTTGCTCCAACTCCATTGTGAATTTAATGGTGGGTCTTATGTTATTTAGGTGCTGAAGAAATTCTGAAAGTTGTTGGTCATTCCCGGTCCAGACAATAAAAGTATCATCAACATATCTCAGCCAGAGCTTAGGTTTATATGTTGCGGTATCAACCGCGTGTGATTCGAGCCACTCCATGTAAATATTGGCCACCACTGGCGAAAGCGATGAACCCATTGGCAGACCGTCATCCTGAGCATAAAACCTATCTTTCACTTGAAAATAAGAGTTATGTAGGCAGCACTCCAACAACTCCATCACTCCCTCCAGCGGTAGGCTGGTACGTTCATAAAGGATACGTCATCCTTATATATCGCCAAGTTTTGGTTGGAGAATCCAGAGTTTCACAGGACATGGTTTTCGGCGTTCATCGGCCACAATTTTAGTCAATTCTGGCTCATTTTTTTTGATGGGCGTGTAGCTTGCCGCCCGGCTGCACCACCCAATTTGAATATACAAAAAACCAGGAAGGAGTGTGGTTCAAAATTAGTTCGAAATGGGTTGTCTCGAATATCTTTCGAGGGGGGGGGGGCTTGACTTGAAGACCTAAATCGAAAAAAAACGAGCTTGGTTTGTATTCCAAAACGTGTGTAAGAACTTTTGCTGTTAGCTTATCGTACCTGGACATATTCCCTAGAAATTTAGGAGCAGTCTCGGATAAACACGGGAAACGGTTCCACCATCAAGACAATCGCTAAGCTGGAGGTGCTGCTGGTTTTTGGGACGAGAAAGTTGTACTTCAGGGTATAAAAGAAAAGCAAGCACCAAATAAAAGTAAATATCTCTTTATTTATTATTGTTTACAGATAAAATAATTCTTTTCTCCCCTTCAAATTAAATTCATGTCTAAAAAATTATTATTATTATCGAAAAATTATAAAAATAGAGAGGCTCTCCGAAAAATAGTGGGTGGTAGAAGAAAACGGGAGCTACATTTGAATTCAGGATATCATTTCACATAAGAATCACGTCCCTCGAATATTTTTTATTACGAAAAATCTAGGGACTTCCTTAAGTTCTCTTTGGCCGAACCCTTCTAGGGATACTCTCAAAGTATATAAGGAGCTTTACACTCTCAGCCCGAACTCAAGGCTCCCTCTTATCATGGCTCAGCGCTCTCTAGATACATTTTAAACTAAATACCTGGGATGTATCCCGTGAAAATCACCCCGGTTATAAACAAACTTAGATAGAGTAGTTAGAGGCCATATAATTGGTCCCTACGTAAGGGCTGACTGTGCTTTTACAAACCCCCTCCCGTGCTACGGGGTTAACATCGAAATTAGCAACTCTATAATATAATTTATAATAAAAAGTGCCAAAATGTCACCAAATTTATTAAAAGTTACTGATTTATTCTGTACATATCTATTAGTATGTTTTCACATGGCGAGAGTGGTCTAAATGGTCCAGAAAATTATATGCTAATTAAATGCTGCCATTTCAATAAGAAAATTCTGTATTTTTTACTTTTTTTGCATATTTTTTTAAATCAATGTTGTACAGTACGCTTGTTTGAGTTCTCATGAAAGAAGACGCTGGTGGTGTTTTTAATATTGAAATAAAATTTATCATCTCCTGATGATGCTAACGTTGTTAGCGAAACGCGCGTCGAGTGCAAAAAAGTGCAGTTTTGGTTTGTGGAAAACAATCATAACTTTGTTATAGTGCAACCAAAGGTTCCAAATTCCCAACATAACAAAATTTTGTGCTCTTGTAATTTCTAAGCTAGCTACCCATTGGCGCATACCTCTTCTTATTTGGACCGCTTCGGATAGTTGGCCATTAACTTTTATTTGATCAGTTTGGTTCTAGTATAGATCAGCGATTATCTCTAGATCTCTGTCATTTAAACCAACTTCCTTTAGCGATTCTATGAGTTTTTCGTGTTGGACTCGATCAAACGCTTTCTCATAACCTATGAAACAGGCACATACTGGCAGCGACACATCCCTAGATCGCTGAACTAAGACTTGAATGCCAAATGTCCTGATTGGTCACAAGGATTCCAGCTTGTTCTTTATTAGATAATCCTGCTGCTTTCTTTATGTGTTTGTGTAAATTGAAAGTGTCATGTTTAGCGTCTAGATCTTCTATTTCTTGACATTGCTGTCTTGTTTTGCCGACCTTATCTTGTTTTTTATTTCTCTGTTGATTTCATGGTACTGATCGCTGCCTTTTTTACTGCGTCTTTTATCCATCAACTCAAGGATTTCATTGGCTTTATTTTTATTTCTTCTTTTATCCTTGCCTAAGAGTTTTGTGCTCTCGATTATGGCACTTTTAACCTTTGTCCAAACTATTTCTGCATCTTGCTCGGTAGACTTATTCATGTCTTTAAGCTTTTTATTAAGTTCGACTTTAAGTTCAGTTGCTACCATGTTTTCTTGAAGTTCTTTCAACCTGGGTCTGGGTTTGTTATTTAGGGAACGATTTTTTTTTGGCCACAACTGGATTGTGATCCCGAGTCGTACGTCTGCGCCAAGGTAAGTTTTTGCGGATTTAATAGAGTTTTTAAATCGTTTATTAATTAAAGTAAAGTCTATTTGGTTTCTAATGATACTCTATTAGTAATAAGCATTAATTTTTACAAATATAAAGTCCTTGCACTGATGACTTTGTACTGCTAACTTTAGGGACGTGTGTTCAAAAACCTACAGACGTGTTCCGTTCTTACTAAGCATCATGGGCAATCAAATAAATAACTAACTAAAGTAAAAAATAAAAGGTCAAGAAGAAATCTGGAACAAAAAAGAAAACGACTTCAAAAATAAGTCACTAAGTTAGTTAAAACCCGTAAAAACTGCAATTTTTTATTGTGTGTGTGACCAGGTTTAATTTTCTTGATTCTGTACATAAAGTACAGGGTGGATTTCGTTTTACAAAAAAATCCAAAAACACGTCAACTGAGATTTTGAATTTTCTTTAATCGTGCTATCTTGGATTTTTTTTTATGTTATTTTGTTTACGAGGTATGGCACAAAAATATTTTTTTTTAAATAGGCCACCCTGTATAGTTTGACATTTTTAAATTCTAAAAAAAATTATCTTTTTTATAATACCAAACACTAATACTCTATCTTTTATGGTTTACAAGATAAAGGCATTTAAACTTGCATGGAATTGTTGTCTATGCCCCTGTTTTACGGGGGATATTTGAATGAATATCGAAGATTTCCATAAAGATTTAGATAAAAATACCTTGATTATCGTAAAAGATAGAACCTACTGTGTAGTATTGTTAAAGAGAGAATTGTTTGCAGATATCAAAAATTGCAAAATATACAGGGTGTAGGGCGGGCGTGTCCCACCTCTTAACATCGAGATATTTCTTTCGCAGTAAATGTAGTTCTGATAGTTTTTCAATCATCATTAACCACTATTCTCCTAGCACGCTGTCGGGAACAATAAAAAATTCATCTAACGTGCGCGGTGGTAAAAGAAAACCCCAAACGGAAATTACTTTCCTACCCCTGACTACTTCTCCTACAATATTTTTACTTCGATTTAGTGAGTAACGACAATAACGCGTCTATTTCAATTTGTACGACTTTTTGCGTTCGAAAGCACATAAAGAGTACAAAAATCCCATTTAGTCGACTGTGATGTCAAGTGGTGGGGAGGTGTGACTCGTTGTCGAGCTAGCAACCCCATTTTCAAAATTTTAAAAAAGTACTTTCCGATTAAGTATAAAAATTTCAATTGCAGAAAATAATCAGCACTTTATGGTGACAACCTCATGTTTTCTGTCCCAAAATTTTTTCTGAAATACGGACATATCGAGCTACACCCCCCCTGGCATAAAAAAGCAAATAGCGCTTTCTGTCGCAGATTTGCAGTGCGGACTATCGAGATTGGTGCGTTCGAAAGCACATAAAAAACACAAAAATCCCATGCGGTGGATTGTGATGTCAAATGTTGATTTGTGGTGAGGAAGGGGGGTGGCTCATTGTCGACCTACCCTCTCATTTTCAATATTTTAAAAAATATTTTTTGATTGAGCACAAAAATTTTGTTTTCTGCACATAATTAGCACACAAAGATTACGTAAATCTGAAATAGTAGTTTTAACAACTAGTGGCTAAAATAATGCTTTTTTTTACAAGTGTTAGTGTGTTTAAATAACGAGCGCAGTGAGGTATTTAAAAACGCTAGTAAAAAAAGTACAGTTTAGCCGCGAGTTGTTAACACTATTTTTTTAATACGTTTATCAAAAAATCCAAGAAAAACAGGAAAATACCTTTAAAAATCTCTAACGAAGAGCACTTCTAGCAACACACCATCTTTACACTATAAATCAAGGCGGCTGGTAAATGAAATAATAGTGGTTTCCATAGCGATGTGCCTTTTTACTCGGTGACGTTCATTGTTGCGACATTTTAATCTTTGACAGTTTGATATTTTGACAATATTTTTAAATTATTTTTTCGTAAATACTTGGTGAAAACTGGCGGAAATGGCAAGAATAATTAGATTTTTTTCGATATTACTATTTTCCGCTATTTCTCTTTAATTTTGGGTAAAAAACAAACAGAAATCTTTTTTTGCAACCGTGATAAAAAAAAAGTTTTTTGTATCGGTAGCCAAAAAAGCCATGCTTTAGTTATCTGCAGACAGTTACTAAAATCATGTTTTTGACGAAGGTATAAAAAATGTTTTTGCAGCTCGACGGACCCTAAAAAATGTTTGCTTTGCAGCCGATATGCAAAAAAAAATGAAGAAAGCTGTGTTTTTTTTGTGAAGGAGCTAGACAACTTAAAGTCAAATCATCCGGGAAGCAAACACCGACACCAAGTAAATTTTGAATTCAAAAAAATATAGCTTATTTGTTAAAAAAATCAAAGAAAATGTAAAAACATCCAAGTAGTCTATTTGTCAATCCCTCGACAACTCTGACTTGCCAAATAAATATGAGATGAAAATGAAAAAAAACCGGAACTTTTTTGATTGTCTATTACTTAAAAACTACCTGTCCGATTTCAAAAGATTGGATTATTTTGAAAAGCCATGATATCGAAAAATTGACATTGACTGCACATTTTTTGTGTGCACCACTGATGCAAAAGTAAAAATATATTTCGAGAGCCATGTCCTTCCTTAGTTTCCTGATGTATCGCTTGTTAAAATGGGGTAAGAAATAAGAAAGTTATAAATTTTTCAAAAAGGTTCGTTTGGCAAGCCTAATTTAGCCAAAAAAAAAAACGCATCCTTTTTGCTTGGCTATGCTTTTCGATGTATTTGTCCGATGTTAATAGCGCTAACCACTTTGAAAAGCCAAGGTTTTAAAATTTGTTACTTTTTTTGCAAAATTGAAATTTCGGAGAAATCCTATATGGCGGACAAGTTTTAGAAGTAGGTTATTTTGAACTCTCCTGCAAATTTTTGTGTGCGCCACTGGGTCAAAAGTTAAATTTACGTGTGGAGGCTTATCATGTCCGTTTCTACCAATGTGTCGCTAATAAAGATCGACTAAGAAGTAATAAAGTTACTATTTATTCAATGGGTACTTTTGGTAACTAAATTCATTCAGGCCAAAAGAAACATCTTAATGCATTTTTTCCTTACTTCTTACCCGATTTTTACAAACAATACATCAGTACACTCGGGACTGATGAGGCTTTATATGTAGAATTTAATTTTTTCACCAGTGGCGGACACAAAAAATTTGCAGGGGGTCAAAACAACCTACTTTATAAAACTGTCCGCTGCCTTCGATTTTTTTGAAATGTCAATTTTGCCAATAAAGTAATAAATTTTGAAATCTTGGCTTTTCAAAATGATCATCACTATTAAAAACGGACAAATACATCGAAAAATATAGCCAAGCAAAAACTTTTTTTTATTTGACTTAATTATGCTTATCAAACGCACTTATATGAACAATTTATAACTTTCTTATTTCTTACCCGATTTTAACAAGTGATACATCAGTAAATATATTTTTACTTTTGCACCAGTGGCGCACACAAAATTTGCAGCGGGGGGGGGGGGGGGGGGGTCAAAAATACCTATTTTTTAAGTCCCGTTTTTTTTGGCCCACTCTTTATTATCTCATAGCTATATGCCTGAAACTATCACAGACTTTAAAAAAATCGCGGGCAAGCTAGCGATGTTGACAAACCTTACGATTTGCTGGCACTGAAAACCCAGAGTTTTTTACACCCTTGAGCCTTATCCAAAACTCATTAAAAGCAAATTAGTGATAAACTTGGCCGTCAGAGCGCGCTAACAAGTTTGCGAAGACAGCAGGGTTATTAAAAGACCGCAAGCTTTTTATTTACTCATAAAGCGGAAAAAAATGAGAAAATAATGGTTAATTTGTAGTTCGAGGCAAACAAAGCAACACATAAAAAGAAATGCTTCTAGAACAAGAGGGGGCAATTTTGAACCTGGTCTATTCATTTTGAAATTAGTCCATAGAACATTCTAACCCCCCTTCTCATATAGAGTTTGGGGACTTCCACGTCCAGGTGAGCTAGAAATTAGGGCTAAGGGATAAGAAATATCTCACCTAATCTTTAAATAAATATATACGATAGAGAACGAATTTCAACTGGTTTTTTCCTGATTAAAATAGTAGTTTTTAACAACTAGTGGCAAAAATAGTGCTTTTTTGTACAAGCGTTGGTTTAAATAACGAGCGCAGCGAGGTATTTAAAAACGCGAGTAAAAAAAAGCACAGTCTTTTTTATAACTTGTAAATGAAATAACAATGGTGTTGTCCATGGCGATGTGCCTTTTTATTCGGTGACGTTCATTGTTGCGACATTTTAATCGTTGAGAGTTTGATATTTTGACGATGTTTTCAAATGATTTTTTCGTAAATACTTGGTGAAAACTGGCGGAAATGGCTTATTTTGTAGGCAAGAATAATTAGATTTTTTCAATATTGCTATTTTTCGCTAGTTCTCTTTAATTTTGGGTAAAAAACGAACCGAAATCTTTTTTTGCACCCGTGATCAAAAAAAAAGTTTTTTGCATCGGTAACCAAAACAGCCATGCTTTAGTTATCTGAGGACAGTTACTAAAATCATGTTTTTGATGAAGGTATAAAAAAACTTTATTTTTGGCTTTCACTAGACATATAACGAATAGACAAAATATATTATAGTCATATATTTTTAAATTAAATAGCACATCTTTATTATTGAATTTAGAATTTTGACACTCAGTTTGTGCTTTTTATATAGCTTTTTCATTTCATTTTCCCTGATACCCTCTTTTCATGTTTAAAATATCTTGATGGAACCTATCTTCGTGCTCGTCACTTACATCAATACAGTTTTAATATTCCGGAGAGTAATCCAGATGCGAATCAAAGAAATAAATTTTTAACCACATGTTACACCCTAGATTTTGGTAATACTAAAGAAGTTGGGCAACCAGGTCTATATAGTTTTCTGCTGTAGTGTTTCACAATAAATTGATTGCAACCATTTTAAATGCATTCCAAGGGTCTTGAAGTACGAAATCAAATTGCGCATCTTCGAAACGTTTCCTAATCTGGGGACCCAAAATATTCCCTCTTTAATATTAGATTCACTAATTCTAGGGAACTTTTCTTTTAAATAGCTAGTAGTAGTAGTAACTAGGGGGCGGCCCAAGATCTGTCAAGTAGGCCCAATCGGTCCCTTTTTACCTTACCCCAGCCCAGCCCCTCGATCCACCACCTGTACCGCTTGAACGGTAGTGGGCTCTCCGGGCCTTCCTGTTCTCTTCACGAAGTCCAGTACTTTGACCCACTTGAGAGATCGTAGGTCCTCTGCATCCAGGTTCGGTTGTCCGAGTACCTGATGCCTCATCCTTAGGTATTTAAATAACTAAAAGCACGGCCTTCTTTGTCCATGGCCTGACAAAAGTTTTCGTATGTTCCAATTTTATATGAAGTGGCGGTAGTAAAACCTTTTCTGGGGGAACTAATAGCGCGCTAGTTTCATTTTGTTCCCTGGCTGGACTCTCTTGGTGGTACAATTCTCTTTTTTTAGTGATCCGATCGTGCTCGACTGTCTCATTCGCAGAAAATGCAAGATTATTTGGTAGAACCATATAACTATGAGATAACAGACACTTAAAGTAAATATTTCAACGCAACAGTATCCGTAGACCTAACGCGTTCGAAATAAAGCCAAAATACACATATTTTTGAGTTGTTTATGCGATGTTTCGAACGATGCCCGCTTTTTTGAAGGGTGCGATGACAGAACTGTTGATTGAAATCGTTGCATACGCTCGTGGGTCCGTTATGATACGTACATCCTTTCGTACGTAACGAGATTCTGTCATCACACCCGTCAAAGAAGCAGGCATCGTTCGAAACATGGCATGAGCAAGTCAAAAGTGTCCCGTATTTTGACTTTGTTTCGAACGCGTTAGGTATACCGATATGGATGCGTTGAAATATTTACTTTAAGTGTCTATTATAACGGCGTACCGATAATAACTCTCTCAATCAAGTTGGTCTGGAAAAAACCCATAGACGATGAGTGTAATGGGCAGGCGCGTCGATTGCTTCAGTAGTGAAAGCAACTGACAACCATCTGACAGCAAAAATGTAGGTTTATGTTTAATACTTTTGTTTACTTTTGCAAAATCTATTAAAAGACTAGCGTAAAGAAAATTGAAAAAGTGTTGTCTAGTGTTTCCCGTAATAATAACGTACGCAATCACACAAAATACCGCTACAAAATTTTAAAACGGAAAAACTCCACAATAACATGAACAAAATGGCAAAACTATAAAGTGTGTTCCGCATTTGGGGCCATGTCCTCGTATAACGGGTTTACCTTGTGGATTGAAACCCTCGAGTAAGGTTAAACTTGCTATTGGATATGTTTTATCCATAATATAATAAATAAATTCAATTAAATAAAATCAAAGTTTTCGGACAGATGATGTCGTTGTCACTGTCACTCAAATTAATACCTTGTCATTAAATTATCGTAAGGTCACTACGGCACCAGGCATGGATTTGTTAGTGCATGCGCAGTAGATTTTTGGTTTATGGCCTGGTGGCCCAAACAGTTTCAAAGTCAACCGCGATTTTGAATTTCTTTCTTTGTTTTTCAAAGTTATTTTCGTTACACATTTTGCGGCACTTGGGCCGTTATAGTATGTCATAGTTATAGTGGTAGAACCCATCTGCATTCCATGCAATTGGAATAATAGATAGGTAGGTAATTATCATATTTACCATGAATATATAAAACCAGAGCTAAGTGAGACTTTTCAAGAGAGATTGTTAATTAGTATAAAAAGATAAGTAAGGTTTTGCTATTTTTTGTACTTAACTTGAATATTGGAAAACACAATGGATGTACTCAGCTAATAAAATAAATCCAAATTCAGTGGTCTTTCTTTTGATTTGTGTGTGTTAAGATTACCAACAATGTTTGTTCCCCGAATATCACTGGTAGGTCCATCTTTACAAACAATATTCTTTACGTCCCATGGACGCCCTCATAGTCTTTTAAAAAAATGTGTGTTAAAAAAGGTAAAAAAAAATCGTTTTTAAGAAACGGTCCACGTCCTGGAAACGTTCCTAAACGTCCCGGTTGGAACGACGCGGGAACTTAAAAATTGACCACAAACGATGTTCCATGCACGTCTCCGGGACGTTGCAACGCCAACGTTTAAAAAGGTTAACAAAATCGCTTTGAAGGAACGGTCCGGAAATGTCCATACGGTTGGAACGTCTCAGGGACTTAAAAAGTGCACACAAACGAAGTTCCCCGCACGTTCCCGGGACGTCAGCCCAGGACGTTACGCCTATAGCGTTTAAAAAGGTTAACAAAATCGCTTTGAAGGAACGGTCCGGAAATGTCCATACGGTTGGAACGTCTCAGGGACTTAAAAAGTGCCCACAAACGAAGTTACCGGCACGTCCCCGAGACGTACTTGTGTTATTAGGGAGCTCAATGAGAACTGGGGCAACATGCATCACTTTTTGCACGTGGTTCGCTAATCAGATAAGCATCTTTAGGAGAAAATTAAAACTTGGAGATATTTTCTTAGCGTATCCCAATTTTCTCAGTGTATACCAATTTCCCAAATTAAAATAAGATCAATAACGGAATGGTGACCGGTCGACCTGGCAACACGCTAATGATGCGATAGATCACATGTCGGGCCACGTGATCATTTACCCACGACCCCAAAGTTAATACTAAACAAATATTTGTTTTCGGAGGGTTGTATGATTGTGTGTGCTGCAGGATGAAATGTCGTAATTATGCGGTATATAGGTATGATACAGAGAACGGTTTAGATAGAGGCGCTCTATAAAATTTTTGACAGTTATGGTTTTACCAGAGGTGAGCAACTCGATTTGGCAGTTATATACAGGGTGTTCATTTTAAAACTTCCCATCCAAGATTCTGTATGTCGACTCTGATTTTAGAAAAATCCTCGGACACATCGATTTTTTATTCAAAGGGGACACATTTTGTCTATCCTGATATGTTTCTTACACGCAACCCCTTCGAGGGGCAAACTTTACCCCTATATTTTGAATAGGGAAAGTTGGTCGAGTGATACCTTGTTTTGAGGGTCCTTCGAATGTCTTTACAATCGCGTAAAAATTTCGAAAGTACATCGATTCGTTTCTGAGGTATTCAGTTTTACAGTTGCATGGACCAATGCAAAAATAGTTTTTTTTTAAATATATTTTTTATTTTTTGAGAAATCCCGGGACACGTCGACTTTGTTTTTGTTAAAGAAACAATTTTATCATTGCATTTTTTCTTTTATGGTACATTCCTACTAGGAGAGAAATTTACCTCTACAATTTGAGTTTATTTTGAAAATGAATATCTCAAAAACAAATCTATAGATTTTTAAAATTTTTACACGGTTGTAAACACATTAAAGAGTCTTCGAAACAAGGTATTCTTCAACCCACTTTCCATATTCATAATTTAAAGGTAAAGTTTACCCCTTAAAGTGGGTGCGAGCTACAAAAATTTCAAAATATGTCCCCCTCGAAAAAAAATCGACGTGTCCTCGGATTTACTCAAAATCAGACTCTAAATACGTAAATCTTGGGTAGTTTTCAAATGAACACCCTGTATACAAATGCTTTATTTAGGCAAGTTGTAAGGAAAATGTTGATAACTTTTTTGTATGTTGGCTGTTCGTTGGTAACCACCGACAATCAATAATTTTTTCACTGTCACATTTTTGATTAATAAATAAATAAATTCCATTTAACTCCATTATTATGGTCAAGCCACGATGGTAATTTAAGGCCTAAAATTTTTTAGCATAATTTAAGGGGCAACGTTTTTGATTAAGCAATTTTTGATATGTTTTTCACATTTTTATGCCATGAATTTGGTCACCTTTTAAAGCTTTCTTTCCAAACTTTCGATTTCTAGAATAAAACACTCAAATTTTTTAAATTTTAATTGTTTTTTAGGCGTTCAAAGAAAATACTGCCAAAAAACATTTTTTTTCTGTTAAAAAGAAAAATATTTAGAGGGGGAGGGCAGAATTTTAGAGGTAGATGGAGAGATAATTTAGTGACGTGCAAAAATATTTACGGATGTTGAAGAGAGACAGTAGGCTATGAAAAAGTATTTTAGAGAAATATGGACATATTATAAGGCAAATATTTACTGAAAATATCTGTTACGTCATCTGTCTGTCATCTTGAGTGGTGTCACGACATGAAAAATTGTAATTTTTCAAAGTGTAAAGTGTATAAAACATAAGATGGTATTAATTTCTTTCAATCAAAGTTCTTTACAGTCTTTAAATTTATCAAAAAACGTGCCTACTAAAGTGTATTTTAGCACATCTAAAAATAATTTAGTTGGTATTTAAGAAAATCATGGTTCATCATGGCTTTACCATTATGTTTTCTCAAATATTCTCTGCAAAAAAGGAACAAAAATGCAAAAAATCTAAAAAAACATACATTTAAATGACAACAATAATTAAAAGTGTGGTTATGTGCGTCAATGCGGCATGCAGATAAAAATAAAAGTATAAAGTTGTTTTAATTTTAATTATTATTTTTATTTTAATTTTTATTTGCCTGTATACACCCAGCTTTAGAAACTATAATAGTTATTTACCTAATAAGTGCGGAAAGTTATACTTTTCCGCACGCACCGGCGCAAGCCGTAAGTGCAGAAAATACTTTCCGCACGCGTTAGGTACAACATTTACCCTACGAGAGAGCGTGCAGAATATCAAAATATTTTGTCATTATTATTTTAGTTACTACGAATTTTATGTTTTATTCAGAACTAAATTTTAACAAGCTTAAAAAATTAATATTTATGGTAATTATTAATGACGGTAACATTGAAAGTAGCACTGCTCATGTTGCTTAATGTCATCTTCGAATTCAAGTCTTACTGATTCATCACTGAGCAACAGCGTGCTCAACAGCAAGCGTGCTTAACAGCGTGCGCAAAAAAAAAATTCACGCACGGCGTGCGGAAACGTGGCACTTTCCGCACGGAAATGAGTGCGAGAAAATATTTTTTCCGCACGCTCGTAGGAAAAAATACTTGCGCTTAATACTTTGTTATGTTCCATTCTCCAATGGAAAAAGAAACGCAAGAAAAATGGAGAGAGATCGGGGTAAGTAAGATTAGTTAAATTTAAATATTATTATTTCAAGAAAAAGAGTTAAAAATAATATTATAATTTTTAAATTCTTTTTTGTATCTATCTTACTGTTCTTTTGTAAAAGCTTGACATATTTTACTAACGAAAAGAAATCATTCTCCCAAAAATAGTCTGGGGAAATTATAAAAAAAGATAACAAAATATCTCTCCATTTCATAAAATCGGTTTTACAGGCAAATACGCAAAACAACAACTGTCAAATGCATAGCGGGCATCTAGATTTAGGTGTAATATGATAAGGTGACCAACTGTCCTGGTTTTGCCGGGACAGTCCCGATTTTTAACCATTTGTCCCGGGGAAAAAATCCGTCCCGGATAGTCCCGGTTTTTTAGCAAAAGTTCCGGTTCGCCCCGGTTTTGATACCACTGTATTTTGTAACTTTAAAATCACTGCAATTAAAAAAGCGGATGTTCTCTGCCATCTATAGATTTGAATTGAAATCTTACTTAAATTATTTCCTTTAATAAGTATTTCAGAAAATACATCCTAATATTATTAGGTGTGTACATAAGAAAAAATACATGATATGCAATACATTGAATCGCCGGAGTGTCCCGGTTTTGCCCCTTTAGGAGTTGGTCACCTTAAATATGCGAACGTAAAAATTGGAAATGTAAATTAAAATTTTTTTCGCAACGTTGCGTTTGTTTTGGACCAAATGTACCGTTTTTTTACTCGCATACGGAAAGTTTCCCCTTTATGCACTCACTTTACTCTTCGCACTGACATCGATAACGTTAACGCTAACGTTTTTTTGATAAACTGAAATTATCTATTATTACAAAATAGAGCGCACAAAGAATACCATAAAATTTTAAGGACCATTTGTGTTGAAAGGGTCTTTATTTCAAACGGAAATAATTTCACTAGGAAACGTCCACTTCATGATTACTATATTTCCGTTTCGTTTTCAATCGGGAACGATTAAACTCAATCACTATTATGAAGCTCATTATTATTTTTATTGTTATTCGCAATCAGACGTTGGGTGCACGTAGGTTACGTGCAAACATACTAAAACAGTCGTATACAAACATTTAAAAAATTACTGTCGTTACACAATATACAAATTCAATCCCTCGTGGGTTAAACAAAAGTTTTAAATTTTTTTGAGAAAAAGTTATTTTTAGATAATGGCTTTTGGGGTGTTTTTGATGTCTCATCAAAAAAATATTACTAAAAAAAGAAACAAACAAAGGAACAAAAATATAAAACATTACCATGGTCTTGGTAAACTGCGAAATTTTGATTAATGATTTAATATATTATTATACGGTAAAACAATTGTTTTTAGCAAAAACCACAGTTAAATTTTCTTGCTAATATTTTGTGCAAACTCATGCTTTTAAGAAATTAGACACCACAGGTCTAAATATTTACACCTGTGGGGGTACTAAATTTTAAAACCAATTTTCAACACTTACCCATATAGAAAAGACACAAAGTTATTGATTATTTTGTATTGTTATTGCAAAATACCACTGAAAAACTGCTATTTTTTTTTCAAAATACACCATATTTTAAAAGATAATGCCCTAAAACTATTTTTTTTTGACAGGTTTCAAAATGGCAAATGGTGAACACGCCAAAAATTTGGCACATAATAGCTTTATTTTTTGAGGTTATAGAGTTTGTGATCAGGGGGACGATTTAAATTTATAGCCCGCAGAAAGGATTGTTTTGTGGCATTTGGTAATAAGTTCATTTATAATCTCCCTAAGTAATCGCTTTTTCATGGATTAGTTTACCTTATTTAATATCCAAAGTTGTTCATTACCAAACACCTCCTATTTTGTCAAGAAAAACGCCATATTTTGAACCCGTTTTCAGCACAAAAAATATATTTCACTGATTATGCACGAAAAATATACCAAACAAAAAAAACCCAAAACAACTATATTAATTTATTTACAAACTAAAAGTAAAACATTGAGGTTATCTAAAAGCTCAGTCAAAAAAACTTTCCTTACTCAAAGCCCACTCATTTAAAAGCTGTAGCTTTCATCAGTGGAGGTTTGTGCAAGCAGAGGTAAAAGATCCGAACTCGCTGTTTGTGATTAAACGCAGCGCTAATATTTTTAAACTGACATTTCGACAGACAGAAATGTAAACAAAACTTGCATTTAAGTTTTTTAATACATTTCATAAATAAACACACCTCTTAAATAAATACAAAATTAATCTACTCCTTATTTTATTATTACTCATCTAAATCGTTGTGTGACATCAAGTATTAATTGGAAGAATTAATTAACAAGGGTAAGTTTTAATTAGAGTGACATATAACCCCAATTTTAATTTGTTCTACAGAGTGTTTACTATTTAAACCCCGCGTGGGTTTTAATTTTTTAATTTTCTTTTCTTCTAAATTGAAACTCTCTTCTAAAATCCAACAAAAGATGTTAAGATGATTATTCAATAAACTAATTTATTAAAATTCTTCTTATAAATCAAATTATGTCCAGAACTCGAGGATGGTTGGTTTAAAATGCCTAAAACCAAAAATTTTAATCACTTAGGAACGTTCTAAAATAGCCTAAACCCTTTTAGTAAATCCCACCGTTAAATTTTAAAAGTGTAATCAAAATTTTAGGACGCACAAACAAATTAATTAATTCTGGCAACACTGTAAAATTTGTGTGAAGTACAGTAGTTATGGGGGGTTCCTTTTATTGATCTACTGCATGAAACAGACAGAGATTGATTTCCCAAACCCATCAAAGATACGCTAACAAAACGGAATAAAAAATAGCTGAAACTGAACGGTCCTAAGTTTAAGTGACATTTTTGGTTTTAAGCATTTTAAACCAACCCTACTTGAGTTTTGGACATAGTTTGATTTATGAGAAGAGTTTTAATAAATTTGTTTATTGAATAATGATCTCAGCACAATCTTTTGTTAGATTTAAGAAGAAAGTTTCAATTTAGGAGAAAAGAAAATTAAGTTTTGTTTACAGTTCTGTCACTGTCGAAATGTCAGTTGCAAAATATTAGCTGTGTTCAAATCACAAACAGCGAGGATCTCTTACCTCTGCTTGTACCTTGGCTTGCACCAACCTCTACTGATGAAAGCTACAGCTTTTAAACGAGCGGGCTTTGAGTAAGGAAAGTTTTCTTGACTGAGTGTATTTTTCGTGCATAATCAGTGACCTTCACTTATGTTTGTTTTGCCTCGTAGTGCCCTAATAAATATATTTTTTGCTGAAAACGGGTTCAAAATATGGCGCTTATCTGTACAAAATTGGAGGTGTTTCATTGGTTAATGAACAACTTGGGATATTAAATAAGGTAAATTAGTAAACGAATTTATTACCAATTGCATTCACCATTTGGCACTTTGAAACCTGTCAAAAAAATTATTTTTAGGGCATTTGTTCCCAAAATATGATATTTATACAGTTTTTTTAGTGGCATTTTGCAATAAATAATACAAAATAATGAATAACTTTGTATCTTTTCTGCATGGGTAAGAGTTTTTTGAAAATTGGTTTTAAAATTAGACCTGTGGGGGGTCCTATTTTAGATCTTAGTTAATCCCACTGTAAGTGTCTATTATAACGGCCGGAGGTATCGAACGGCCCTATCCTTGCAATTCCCGAGAAAAATGCGTACCGATAATAATTCTCCCAAGTTAGCCTGGAAATAATCCAGAGGCGAAGAGTTTACCGGGAAGGCGCGTCGATTACGTCAGCAGTAAAAGCAACTGACAACCATCTGACAGCACAAATTTACGTTAGGTTTAGTATTTTTCTTTGCTTTTCGAAAATTTATTCATTGGGTGAACACTACAGCAAAAAAAAATTAAAAAGTGTTGTTTAGTATTTCCCGCAATTTGGTATCAATAGAAAACAAAAACCAGAATCCTTGAGGCTTAATGGGTGAGTATATTTATAGAGTTTAGGCCAATCTATGGCTTTGATATATGCTTATAATTTTGAACTTATTTCGAAATAATGTTGTACAACTTCAAAAAAAGTTCAACCTCCCTAATTTCTGTGATTTTTTATATTTTTTCAAATTGAGGGGTTAAAGCAAGACCTGATTTTTTGAATATAAAAAATTGGTTAAAAATTTTTAAAATTTGTTCAAAATTAGTTCAAAATTATAAGCATATCAAAGTTCGAGATTTTTTTGAGGGGGGTGTGGTTTGACGTCAACCTGCACCCCCATCATATTTAAAAATAAAACATGGTTACTAGTCGATTTTTCAAAATTCTTTTTGGTGGTATTAGGAGTTCAAAATTAGTTCTTAATTTTAGGATAGATGCTTTTCATTTTTTTCTACGCCTTAAATGAGGGAGATGTAGCTTGAAAAAAACAGGAAGGAAAGTGGTTCAAAATTTTTAAAAGTGGTTTAAAATTAGTTCGAAATTGGTTCGAAATTATAAGCATATCAAAATTCGAATATCTTTGGGGGTGGGGTGTGGCTTGACTGTCCTCCACTATCACTGCCGTAAGATAAGAATCCATTTCGATGTGGTTGTGGTAATTTTTTTGGTTAATTTGAGAGAATTTTAAATATTGTAAAATATTACCATGTTCCAACACTTATTTTGTCAAATAAGGCCCAGTTTTGTGATTTTTCTCATCTCTAAGTTTTTTTTGTAAGTAACAGTTTGTAATGTGCTTTTTAATGGTAGTGGTTGTTAAACACTACCGTAACAGCTATCAAAATTGTCAAAATTTTAACTGTTCCAAAATTTCTCTAATGTCGATCACCCATAAGGTTCCAGGCACGTGTAGTTTTACACACGGATTGCGACCTTTTCGGGAGACTAAACAAACGTTTGTTTTGGAAGGGTGGAAAATTAAGCGGTTTTGTCAGAGAGATAAGAAAATAAGTAGATTGCGTTTTGGTTATGGTAAGGCACATATGCCGTCATGTTGACTTAAACCATGGCATTTTTAGTTTCTTTATTCTGTAATTTTTATGGAAAAAGTGGGTGTAATCGCTTAGTTTGGATAAAGTACATTACGAAACCTTTAGCAGCGTGCGGTCCATGGACGCAAGGGAAACACTGCTTCCCCTAGAAAAACATCATCTTAAATGTAATTTGTGAAGTAGGAAACAATTGTTTAAAATTGTGTTACAAATGTTAAAAATTATTTTAAATATCAAGCCCATAAGAAATCCTGCCGGCGTGTCTTGTGCGCAAGGCTTTTCCCAACTCTAGAAATATTCAATAGAAGCTAACCCCGCCGCTAGGTTCTTTGTAGCCTGCATCTAAAAAGGCGGATTTACGCTGGCCAAGCAAGCAATTAAGCAAGCAAGAAATTGACAGTTGTATATGAGGAATTGCACTTCTGCTTGACATATGACATTTGAGAGGGTAAACGATTGTGTGTATTCCTATATGATGAACTTTTCTTTGCTTGCTTGTTTGTTTGCTTACCAGCGTAAATCCGCCTTAATACGCCGGCAGCAGTATGCTTGCTTTCGTATGCGTCGAGAGGTCATTGAACCTGCTGAATGCATCGAGTCGCAGTCGCGTGCTCTAGACGAGCGTGGAAGCTATCATTGGAGTAGGTTATTTGCAAGTTTAATTGGGCATTTTTACATAGTATGGGTACTTCTAGTGGGGATAGAGAAAAATCAACCCCCCATTGCGAGGCTCAAATTTCAATACAAGATTTTTGGTGAAAACCGCATTTTGATATGTTCACCCATCTTTGAGCAAAGGAGTCTTTTTGAAACGTGTGCATTTTGGGATAGGGCCTGTAACTTTTTTATTTATAAAAATTTATTTTTGGTGATAGGTGCTTTTTTGTAGACCTCTTAAAGCATCCAAAGAATACAAATGTCAAACTGGATTTATCTGCCACTTTTAGATAACTTTAAGATATAAAGCAAAGTTACCATTTTTCTTATGGGAGGCCCTGTTTTTTATTTTATTTTTGTGTTCAGAATTAATCAAATCAAAATTATATATCATGTGTGATATTTTGATTAAGTAGTTGTTAAGATATTCAACATTTTCTTTTCACAACAAGGTGAGCATGACCGGATATGGATATGAAATTATAAGGTCATGTCAAATATGTCATGGCCTAGTACATTTTTCATTTTAAACAAGGCTTCTAAAGGCGCAATTACACAGACGAACATGCTCAAATAAAAGGTCGTGCAAAAGATCAAAAATTTTCTGCGTGAACATTTTTGTGAGCTTTTCTTTGAACATTTTGTTCGGGTAAATTCTTGAGCAAATTATTGCTATCTGTTTTGGAAACATATATTTAAAGATGAGAATAAATAAAATTTCACATTAGTGATCAGTGATCTCAATTCTTTAAAAAAATGGAACACCAAGTTTTATTTAAAATTATTTTGAAAAAAAGTCGACGGCAAGCGAAACATTATTATTGGCTCTACTATCAGTTTTGTCACATGGATTAGGGTTACTTATAATATTTTTTTCTTAGGGTTTTTCCCGGATTTTTTTGCCCGAGTTTGTTTTTGGGATTTTCTTGGGAGTTTTTTTTATTTCCAAGTGTTTTTTTCCTAAAGTAAAAAAAAAACCCAGGAAAATTTTTATTTTCCTAAAAAATTTTGAGTTTTTCAAATATCGGCAAAAAACTCAAAAATTGCACTTTTAAGCGGTAATCCGCGCCTCACGACTATGAGGAGTGGTGGGGAGGAGGATTTTTTTTGAACATATTTTTGTAACTTTGCTTTACCTTTAGCTTTTATTGCTTTTATTGTTGTTTTTTAATTCCTCACACCAGATTTACCTAGTTAGTTTAAGGTCCCAAGGGTTGCTTAAAAAAGCAGAAGGTTCATGAAAATGCTGAAGATAAAGATATTTACTGTCAATTTAATGTAATAATCAAGGTCGATTACTGACACTGAATCAACAATATGCAAAGGGCAACATTGCAATTCAAAAGGGTGGCCGGCCTACTACCTGCGAAATCCAAAACGCGGGATGATAGATCGGCGACACCGTCTACTAAATTACTGCTAAATTATATTTTTTAGACAAGGGTCGGGTTCGTAGGATTGTAAAAGTGGGTAATAAACGGGTATTATTTAAACCGAACGTGCTTTTGTTCATATATTTGAGATTTAATAAAATGTATATAGGTTTTTTAATTTGACTTAATTATTATTGTAAAAGACTAAACTAGGAAGTAAAATAAAGGAATATTCTTTTAAACGTAAATTTTTATCATTATATTTTACAGGCAACCACAATAAATAAGTGCCAATTATTACAAGTATACTGGCATATCCCCTATAAAAATCAGATCAATCGAAGTTGCTTATGAGGTAAAATGTGAATTTCGGCATCAAATCGTTTTTCCGTCGGAAAGCACTTGATTAAAAATACCTTATTTTAAAACTTTGTTTTTCTATTTTCAGTTAAGTTCAATGAATTCCGATAACAATATATATTTTGAATTTGTAAAGAAATTTTTATACCCCCAATTCTTCAAACAAATTTTGCTCAACATTCTCTCCAAAATTTACCTGTGTTTTTTTGTACGAGATTTTGCTCGAACATTTCTTTGAACATTTTGCTCAAGAGGCTCGTGTAAATGTTTGTCGGCATTTCAACATCAAAGGAAAGTTTGTCTGTGTAAATGCGCCTTTACAATTTCAATTTAAAGTTTACATTTATATTTTCTCATATTTATATTATTCGAATAATAAACTTTATATTCTAATTAATAACACAGCTAAATGGATGAAAAATTCTTCAATCTAATTAATCTTAAAATAATAACTAATAACAAAAAGAACCTCTACCCTACTTCATTTGAAACAACATATTTTCAAAAAAACTAATTAAAAAAAAAACTAAAAACAAGACTATAAAAAGAGCTTAAATGTATAAAAAATTTATTGAGAAATTCAACAGGTCATTCATAAAATTAAATTTTTTTTTAATGTAGGAATTACGGGATAATTACGGGCTAATTATCTACCGCAAAAAAAATGTTCATGTTCTTATCTAATTTTTTAAAGTTTAAAATGCGGGGTGCAGCTGCATGTGCAGCCCCACCCCGCACGCATTAATAATAGCAGTACCGAAACAAAAAGTATGTCAGAATTACGGAATAATTACGGGCTAATCAACTGCGGCAAAACAAAATTTGAGCTCATTCCCTTATCCCCTTTTACAACCTTTTATTGAATTTCACCATGTTTTTTATAGGTTGTTAATAAGTCAAATCTCGCTAGTCAATTTTGACTAACTCCGATCAACTTGAAATATGGTATACGTTGAGTAGTGAAAGGTGATAAGGAGGGGATTTACTTATTTAAAAATCAAAACTCCTGCGGATATAATTGGTTCTTTGGATGCAGTCACTAACAACACGCAAAAAATTAGATAAGGGCATAAGTCCAAATTTTTTGTGGCAGCAGATGATTAGCCCGTTATTAGCCCGTAATTTTGACATACTTCTTTTTTGGGTACCGCTATTATTAATGGATGCGGAGTGGGACTGCACAGCTGGCTGCACCCCGCATTTTTAACTTTAAAAAAATCAGATAAGGAAATGAGCACAATTTTTTTTGCGGTAGATAATTAGACCGTAATTAGCCTGTTATTCCTGCGGGGTGTTGCTGCATGGACCTGAAAGTAAACTTCTTCAAAGCTAGTCAGACCATCCACGTTTTTATGGTGACGTTATTGACGAATTTGCAAGTGATCAAAGAATCGAATTACATGCAATGCAATTACACGTCTCTGGAAACCTTATAATATTATCTTGTCAAGTTTTCAGTTTTCCAGCAGAAATATAACCGCGGTGTTATAAAATTCGATGCTCAACATGGGGTTCTCCTAAATGGTACGAAAAGGTTTAAGCTAGTTACTAAAATTGTGTTTTTGACGCAGGTAAAAAAATATGATTATCAGTCTATTTTTAAATATTGGGTCTTTGTTAACTGACATACAGTATATAACGTCACCGTAACAGATAGGATCCTAATTGAATTGAACCCTCATTGGGGGATCCTGTCGTCTAAAGGTTATTGATGGCTCGGTGGTAATTAGTCCCATATACTGTAGCATTTTGTGCATGCATGGGATAATTGTCGAAAAGAAATGAATTTAAAATGGAATTTTTGGTGGGAAATTAAACAGCTGACTCCGGAACCTCTTTTACAGGGTGTTCAAAAAATGCATACCCTTTTTAATTTTAATTTTAATCGGACCCACTTTTATCTATCGGCAATTTTAATGTACATATTTACAGAAAAATGTTTTATGGCGTAGAGAATAAGCTTTGTTTTAGTTTATTATTTCATACTGTATTGTAATATACTTCATTACGTCATCGGTTTCAGTCCGGAAAATTATACATTACATCACTAGTCCGGTAAATTAACTTTACCGGAGTGAAACTGAAATTTAGTGTTTTAACTAACACAGGGTTATTTCTAAACAATTTTTATCAATGTATGTTAGAATAAAGTGACTTATAAACTTTACTGTAGCCAGCAGCCACTAATTTTTGTGTTGATAAAATGACGATACAAAATAAGTTGATAAATAGAAAACATGGATCAGGACAAAAGCCTCCCTAATAGCACAGGATATTCCAGGGATATCTCAGTAAGAGGCTGTGAACGTCTGAATGTTCTGGCACATTCACAGTAAATTCGTAAGATGTTCCAAAAACTTGCTTTGAATAACTTTCAAGTTAGCACATGAGTACATTTAAAAGACATTCTAAGAATATCCTACCTAGTACATTCAGCGAACATTCTATGCAAGATATTCCAGGAATGTTCTGTGAAAGTGCGAAAAATGTCCTTTTTTGCACATTGACAGCACATTTAAAAACATTCTTAGGATATCCTAGACAGCACATTCAGATAATATTCCATGAATGTTGTACTAAAGTTCGGAAAATGTCCTTCCTTTTGGATATTGACAGCACATTGAAAATGCGTTCCCTGTATATCCTGGATAGAACATTCAACGATTATTCCATGCAGGATATTCCGTGATTATTCTGCCAATTTCCGTAAAACGTCCTTTCCTTTTGAATATGGACAACACGTTCAAAAAACCTTCTTACACATCCTGAACAGTACATTCACCGAATATTCTATGCTGTATATTCCACGAATGTTTTGGTAAGGTCCTAAAAATGGCCTTACATTTGCACATTGATAGCACATTTGGGAGATATTCTGGGAATATCCTAAGTAATACATTCAGCAAATGTTCTAGTCAGGATAATCTACCAATGTTCTACCAAAGTCCTAAAATATCACACAATATTGTTACTTTTTTTATTCTAACAGCTGCGGCAAAGATTTTTGAGGGATATTTTTATTTGTCGCTGCAAGTTTTCTTTTTATTAAAAAAAATAATCTATTTTTAGTTACGAGAAAAAAACATTTTGACCTAAAAAATATCATCAAATCATGCCATGAAAGGAAATAATATTTTTCTATCTGCGATCATGCTTACGCAGCAGAATTTAAGATTTTATTTTGTTCAAAAAGCTTGTTTGGGTAGACCAATATTTATTTCCAATAAAAAAATAATTATGAAAATCGGTTGAGCTGTTTAGGAGTTATCCTGCACAGAACAAATAACATAATCCCCTTCCATTACCGTTTGGGAGGATTCGGAGAGGGATTCAATATTTTTATCCAATAAAAAAAGAATTATGAAAATCCGTTGAGCTGTTCGCGAGTTATCCTTCATTGAACAAATAACGTAATCCCCTTCCACTACTGTTTGGAAGGATTCGGGAAGGGGGTTAATATTTTTATCCCGTAAAAAAGAATCATGAAAATCCGTTGAGCCGTTCAGGAGTGCTCCTTATGTAAAAAAAAACAATTCACGGTGTTCTTCTAACAGAAAACAATGTCCAAAAGGTTATACCCCGCTAATATATAATTTCTCCCATAAGCCCCCGTAGGGCAAAAGGTTAAGTCGTTGAAAAAGTGTTATATGGATGCCAGAAGGTTGAGGGTTCGAATCCCATCGCTGTTTAAAAACTTCTTTTTAAACATTTTTAGGGTGTTTTGTAAGAGAACATATTTTTCCAAGCTCATAAATGTGCTATGAAAATCCTGCGAAAATATTATATGAATGTTCTACCAGGATGTTCTAGGAATATCAAAACTGCGGAGACAGAACACTCCCTGTATCCCTGGTATGCTTAGAGGATTTAAGGGAACATTCAGGAAATGTTCCTATCCTAGCTGAACATTCAGCGAATGTTCGGGGAATATTTCTGTGCTATTAGGGCTGTAAGTTTTGAGATACAAGATTATTATCGACCACCTCAGACAAAATCCTTTTACCATATCCGTTGAAGCTTTTAATGTAACGATGATCCCAGGCTCCTTATCAATTAGTATTAGAAGGATTAAAAAATCTGAAATATCCTGTCGAGTTGCTGCAAAAACACCTTTTTTAACGGAAGAATAAAAACAAGCCGTGGTTATTTTTGCATTAAATAATGTTCTTCATAATGATGATTTCTGGGAGAGGGTTGTCTTTACAGATGAATAGTATGTTACACAACAAGAGAACAAATTTCACACGAGCGTGAATGTTGTGAACGAGGCGATAGCCGAGTGAAACAACACGCGACTGTAAAAAAGTTACTTTTTATCGAGTTGTGTACGCTATTTTTCCTACGAAACGGATGAATTGCACTAATCTTTGTAAAAATTGGTCTTTTTTTCCAAAAATCAAAAGTAACTGCTTTTCTGCACATATGTGGAAAAGTACTTTGCAACACATGTTCGGAAAAGTATGGTGACAGTTAACGTTATCGTACACTTTTCCACAAAAAATTTCTGTACACGCGTAAAATTTAACGTTTTCTAAGGATGCAAATCGTGTGAAATCCATCATTTTCATATGTGGTTGTAGGAAAAAGATATTTCAGTTACCTTTGAGCAGCAGAGGGATTTTAGTGTATCGTCCACCAAATTCTAGGTTTGATCCAAAATACACCAAACAAATTAAGTCAGCTGGACATTTTTCAGTGAACATGTGGGGCTGGTTTAGAGCTAGAGGTTTGGGAGCATTGGAGGTGCTCTCAGAAGATCATGAATATTTTAAAAATTTAAGTTTTTCAATGCCCAGGCGTTTGCAGAGTGGTATTCAAAAGAATGGTGCGCCCACTAAATACTTATATCTGTTGCTTCAAAAAGACGCAGTTTTCATAATGCAGTGACTCTATTTTGTTTTAAGAAACAACACCCTTCTTAAACCAAACTAAAACTATCACACAATTTAGCAAATAAAATTGTTTTATTTTAAAGGCTGCTTCTGTGCTCTTTATTTATATTTTTACTTTGATTTTTAAGGATAACACAACAAATAACAAAATAGGTCCACAGTGAAAAATTAGTAAACCTTGGCTCAATAAAGAGTTAATTTTTTTCAATATTTCTTTTTGCCTCAAGTTTGAGCAAAACTTTACTTAAAATTGAGGTAAACCTGTAAAGGGAAGTGGGGAGGAAAATTACACTGGAAAAAGGATTTTTGTTCAAAAGGGTGCTCGGTGCAACCCCCCAGGACTTCTTGTTTTCAAGACGGTATTTCTTTGAAACAAGACAAAAACTACTTCTTGCATTAATTACATCTGCTAAACGCTGAAATATTAAATGATATCAGCTTCTACGCCTCTGCAAAAAGGAATGACCATATTTTGTTGTAAAAAAAACAGTCAATCGAATATCAATAAATATTTAACAGAAAATAAGCCAGAGGTGCTTTTCAAATTCTATAAAACAAACTGAACTTTTATTAAACTCTTGAAGGCAGCACTTCCATAATCTATGCTTCATGATTTTAGTAACTGCCTGCAGATAACTAAAGCATGGCTTTTTTGGTTACCGATGTTTCTTGTCCAAAATTAAAGAGAAATAGCGAAATATGGTAATATTAAAAAAATCTAATTATTCTTGCATAAAAAATAAGTCATTTCCGCCAGTTTTCACCCAGAATTTACGAAAAAATCATTTAAAAACATCGTCAAAATATCAAACAGGCACATCGCTATGGAAACCGCATTGTTATTTCATTTACCAGCCGCCTTGATTTATAGTGTAAAGATGGTGTGTTGCGAGAAGTGCTCTTAGTTCGAGATTTTTAAAAGTATTTTCCTGTTGTCTTGGATTTTTTGATAAAGATATTAAAAAACTGTTCTTTTTTTTACTCGCATTTTTAAATAACTCGCTGTTCTTGTTATTTAAACCAACGCTTATAAAAAAAAGCACTATTTTAGCCACTAGTTGTTAAAAGATGATTTTAGTAACTGTCCGCAGATAACTAAAGCATGGCTTTTTTGGTTACCAATGCACAAAAACTTTTATTTTTGATCACGGGTGCAAAAGAAGGTTTCTGTCGGTTTTTTACCCAAAATTAAAGAGAAATAGCAAAATTAAAATAATATAAATAAAAATTTTTTAAAAACATCGTCAAAAAATCAAACTTTCAAACATTAAAATGTCGCAACAATGAACGTCATCGAGTAAAAAGGCACATCGCTATGGAAATCGCATTGTTATTTCATTTACCAGCCGCCTTGATTTATAGTGTAAAGATGGTGTGTTGCGAGAAGTGCTCTTAATTCGAGGTTTCTACAAGTATTTTCCTGTTTTTCTTGGATTTTTTGATAAAGGTATTAAAAAAATAGTGTTAGCAACTCGAAGCTAAGCTGTGCTTTTTTTTACTCGCGTTTTTAAATACCTCGCTGCGCTCGTTATTTAAACCAACGCTTGTAAAAAAAGCACTATTTTAGCCACTAGTTGTTAAAACTACTATTTAGCATGTCAATTTCGGTAATACGTTAAGCAAATAAGGTGACGATAAATTAATGGTCTGTTAACGCCCTACTCTTTCGGTGGCTGACACGGCTCGTTTTATTTTTTTGATAAAAACCGTTTTAGCTGCATTTGAGTTATCGTGACCTAGACAGACAGACCGACGGTCACCATCATAAAATTTTGTGTTCAGGTCTTTAATGGTCCACATAAGTCATTTATAGCGGGAATAAAAAAAACATAAAAAATCAGGTACGAATTTAATTAACTTAACATGCGTTATTTGTCTGTATGTGTTTATAAATTATATTATCATCGGAAAATTAATGCGGGCAACAATTTGGGCAATAATCACAATAGTGGTCAGTTTTTGAATAGGCCAAAATGTGTTTGTTTAAAATTAGGGTATTTACGGTATACCAATGGGAAATTTATTTACAATTACGTTGAAATTAATGTTTGTTACCGATTGATTACCTTGAAAAATAGTACTTTTGTTTAATAAAATAATCATCGTTCATTAAAAAGTAAAAAAACCTTCTGTTTTTCAATATACAGAGTGGATTCTTTAAATAAAACGGTGCTTCTATCGACTTTAGAGAAGAGATTTTAAAAAAACCCAAAATCGAATCTTTAATGAATTTTTACGGAGTTTGCACCATGATAAAAAAAAATTTGGGGGCCCCAAACTGGGGGCCCAGAGCCATCCAACTATTTTTTTAAAATGAGAAGGTATCACTTGTGGCACCTTTCTGGAAAGTCCGTTAAAAAGAAATTGAACGCATTAGTTTTTTTTGACATCTGTCTGTGACCAATATGTCCTACCAACATTTCTTTCATGAAGAGGTATCATTTGTGGCACCTTTTTGGAAAGCTTGGTAAAAGACAAATTCGATTAAATAATTTTTTTTTGAAATCTGTCAACCGATGTGTTTTACGCCAAATTTTACACCAATAATACCCAATAAAATATTTTCTTGGTCTCGATGGTTCACACAGAGGGCACCATTGACGAGATTTCTTCCGCTTGAGCCGTAATCTTTGGCACATAGGCGCGATTGAAATTCTTTGTGGTAAACCTAGCTGATGAGTCCCTAATAAGGACGAAACGGCGTCGTCCTCGGTCCCACCCTCTGTATGAGCAATCAAAATTCAGGAAGTTCATTTTGCACTGAAGTATACAGGGTAATTAACTATATTTTGAACCCCTGGTTAGCGCCTTTATTATTGATGATAAAAAAGAAGTTTAAATAGAAAAGTTTTTTAAAAGCCTTCTAACCCACATGACAAATGTTGTCAAATATCATTCCATTTGTCAAAATATGAAATCAACTTTCTTATATTAAATGAACCACCCTCTATATTTTTTAAAACTTGGATAGATCTTTTCTACCATATGTTACTTCTCTCTTGAACGGTTATTGAACAAGTTTAGAAAAACTTTGCCATAAGAGCAATGTGTTGAATAAAGAACCACCTAAACTATTTTTCCTTGGCAAACAGCACTTATGGCAAAGTTTTTCTAAATTTGTTCAATAACCGTTCAAGAAAAAGGTAACATATGCTATATTTTCGGAATCATCAATTTAATATAAGAAAGTAGATGTCAAATTTTGACATATGGAATGACATTTGACAACATCTGTTATGTGGGTAAGAAGGCTTTGAAGAAACTATAAAACTTTTTTTCTATCATCAATAATAAAGGTGCTAATCATGGGTTTAAAATATAGTGAATCTCCCTGTACAAGAAACTCTTGTTTTTTCGTAATATTATTTAGCCTAAAAATTAGGTATTTTTCGTCAGCAAACCTACCTAAAAAACGTGTTTCTAGAACTTTGATGGCTAATATCTCAGAAACTACAATATAAACTGAATTAATCGAATACAGGTGAAATCTATTTTTTAATGTATTTCGTGCGAGGTTCTTTACACAAATAACTTGGATAGATGGGCAAATAAAATGGACATAAATAAAGTTTTCGCACTTTAGGACAGAAAAAATGCAGTTTTTATCCGTCTTAAGGGTCACAATAATTCCCCAATATTTTAAAAATGCGTGTACACGAAGGCAAATTACGAAAATTATTAAAATAATTCATTAAAAATTTATGAATTCATCCAAAAAACGATTTTGCACATCACCATAATTTGCTGTGACAGAATTCACGACGAGAGAGCCTCAAAAGTCATTAAATTCAGAATAAAATTTGTAAAAATTATGTAAAAAAGTGTAATTAAGGCCCATTTATTAAATGCACGGTATTACTTTTCATTCAGGGTGACTTTGTGCTTTTCAACAACTTGATAGGTTGTGAGTCTTTACATTTCTGGTCAGTTTTTAAAATTGTATCACACACAAACAACCCAAAATTTCCAAAATCAAAGCGAGTGGGAGCTGTAATCTATACAAATGGTGTGTCCAAAAAGTCTGGAATTAGTATATTACATAACGAGAGAAGAACGTGACATATTTCACACGAGCGTGAATGTTGTTAACGAGGCGCTAGCCGAGTGAAACAGCACGCGAGTGTAAGAAAGTTACTTTCTATCGAGTTGTGTATGCTATTTTTCCTATGACCTCTTTAGGATTTAATTCTCTTAATCTCCAGAGAAGAAAGTATTTTCTTTTCTAGGGACGAAAATGGTTTCGGTCTATTTCCGATGCTTCTACAAATCATAGCCTACTAGATAACTACATTGTTTGAATGGTTTGATGTCATTCAATTTCGTCACTAGAGAAGAAAACATTTTCGTCTCTAGAGACGAAAATAAAATTGATATGCGTGTGAAATATAAAACTTTCTGAGGCGTTATAGAGTGCAGATTTGATTACTTTCGTATGTGGTCGTAGGAATAATAAATTTTTTTAGGACAATTATGGTTTTTTTCATAAAGAGCTTATATAGGATCATTTAAGGACAAAAAGCGGTTTTAAAGAATGCATACCCTTTTATACAGGAAAAAAGATAAAACTTATCTTTTTTCCTGCATTATGCCATATTTCATTTTTGGAGATTGCGGGGGGGGGGGGTCTGAAAAATGTGTCAAGCATATTCCCCTCGATTTCATAGAAGGGTCCTTCTTGAAAAACGGTAACATTGCATGTAATTGGTTTGTAAATTTAAAACCACTTATCCTTTTGAAAACAAAGTAGGAGGATAGTTAGTGTACTAAAAGTACTCAAAGAAGAAAAGTTGGTCACACCATGTGACATGTCACGTGGTGTGATCTGTAATTTTCAAAGTAAATAGATTCAGATATAACAAAAAGACACTTTAGGATCATAAAATTTATTTAGATAATGATTTAGATAGAAAAAAACTGAAAAATTTTAATCCTAAAAAAATACATCGATATAAGTTTTTTGTCTTCATCAAAAAACAAAAAAAAAACACGTGTAATTGATTTTGGTGTCACTCGTGTGATCACATGCAATCACAGATTTTTTTTAAAATCTGGCAGCACTGCATACAACACCCAACTCATTTACCTGAAAATGGAGAAGCACGGAAGACACAGTTTACATAATTACATAATTCAGTTTTTGTGAAATTTTCGTGGTTTTAAAACAGTATTAACGTTTTGGCCGAGATAAATGTCACAAGTGTTTCTATATATCTATATATAGTAAATGGTAAGATATTTACATTCAAAAATGTAATTTAACATTTATTAACATTAAAATACAAAAGTAGTAACTCTTTAATTTTTTTGTTATTTAGGAATTTTGCTAAATATGTCACTAGTGTAAACTCTCAGAATATTTTATTGATAACACCTGTGAAATTTTTATTTTTATTTATTAAAAAAAAATAATTTTTAGAAAAAAAAATGGCAAAAACTAGAAAGTTTTTGGAAAAAGCACCGGAAACGAAAAAGGAGATAGACAAAATAGAGAAAAGAAGAAATCAAGTAAGGGCATATTATATATATAGAGACATATTATATTTACTTAAAAAGTGGTAAATATTTTTGTTTTTTTAAAAACTATTACACCAAATGTTACCATTTTTGAAGAACAACCCAGCTATAAAGATTCTTGATTTTGGTAAAATAGGTATAACTGGTGTTAGCTTGTTATCACCTGTGTTAGCAGATGAATTCACAAACTCAAAAATAACTCAAGAACTAGTGAATTGTTATCTCGGCCATATAGCACATTTTAGTCCAACTAACTACAGCAATATTTAATAATTACCAAAATTCAAAGAACACTAATTTGTTTTTTTTAAATTACCACTTGAAATGTTACCTTTTTTCAAGAATGACCAGGAACCGTTATTTTTTTGTTTTTCAAAATTTTGCGTATTCAAAGGCTCACCCTGTATAATAAGTTAATATTTTTTATTATTATTATATATAATATTTTTTAATGTGTAACAATCAATGTTTCCTGGGGTTTTCTTCCGGGTTTTTTTTTTTCTGTTAGGATGGACGAAAAATTGGCAGGAATCGAATGGGTCAAATTTGTATCAAATTTTGTACGGTAAAAGTTTAAAGCATTATCCCGGAACCATTCACGATTTTGCATAATTTAAAGTTTTTTACATAATTTTACGTATCCTAAAAAATGTTTAATTTACGGTAAAAATTTCGATTTTTTTAAAAAACTGAATAAAACCAAGATATATTTTTTTTTTGAAAAACCATGCGAATGGTCTGTGGAGGATACCAGAATCCTCCGCTGTGCAAAATTTTGGTAATTTTTGATGTGCGGTTTATCTGTTTAACTAAACGAACTGTTTTTAGGATTCAAATTCACTCTTAAGCAAAACTTTAAAAATAAATAAATTTACTTTCTTTGGGATGTTCTAGAAATTCTTCAAAGTATTTTTTAACTCTCAGACTTTTTGCGCTTTCTCCACCACTCTGTTTCCAGGCGATCTCAGTTATGTACAGGGTGACTGTTTATAAAGTTCCACCTGGGAAAACTCTTTTATTATTCGTCACAAAAAGATAAACAAAAAAGTGAAAATATGTAAATTTCTATTACAGTTCCACTTTTTTTTTTAAATCGCCCGTTACACGCAAGTTGGCCAAGAGGTCCTTTTTTTTTAATTGAACGCCTTGTATATTTTTTAAAATTTCGATAGATTTTTTTTTTCTGATTCCAAAAATATACCATATTTTACCATTGTCTTGAATGGTCATTGAGCAAATCCGCAAAACCGTTGCCATAAGAGTAATGTGTTGAACAAAGAACATATAAGCTATGTTTCCTTGGCTAACACATTGCCCTTATGGAAAATTATTTTTGATTTTACCCGAGAACCGCCAAAGCAGTACCCTCTCCAGATAGGCCGATCAACTCATACCGATTTAGTGTCCTTTTATACACCTTCGCCGCCATTTTCACTCAAAAGTGACAGATAATCCATTAGTTTTCTGTCAAAATGGCGGCGAAGGTGGATAAAAGGACACTAAAACGATAAGAGCTGATCGGCCTATGTGGAGAGGGTAATGGCCAAAGGAATCAGAAAGAAAAGATCTCTGTGTATACAGTGTGATTAAGGCAAAAACTGAAAATGTTACAGAAATGCACCTAATTACACTTTTTGATTTATCTTCTTGTGACAAATAACAAAAAACTTTATAAACGGCCACCCTGTACATAAAATTTAGGAGCGGATATCTTAAAAACTGTAAGCGTAATGACCCCACTTTATTTCTCTATTAATATTCTTACTAATAACGTTGCATTTTTAAAGGCGCAATTACACAGACGAACATGCTCAAACAAAAGCTCGTGCAAAAGATTTAAAATTTTTTGCGCGAACATTTTTGTGAGCTTTTCTTTGAACATTTTGTTCGGGTAAATTTTTGAGCAAATTATTGCTATCTGTTTTGGAAACATATTTTTAAAGATGAGAATAAATAAAATTTCACATCAGTGATCAGTGATCTCAATTCTTTAAAAAAATGGAACACCAACTTTTATTTTAAATTTTTGTGAAAAAAAGCCGACGGCAAGCGAAACATTATTATTGGCTATCAGTTTTGTCACATGGATTAGGGTTACTTATAATATTTTTTTCTTAGGGTTTTTCTCGGATTTTTTTGCCCGGGGGTTTTTTTGGGACTTTCTTGCGAGTTTTTTTATTTCCAAGGGTTTTTTTCCTAAATTCGAAAAACAACCGAGAAAAATTTTTCTTTTCCAAAAAATTTTTGAATTTTTCAAATATCGGCAAAAAACTCAAAAATTGCACTTTTAAGCGGTAATCCGCGCCTCACGACTATGAGGAGTGGTGGGAAGGGGATTTTTTTTAAAACATATTTTTGTAACTTTACTTTAACCTTAGCTTTGATTGTTTTTTTTTAATTCCTCACACCAGATTTACCTACTTAGTTTAAGGCCCCAAGGGTTGCTTAAAAAAGCAAAAGGTTTATGAAAATGCTGAAGATAGATATTTACTGTCAATTTAATGTAATAATCAAGGTCAATTACTGACACTGAACAAACAATATGCAAAGGGGCAACATTCCGATTCAAAAGTCTAGCCTATTACTGCTAAATTATATTTTTTAGACAAGGGTCGGGATCGTAGGGTTGTAAAAGTGGGTAATAAACTGGTATTATTTAAATCGAACGTGCTTTTGTTCATATATTTGAGATTTAATAAAATGTAAATAGGTTTTTTTCATTTGACTTTATTATTATTGTAAAAGACTAAACTAGGAAGTAATATAAAGAGATATGAGTGGTAAGGCGTTTATAACTAACGTATCAAAAAGACAATAAATACCATGATTACAAAAAATACTCTCACCACAACTACGACGTGTAAATATAAAGAATTCTTTATCTGGTATTGTAAGTTCAATTTCTTGTGAAGTAAATCCAACCCAACTCGACCCAAACTACTCTACGTTTCTCTGATATATGGATGGACAGTTTTAGTTTTAGTTTGCGCCCGTCGCTTTTATTATTATGATATGAGAATGCTAAAATTTATTTTCTACTTTTTAGTGCACTTTATATTTTATAAAAGCTTCTTTTTATTTAAAATAATTTTTTAATTTTTAGACTATCATAAACCCATCCTTTCGATAATTATCTTCCCTAAAAACCCCTGTATGCCAATTTTGATTGAAATCGAACAAAATAAATCTTTTTCTTCCTCCACTTCCCTCATTAGCGGGAGGGGGTGCCTAATAATACCATATTATTGTATTGTCGCCGCAACTATAAATACACACCGAAAACTGAAATTGAATACCAAATTTGAGTTGCAAGATTTGAGCCGAACATACAAATATACATAAATAAAAGCTTATAAAAATCGCCAAAAATTTCAATATTTAAAAAATCGGAAATGCAAGTTCTACGCGTCAATAAAATAAAACGAATTTCTTCGTTTTGCGTCGGAGAGCCCTTTCTTTATGGAAAGATTTGTTCTAAAACTTTCATAAAAAAACTGCGTTGACCCTTGTCTTTCCATTTTCAGTTAGGTTCAATGAATTCCCATAAAACTATAAAATTTAAATTTGTAAAGAAATTTTTATACCCCCAATTCTTTAAATAAATTTTGCTCAACATTCTCTCCAAAATTTACTTGTGTTTTTTTGTACGAGATTTTGCTTGAACATTTCTTTGAACATTTTGCTCAAGAGGCTCGTGTAAATGTTTGTCGGCATTTCAACATCAAAGGAAAGTTTGTCTGTGTAAATGCGCCTTAATAATACATCATGTCGCTTACCTATGAACAACCACGTAGAAAACGTGCATTTCTTAATTTATGCGAATTAATGACATGGCGTAAACACGTCACTAATAATAACGAGTTTAATAAGCCCAAGAAAACCTCAGTCACAAATTGTGACCTCAAATTAACGTTGGCAATTGTTGTCTCCGTTTCGCGCCCAACAAACGACAGAGAAGGAGGTGATTTGGATGACTTTCCAACAGATTTTGAGAATATAATAAGAAGCAGTAAAGGCGCTAAATTAATGGAAATTCGTGCTGTTAGATAGGTTTAATAATAATGCTTAAATTTTATTATCTTATATGTTACGACCTTTTGCATATTGGGAAGAACTGACAGTTGAATAAGTCAATTTAACCCTTGCAAATCACGCAAAATAACTAGAAAATTGGGAATTATTGGCATGAAGTGCATATTCAAGAAAACTATGTAGCTTAGGCAAACTGTGTATTACACAGAAATCGTTTTTGTTTAGTAACTTTATTTTTCTTTACAAAGTCCTTTCTCTTTGTATATATTTGAAAAGTTTGGCGTTTTTCTATATTTTATCACTGTAGACAATACAACAGTTTTCATTTTGTACTTTTTTATCACTTTACCGTTTAAAATTTTCTTAAGTCTGTAGTTTCTCCCCAGATTTTAAGTTAAAAAAAGTACAACTGGCAACGCCTTGTTCTTTGATTTTTTTAATATTTTGCCAGAGTGCACAGAGAAAACTAAACATTAGAATTAGCTGAAATTTTTCAGGGGTGATCATTTTTAAATGCTTAACGACAATATCTAAAGGATTTTTCAAAATAAAAGCTCTGGTGCTGTCATCTATCCCAAAAGCCCCAAAATAATTGCGGTTTAGAACAAACCCGATTTACAAAAAAAAAAATAAAGAAATACTCACAATTTCCTCTGATTACATTTGTCCTTTTTATATTTCCTTACTTTAGCGAAAATAAAAACTAAGTTTCCTTTTTTCTAAAAGCCTGTGCACTCCGGAAAAGAAAGCCGATCAATCAATCACAATTTATTGAATTTGGGAGACTAGCAGTTCAAGTATTTGCCGATAGATCACAGAATTTATACGATTCCATGATAACTGCAGGTGTTTTATCAACAAACTTTAAATCGGGCCGCAATGGAACAGAATAGTATTTTTACGTTTTCTGACAGAAAACCATTCGAGATTATGTTTCTCTTTCAAAAATGTGTTTTCAAAAAAATTGTTCTAAAAGAAAATGAAAAACCTCCGCGTGTGCGGCCGCCCGCCGAAAAAGGTCTAGCGCTGCGCGGGCATTGCCCCGAGTCTATCAAGAGAACTTTACTGGCTCGCTGGGATTACTAGAAACTCGCATAGAAACATTCGGCGCCCATAACCCCACATAATTGTGTTTTTGTTTTGATTCAACAATTTTTTTAAATTTAACTTATTGCAGCATAGTTATGTGCAAGTGTACTAGTGAAATCTTGGAGTGAGGATAGATTTTAGAAGCTCAGTTTCAAGAACACACAGATAATTGAGTACTAACAAAACAGGTCAGTAAAGCTCCATTTAGAGGTTGGAAAGACTCTTGCTAGTCATTGACGCTCCTGTTTAAAATAGTATACGATTATTTCGTCTAGCGCCAGTAGCCGATTTTTAACTCTGCATGCTTTTAAGTTAACTTGTTGTCGGTATCAGCTAGCGGGAGTGTTTCCAATTCAATTATAAATGCACCTGTAAATGCAACCTTAAACTTTACACCCAGTTACTTTAATACGTCGTAGGGTAGTATTTTTTTAGCAGGTAATTCTGCAATAAATGGTTTTCTTTTATTTTAGCATTTTCCTTGGATTTTTAGCGGCGCAGAACGCGAAAAGTCAAAAAAAGTAAGCTAACTTCAAATTTTTGACCCGGTGCTAAAAAATCTCTGGTGTCCCACTGTGGATAAATATAAATAAAGTCTCCACGTTGCCATGGAAAACAAATTCAATGACGTAAAATTTTGCAAAAAAATCAGGTCGACATAGTTAAATTGATTTTCTGTACAGTGTTGCTAAAAACAATTCCCCAGATTGTAACGATGACCTTAAGTAAACGTTTACTTTACTGTGTTGTTAATCCTTGGTAAGATTCAGTCAACTGGTTTTTAACTACTTCATTAAAAAATCATATTTTTTTTTACTTTCTGAGCTTTTGTACGATGCACTACTAGCGATTCAATTAGTAAAGTATTAACTTTGGTATTTGGAGTCAAATCAGTATTGATTGTGTGATTTTCTGTCTTCTTAGTAGACTCAACTCTTTTCATAAGCCTTTGGTATCGCTTCTTATACATTTCAGCTGTTTTTCTTAAATTCTTTATTAATAATGATATTATTAAATAGTTGTCAAGTGCCACTTAGTGACTCCTGTTCAGTAAATTATAGAAACAGCACTAAAGAATACAGAAAAAATAAAATAAAATAATTCAAATTAAATTCTGGGGTAAAAATAGTGTCCTGTTAAGTTTACTCATTGGCCCTTAGGTCTTTTGTGCCTAATTCGAAATGAGATTATTTTTTTTTTAAATGAAGGGCGACAAAAAACCACTAATTTGGATTTTTTTTAAGGGCACTACCTTATCAAACAAAATGCTTTCTAGGGTAAAATTAATTACTTTTTTATGGTTCTTTTTACAAAAGATAGTGACACAAAAATATTTTTTTTATACCTACATCAAAAACATGATTTAAGTAACTGTCTGCAGATAACTAAAGCATGGCTTTTTTGGTTACGGATGCAAAAAAACTTTTTTTTTTATCACGGGTGCAAGAAAAGATTTCTGTCCGTTTTTTACCCAAAGTTAAAGAGAAATAGCGGAAAATAGTAATATTGAAAAAATCTAATTATTCCTGCTTAAGAATTAAGCCATTTCCGCCAGTTTTCACCAAGTATTTACGAAAAAAATCATTGAAAAATATCGTCAAAATATCAAATTGTCAAAGGTTAAAATCTCGCAACAATGAACGTCACCGAGTAAAAAGACACATCACTTTGGAAACGATTGTTATTTCATTTACCAGCCGCCTTGATTTATAGTGTAAAGATGGTATGTTGCGAGAAGTGCTCTTCGTTCGAGATTTTTAAAAGTATTTTCCTGTTTTTCTTGGATTTTTTGATAAAGGCATTAAAAAAATTAGTGTTAACAACTCGCGGCTAAACTGTGCTATTTTTACTCGCGTTTTTAAATATCTCATCACAATAAAATCACTATTTTAGCCACTAGTTGTTAAATCTACTATTTTTCATGTCCTGAAAAAGTTACCTTTTGGCCCTTACGTCTTTTTCGTTCATTTTACGACGATATATGTTAAATATAGCCGTAAAGTGATTACGTTCAGTCTAGTGGCTAATTCGAAATGCCATAGAGATTAATACGTGCCTTCACACACGATCAGGTGGAAAATTGGTCAATCTAGAACCACTACTGCTATGCAGTTTTTGTTTAAATTTTTCATTTTTGTGTGTATAGAGACCACAGTCGAAAGATTTTAGATTTTTCTAGCCAAAATAGATAGTTTTTTTTTTTAATCAGAACTTAATGGTATTATGACAAAGTAAAGAATCCCGCACGGATAACATGGGTTTATGGCCTGAAAGTTAATCATATTTTGATATTTTAAAGATATTGAACTTTGATTTGAAAATTAAATTCCATGAGGATCGTATGTCTGTGATAGGAGATATGAGCCATGAAAGAACGTATGTTTACTAAACACCACAGACCTACACCATTAGACTCTGAATGCTATGCTAATGCCCTGGCTCCTACAATAACAATATATCTCGCAAAACGTATCGCCGGAATTATGCGTTCTCTTTCAAAAAAATATTTGCAGTCATCCTAACTCGCACCTTATACAATATCTTTGCCTCAAAGAGCAGGCGAAAAAAGATACAATGTGTCTGAGCGAGTATGCGATGTAAAAATGATTACATATATGTAGTATATAAGCTCGTGTTCCCCAAATTATGAAAGCATAGTAGGATGAAGCCTTGTTGCCAACTTAAGGTTACTTTCTTGTTGGTTCTGAAATTTCATGAAAATCTTGGTGCTTTTTTACCACTATAAGCAGCTATATTCAAAAATATCATGAAAACAATGTTTATTTATTTAAAAACTATAATTACCAAACAAAAGATAAAAAATAAACTCATAAAACATAAAAAGCCCATATTTTTTCCAATACTGCCAATGATCTCTAAACAAGAACTGGCAAGTCGCAATACCTTGCCGTCTTATGCGCACTACCTAGTGGTTTGCATTCATTATATAGGTTTTGCAGTGTTGCATACCGACCGTATCCAAATATTTCTGATTTCGAAACGTTTTGTGTGGTTTTTGTGTTTTTTATAAACTTGTGAAGTTAAAAACTATAGGATGGTGCGAGAGTGCATCTTGTGTAAACGATTGGAACACCCAAATCAAGGGATATCGTTTCAAAGGTAAATGTCAAAATCAGCTGTAGTTTTGTTGTGATAATTACCGGTCAGTGTCGTCCTTTACCTATTTTCAATTATTGGTATTACTGTTTTTGTTAATTATGCAGTATACGATTTTCTACCATTTTTGATTTTATATGAAAAATTCTTTATATTAAAAAAACAAAAAAAAAATAAAAAAAAACTACCGGCGCCGGCGGATTTGGGGTCCTAGGGCCCCCATAAAGAATTTTTCATAAAAAATCAAAAATGGCAGAAAACCGCATACTGCATAATTACGCTGTTTTTTTTAATATGCTTTGTTGTTAGGACCAGCACCCTGTTTATATACCCTCTGTGCAGGTGTGCTCAAGGCTATAATTTCTTAACAACGGCAAAAATAATATATCAAAATATTATGAATATTATTATATTTTGTATTAATGACAGGTATTTATGCCTTCGCTAAAATAGAATTTTAGATACGCCACTGTAGCGTAATTGATTACTTTTAAAATGAGGCGAAACTTGCGGAAAACTACCAGCGAAAACAGGACAAAATAAACTCTAACTATGATTTTATATTTTTTAAAAAAGAAAATTGGCGCGGTTTTGGCCTTCATAACACAACGGCAACACAAAATCCTAAGTACGCTTCTGTAGACTAATCCATTACAGCAGACAGACGTTCTTTCACGGTTCATATCTCCTATCACAGACGTACGAAATGTTGTCGCCATTTTTATAACCTAATTGAGAAGTAAAACATAGATTTTTGGTCGATTTGGTGTCAATCTGACCGCTATAGTAGGCTAGAGGCTATTAAATCGAAAAAGAGTTAACTGGCTTTTTAGTTGAGCAGGTGTTGGCCAAACTTGCGAGCAACGTCTATAATCTAGCCAGCCATGGAAAACATGCAAGAAAATTTAACGATTCGAGGGATCAGTTTCAGCCGACCTTGCGGCCCACGTTGTACCTCTTCAATCAGGGCGACGCGCGACGCGATCCATTTTTGTTCTTTATCTGTTTTTGATTCCGTGGACAAAGTTTAAAGACGTTGCCGTGTAAACAGGACATGCTGCGTTTGAAAATCAGACAACGATAGAGGAGTGATACCATCGGAGGTAACGAGTGAACTTATTTTTATCATATCAGCACAAGTTATATGACCAAAATATTTGGTCATCCATATGAAAAGTTTACTTATAAAAATCATAGCTGAGGCTCAGGTTCAAGAAGCTCATCATTTTTTTTATAATGCATGTTTTGGACTCGATTTTTGGGTAGTAGGCATATTATGTATATTTCTCAATACAATTTTAGCTCTCAAGGCAGGTTATAGTTGAATTTTTGCGGACGAAGCTGGATTTTTGACAGATGCTATCATTAGTAATTATATTCTATTGAGTTGCCATTAAAAAATAATTTGTTTACCCCTATAGCTGTTTGTAAAAACGCTTGCTTCATCCCCCGGCATTTTGGATTAAAAATGGCCGACAGAGTGTTATTCATAAAATGATAACTTTCTTATTTATTAACCGATTTTTCTCAAATAAATTTTGATACATTTACGATGTAGCAGTCTTTTCAAATCATTATTAATACCTTGTATTTTTGACGTTTATGTACCAAAAAAATATATTTTTATAAGTGGTTTCTGCGAAACCGTGTACTTTATAAAAAAAAAACTCCTCATGTAAAAGAAATACGCATTTTTGAGAACCTTAGAATGGGTACTAATTGTACTATATTTAGTGTGAAAGTTGCATCCTGTGTTCCTAGCTGAAGAAATTTATCTTGGGGAGTACATTTTTCTTGATATACTAATTTATAGTTAGATATGTACCCAAATAAAAGTTAGCTTGTGTTTTTTTTTTCAAGAATCAAAAATGTTTGGGAAAAGGCCGAAAAAATGACTTAATGCGAATTTCTTCGGAAAAATAACATTTTTGCAACTTAGTTTAGCATCGTGTTAATTTGGAAAATTTTTAAATGATGGATTTTTTTCGCCATCTTGAATTAAAGATGGCCGACGAAGCTATTATTTAAAAAATTATCAGAAATGCGCATATCATTGTGACGGCATTTTCCCTAGTTTTTGGTTTTTTGGGAAAAACCATTAACTCTGTGAAAAAAATTTTTAGGCACTTTTTTTTAGGGTATAAAATTACCTTTAAACCGCTGTATTTATTAACTTTTTTTTAAATGAAACACGGATTTTTTTATACGAAAAATGCATCCTTCAATATAAATTTCGTAACTGGCGTGTCGGCCATATTTAAACCTCTGTGTTTAGCCACTGGCGCACCCAGGAATTGACTTCGGCGGGGGGCGGGGAGGGTTAAGACTAAATAATTTAAAAAAAACTTAATTTGAAGTAAAAATGTGACCATAACTGGAGAGGTGGCTCGGTCGTCATTTTGTGAACAGTAAAAGGCATTTTTTACCAGATTTTGCCTCGAAATAATGCTTCAAATTGCATTACCGAGCCACCCCTCGCCATCACCAGGCTTCTCGCGGGGAGGGGGGGTTAACCCCATACCTCCTCGGTGCGCCACTGGTTTAGCGTACCGCCGACTGTTAGTTTCAGTATTTAGGATACTTTTACCCTATTTCGTCTATAAAATATGCATAAAGTAAACATAGTTATACCTACACAGAAAAAAAAATCTTCCCTGGAGAAAAGTACTTTTCTTGAAAATATTGTCTTAACCCAAAAGCGAAAGTCTTCGCCCAAAATGATTTTTTTTCATGTAAGAAAACCGCTTGTTTTGTGAAAAAAAAACAATTGTCTTGAAAAATTGTTTTGATTTAAAACAAACTGTCTTTAGAGAAGAAAAAGTGATTTCGAAACAAGACATAAAATTTCTTAGAATAAGAAAAGGTTTACTTCCGTCAAAAACTATACTTTTTTAACTCAAAATAGCGAAACTTCTCGAAACAAAAATGACAATTTAATTTTAAAACAAGACAATTACATCCATATTTTCTTAAATAGAAATAACAAATTATTTTTTTTTCTCAAATCAAATTTCGCAATTTGTGCGTGCGGGTGTGTCGAATTTTTTTAAGAGTGAATTTGAATATTAAAAACAGTTCGTTTAATTAAACAGCTAAACCGTACATTAAAAATTAACAAAATTTTGCACAGCGGGGGCTTCTAGTATCTCCCACAGACTATTCGCGTGGTTTTTCAAAAAAACATATATATATCTTGTTTTTATTTAGTTTTTTAAAATAATCGATAATTTTTACCGTGAATTAAACATTTTTAAGATACTTAAAATTATGTGAAAAACTTAAAATTATGCAAAATCACGTACAATGGTTCCAGCATAATGCTTTATGAAGAAGCGCATTTTTTAGTCACATTCACCCTTAAGAGAGATAAAATTATTTAAAGCAAAACAAATTTTAACTCGATCATGAAAAGTTATTTATTTAAATTTTCTTCAGATAAAAAAATATATTTCAAAACAAGAAAGTGATGTTTTTGGTGCGAAACAAAATTTAATTTAACCAAGAAAACGTATTTTTCTAATTTACTTCAGACTAAGAGGAAGACTATGTCAAAACAAGAAAATAATGTTTTTAGCGCAAGATGTTATCGCTAGCCTATTGTTTTAAACCGAGATATTTTTTAAAGCTAATGCCTATGTATAACAAGAAGGTTGCCTTTCATTCAAGACAAATGGATTTTCTTCGGTTAATGCAATCTTTATTTTTAAGGGTTCAAAACATTTTTTTTTTGTTAAGAAAATATTGTCTTCGTGTATAGGAAAGCAGATTTTTGCTTGAATCAAAGCAATTTGCTTTGACTGAAGTAATTCTTTTTTTCTGTGTACTTACCGCGATCGACCGATAGCATATTAGGCTTACCTAAAACAAAAGAAAATAATTATTAATTTGTTTGATTTTTGGCTCTGTGTTTTTTCCAGGTTAACTTGATTTTCGGAAAATTCAGGGGCAAGGCCTTTATATTATCTCATAGTTATATGGATGAACTACTTTCTTATTTTAAATTGAACACCGTGTATATTTTTTAAAACTTAGATACGTCTTTTCTTCCTGATTCCAAAAATATATGTAGGGTTTATCTTTAACGGTTCTCGAGTGAAATAAAAAATAATTTGCCATAAGCGCAATGTGCAAGGAAAAACAGTTTAGGTAGTTCTTTGTTCAACACATTAGCTCTTATGGCAATGTTTTTTCTAAATTTGTTCAATGACCGTTCAAAATAAAGGTAACGTACAGTATATTTTTGGAATCAGGAAGAAAAGATCTATCAAAGTTTAAAAAAATATACAGTGTGTATAACATGCGTAATTTTATAGCTTACTTAAAGTTATACAACTTTTGTTAAATAATATTTTTTGTAAGATGTATAATAACAGAGAAAACCCGGTACAATAATATTATATCATCTATCATAATTTAATAGAACAATATAATGATTGTAACCTTCCGGGTTCTTGGCCATGCATTTGTATTATTTGAAGTTCAATGGTTGATGTTTTCAATTTTTCTTTATTCCAATTCGTGTAATGGGAACTTGTCAAGAGTTTATAATGAATTGTTTTAAGGTGACTCCAGTCATGCAAGCAACAACATTGTAAGTATAAAAAAGCTATAGCCAATGGCGGGCAAAAAACGGGCGTCCACGGTTTATCACACTGCAAAACGGAACCCGCTAGATATAAGAAAGTGCCATCTTAAAAGAACTCACCCTAAAAACTGCAATTTGTCACCACGTTCTTTTATCCAAACTTTTATTTTTTAAACTATTCAAGTACACTTGATTAAAAAAAAAAAACGCATACATGCAGTCACAAAATTGACTTTTCTAAAAGTGTATAATATACAGACCGCTTCAAGCTACTGCGAACATAGGGGGAATCAAGTCCAATTTACTCTCCGTGCCGTACGACCGAGGTGGATTCGAAGCACGCTGCAGTGTTATCTTTTGGAAATTCATTTTGTTTTTATTATTTTGTTTTATTTCTGCCTTGCTCGAGAAACAGATGGGTAAGTTCTTAATTGAAATAATACATTTTTAAAACCAAAAATGGATGTCTACGAAGTTGCCGAAAAAGTGCAGATGGTCAAATGGTCAAATCGTCATAACCCAACACACGTTCGATATTGGTCGAGGGAAAATTTGCATTTGTATTTTGACGTAAGAACACAGTATCCCCAAAAACTAAATGTTTGAGGGGGGGGGGGTATTATAGGGGAACACGTAATTGGGCCATTTTTTATTAACGGCAATTGCAATTTGAATGGTCCTAGATACTTGGATCTACTGCAGCAGCACATTATTCCAACTGCTAGGCAGTTGTTAGGTGTAAGATTTGGTGAAACATGGTTTCAACAAGATGGTTGTTCCGCTCACAATGTTGGCCTTGTTAGGGAATATCTTGATAATGTATTTCCTAATCGGGTTATTAGTACACGAGGAACTATTTTATGGCCAGCTCGATCTCCCGATCTTGCTCCTAATGACTTCTATCTGTTTTTGAAGAAGCTTTTCAAATTATCACCCCTAACATGCTTGGAAACGTTAGAAGGGGTTTTTATAGTAGGCTCGGATATTGTCTAGCCGAGCAAGGAGGACTTTTCGAACATTTGCTTTAATTTTTTTTTGACTGGGAGAATCTTTTTGGTTTTTAGAATGTATTATTTTATTTTGAGAACTTGCTTTTATTTTGTTTCTCCTTATTATTTTCATTGTAACACGTCGTCACTGATAAATCTGAGCAGTTGACAATAAAACGCTCTTATTTATCAGTGACAAAAAATAAGAAAATTACGTTACAAAAATTTGCGTATTTATTGACCAAATTCCGGTTTCATTGACTACGCTCCACACAGCACCGTGGTTAGAGGCGTACTAAATACCAAAGAAAAGTCATGCAAGTAGTGATCGCAAGCCTGAGTATTGGTTGCTTCACTGATAGGCGTACGGTGTCTCTGCATGTACGTACACTGGCAAATTAGACTTCTTCCGCCCTATGTTCGCAGTAGCTTGAAGCGGTCCATATGGACTACCAGCTAAAATGCCTAAAAACTTCAAAAGTACGACATGTCAAATTGTTTAAAAAAGGCCTCTAAAACTGAAAATATTATTTGACTTAAATTAAAGGCAACCTTATTTTTATATTAAATTTTGCATAATACTAAAAAATCAGCAAAAATAATGTTTTAGTAAAGTCTTTATTGAACAATATCAAATTATCACTCGAGTAACGGACGAAGGCTGTTCTATAAAGAGGGCGGTAATCCATTTTGGAGTTGATAAAACAACAATAATACGATGGAAACAGCGTTGGATTGAAAACAATTCGACGAATAGGAAACTTGGATTAGGACAAAAACGATGGTAAACTGAATACTAATTATTTTAACTTAAAAAAGAACTAAAATAAATAGTTTAGTATTTAATAGGATTACTTCGTCTGGGCATTGAAAAGATTAAATTTTGAAAATACAGATGGTCTTCTGAGAGCTGATCCAATGCGCGATAAATAGCATCGCTTAACTCTTCAGCATTTCGTGGTCTCCAATTCCTTTGGTATATTATTTTAACGATCTGACCCCATATATTTTCCATTGGGTTAAGGTCAGGGCTATTGGCTGGCCAAGGAAGTGTTTCTATATTATTATTCTGAAACCATTGGCGAACAACATTAGCCGTGTGTACTGGACAGTTGTCCTGCTGATAAACGAAGTCATTATTTTCATGTAAAGCCTTTACAGATGGCAGCATAACGTTTTCAAGGATTTCAATATATCGTTCACTATTGAATCTTCCTTCGATTCTCCAAAAAAAAACTCAAACCTCTAGCACTCAACCAGCCCCACATGTTTACAGAAAAATGTCCAGCTTTTTCAATTTGGTTTGTATATTCGGGTTCAAATCTAGAATTTGGTGGACGATAAACTAAAATTCTCCCGCTGCTTGAAGATGATTGAAAAATTTTTTCGTCAGTGAAAACCACCCTCTCCCAGAAGTCATTATCACGAAGAGCGTTGTTCAGTGCAAAAATCACTCTGGCCTGTTTTTGTTCTTCTGTTAGAAAAGGCTTCTTTGCAGCAACTCGACAAGAGACTTCTGATTTCGTTACTCTTCTATTTACTGTTGCTAAAGAACCCGGAAATAATGTTACATTAGCTGCTTCAACCGACGTTGAAAAAGGATTTTGTCTGAGATGGTCAATAAGTCTCTCATCTGGCACTTCAGAACTTACTTTTGGTCGTCCTGATCCATCTTTCCTATCCGTAGAATTATTTTCAATCCAGCGCTTTTTCCATTGCATTATCGTCATTTTATCAACTCCAAAATGGGTGGCTGCTCTTCTTATAGACCAGCCGTCGTCTATAACTCGAGTGATAATTTGGACTTTTGTAAATGTTGATATCTGTGGTATTTTTTAGGATGTCACACTGAATTTTAAGCTGTCAGGCATACTAAGCTGGTGGTGCCTTATAATAGTATACACTAATGGAAAGCTAAATTTTGTGGCATAGGAAAAAATGCATGTATGAGTTTTTTTTGAAATCAAGTGTACATGTAATGAAACTATTCTCTGCCAAATTTTTTGCGTTTTTACCATTTGCCATTTTTTTGACACTAACAGTGATAATTCCATTTAGTTTCCGTGTAAAAATATCAGCCGCATATTGAAATTGGTCCGAAAAATTTGAAATGCACTTTAAATCACATTGTTAATGTTTAAAATGCATGGAAAAAAATGGACATCCATAAAAAAATTGCACTTCAGGGACTAAAAACGTATTTTACTCCCTCATTTCAAAGACTAAAATGGTACTTTTTATCTCCGGGACTAAAATATTTTAGTCCCGCTCCTTATTATCAGGCTATATAAATTAACTTTTCCGCAATTAGCTTCGATTTAATCATTGAATAATGAGAAAAAACTGTTGAAGCCTTGAGGATTTTGGCATGATGACAGAAATATGCCAGAAGCACTTTTTCCGTTACATCAGCAACACCTTTTGTTTTCTAGTACCTTGGCTACACCCTGGCAACTAAGTATTATCAGATAAATATGAATTGACTTAACGTCAGAGAGTGAATGGTAGTTTGGTTGTCATATTTTTATGGGCCAGTATAATGAAGATCTGTTTTTTTTTTAATTTATAAAAATTTAATAAAAACGGTGCCCAAAAGTGCAAAAAATGCAAAAAAGTGTAAAAAAATAGTATATATACAGCGAGTTTCGCCTTGGGATAAAAAGTACCACTTTAGTCCCTAAGTATATAATGTACTATTTTCTTTCAAAAATATTTTTCAATTTTTTTTTGGTTGAAAATGCAATTATCTATCTTAATGTGAAAACCGCGTGTCGCTAGCTGCTACGGTTCGTGAATTACAATTTTTTGAAAAGTTTAATCCCCTCTACTACCCTCTTGCCAACCCCCCAGCCCCATCAAAAACAACTAATCAGCTTTGCGTCTGGTGACAAAGAATTTTTGTACCAAATTTTGAAAGAATCGGTTTAGCTGTTTTTGAGTTATTGTGTTACAGACAAACAGACCCAACTAACTTATTTTTAGTGTTAATAAAAAAAACTTTTTTTGCCGAGCCCGATAGACTCCATACTATGTATGCATGGCTAAAAATAATAATATAACAACATGTACTTATGTAGCTTGTTGCGCTTAGTTGCATTTTTATTTCTTTTATTATTTATTTTATCGTGACCCCGTGCTGATAACTTAATGCAGAATGCAGGTTGCCTTTCAATAATAAAAATCGTAATGCCGATTAAATCGTAATTGATAAAAAGGCTTTTGATTAAAAATAATGATCGGCTTTCTGTTCATTCACGGTGTTCAATGATTTCTTGACGGCGCCGATTAATCTTTGGTTTATCTTATTTTTAAATGAATTGAAAAAGATTTGTTTTTATTTATGACTTCTGCTTTGTAATATACAGAGCGATTGATATACGTTAAGTTAAAACAGATTTTAAAATGTCGTTTGAATTTTCCTCAACTAAAAAAAGTTTCTAAATACGCTCCTGCTCGTAGTGGTGGCTGTATTTACAAGCAAGGTTTAGAGTTTGGGCCGCACTCACCGTACACTAATATCACTAGTCAACACAGAAAAAGGTCGTCCGTAAAAATAGCTCGGTCTTATAGATTTTGACCTGCTCGACGCAAATCCATCGCTTAAAATATTTTTTTTTCAAACATTTGGAAAATAGCCACTTTCCGTACGATTTTTTATACGGAAAGTTCTACATTACAAGGCATGTTCTTTTGAAGTATTTCCACTCTCAAGAAAGGACCTTTTTGTTCAATTTTCCGGTACCTTGATCCTTTTCCGGTCCAATTTTCCTTGTTGACAGTTTCTGGCTTTTGTTTTTTTAGCAGTGTTGATACTTTTCTAAAAAAGCTCCTTTAAATTTGTTTTAAAAGTTTTGGTTACAAAAATGGACTCAGATCTAGAAAATGAGTTGAATCCGGAGGAAATAATTGAAGCTGCTTCAAGAGTCATGTCGACTGCTACCTGAGAAATCTAAAGAGTTGCTACCAGTGGAACTTTGATGAGTCTATAGACTGATGCGAATTAAAAAATGTTAATAAAGTCATCAAGCTTGTATAATCTATAATACTCTACAAATAAATAAAGCATGGCGCATACTGTTAACGTATTGTCACAGATTAGATTGAGAGTATGATTTTTGTGTGTGTATTTGAATTTAGGTAATGAGAGGTATTAACCTTATAATAACAGAGTTGAGTGACCATATAAGAGACTTGGATTTGCCAAATCAAAAGGCGGAGTTGTTAGCATCTAGATTACACCAGTGGAACCGGCTTGACGATAGAGTAAAGGTTTCTCTTTATAGAAGTCGTCATGCATCGCTGGTGTCATTTTTTAAAAACGAAAATGACTTAGTGGCTTGACAAGATATTGATGGTCTAATGGAAGCTTTAGGTATAGAACACAACCAACCAACAAATCAATGACGATATTTCATAAGCTCATCAAATGTAAGTCTTAAAGAGGTATTACTACATGGCACATATTTCGATCAGTTCTAATTGGTTATGCTGAGCAATATAACAAATATGGTTGGAAAATTTATTTGACATGTTGGTGTCATACAAAATACTGTTGTTTTCAATGCGAATGCGATAGCCGGGCTAAAAAGGAGCACTATAAAAGAAGAAATTGGCCACAAAGACAATCTTATATTTCTTCCGCTGTTACATTTCAAACTTGGCTTATTTAAAAACTTTAAAAACGTTAAACCTATGTAAAGAGCACTTTCTGCCTTCAATCACATAAAACAAAATTTCCCATAATAAGTGAAGCCAAGATTAAAGAGGGAATTTTCATGAGACCCCAAATAAGAAAACTTCTCGTGGATTCAGGATTTGACGCTCTGGTTGAGGGAAAAGAAAAAGAGGCATGGGGAAAGCTTTAGAATGGTGGTGACCAAATTCTTAGGAAATAAAAGAGCAGAAAATTATCCAGAGATTGTACACAAACTTCTACACTTTCACTTAGACTACTTCCACATGGAGAAAGATTCCATCAAGAAGACGTTTTGTCGAGTCGAGAGGAACCAGAGAATATATATAAGAGAAACGTAAAAAGACATAAGGAAAGCAATTAATTTAGTTTCTCATTATTTTAATTAACTATAAGTTAATCAGAATTACGAGTAGATGTACAGTAATGATAGTTTATGAAAAGCAGAATTGTGGTCCTATTTTTTGTTTACGGCCCAAGAAAAGTTTTCAAAAAACATTTTGGCTCTATTTCACTCATAAACAATCGAAAAACTCTATTTGTACCCACGATCTTAAAAAAAAAAAATTGTTCCCTATTATAATTTTACACATATTAATAATGAAATATCTCACGGGATCTCGGCCTCATGTTTTTGCCTTATCTATACGCCATCATTAAAAATTCGTGTTTTGCTGAAGACTGTCATTCGATCGGTCATTTAACGGCAGAAGGTGTGAAGAAAAAAAAAGTAAAAATGCAAAATTAAACACCTTGAACGGGCTTATCTTGAACTTAAGCGTATTTAATCTGCGCCGTTAATTTTTTTAAATTATGTCATTTAGTCGACTGGATAGTAAATTGATAGGTTTTCGATGAAACGAGTTATTAAATGTATTAATCAAGCGAGAAGAGACGTTGAAAAATCACACGAGGAAATAAATATTTACATTTTTAACAAACTAACAAGTAAAATTCAATTTTTTTAAAACCCGCGACCAGCATGCGAATGTTTCTATAAACTACCCAATGGAGTAGTAGGAAAAATTTTAGAAAAGATTTGTGGCGTAGAGGGCAAAGGGTGAGGGAATAAATCGGAAAAAAGTTTTTCCTTGACCAGGATTTGAACCCGGGACCTCTAGAATACCAGTCTGATGCTCTACCAACTGAGCTACCGCAGAACTGGGGTTTTAACTGGCTATTCAGAAATCCTTTCGTCCGATTCATTTGTTAGTAGTGGGGAGATCTTTGAAGCCTACTGTGGCTTTAAAAACCTAGACATGTTATAAAGACAAGAAAGTACACATTCACGATTATTAGTTGTACGAAATTTCTGTTTATCTATCAACCAACGATACACGACATATATCGTTTTATTGGAGGTGTCAGATGGCGAATTTCCAACTAATAATTTCAGCCAAACATATTTACAAAATGAAGGGAAAATTTAGCGCCCTAATAATTTTACAGAAAATATTTGTGGCGTAGAGGGTAAAGGGTGAGGGAATAAATCGGAAAAAAGTTTTTTCTCGACCAGGATTTGTTCAAAATTCGCCATCTGACACCTTCAATAAAACGCTATATGTCGTGTATCGTTGGTTGATAGATAAACAGAAATTTCGTACAACTAATAATCGTGAATGTGTACCTCCTTATCTTTATAACATGTCTAGGTTTTTAAAGCTGCAGTAGGCTTCAAAGATCTCCCCACTAACAAATGAATCGGACGAAAGGATTTCCGAATAGCCAGTTAAAACCCCAGTTCCTCGGTAGCTCAGTTGGTAGAGCATTAGATTGGTATTCTAGAGGTCCCGGGTTCAAATCCTGGTCGAGGAAAAACTTTTTTCCGATTTATTCCCTCACCTTTTGCCCTCTACGTCACAAATCTTTTCTGTCAAAATTTTTAATTTGCGCCCATCGCTTTTATTATGGTATAAGAAAGACAAAAAATTACAAAAAACAAAAACAAAATCTCTAAGAAAACTAATACTCCGCACCACAACGCGACGTGAATTTCAAAACTAAATCAGTTATATTGCATAGTTTGTTTACTTTTTGTTTTAGGATACGGAGATAAGAGCGGGGCGGGCAACGCACTTACTTGCTTGATAATTTTTTGTTGTTAGGCACTTTGTTTTTTAAACACAGACATTCTTTGGGAAACACCCTGTATACAGTGCAGGAATTGAAGTAATTAAGTAGTGATCAAAATCGGTTCAGAAGGTTTTGTATCATCAATGCCCAGAAATGGGCAATCTAAAGAGTTATGTTCTGAAGAAAATTTGATGAGTTCTAGCTCAGTAATTTTCAGTAGTTACATATCTAATGCATGTCAGATTTCCAGGAAATTCTTGGAAATTTGGTTTAACGAAAGCCTGAGCGCATGCGATCTGAAAAAATGCCAAACCCGTAGGGTGGGAGATTTTTTCTGGTGCCATGTACGTAAACTTTTGTTAAAAAAATTGGCTGAAAACGAAATTTTCAAAAATTTCAGAGTTATATTCTGATACAGAATATACCGAGTAAAACTGCATATTTTCACCAGAGGACAAATTTTATTTAAAACACTAGAAAATCTAATATAAAGATACAAGATGCGATTTCCGTAGAAATTTTTGATACATGACACACTTATTTATCCAGAAAAAAATTTCTAGTTATTAATGTGCACAAGGTATAATGTCAAAAAAATCAAGGGAAATGTACATCAGTAAAAAGTCACATCAGCGATAACATTGGTAAAAACGAGTAACGTTAACGCCGCAATGAAATATTTTATTACACAAGAGCTGAATATAGGAGACAATCTTGATTAAAATGGTTAAAATTTACATGATGGTAATTCCTTGGGGTATAGCAGGCAGCGGAATATATATATCTGGTATTTTCGCGTTTTCTCCGCGATACAGTTACTGAGAGATTTAGTGTATCGTACTAGAGTACCGACATCAAGTAAAACATATATAGATCTTGTCCTTCATTAAGTACACTTTCTGTGTGCACTTTGTATAGGTATTGATGCTTTTTTGAAAGTACTTATGGTAGTGCTATCTGAAACTTGTGTAATAGAAAATCTTAAAAACAGTGAAATTTTCTTTGTTGGTTATAATACTGAAAGAGTGGACAAAAATATTGAACTCCCAACAAATTCATCAAAACGTAATTTTGAAGACTCTTTCTCTGTGAGTTAACAATAGGTGATTCTTAACCTTGACTACAAAACTGACGGATCTAAGAATCTTAAAATTATTTTATTAGATATTGACTTAAAAAATATTGTGTTTAAAACTGCTCGCTCAGGTAGGCAAAAAGATTCAATCATTGATTTAGTTTTAATAAATAATGATAAAGCATTTGAAGCTAATCTTTAGGTAACCCCCAAAGTAACAGATCATTATACAGACCGCTTTAAGCTACTGCGAACATAGGGGGAATCAAGTCCAATTTACTCTCCGTGCCGTACGACCGAGGTGGATTCGAAGCACGCTGCAGTGTTATCTTTTGGAAATTCATTTTGTTTTTATTATTTTGTTTTATTTCTGCCTTGCTCGAGAAACAGATGGGTAAGTTCTTAATTGAAATAATACATTTTTAAAACCAAAAATGGATATCTACGAAGTTGCCGAAAAAGTGCAGATGGTCAAATGGTCAAATCGTCATAACCCAACACACGTTCGATATTGGTCGAGGGAAAATTTGCATTTGTATTTTGACGTAAGAACACAGTATCCCCAAAAACTAAATGTTTGGGGGGGGTATTATAGGGGAACACGTAAATGGGTCATTTTTTATTAAGGGCAATTGCAATTTGAATGGTCCTAGATATTTGGATCTACTGCAGCAGCACATTATTCCAACTGCTAGGCAGTTGTTAGGTGTAAGATTTGGTGAAACATGGTTTCAACAAGATGGTTGTTCCGCTCACAATGTTGGCTTTGTTAGGGAATATCTTGATAATGTATTTCCTAATCGGGTTATAAGTACACGGGGAACTATTTTATGGCCAGCTCGATCTCCCGATCTTGCTCCTAATGACTTCTATCTGTTTTTGAAGAAGCTTTTCAAATTATCACCCCTAACATGCTTGGAAACGTTGGAAGGGGTTTTTATAGTAGGCTCGGATATTGTCTAGCCGAGCAAGGAGGACTTTTCGAACATTTGCTTTAATTTTTTTTTGACTGGGAGAATCTCTTTGGTTTTTAGAATGTATTATTTTATTTTGAGAACTTGCTTTTATTTTGTTTCTCCTTATTATTTTCATTGTAACACGTCGTCACTGATAAATCTGGGCAGTTGACAAAAAATAAGAAAATTACGTTATAAAAATTTGCGTATTTATTGACCAAATTCCGGTTTCATTGACTACGCTCCACACAGCACCGTGGTTAGAGGCGTACTAAATACAAGGCGAACGGCGGCGAACGGCAGCGAATGACGATCGGAAACCTGAGTGTTGGTTGCTTCACTGATAGGCGTGCGGTGTTTCTGCATGTACGTACACTGGCAAATTAGACTTCTTTCGCCCTATGTTCGCAGTAGCTTGAAGCGGACTATATAATCGAAGTTAATTTTAACCAAGGTAATTTTAACTAGAGGGAGAAATCTTGATTTTCTAAGTATAAATAACATGCTGGATATTTGTAGGTTTCAGTATTATCACTACAATATACACGAGAAACATTCTGAATTTATATCTAAAGTAAAATATTCAAACATTTCAACCCATTCCGAAAGGATGGAAAAACCAAATTTTTAAGGAAGGAAATAATGTAAAAAAATTCCTGCAATCCTTCCTACGTTGGACAGAAAAGTTTTTCCAGAAAAGAGTTCAAGAGAACTTAAGCACATTTGCAAACGGATTTTTTAAATAACAAATCAGTTTTCAGGACCTACTGAGAGCGGAGCTTTATTGTTTCAATTTTTTTTATATATTATTGTTATTGAGTAATAATATTACCTTAACCTTACACCAATTTTTTTCATTGTTTGTAGGTACTCTAGTACCTAATAGTATATGACGTCGTGGCTTCGTTGAGAATTTAATTAAACGTGATGCCTGAAGAAACGAGAAAATAAACGAATAAAATGGCGACTTGAGTGACACTTACAAGTTTTGTTACAAGGTACACTTTTTGCCATAAATAAGTTCAAGGTAAAAAATTAAGGGATTAATTAGAGTTTATAAAATACATTCAGAGACAAAAAATTTCCGGTTAATAAAAATTTGACACCAAATTTTAATATTTTAGTTTGCTTTTCTTCTTGTCGTACTCATGCAAAATTTCGCTTGCAAGGAAATTTTTTTTCTATCCAAATACTGAAATTTTTCAAATATTTTAGCCTCATTTTAAAGATAGGGTTTGCAGTTTTTTTCTAGTCTTGCTGATATGATCAGTGCAAATACGCCCTATTTGGATTCATATTTTACAAAAATGAAACTTCTTCACCTAAAATAGTGCTTTTTCACGAGCTGTGGCATAAATCAGTAAAAAACAGTTCTGCCTAATAATAGTATTTTTTACAACTAGTTGCAAGCATATCGTCACATCAGAATTACAAGGTTCTATCTACAACATTTTGACATTAACTTTTTTGCAAGAATGAATGTATGATTATGAGCTTTATCAAACAAAAAATAAATAGAAAAAAAAAACGCTGGGTAGTCTCAGATTTATTAAGAAAATTACAAAGTTCCAAATTATTTTAGAATTACAAAGTTCTATCGACCAAAATATTTTTAGTCGCGATTTTGATTATACTTTTTTCCTCTGCCAGTCCTGACTTTTAAATTATCTTTTTGCCGTTTTTAAATAAAAATTCCCCCCCCCCTTTTAAGGTACGTTTTCTATGATGCAGCGGACGCATCGGGCGTCTGACGCAAGTAATCGTTTCCTTTGGCCCGTCTGCGTTTCGTGCCTATATTCAACCGTATGAGTCAGACGCAGTCCGTCAGCCGCATGCGTCCGCCGAATCACCAGGAACCGTAACTTTAAGTAAGTATTTTTTTTTGCAAACTAGTGCATTTAAAAGCCCTAAGAATTAATTTTTTTTATTAAACTTGTGTTCATTCATTTAATTTTCTTAAATTAATGACAATAAAATTATTTTGTTTGAAAACCAATTTTATACAAAAAAAGTTAAATTAAATTATGTTCTTACGTTTATTTATTGCATGCGACTCAAGGTTTTTTTTAATCGTTCATCTCCATGAACACAAATTATTTTATACTTTTTAGTCCGTTTTAAAAACGGAGAGCTTTATTAAAACTTATTTTTTTTATTTAACTAATTACTTTCTGCTTCTTAGTGTATTTTTTTTTTGTTTGTGAAATACTGTAAATTTAAATCTAAAAACTACAGCTTTGGTTCAAAAGTTACGAATTTTTAAATATATCAACCCCTCTCATCCCTTCAATCACCCCACACCCATCATGATAGCTTTTTTTATCCATTATAAGGACATATTTAGTAAAACTGAAATCTGAAAACTGCATATTCATAGCATTATTGGTTCAAAATTTATGGATTTTTAAATATATCAACCCCCTACTACTCCCTAGAGCACACAACAATATCGTTTTTTTGTTATAAAATTAGAAAAAATGTTAGGGAAACTTAAATCTAAAGACTGCATATCCGTAGCAGCTATTATTTAAAAGTTATGATTTTTTTAATTTTTAAATAAATTAAACCCCACTCACCTTCTTAACTACCTCCCACCAACGCAGTTTTTATTGTAATATTATAATGTGACTGGAATTACAAAGTTCTCTCCCAATTTTCCGGGTCAAACATTGACAGTTTCCTGTGGAATTAAATAGATCAGACCAACTTTCTTAAAATCTTCGAAATTAAGTCAAATTAAATTATTAGTTTAAAATATTTAAACAAAACAGATGGCATAGTTCTAGAGCACGATTTTTTTTAAATGCAATTGCCAAAAGTTGCAAGGCAGGTAGATAGAACCTTGTAATTCTAAAGGAGCATTTACACAAACAAACTTTCCTTTGATGTTGAAATGCCGACAAACATTTACACGAGCCTCTTGAGCAAAATGTTCAAAGAAATGTTCGAGCAAAATCACGTACAAAAAAAACACGTAAATTTTGGAGAGAATGTTGAGCAAAATTTGTCTGAAGAATTGGGGGTATAAAAATTTCTTTACAAATTCAAAATATATATTGTTATCGGAATTCATTGAACTTAATTGAAAATAGAAAAACAAAGTTTTAAAATAAGGTATTTTTAATTAAATGCTTTCCGACGGAAAAACGATTTGATGTCGAAATTCACATTTAACCTCATAAGCAACTTCGATTGACCTGATTTTTATAGGGGATATGCCAGTATATTGTAACTTTTCTGGGGTTGTAAAAAAACGAGAATAAAAAAATAATAATTGGCACTTATTTATTGCTGTTGCCTGTAAAATGTAATGATAAAAATTTACGTTTAAAAGAATATCTCTTTATTTTACTTCCTAGTTTAGTCTTTTACAAAAATAACTAAGTCAAATTAAAAAATCTATATACATTTTATTAAATCTCAAATATATGAACAGAAGCACGTTCGTTTTAAATAATACCCGTTTATTAACCACGTTTATAACCCTACGATCCCGACCCTTATTTAAAAAATATAATTTAGCAGTAATAGACTAGACTTTTGAATCGGAATGTTGTCCTTTGCATATTGTTTGTTTAGTGTCAGTAATCGACCTTGATTATTACATTAAATTGACAGTAAATATCTATATCTTCAACATTTTGATGAACCTTTTGCTTTTTTAAGCAACCCTTGGGGCCTTAAACTAACTCGGTAAATCTGGTGTGAGGAATTAAAAAAAAACACAATCAAAGCTAAGGGTAAAATAAATTTACAAAAATATTTTTAAAAAAAATTCCCCTTTCCACCACTCCTCATAGTCGCGAGGCGCGGATTACCGCTTAAAAGTGCAATTTTTAAGTTTTTTGCCGATATTTGAAAAACTCCCAATTTTCCTGGGATGTTTTTTGAATTTAGAAAAAAAACTTTTGAAAATAAAAAAAAACTTGCAAGAAAATCCCAAAAAAACCACCGGGAGAAAAAATCCGGGAAAAACAATAAATAAAATATTATAAGTAACCCTAATCCATGTGACCAAACTGATAACAATGTTTCACTTGCCGTCGGCTTTTTTTTACAAAAACTTAAAATAAAAGTTGGTGTTCCATTTTTTTAAAGAATTGAGATCAATGATCACTGCTGTGAAATTTTATTTATTCTCATCTTTAAAAATATGTTTCCAAAACAGATACCAATAATTTGCTCAAAAATTTACCCGAACAAAATTTTCAAAGAAATGCTCACAAAAATGTTCACGCGAAAAATTTTAGAGCTTTTGTTTGAGCATGTTCGTCTGTGTAATTGCGCCTTTAAAAAAACTGAGAAAAATAAAAATTATTCTTGCCTTAAAAAAAATATGATTTCCTCAGGTTTTCAGAGAAAAGCCACTTTATAGACTAGGGAAAATTGCCAACTGTCAAAAGTAAAATACCCAATATAATAGTGTAAGGTCATTGACCGAAAAGTGTGATAACAAATGTCAAATAATGACACCAGCTGTAATTTACCGCCTTTTTAAATTGTTCGTTTTTTGAGGTATAGCCCATTAAAATACCGTAATTTTTTTGTTATTATCATCAAGTAGAATCGAGGTTAGAATAAAATAAACAAGGTTTAGAAACAAATGTCACTAAAATTACGGTAGGATCATGACCCTACTGGACAAATTTTAGTCTTAGTGCTTTTTTTTACAAACGCTGGTTTAAATAACGAGTGCAGCGAGGTATTTAAAAACACAAGTAAAAAAAGCACAGTTTAGCCGCGAGTTGTTAACACTATTTTTTTGAATAGCTTTATCAAAAAAATCTATGTACGAAGAGCACTTCTCGCAACACACCATTTTCACATTTTAAATCAAGGCGGCTGGTAAATGAAATAACAATAGTGGTTTTCATGGCGATGTGCCTTTTTATTCGGTGACGTTCATTGTTGCGCCATTTTAATCGTTAACAGTTTGATAGTTTTTACGATGTTTTTAAACGATTTTTCCATAAATACTTGGTGAATACTGGCGGAAATGACTTAGTTTTTAGGCAAGAATAATTAGATTTTTTCAATATTACTATTTTCCGCTATTTCTCTTTAATTTTGGGTAAAAAACGGACCAAATCTTTTTTTGCCCCCGTGATCAAAATATTTTTTTTTTGCATCGGTAACCAAAAAAGCCATGCTTTAGTTATCTGCAGACAGTTACTAAAATCATAAAAATTTAAGGTGTTGCATTTGCAATAAGCAAGCTGGTGTCAAAATTTGACATTGGTAATGACATTTGACAGATTTTACATATATATCCTGAAAGACAGCAAAAAGTTATGTGACTCTCGTGTTTAAAACTTTTTTGTACCATGCATAATAACGGAGACAATTTTTAATAGAACACCCTGTACCTCGCTGAGCTCGTTCTTTTAAACAATATCCTCGGAAAAACTCTATTTTAACCGCTATTTGTAAAAACTACTATAGGCTTTACCTTTATCAACTAATGTACGCAAAATTGCAAAAAAAAAGAAAAATGAGACAATTGGGTTTTTGTTTATCAAAATTTACTCAATTTTGTTGATGATTATTGATGAAGGTTTGTAAATAAAAATAAATAAACAAAAACAAAAATAAATAAATAAAAAGATTGTGCTGTAGACGAATTACGCTAGATTTGGGTTTTATTTAAACACCCCTTTTAGTGCCCTTAGGTGTTTTATTTTTTTATTCTCTATAATTTACATTGGTACTTATTATTTAACTAATTTTCTGTTTACAAAGAGGCGCACACCTTCGTCAACTTTTTGACATGTTTGTAAATATTAAATAGCGATAATAACTAATTGTAAATATTTGATGTTTAAACTATACCAGTATTTACTCGGGAATCAAGTTTCTTAGGGGCAGGTTCCAGATAAAGTGTTATGGGTGGGCCTTTTGGTAAAAATATCTACCTACTACTTCGCAAAAGCGAAATTTATTTCTTACTAACACAATAATAAAATGTTTAAAAGGACAGCATTAATGTACAGGGTGTTTCACAACTTATGTCAGAAACCTTTAGAGCGTATTGAGTGGCCTGCAAGTAATACAAAAATAGCCTCTTCCAAAATGTTTCAATTAGGGAACATTTTTCCGAGACATGAATTGTATGTGCAAATGATTCATTGAAGATACATATAAAGTAACAATAACCCATAATCGCTGAATATTCTCATAACTAAATTAAAAGGTCAAATAATGACATACCTCTATTAATTAGTATGTTTTCACATCGTACTCAATACGTATTGTAAAGATTGTCTTCTTTTTCTTTGGAAATTAAAACAAAAAAGAAGTTAAAAAACTCCAAATCAGTTACTTCAACCGAAAAGAAACTAAAAAACAAAAGATCAAAAGATCTTGGGTGGAAATAACGAAAATTCAAACTTGGATGAGCATCCCACAAGGAACACACAAAAGATCAAAGCGAAAAGAGAAATGATTAAACGATTTTTTGCCCTGGGTAACCAGCGTGGGCTCATCAGTAGTTTCACTGGTCAATGATCTTTCATAGAGCATGTTTTCCGTTCTGACAAAGAGCGTGATACATGAAAGAACAAGATGCTTGATTTTTGATACCTATTGAGTAAAAATATACTAATTATAAGGGGTCGCATACTTTGTTTACTTTCTGTGGTGGCTGATTCTCACGATGTGTGTATGTCAACTTTTGTTGTTCAAAATTTAAAATTTTGATATTTTTAATAAACCAAAAAATGAAGAAAATCACAGTTAAAAATATGTAAAACTACTTAGTTTGTCGAAATATAGAGCTGTTCCATTTTATGTTTATGGTTAAAGCTCTAATAGATGCCACTAGTCAAGAACAATTTAATTTTCTCCCCACTTAAGATACTTTAGGTTCCCACTTGAAGATCATGTCAATATGGTTTGAGATATAGGTAGAGAGAATTGATTTTCTTTCTTGGCGAATCTTAATGTATGTTATTTGGACAATTGACTTTTTCATGAAACATTCTTAGCATCTAACTATAAATGACGTTTTTGCCTTTTACCTATGGCTATCTTCAAAATGTATGTAATGGATATTTCGCAATTATCATTTTTGGGAATCTTTCCTCGACATGTCGGTTTGTACCAGTATTTAGAAATGTCAGTGTTAGCCCTTTTTAAGTATAACAATAAACTTCCCTACCTTTTCAACATAAATTATAATGCATAAATATATTTCATTATTTGTGAATATTTTCTCAACGCCGTGAATGATAAATTTTTAAAACGTCAAGTTTTTTCAAATAAAAGCAGTGGAAAGATTTATCATTCTAAACATGTAACCTTAATACTCAAAATTAATTTACTTCTTTACTTCCTTTTTGTTCGAAAAAAGTATTTTGTTTGTAATCTTCAATATACAGGCGAAGGCGATGAAAATGTTTTAGCAAATTTTTGGTTATTTTTTTGGAGAAACTTTTGAACAAATTTAAGCGAAATGGATAGTCATTTCAAACACCGATCGGTATTAGGAGTAGCGTCTTTCATTTCTATACGTAAGTTGTGAAACACCCTGTATATTATGGTTATGACAGTCCTAGTAAATTTTAAGAATTTTTTCTGGTTTGGTTCGAACATAAAATATATTTTTTCGACGCTATTTAGCAGTTTCCGACGGTTATGGCTGGAAGGGCACTTATCCAGGAGCTACTCTCAGGGGTATGGAGAGATAAAAAACGTGCTTTGTGGGTTACTGAGTCACAACTATTGAATAAATTAACGTAACGAACTTTGCATATTTCTAAATCCAAATGATGTTGTTTAAGAAAACAAAAATTTTCGAATTTATTTTTTGATAAATGACAAAGATTAAGCCATTTTGTCAAACATTCATGGAAATTTGAATCAGTGAAAGTTGAAATATAGTCCGGAAGAACAATATTAGCTAGTGACGTTATATCATTCACCAAACCCAAAAAAGCTGACACTGATATAGTACATAAAGCCCTTATTCTCAAACCACCCAATTTAACTAGCAAGGTGCTCTGGAACCAAGATTTCAAATTTATATCACAATTACTATTTCTTGAATAGTGTTTTTTAAAATCCAAGTCTAGGTATGCCAAAAGATTGTTTAAGTAAATAGTAAGTTATATGTGAGTCTAAGAATTTAAGATTTTCTGATAGTATTTTGAAAAAATTAATTTTTTGATCAATGTTTTTTTTTGTTTTTAATTTTCAAAATAAAGTTAGTGGAAAACTACAGTTCTATTTCAAGACAAAATTTGTACCTTCCTAATTAAGTTTCGAGAAAATGTAGATGATTCAAAATACCTAAGTTGATTTTTATTTTTGTGAAATATGGATCCAAATATGATTGCTCATATCTACAAGACCAGACAAAAATTGCAAAAAATCCAGCTTTATCTTTAAAATGCGACTAAAATGCTTGAAACATTTTTGTATGTATGCTGTATAAAAGGGTATACATTTTTGAAACCGCTTTTCTTACCTAAAATCATCCTAAATAAATTTGTTTGGAAAAACCACAGTTTTCTCGAAAAATCCATTATTCCGGACTTTTGGGACACACTATATGGGTTTGGATTGTGAAGCCTAAAAAAAGGCAACACAAAAAAACTGCCGACTTTTCGGTGGCGGACAAAAATACACCACAGAAAATATAAAGCATGATCAAAAGCTCGTAGAAAAGGCCACATTCAGGAGCGTTAAAGAGTCATTTCCGAGTCTTGTATCCGGTGTGAAAACGGTCTCTTTTTCGGACTGCCAAAAAGGTTTTTCTTACTTAAATAGATTAGAAAGTTACCGCAAAGAAAAGACAGAGGATGTTTTGTGGTTGGATGATGACGGTCTTTTTTCATGTAATTAACGAACACGTTATTATAGGGTAGCTGAAAAATGCCACACCGACTTTTTTTGCCTAGCCTACTTTGTTTTTATTTATTATTATTGAATTTTAATCGTTTAGAATAGTTTTAAAAAAAAAAACTAAGTCACCTTGTATAACAGTTAAAAGGTTTTTTTATTTAAAGACCTCCCAAGGAACAATTTGTCGACGTTTTAACGTTGCCAAAGGCGACTTAACGTTGCGTAAAAACGGCATATAAACGTTCTAGCCTCGCTTTTGCACAAATTTGGCGGATATTTTTTGAGTTGTGTTGACGTTGCCTGCGAGTGCGTGCAACGTTTCCAGACCATCGCTGAAGAATTCATTTTCAAAATCAAGAGTTCCGCGTCTGCAACCACAAATTAACTACTTTCCAAAATCTAGGTAACTTACTTTGTTTTGCTAAATAATTTTTTTATTTAAATACTGAAAATTTTAAAAATGCTTTAAACCTATTTTAAACTGTAGCCAGTCTAAAATAATACTTAAAAATTACCGAAACTAACTAAAATATCATCAAAACCCAGCAAAAAAGCAATTTGTTTGTCAGATAGAGTTATATTTTGAAATTGGCCGAAACTGCATTGATTATTATTTGACCACAATTGTCTTGTAAAAAGGAACGTTGAAAGAACGTAAATTAATTAACTTTAGTTAATTATCAACGGTTTGGCGTCGCTGATTCGTCGTTCATTGCGGTCGTTGAAAACCCCACAATATTCCAGTAAAAATAAACGTTGTTAAAGGCTTGCCAAATTTACCCTTGTTAATAAAAACGATGTGGCTTCATGTATATGCGTTACATAAATAACTAGTTTTTGTACTTTATGGAAAGTTAATTTTAGTTTATTTCTTCTATATTATTTCTAAAAATTGTTACTTGGGCTGGGTGTGCGAATGATCCACCAAGGTGCGTCAAGTATCTAGACATTAAAAGCACATATTGCTCACATTCATTCTTGTCTGGTGTAGTCAGGTGGTCATTCTCACCTGGAATGTAAATCTGGAGTAACCGTGATTTTCTGTCCATTAATTTAAAAAAAAATTGTTTTCACCCATTCTGACCTCCACAGATTTTAAAAATAAACAGTTTGAAAATGTCCATCACTTCGACAGTATCATTGTCTTTAATGAAAATTAAAATTTTTAATTAAAAACCTTAAAGAACAAGCAAGAGGTAGTAACCAGACCTCCACAAAACTATTATAATAATTATTAAATACCTAAATTGTCACATACGCTACCCAAAGCAAATTATAAACAATAGGCTGCCCCTTTAAAAAAATGCATATTGCTTTAATAAAAATAGCATCCTAATAAAATTTGTAACTCAGAGTATTCCTTCTACGTAAAAGAAAATAATTAATCTTTTATAAACCGCACTATTTTATTTTTTTTTAAACTGGATCCATGTCATCCCATCAGATATCCTACCGAACGTTCTTTAAGCAACAAGTTTGTGGTGTTAGGTGGTCCAGTTTGCGTATAGTCCCGATATTGTTATTGCTTTTCACTCTTATGTAGACTTTTAATTCAAAAAACAGTTGAGAATGCTTTTTAGCAGTCACCTACGCTTCCTGCGAAAAAACCGGCTTCATTTACGTTTTGTTTTTTTTGTTGACCTGTAAAGACACTTTCCGGTCGTGTAAAAAAAATATTTTAGTACCTATCACTTTCGTCAACGCCTAGACGCGTTACCTAATTTATGAACAGTCCCCTAATAAGTAAATGTTAACTTTATGCTTCTTGTTGGCTAGATAGCCATTGGCGCTAAGGCCAGTAGTTTTTAAGATCAAAACTAAAGGAAAACAAGTAAACTTTTGTGGTTAGAAATGATTTTTGTACCTTCAACTTGTGCAAAATTGCAAAAACCATTAGAAAAAATTATGGTGTAGTGCCTATTAGCCTCACACAGCTATATGGCCGACCATGGCCAACTTATCAAGCAGAATAGTGATAAAACAACTCGTGAAAGGCATATTTCTAGGTTTGTCCTTTATTTATTTGTAGATTATAGATCCCACCAGCTTGATGACTTTAATGTGGTCGATAATTTTCTTAACATTTTTTAATTCGCACCAGTTTATAAACGCTTCAAAGCGCTCTTTAGATTTTTCAGGCAGCAAATCGCAGCTTCTATCATTTCCTCCGGATTCAACTTATTTTATAGATATAAAGCTGTTAACAAGAAGTCATAGCCAACTTGGCCAAAAGTGGGACCGGAAAAGGATCAAGGGACCGAAAAATTGAACAAGAAGGTCCTTTCTTGAGAGTGAAAATATTTCGAAAGAACATGACTTGTAATGTAGAACTTTCCCTAGGAAAAATAGTACGAAAATTGACTGTTTTCCGGTAGTGTGGAAAAAGTTTTTTTTTGATTATGCGATTTTTAAACATGTTTATTTTTTGCCCCAAAAGTTAACCATCCTAATAACATTATCGCTACGGCATTGTTTTCGAAAAATGCAAGGGCAGGACCGTTATTATAGCATTTCAGTTATATGTAACTAAAAACGGGTTCGGATTGATTAAGGAAGAAAAATGTTTATAAAAAAAGTGATTACGGATTTTTTAATAGATTTCAGTGGCTGTTTTTTTGTTTTTATAAAACGTTTTATAGTTTTCTATATTGTGTGGTCAATAACAAAAATAAGAAGATAAAAAAGACGAAAGATGCGTCTCTTTAGCTTAAAATAAAATCTCTTTTTTGGGACATTCTCTTAACCCAATACGTTTAATTCTCTTAACCCATATAACTATGAGATAATAGACACTTAAAGTAAATATTTCAACGCATCCGTATCGGTATACGTAACGCGTTCGAAACAAAGTCAAAATACGCTACATTTTTGACTTCATGACCTCATGCCATGTTTCGAATGATGCCTGCTTCTTTGACGGGTGTGACGACAGAATCTCGTTGCGTACGGAAGGATGTACGTATCGTACGCAACGATTTCAATCAGCAGTCCTGTCATCGCACCCTTCAAAAAAGCGGGCATCGTTCGAAACATCGCATAAACAAGTGAAAAATGTAGCGTATTTTGACTTTGTTTCGAACACGTTACGTATACCGATGCGGATGCGTTGAACTATTTACTTTAAGTGTCTACTATAATGGCCCTGCCCTTGCATTTCTCGAGAAAAAGGCGTACCGATAATAACTCATCCAATCAAGGTAGCCTGTAAATAATCTGGAGTAGAGTGAAAACAACTGACAACCATCAGACAGGGAAAATTTATGTTATGTTTAATATTTTTGTTTGCCTTTGAAAAATGTATTAATAGAGTGGACATGACCGTAAAAAAAATTAAAAAGTGTTGTCTAGTGTTTCCCGTAATTGCATATCAATAGAAAATTTGATTTCTTTAGATTTAAACATGGACAAAACAGGAATAGAAAGCTCTTTAAGACTTAATTAGTGAGTATAATTATAGAGTTTAGGCCAATCTATGACTCCAAATACAACATATTCGCTAATGCGTTTAAAAAGCTCTAAGAGGGATATATTGTGGTTGAGGTACATTTAAAGTAACATAAGATCCTTTTTATTTTTTTGTGGTACATCGGGCAACGTTGATATTTTTTTTATTATCTGGCATGGCTTTGTTAGTGCAGTCACACCCAAGTAACATTAATTTTTTTATAATGTCCATCAATACATTATGGCAACTACTTAATAAAACAAAAAATTGTGTTAGGTTCTCTTTAAAACCTTTTCAGGACTCTTATAAACCCCTTATACGTGTTACGTGTCAGTTTTTATAAAGGGATACATTACTACTTTCACATGAGTTTTAGTTTTAAAAAATATCTTTAAAAACATTCTCTAACTCTTTATAAAATCTCAAGCCAACTACAAGTAGTTTTCAAATGGTTGTCAGAGGGTTTTAGTGCGTCCAATTTGACCCCGCCTCTTATTGATTTAACCTTATAATATATATGGTATTTGCTTTTCTTCTTTAAAGTTACAATGCATACGTTTTTTTATAATTTCATCTTTGTCTAAATGCATCAAGTAAAATGTTTACAGAAATGACGAAACTTTTGATGGATATTAATTTCGACAAATACTTATAGGTAATATTATTATAATATTTTATTGATATTTATATCGATTCTTTACGAAAAATCTAATAAGCCACGTCGTCTTTATCGTGTAAAATTAATTTCTGCTTTCAAAAAACATGCGCGCTTGAAAAAAACCGTAATTTAAAGAATTTTTAACCAAATTTAGTTAGTTAGTTTCTTAGTTCCTGTAATTCAAACAATAGTGAACAAATAACAAAATGCAGGTCCAACGATTAATAAATCAACTATTATTACATAACTTATTATACTGTTTGGAATTTAAAGTCAAAAATACAAATTTTTTGAATTATGAAACAGTTTATAAGAGTTATCGAAACCCTTATAGAATCCCAAGAAGTTGTGATTACCATTATACTGGTCTCCCTCGATAGTGATTAATTATTTGGTAAACTGTAGTCCTAGTGGCCACTTAGCCATTTTAATTAACCAAAATGTTTTCTTTGATATTTGACAGCATCTTACGTCAATTTCGCCAGAAAAATTTGTTTTTTTAAAAAATAAAATCCATAAAATGTGTGGCTTTAAAATCGTGCACACGCGCGAATAACATAAAAATATTCAGGCCCCTTATGTATTGGGCACTTGGCCTTTTGTGCGTCTGCTGCATGGCTAATTTACCTAGTCACGTGATTTTGGCTTTTTCTTTAAAGCGAAGGTTTTATATCAAAAATTTGAAAAGGTTTTGGTTACTACCTAACAACTTAAAAAACTCTTACACATGAAAGGCTTAGGGTAAATCTTTAGAAAGTTTTCGTTGCTATCTTATAAAAGCTTGTGCATCTATGGACACCAATAGTTTTGTGGTGGTTATCTTTAAAAAGTTTTTATTTCTATCTTATAAAACTTAAATGAATTTAAACCAAAAGTTTTATAAGAAGAGTTTTTTAAATGTTTTGCTAACTATTTTATAAAATTTGAACCACTTTAAGCTAAAAGTTTTATTAGAATAGTTTTTAAAAGGTTTTGATTACGATCTTATAAAACTTGTCAACTTTACACTAAAAGTTTTATAAGAAACGTCGTCAAAAGGTTTTGATTGCTAAATTATAAAACCCAAAAACCAAAAGTTTTATAGGAAGGCTTTTTAAATTTTGTTGTTTGTTATAAAACCTAAGACAAAAGTTTTATAAATATAGTAATAAAAATATTCTGATTGCTAATTTTGGAAGAATAATGCTCGTCTGGTTTTTCCATTACCTTTATAAACATTAACCTGTTAAAGTTTTCTTATAAATATTGTTATAAATATTCACGACCCCTATAATTCCCTTATAAAAAAGTTCAAAAATAATAAAACTATGTAGCAACCTAAAATGTTACTCAGGCAGTAGATTTTGAGCCTTTGGCCTAGCCCAAACAGTGCCAAAACCAACCGCGATTTTGAATATTCTTCTTTGTTATTCAAAGTTATTTTCGTTATAGTATCTCATAGTTATGTCTTAACCCAATATATTTTCATCCGTACTTATATCTACCTCTTGACAGTGAATTACTAACAGCAATTTGTATTTATTTTATTTATTTGTATTATTATGTAAAGTATACCCAAAAATAAACGCATTGAGTCCCTTAAGAAACCATTTTGAAAAAGATTTCTAAAAAAACCCGTCTAGATTCAGATCTCAATTTTCAATTGTTTCAGCTGCAACTGCCAGGCACTTGTTTTAGTCCCATTATTTTTGTCCAATCGCAGCTGGCTCTGCAGAAACGCTTACTTTCAATTGTTTTTCGGTTTTAATTGCCAACTGAAATTGTGTGCCGTTCTGGTTAAAACTTAGTCACTAAGGTCACTTATTTAAAAGCAAACCCTGCATTTTTATGTCTCGAGTTGGAATGGATGGTTGCATATTGTCTCCTCTAAAATAAAATAATAGAGGGTAGAGTCCAGACAGCACAACTTAATCCAATGGACGTCCAGTGTAGTGAAGTTTCTGGACAACCAAATCCGAAAGAAAGTTTGTCCACGAAATATTCGTTGGATACAAACGTCCAAACGTTGGACCCTTCTAGGGCATCCCAAAAAGGTCGAAAAGCGTCAATAATTTTAATTTGAGATATTTTTGGTTCCCAAATATTAATTCAATTGCTATCCAGTGGACTAACACTCTGTCCAACAGATACCCCTGGGCAATCCAAAAAGTGTCTTTTTATGGTTATGAGGACTAATAAAAATTATCACCAAAGAATAGCACCAAAAGAATAGCTCCGATGTATATCCAATAGACAGGTTTTTTGATGTCCAATGGAGTAAAGAATAGACAAATTCAATGGATATCCTTAAAAAAGAAAAATAATTTGTAATTTTTAAAACACTGAAGTAAAAGGAAAATAATCAAAAATACCCATTGGATATAAAAACGTTACTAAAAAAAACAGTTCGATTTGAACTAAAAATGGAAATGTTTTAGACTTGTTTTTTTTTGTTATCCACTCTATCCAGTTAAAACCGAGGTTAAAACTATGTCCAATGCATAATGATTCTTTGGTGTCCAGTGGAGTAAAAAGAAACAACTTCCAGTCGACCTCCAAAACCAGTGTGTTAAAGGATATTTATTAATGGGTCATATATGAAGGTCCGGTAGGCACAGGTTATCTAAGGTCCAAAATGAACTAAGAAAAAGATATACTCAATGGATGTCCGTCAAAACTCTATAAACTACATCACTTTTTTTGGACGAAATAGACGTCCGCCGTATATATTATATTTTGGTCCAATGGACCAAAAAAAATCGTTGTCCATTGGATGTCCAGTTTTTTATCACGGCATTTTTTGTTCCGTTTATTTTTAAACGTTTAAGGCATCTTTTTTTTGAACAAAAATTAATAGAATATCGAGTTTATGAACATTCCGTCCCTAATGTGCCTCAAAAAAGGGCAAAAATGATGAGTTTTGGACAAAAAATATAGCAAAGTAAAGGATAACCCCAGTAAAAGTAACCTTCATTAGCCTAGCGACCCCACCACAAGAAAATCAAAATTTAGTCAGACCATAATTATGTGCGGATTATGTGCTAACTTCGTCCCTAATCAAAACATTTTGTGCTCCTTTGGTTTCTAAGAAAATTAAAAAAGAAAATGAGGTAGCTAGGTTAATATTCACTTAGCAACCCCACCAGGAAATATGGCGCCAAACTAAATTTTTTTTAAAGTAACATTCGTGGCATATCGGACAAAGTGTTTTTGTTTCTCACCTCATTACGACCAGGCCTCCAATGTCTAATGGAGAATCCAGACACCTACAGACCTGTTTCATCCTTATTAGGAATCATCAGAGAGTCATAGGATTGTACCTGGTAGTTGAAGCTACATAGGCACCATGCACACATCTCGAATTTAAAACAAAAAGTTTGTAATCCGCGGGGACCTACTACTTGTATGCGCCACCTGTCGAATAAGCTGAGAAACAAAAGGAAGAAACCTGTAAAAATATAAGGTCACTGTAAATTGACTCTTAAAATTTTTTTTGCTTTAAAATTCTGTGCTAATTATGTGCTCCAAGAATATGGGGCAGCTAGGTTAATATTAACATAGCAACCCCACATGTTTAGGTATCACGGAATTTAAAAATTTCAAAAACAAATTTTATCTGCATATTATGTGCTAATTTCGTCCATGGTCAGAAAATTTTGTGCTCTTCTGGTTTCCGAGAAAATCGAAAAAGAAAGTGGGTTAGCTAGGTTAACATTAACTTATCAACCCCACCAGGAAATATAGCGCCAAACTGAAAATTATCGGTTTTAAAATTATGCGATAATTCTTACACATATTCATGGAGCACATAATTTTGTAATAATATATTTTTACTTTGGAATCGTACTTCAGAAATAATGTAATATCCTTTTTATTCATTTTCTCGGAAACCAGACAAGAAGAAAATTTTTTGATCATGGACGAAATTAGCACATAATTTGCAGAAAACACTGGTTTTTGAAATTTTTAAATTTCGTGATACCTAAACATGTGGGGTCACTAAGTTAGTATTAACCTAGCTACCCTACCATTTTTTTTTAAAACATAATTTTAAATGAAAAACTCGATTTTTTTCTTATATATTCATAGAGCACATAACTAGCACATAATTTTAAAACAAAATTTTTTTAGTTCGACGCCATATTTCCTGGAGGGGTAGCTAAGTTAATATTAATCTAGCTACCCCATTTTCTTTTTCAATTTTCTCAGAAAACAGAAGAGCACAAATTTTTTTGATTGTGGACGAAATTAGCACATAATTATGGCATAACTAAATTTTGATTTTCTTGGAGTGGGGTCGCTAGGTTAATGAAGGTGTAAAAGTAAGTATTTTTCCAGGTAACAATATAACCAAAGTATCCATAAGAATCGAGTATCTAAGGCCGGGACAAGTCGGGTTTAGTGTCCTTAATTTCCTCTAGCAATTATGGCCCTAATTAGAGTGCTAATTAGTGGAGATTTGAAAGCGCTTGCTCGAGGAACGGAGTTTACATTTTAATCGCCACCAGAGCAACGGGTTTTTAACAAAATGCCTTTATCTTCGAGAAAGACTTGCTCGCGAGCCTATTCTAGATGATATAAGAAAATAATAGGGTTGTATATATAGAAGTAGTTAAGTATGTATATTTTGGTTGACGCAGATAAAAATATTCTACACCATTTCCAAATTTGATACAGAAAATATCAGATTGAATTCACAAATAGTCATGTGTAATTTATAAATGTATGTATTTATACAGGATGTTTCACAACTTATGTATGAAAATGAAACACGTGATTCCTAATACTGATGGTCGGTGTTTAAAATGTGTGTGTTTCTAAAAAAAAAGACAAAAATGTTCTAAAACATTTTTTTTGCCTTCGACTTTACATTGAAGCTTATAAAGAAAGTACCTAACAAAAAACAATCATCAAGCAAGTAAGTGCGTTGCCCGCCCCGCTTTCATCTTCATATCGTAACACAGAAAGTAAACAAACTATGCAATAATAGCGGATTAGTGGAGTATTAGTTTTTTTAGTGATTTTGTTTTGTATTTTGTTGAAAAAAATGAAATAAACTATAGATTTCTTGGGAAGAGCAAAGATTTATTGGATATTGTTTGAAGAACCACACACAGTCCCTGAGAGAATTTGAAACTTGAAGTTTTTGAAAAACCACGTAACTTTTTTTTACTCTGGTGAAGACATTAAAGTGATAACCCTAAAAAAAATGACAGTTCTGTTTATTGTCATGGGGAAAACCACTGGTGCGATGACACATATTTACTACACTAAATTGAGGTCGTTAATCTCAAAAACATCATTAATTACTGCTAATTCTTTCTTTTTACTCTTTTACAAGTTAAAAAAGTGACAATTTTTTCGATTGCAATTTATCGTATCAAGTAAATGACAGTTAAGACAACTGTAACTTTTTTCATGGTTTTCGATTCGATATCGTCAACAGTGTAAAAGAAACGTATTTGCTTTTCCCATGTTTATAAATTATTAATTCGTTATTTTGACAGGGTTTGACAGGTGTCAAAGCTAATAACATTTTTAAGTTCATCGATCTCAATTTAGTGTAGTTCGAGTCCCCACTCATAAATATGAGTCATCGCACCAGCGCAGCGGTTTTCCCCATAACAGTAAATGACAGTTAAGACAAATGTCACTTTTTTTTACGGTTCCCGATTTTTTTAATTATTTTTCCGCTTTTCGACAGGATTTGACAGGTGTCAAAATAAATGTCATTTTTAAATTTAGCGTTGTCATTTTAATAGGAATTGATGCTTTTTTTACCGATATCGGTCATCATAAGCATGATAAGCTCATCCCAAACTTTGGCAGCTATTATTGGCTTACCCTGTAGATATCGGCACGGCGTTGAAATCCCACTGAGATCCAGTTTTCATTTAAATTGTGGTTCTTTATAACGAAACACAACAAACCGCCGCAGAAGCTTACCGAATTTATTCCTGTGTATGTTACATTAATAGAGGTATGTCATTATTTCACCTTGTTATTTAGTTATGAGAATATTCAGCGATCATACTTCAACAAATCATTTGCATACTTTTAGCGGTACAGTTATGCTTTGGAAAAATTTTCCCTGATTGAAAAATTTTTGAAGAGGCTTTTGAAAACCGCTTAATTGTTTTCTTATATATTTTTGTATTACTTGCAGGCCACTTAATACGCTATAAAAGTTTGTAACATAAGTTGTGAAACACCCTGTATACGTAGATAGTTTCGGAAATAGGAATGATTATTTCTGAAATACAACTAATATTTTCTGAATTCAAGTTGGAAATGGTGCAAAAGTAAGTTATTTATTATTCTTGTTTCGTTGTGTTTTTTGACGATCGGTGTTAAAAAATATTATCCAGTTTCATATTTTGCCGTTAACTCTCCATTGTCTCTCATACTTACTTTATTTGAAGTAGTTTTTTTTGTAATCTAGTTTTCAAACAACGATATATACCTATAATGCTATCCGGCTTAGCGATAATGCAGGTTTAGCATTACAAAGACCAGAATTTCGCTTTTCAAGATAAGCGCAGTTGTTAAGGCCTGCAAAGGCGCGACAAAGCTTTGTTTCAACTTCAACGGAATTGTTAATAAGTTTTTGCGCTGAATAAAGTGTTATCAAGCTACGAGCTGTAGCTTAGATAAGTCGTTTATTATTAAACTAAAAGTCTAAAGCTACAAAAAACGGAGAGGTAAGTAACAGCCACGGTCCCTAGAATAGATATGTTCTAGTAATTTTGTCCCACTCATCGATCCGATGACGACCCAAAGATAGCAGCTGATTTTTGTTCGCCATTTAAAAATTCTATGAAAGCTTGACAAATTAAATTAACTTTTCGGATTTTTCTTTTTTTTTTTGCTTCAATGGTTGATGCAATACCTATTTTTTGCTTGTGTCTTTTATTGTAACTTTTTGTGTGTAAATATAATTTATTTTTGGCCCGCATGCGTTGATGTTTCACCAAATAGATATAAAGATCATTAGTTGGTAATCCATTCCGTCAAGAAACTCATCGGAGGAGTTGGAGTTAGTTAGTAAATCTAATTGCAAATTTAAAACTATAAAGGCGCAATTACACAGACGAACATGCTTAAACAAAAGCTCGTGCAAAAGATCTAAAATTTTTTGCGTGAATGTGATCTCAATTCTTTAAAAAAATGGAACACCAACTTTTATTTTAAATTTTTGTAAAAAAAAGCCGACGCAAAGCGAAACATTATTCTTGGCTATCAGTTTTGTCACATGGATTAGGGTTACTTATAATATTTTTTTCTTAGTGTTTTTCCCGGTGATTTTTTTCGGATTTTCTTGCGAGTTTTTTTTATTTCCAAGGGTTTTTTTCCTAAATGCTAAAAAACAACCCAGGAAATTTTTCTTTTCCAAAAAATTTTTGAGTTTTTCAAATATCGGCAAAATACTCAAAAATTGCACTTTTAAGCGGTAATCCGCGCCTTACGACTATGAGGAGTGGTTGGGAGGGGATTTTTTTTTTCAAACATATTTTTGTAACTGTAGTTTACCCTTAGCTTTGATTGTTTTTTTTTAATTACTCACACCAGATTTACCTAGTTAGTTTAAGGCCCCAAGGGTTGCTTAAAAAAGCAAAAGTTTTATGAAAATGCTGAAAATAGATATTTACTGTCAATTTAATGTAATAATCAAGGTCGATTACTGACACTGAACAAACAATATGCAAAGGGGCAACATTCCGATTCAAAAGTCTAGTCTATTACTGCTAAATTATATTTTTTAGACAAGGGTCGGGATCGTAGAGTTGTAAAAGTGGGTAATAAACGGGTATTATTTAGACCGAACGTGCTTTTGTTCATATATTTCAGATTTATTAAAATGTATATAGGTTTTTTCATTTGACTTAATTATTATTGTATTGTGTTTTAAACTAGGAAGTCAAATAAAGAGCTATTCTTTTAAACGTAAATGTTTATCATTACATTTTACAGGCAACAGCAATAAATAAGTGCCAGTTATTATTTTTTATGATTCTCGTTTTTTTTACAACCCCAAAAAAGTTACAAGTATACTGGCATATCCCCTATAAAAATCAGATCAATCGAAGTTGCTTATGAGGTAAAACGTGAATTTCAACATCAAATCGTTTTTCCGTCGGAAAGCACTTAATTAAAAATACCTTGTTTTAAAACTTAGTCTTTCTATTTTCAGTTAAGTTCAATGAATTCCCATAAAACTATAAAATTTAAATCTGTAAGAAATTTTTATTACCAACATTTCTTCAAACAAATTTTGCTCAACATTCTCTCCAAAATTTACGTGTGTTTTTTTGTACGAGATTTTGCTGGAACATTTCTTTGAACATTTTGCTCAAGAGGCTCGTGTAAATGTTTGTCGGCATTTCAACATCAAAGGAAAGTTTGTCTGTGTAAATGCGCCTTAAGGTGTCTTGTTTTTTAATTATTTAATGAATCTATGACAAAAATAATGTAAGTAATATGACAGGGTGTTTAATTAGGGCCAGAAGGAAAGAAACGATGAACAAATACAATTTTTATTACAAAAATTTATCCAAAAATAATATAAGCCCAAATGTCACCCATCAAAAAAAATCCTTGTGTCGTCATGAGGTAGGCAGAGCAAAAAAATACTAGACCGTGTTTATTCTAGAGACCGTAGAAGCGACTAAAACCTACCTTGCGCTCGACGACTTCATTGGCCGACTCAAGGTTAGATGTTTGTGAGGTTAAGGCTTCTGTGTTTAAATCTTTTCCAATGCACCACATCAGGATTTATTTGGTTAGATGGCAAAAAGGGTTAGGCTCTGGGTTGGGCCGGGTTGGTTCGTTGAGTAGGGTTGGTTTTATTTTTTTTTTAAATTAATATGGGGGAGAAAGTTAATAAAATCAAAATATATATGGTGTTCCAAAAAAAACCGGACTTTTTGGATTGCCTACAACTTCCATAATAATTATCCGAAATTTAAAATTTAAAGTTTATTTAAAAAAGGAAGCCTTAAAATTTATGCGCTTAATGTCGAAACTGACATTTCTTTAAAATTCAAGATGGCGGACAGATTTAAAAAATGGGTATTTTTGACCCCCCCACTGCAAAAAAATTTCGTGCGCCACTGTAACAAAATTATGATGTGCTCTAAATAGCCTTATCTTTAAAAGGCATATATGCGTTTTGAATTTTTAAATCGGTTGTTTGTGTGGTAAAAGACTGTTTCACTAAAAGTTATCATCTTTTCGACTATATGTGGTTGGGTCAAAAATAGTCAAAATTTAAAGATTTTAAGGTTTCTTAAAAGGCAAAAGTCCAAATTTTATGTACTTTATGTCAAAACTTCTATTTCTTTAAAATTCAAGATGGCGGACAAATCTAAAAAGAGCTTTTTATTACCTTCCTGAAAAAAAATAAGGTTTTTTAAAAGCTAAAAGTCTAAATTTTACACGCCCAATGTAAAAACTGACATTTCTTTAAAATTCAAGATGGCGGACAGATTAAAAAAAAATTCCCTCCTGAAAAAAAAGTGTGCGCTACTGTAAAAAAATTGAGTTGTGCGCTAAATAGCCTTATTCTTTTAACGTATACACGTTACGTTTATTTAAATCGGTTAAGAAATAAGAAAGTTGTGCAGTTTCATTACTATGAGTCATCTTTTTAAGCTGGCAAACTAAAAGTCCAAATTTTATGCAGCTAATGTAAAAACGGGCATTTCTTTAAAATTTAAGATAGCGGATCGATTTGGAAAGTGGGTATTTTTTATTTTTCCTAGAAAAAGAAGGTGTGCTCCACTGCCTTATTTTTTAACGAATTAAATTCCGTTAAAAAGTAAAAAAAATCTGAAGTTTTACTTTAAGTATAATGCTTCCAGAAATTTGGAATACGACGCCTGATTTACATACTCAGCCCATAAAGCCATCTGCCATCTTGAATTTTTAAAAGATGATAATTTTGTCTCCAGTTCCAGTTGCCTTATAAAATTTGTCCCGTGAAGTAACACATTTTCATTTTATTACACTGGCGCACACATTCTTTTTCCAGAGGGGATAAAAAAATACCCATTTTTCAAATCTGTCCGCCATCTTGAATTTTGAAGAAATGACATTAGGCGCATAAAGTTTGTACTTTTAGCTATTCACAAAGCTTAAAATCTTTAGATTCTGATCATTTTTAACCAAACTGTACACCGTCGAATAAAAATATGACTTACACTAAGAAAACTGCATAAATTTCTTATTTCTTAGCCGATTTAAATAAACATAACGTGTGTTGACGTTAAAAGACTAAGGATATTTAGCACATAACTCAATTTTGTTACAGTGGCGCATACTTTTTTTTTCACGAGGGAATTTTTAAAAAAATATATTCGCCATCTTGAATTTTAAAGAAATGTCAGTTTCTATACTGGGCGTGTAAAATTTAGACTTTTAGCTTTTAAAAAACCTTAAAATCTTTAAATTGTGATAAATTTTAATCAAATTGTATAACGTCGAATAAAAAGATGATTTAAAGTAAGAACGTTTTCTACCACACAAACACCATCAAATTTAACACTGCAGAAATTTCTTATTTCTTAACCGATTTAAAAAAACAAAACGGTTATACACCTCTAAATGATAAGGCTATTTACAGCGTATCTTAAATTTATTACAGTGGCGCACACAATTTTTTTGCAGGGGACGGTCAAAAATACCAATTTTTTAAATCTGTCCGCCATCTTGAATTTTAAAGGAATGTCAGTTTTGACATTAGGTGCATAAATTTTGAAGTTTCGTTTTTGAAATAAACTTTAAATTTTAAAATTCTAAAAATTATTGTGGAAGTTGTAGGCAATCCAAACAGTCCGGTTTTTTTTTTGGAACACCCTATATATATATATATATATATATATATATATTAACTTCATATTCATGTAACCTTGATTCGACCAATGAAAACGTGGAACGCAAAGTGGGTTTTAGTCTCTCGTGAGACCGTGGGTAACAGCGGCGTGCGGTCCGTGAACACAAGGGAAGCAGTGCTTCCCCTAGAAAAACATCATCTTCTTAAATCTAATTTTTTAAATAGGAAACAATTTATTTATATTCCATTAAAAGCGCCAAAAATTACTTTAATAAATATCAAGCTCATAACAAATGCGGCCTTGACACAAACCGAGTCACAGCAGAAAGCCTGCTGCGTGTCATGTGCGCGCGGCTTTTCCCTACTCTATAAAAATCCAATAGAAGCTATCCCCGCTGCTAGGTTCTCTGTGTAGCTTGAAGCTAATGCGCTGGCAGCAGAAGTATGCCTGCGAGAGGTCACTGAACCTACTGCATTTGCAGGTTTAATCTGCTATCGGTGTATACACCGTACGTGCGTCGTGCGATATGGAAGACAATGTGGACTTGGACATGCAAATACCGTCAACTGCCGGGAATGATGCTAAAAGTTTGTTTCAAAGTTTGAGACAATTATGTATTTGAAATTAACTCTGTGTTTCGGATTTCCGTTGTCTATATTTTATTTATACACGTCCTTTCGATCAGTATAATCTCTGATCGCCTTCAGGTGCACCTGAAGACGATCAGAGATTGTATAAATAAAATATAGATAATGGAAGTCCGAATCACAGAGTTAATTTCAAATGCTAAAAGTGTTGGACAGTTAAGTAAAAAGATTGTGTGCGAATGTGTCCTGTGTGTTTAAGAAGTCAGGAGAGTCAGAGCATCCACGTTTTACTGATGACGTCACTGACGAATTTGCAAAAAGTGATCGCGGAATTAAACTAAATTAGTAGTAGTAGTATATGGGCGGCCCGTGGGCTTGGCAATTAGGCCTCTTCATGCGCCCTTTCCCCCATACCCCATTTCTTACCCCTATGCCCCTACTTCCGCTGCAACTCTCTCTCCGGGCCTCCCTGTCTTCTTTACGAAGTTCAGTATGTCGGTGGAAAATCCCCACTTCAGCTGCCTTGATCTGGCATATGCATGGCAAGTGCTGCGTCGATTCCTCTTCGAGCCCGCAAGCGGGACACTCGGGATCTCCTGCTACTCTTATTTACGTCAGATGTTTATTCAGCCGATTGTGCCCAGTCAGGACCCCTGTCAGCAGTCCAATGTCCTTTCGGGTCTTGCCTAAGAGCCACTTAGTTCTGGCTACATTCGGACCATCCACGAATAGCTTGGACTGTCTGCACTTTGACTCTTGCCCTCATGACGTCTCCAGTTTATTGTTCGCCTATTTGTTGAACTCACTTCATACCTGTTTCTTTGTTATTTCCAGAAGAGGTTCCGGTCCAATGCATTGAGTTTCGGCCCCTAGTCTGGCAAGTTCGTCCGCTTTCCCGTTCCCTGGTATTCCCTCATGACCTGGGACCCACATCAGTGTCACCCTCTTGTCTTCAGCCAGTGTTTACAGTGCTTTAGGGCACTCCTCCACCAGACTACTGACTATTTTGGGTGCACTTAGAGCCTTGAGGGCAGCCTGGCTGTGGTAGGGTTGCCGCCATGATAATGGTATACATTTCCGCTTGAAACACCGTACGGTGTTTTCCAAGTGGATAACTTTTCTGAACTTCTAGGCTTTCCGCGTACACTCCTGCGCCTGTTGTCTGCCTGGTTGACAGTTTAGAGCCATCCGTGTAGCAGACCTTAATTCCGTTCGGAATTCTTCCTTTTGCTACTCATTCCGTTCTGGTATCGTGACCTTGTACTTTATCGAACCTTCATGGTTAGGCGATGCTTTCACTGGCAGTCGTAGGAGAGCCAACTCTTTCGTCGCCAGTCTCTCGTCCGCGAGATGGCCTTCTCTTTCCTCCCTGCTCTTCCATAGTCCCTGGTACCTTAATCGCAGGTGCATCCCCATCACCTTCTTCTTGATCCAAGTTGGAAGCGAGGTGAGACCCAAGATTGTTTTCAGGGCCTGGATAAGGGTCGTCCTCATTGCGCCGGTTATCCTTCTGCAAAAGAGCCCTTGTAGGCTCATCGAATTACATTACGAATAGGGTAAGTTTATAAAAATTGCTTTCCTTACTTAGCCAAGGAAAAATAGTTTAGTTGGTCCTTTGTAAAACAAATTGGAATTTGTACCGATAAGCCTCTATTAATTAATAAAATTAATAATATAGACAACACAAAATTGAGAGTTGTGTCGAGGTGTGACTTTGGTGGGACGGAAAACCAATATAAAATCTGTCAGCACTTTTAAGTGTGCGAAATAATCTCGAAAATTTATTGCCAGCGCAAACGGAAATGACAGAAATAATACCTATTGCGCGACATTCGATTTTGCTTAAGTTAAATAGAAAATGTAAAACTGTTGATTTTAGATTCTCACGTGGGTAGGCATAAAGATAAGTTATTTAAATTTGAAATTACCTACAAAGAATTTAAAAATCATGGCGAAAAAGCAAAACAAAAGAAATTACAAGAAAGAAAAATTTCATAAAACTAAGCGATACTCTCTAAGATGGAGAAAATTTTTTACAACAAATATATTTTCTTGTTTTTTTTCCTGGGATCTACACCGTATCTGGCTAAAACACATTCAGTTTTTTACCCTCGAAACGCATGCTTAAATATTTGTGTAAACGAAGTAACAACTAGCGCTAAAATAATGTTTTTATACGCACGCCATGTACAAAACGTTTTGCACAGGCTTACGTCATTTTTGCGCATGCTTACGTCAATTTTGGACACGGGATTTTTGTTATTGTCACCAAACGATATAAGTTGGCTGAGTTCCATAGCAACCGTCACGGCTCCTTTGTTTTGTTGATTAGATACTTGAAGTAGAATATTAATAACAACGAGTTAAATTGAAATTTGATTTTTCTGATCTCTGTTTATTTGCAGTCGTATAAAAAGTATCGTAAAAAACTCGTTTGAAAACCTCGTTGCACACTCCCTCGACTTGTGGACCTCGCCTTCGGCTCGGTCCACCAAACTGTCTCGATCGTGTGCAAAGAGCCGTTTTCAAACCTTGTTGTTTAAATAACTATTTTTGGTTTACGAGTGCAAAAAAAATGAAAGTGTAGGTAAAAGCAAATTTTAAACACTGTAAGCGGGAAAGAATAAACGGTTTAATAATCGCGTTCCAGTCATTGGCCTTACCCCCTATTCGTGTTGCCCATTGTATTTTTTGACAGTTTATTATTTTGTCGTGTTTTCGAAATGATTTTTATGTGAAAATTTGGAGAAGAAAATGGCTCAATTTTTATTTCAAACTATTTTTTTTATAAGAATAATTGATTTGTTTAGTTGTACCATTTTGCGCCATTTTTCTACAAATTTCGGTAAAAATAGTTAGTAAAATGGTATTTTTGATTAACGTATAAAAAATAGGTTTGAAAATGCCAAAATTTTTCTCTATTTTACCATCAAAGATTTTTTTGACAAGGGTTTCCAGATAATGGTCGCGATTCATCAGAAACGACAGAAAATCTCACCCGTCACATTTAAAATAAAAACACAGCATCCCTAATATTTATCCTCACGTTGTAAGAGAAACTGCGTCATTTTCTGATAACATTTTGTAAATTTTATATTTTAAACATATTCTGCAGAACTATTTTTACGGCGGAGCTAATTTGCTACTAATAGCGACATATTCCATGGCGATCTATGGTTTTGTATGTTAAAAGTTTTAAAGGTTTGTTTACACACAAATATGCTTAATAAAATAAATTTTTGGATAAAAAAGGGGTTTTTCACAAAAACTACCTAGAAAAATTAAAATTGACATCTTTTTTATTTACTAGAACAGTTATAAAAAACTTAATTTTATTAATTAATTAATTAAAAGACAGAATTTGTGCGACAGCGCAATATTCCATGGCTATCTATGGTTTTGTATGTTAAAAGTTTTAAAATTTTGTTTACACACAAAACTAAGCTTAATAACATATATTTTTAAATAAAGAAATGCTTTCGCACAAAAACTGCCAACAAAAATTAAGATTGACATATTTTTTATTTAATGGAACAGTATTAAGAAACTAAACTTTAAGGAATATTAGAAAATAAGGCCTAACAAAGAAGCCGTTAGTATAAATGTCGAATTTTTACTGTGTACTGAACTATTTCTAGCATTTATGTCATAAACCATTTTCTGGTGGGTGTTACAAAGAAAGTTGATACCCAACAACCAACATTAACTAACCTAAATTAGGGCTACTAAAACTTAAACATGCCGCCTCGTTTACTAATTTAACTGGTTATTATACAGCCGATTTGAAGCTTAACTGATTTATTTAAAACGTAACAAGATCCTGTTAAAATTTTTGGCGTCACGGATTTTAAAATAATAGCCCTAAAATAACCATATGATCAATTTAAATATTTTTTAGTCCAGCAACACATCAAAATCGTGAAATTTTGACTTTTCTTAATTTTATCAAAAATGAGTTACTAAGGTTCCAAAACACCTTAATCGACGAAAAAAAAAAGGTTTTCTGTCAGTCTGTTGTCTGTCTGTATACACGATAGCTCAATAACGCATTAATCGATTTTAACGAAATTTGGTACAAAAATCCTCTATCGGCTAGCCATCAACTAATTAACTTTTGGGTAGGGTGGTGGGGGGTTGAAGGGGAGAAAAGGGGGATAAATTATTTTTAAAAATTGTAACTTTGGAACAAAGGCAAGTAGCCATATAGGGTTTTCAGATTTAAGTTTCCATGAATATGGACTACAAATTTTGTTATAAAGTGCAAATTCGAGCTTTAGTTTCCGAGTTATTTAAAAAAACGTTAAAATATATAAAAAATATCATAACTTTAGAAGTAAAGCAGCTATTGACATGCGGTTTTCAGATTTTGATTTTCGTAAACATTACCCAAAAATGTTATAAGGTTCAAATCTTTCAAAGCTACAGTTTTCGAGATATTTTCATTTCCTTCCAACATTAAATAATCCGTGCTTTCTAGCACCAATTTTTTTATACCTTCATCAAAAGCACGATTCTAGTAACTATCCAAAGAAAACCAAACTATGACTTTCTTGGTTACCAGGACAAGAAACGTAGAAGTTTATTTTATTAGGAGGTAAAGCAGAACTTTGTCTGCGAGGCAGCATCTAGTTAGATGGCGAGCAAGACAAAGTTTTTTGCCTCCGAATAGAATAGGCTGATTTTTTTCAAACGAAAAAGTGTTCTGACATTCCTTTATTATTTATATCGGGTGTCCCAAAGTGAGTAACCTATTAGAACATTTTGGAAAGTTTTCAAACTTTCTATTCTAACATAAGTCCATGTAAACTATCTTTGCGAAATACTCTCATATTTGCAGTGTTGCCATTTGCAGGAAAAATTGGCAACAACTTTCTTATTTTAAATTGAACACCCTGTATATTTTTGCAAAATATTTTAGGTACATTTTATGTATAATGACCTATACCTATTTTCAACTGTTTTTAAAATATTGACAGGTGAACATCGAAACGGTTAAGGAGCGAGCAAAACGGTTTTTACATTCCTATCTTGGTTTTTCACAAGCTATCGTTTTATACTATTTTTAACCCAGGGTTAAACCTCGGGTTAAAATAACCTCGGGATATTTTAACCCTGGGTTTAGATATAAAACAATAGCCTGTGAAAAACCAAAATAGGAATGTATTTCCGTTTCTTTCCTTAACCGTTTCGATGATACGGGCTGTCAAATTTCAAAAATGTCAATTTTCACCTGTCAATATTTTAATCAGTTGAACATAGGTATAGGTAAATATTTTGTAGAATCCAAAAATGCAATACAGGGTGATATAAAGATAGTTTAGATACTTATGTTAGAATAGAAAGTTTGAAAAGTTTCCATTGTATAGTTTCCAAAATATTCTAATAGGGTGCTCACCTTGAGACACCCGGTATAAGATTTTGTGGAAGCTATGAATAAGATGTTTGATGATTTAGCTCGCCTTTACGATGTGTTTTTCTAATCGCACTGTAAAAAAACACTACCTAAGCGGCTAGTTGTAAAAACTATTTCTATAAAATAAGAAGTTATTCTCAGTAGTAATATATCTAGTGCATGTCAGATTTCCAGGAAATTTTTGGAAATTTGGTTTGAAGTAAGGTGACCAACTCCTAAAGGGGCAAAAGCGGGCCACCCCGGCCATTCAATGTATTGTATATCATGTATTTTTTCTTATATGCACCCCTAATAAACACACACCCCGGCCATTCAATGTATTGTATATCATGTATTTTTTCTTATATGCACCCCTAATAAACAATGTATTGTTTATCGTCTCTGATGATGCTAACGTTGTTAGCGAAACGCGCGTCAAATGCAAAAAAGTGTAGTTTTGGTTTGTGGAAAACAATCATAATTTTGATATAAAGCAAAGAAAACTTCTTTATTTTCGGTCCCCTGTAAATTACAGTTATTCAAAACCTTTATGAAAATATGTTTGTATCACTACTCTATTGGTAACAGCATGGAAAAAAATAGTTTTAAACAATACATTGCTTAAACAACATGTGTTAAAAATGCTTATGTTTTGGCTAGTTTTAACTTTACGAAAGCCAGTCATCTAAATTTACGGGAATTCATAATAAACTAGTCAAATAATTTGAAATTCTATAAAATTATCTTTGTGAAATTTTGTGATTTTTGTGAAATTTTGCGAAATTTTGTTAAGGGGGCGAAATTTTGTGAAATTTTAGGAAATTTCGTGAAATTTTAGGAAATTTCGTGAAATTTTAGGAAATTTCGTAAAATTTTGTGAAATTTTGTAAAATTTTGTAGAATTTTGTGAAATTATGTGAAATTTTTTGAAATTCTCTGAAATTTTAAAGCTTTGTGAAATTTGGTGTAAAAATTTTTGCAAGTGGTTTACCCCTCGGTATATTCTCAAAGCAATAGAGTTCATTGTCTACTCCCCCCAAACAAAGTGCACTTTCGAACTTCGCCACAATTACTTTTTCATTATGCGACTATTAAGGGCTAAAAGTGGAACTTTAAACGATTTTTCCTTTGTTTTAAACACCATTTTAACCCACACACAGGTTTTGTTACTTTCTACGCCTCGGGAAAAGTTGCAAAGATTTGGAACAGTTTAGAAAGCCATTATCTAGATGTAATTTTTCTTGCTCCAAAAACTTTTACAGTGAGATTTACTAAGATCTAAAATAGTACCCCCCATAGGTCTAAAAATTTACACCTTTGGGGGGTACTCAATTTTAAAACCAATTTTCAAAAAACACTTACACGTACAGAGAAGACACAAAGTATTGTTATTAAAAAATACTAAAACTATTTTTTTTTTGACAGGTTTCAAAATGGCAAATGGTGAATACGCCAGAAATTTGACACATAAAATCTTCATTATTTGTGTTTGAGGTTATAAAGTTGGTGATTTTTTAGACCACCTCAGGAGGGTGGTTTAAATTTATAGCCCTCAGAAAGGATTATTTTGTGGCATTTGGTAATAAGTTCGTTTATAATTTCCCTAAGTAACCATTTTTACAAGGATGAATTTACCTTATTTAATATCCCAAGTTGTTCATTACCCAATAAAACACCTCCTATTTTGACCAAAAATGCCATATTTTGAACCCGTTTTCAGCACAAAAAATATATTTTAAGTGAAGGTCACTGATTATGCACGAAAAATATACCAAACAAAAAACCCAAAACAACATTTATTTACAAACTGAAAAGCTCAGTCAAAAAAACTGTCCTTAGTTAAAGCCCACTCATTTTAAAGCTGTAGCTTTCATCAGTAGAGGTTGGTACAAGCCAAGGTGCAAGCAGAAGTAAAAGATCCGAACTCGCTGTTTGTGATTGAACGCAGCGCTAATATTTTTAAACTGACATTTAGACAGTGACAGAAATGTAAAAAGCTTGCATTTAAGTATTTTTATATATTTCGTAAATAAAAACACCTTTTAAATAAATACAAAATTAATCTACTCCTTATTTTATTATTACCCATCTAAATCGTTATGTGACATCAAGTATTAATTGGAAAAATTAATTATCAAGGGTAAGTTTTAATTAAAGTGACATATAACCCCAATTTTAATTTGTTCTACAGAGTGTTTACTACTTAAACCCCGAGTAGGTTTAAGTTTTTTAATTTTCTTTTCTTCTAAAATGAAATTTTGCCAATTTTGATTTAAATGGAACAAACTAAATCTTTTCCTTCCTCCACTGTCTTCGTAAGAGGGAAGTGTATACCTAATAATAGCATATTATTGTATTGTCGCGGAAACTACAAACGTATACCAAATTTGAACACACAACCTTAATTTTTACATTTTTACCCTTACTCGTCCATTTTGAATCTTTTTCCCCCTCCACTTTCCTCGTTAGAGGGAGGTGGGTACCTGAGAATACCATATTATTGTATTTTCACCGGAACTATAAACGCATACCAAATTTCAACACAATCGCATGTGGATAAGTCAGTAAATATTGGTTAGAAATATATGACCGAAAATCGTCCATCTTGAATCCGCCATATTGAAATTTAAAATTCGCATTCCTTATCCTTAAAAGCCCCCGTATACCAATTTTGGTTGAAATCGGACAAACTTATAGTTTGTTTTTCCCCCTCCACTCCCCTCGTAGGGGAGAAGGGGCCTAATAATGACATATTATTGTATTGTCACCGGAACTATCAATGCATGCCAAATTTGAAGGCAATCGGATATGTATAAGTTAGTTAAAATTGGTTAGCAAAAGATGACCAAAAATCGTCCATCTTGAATCCGCCATATTGAAATTTCAAAATCTGAGTAGAAATTCGATGTCATGAGTCAAGAATACTTTAAAATATAAACTTGCCAAGTCACTTAAAACAACAACAAGCGATTTTAGAACTTTAAGTCTCGGGCGAATAAAATGCGCCCTAGGACGTTAAAGTACTAATTTGCCCTTGAAAATACGCCCGGTTCTGCATAATGTGCTACGTCTACATTCAGCGCATCAGAAATAATCTTGCGTTTCGTGAGTTAAATAATAAAACTCGGCATAAAAATAAATTTCCATGATTTTCGCTTAAAATTGAAAAATTAGGCGGAAGTAGACAAAAGGTCCGAAGTTTCTAACAATGGAGCGTTTCGTACTGAAAAGATTTATATTTTGTTGTGAACACAGAATAGAATTTTTAATATCCCTCATTATTTTTAGTCGTGGAGTTGCTTTTTTCTGCTTATTTTGCGTTTGTTTAATTTCTTTCTGGGCTTTTGCATTTCTATAATTAATAAAGCAAGTATTCTTGAAAATTACTTTTACTAAAAATGCACGTATGGTCACAGTTGCTCACTGTACTTTTTGAATATGGATTCTTCCCCGTCTTAAAAACGGTATTTATTAAAATCACAGGTGATAAATGATCTTTTCGAAATTTTGTACACAGTTTTGTACGAAAATTTTTTTTTTTTAAATTTTAGTAAAATTTTAGTATTATCCCCTTTGACTTGGGACTGAGTTCAAAGTAAATGTTTTTGTAGAGTATCTGGATAGATTTAAATCCAAGGGCGATTCTTTTTTTTATGTAAACGCAGATAATATCAGGTGATCGAAGTGTCTGCTGTTTAAACACAACCTGCTGTTAATAAACGGTAAAAATGAGCGAAAGCGATTTGAAGAATGTGACAGAGAATGCGAACGTCCATTCTCAAATTGAATTTAAATCGATCTGAAACTATCAATGGTATTCGAAACATAGTTATTTATACGTATATTTTTTTTTACTGAGACTTTCCCATCCATTCTAGGATCAAATGCCCAGTATTACAAAAGTGAGAGCCAGCCAAGTGTAAAGTTTTTTGGGACAAAATATCCATGCACCTAGCCGGGATTCGAACGTATACTTATTATATCGGTATCCCAAGGTGAGTAACCTATTAGAATATTTTGACAGCCATGAAATAGAAAGTTTTGAAACTTTGTATGTGAGCATAAGTCCTGTAAGGTTTCATATTTGCAGTGTTGCAGTTTGAAGGAAAACTTTGTTATTTTAAATTAAGCACCCTGTAAAATTTGACGTAAATTTTATGCATAATGTTCTACAGGGTTCCTAAGATTTTCCTTAGGGATAGGATTTTAATAAATCAAACAGAAATGGCATAGAAAGTTCTGCGCGCACAAAAGAAACAGGTATATTGAGCAATGGTGCCAGTTTGTTAAAAATTGTCGCCACTCTTTCATTGTGAGCATAAATCATAGTTGCAATAATAACCGTTTACAAGATAGCTGCAAATTCCGCTAGATGGCGGCCACACATCTAATCTAATTAAAAATTAGATGTTTTCAAGTCCAAACCACAGATTTTTCTTGCTGAAAGGAGGCGGCAGGGTCCATTATTTACGATACTGAGCGATAAACTCGTGAGGTTGTTAACATTAGAAAGAAATATCTTCGCTTTTAATTAAATTTCTTTCCGTTCTGTTCTACTAGAGACATCTATCCGGAAACGGCAAAACCATGCAGCTAGCACTAGCAGCCAAAGAAATCAATAAACGGCGCTGTTTTTCCTGCAGAGCTTTTTACTTGCGATATTATTGATTTTAAATAAAGCTGGCCATACACTACATTTGATATTTTCGAGGTGTTTTATGACATGACCTCGAAACATGTAGCGAACCAATTCTTCTAAACTAGCGGGAGGGTAAAAGCGAAAAAGGAGTGAAAAGATTTATTTTGCTCTGTTTCTTTACACAAAACGTTTTTTTTACGAAAAACTTGAGCTCTGCCACTTTTTTTATTTTTTTCTTCAACTTTCTCGAAATTTTCGTCATACCGTAGAAAAAAATTATTTCCCCCATGGTTATACTCTACTTTTATTCGAAAAAATTTAGAAACAGAGACGGGATCCTAAAACGGGGGATCTTGGTTTCGAGTGAGAAGATAAAGGGCGCCGCAGGCAAAAATTTTTCAATTAAATTAGCCGAACGCCTCTAATTACGTAATTTCGGGAACGCAAGGAAATAGGTCTAAAGAGTATAATTTTGGGGGACTGGGACTACAGGGGCCGTGCACAAATTACGTAATGGTCATAGGGTGGAGGGGGTTACAAAACGTTACGTAGGGGGGAGGGGGGTTTTCGACAGCGTTTGCATTTGTGTGAAACTAAGAAAATTTGGAATGAAAATAAGTGAAAAGTTTTTTTTTTGGGGGGTAGTGGTCTTGAGTGGCGTGCCAAACCGTTATAAAACATTACATAGAGAGTTAGAAAGTGCAAAACCCGGGTTGGACGTTCGAAGGCGTGAACCCGTCCTATTTGCTTGATAAAGTTTCTACGGAAATATCTCAGTCCATTTCTCCGGCCGTGTATGAACGCTTTAGGTTAGGCATTTGCATGTATCTCAGTCCCCAGCCTGTAAACAGTGCGTAAGGACAATGGTTACAAAATGAAAAGCCGAAAAATATTTTTTTTATGAGATCTTTCATCAGTTTGGTATTAAAGTCGAGCAAAAACAATTTTTATTCCAGTCCTAAGGTACGAAAATGGAAAACATTAGAAAACAACAACCTGGAATGGATTTACTACGTGTAAGATGTAGTGACAACATCGCCCCTTTCCCATCCTTTTCTGCCTAATGTGCTTTTCCGTTTGTCTACGTTTTATACACGGCTGCTTGGCCCCCTAAGGATTCAACTGTTTTTGAAATATTGACAAGTGAAAAATGACATTTTATAATTTTGACAGCCAATAACATCTAAACGGTTAAGGATAGACTAATGGGGTTTTTACGTCCCTATCTTAAGATTTCACAAGCTATCGTTTTACACTATGTTTAACCCAGGGTTAAATTAACCTTAAAATATTTTAACCCTGAGTTAAATCTAAAATAATAGCTTGTGAAAACTTAAGATAGGGACGTAAAAACCGCCTTGCTCTAACTTTAACCGTTTAGACATTATGGGCTGTCAAAATTATAAAATGTCATTTTTCACTTGTTAGAAACAGTTGCAGATCATAAATTATTATAAAAAATCGTAAAAACTGACCAAATTTTCCCTTAAATTATTACAGGAAAACCCAGTAATTTCATCATTAAATTCCTCTTCCATTCTATAAAAATTCGTAATGGTAACATAAAAATTTTATACGACTTCTGTAAATTTTTATAAAAAACTATATTCCTATAAGTTATCCTTTCAAAAAACAATAAACTACTGTACGACTCTGGAAACCTATTTTGTTATAAACTATTATAAAATTTAAAGAAATAAATCCAATATAATTTTAGTACCTAACCAAAAATAAGTCCCGTTAAATTGATATATTACGAATTTTTAAGAAACAAAAACTTTGTTTTTAAAAAGATATATGAAAAGTCACCTTACTTATTTTGACGTTTTAGATAGCACGTCATTGAAACTTCAAATTATGAAGGTTGTTGACTTAAAGAGTGTTCGCGTTTGACATTTTTAATAATTTCTGATATTAATGATGACATTTTCATTCGTCGTAGGTAAAGTATAGAACACTAACTCGCATGTTATGGTCATTACACGCTCAGATAAATTAAGACACTCGCCTGAGGCTCACGTCTGAAACTTTAACTTCGAGTTTAATGACCATCATAACATGCTTATTATGTAAACGACTATTACAAGCCTTGATTAGGTATATGCCTTTTAAACCATTGTAAAAATTGTATGATTTTTTACGACAGTACGTGACATCTTTAAAAAACCATTAATACGTATGAGGTTTTTTTAGTTTTTTTTTAATAAGTTTTTATGAAACGTTATTATTTCCAGGGGTATTGCTTCTTTCCAAACATACTATTTCTGTTCATCACTTTTAAGTTTATTTCTAAACAAATTTTTACCCTTGCGATTTCTGACTATAAATTTTAGAGCCTTCTTTGCTCTCCCCATAAATTTATATTTGACAGCTTAGCCGCACACCCGTGCCGGCTTTTTAACTTTGGTCGACTCGGGCGAGCAGAGTACGGGCAACATCGAAAAATATTTGTTAGTAAAACGGATAAATTTACAATAGTTTGAAAATAAATGACTGATTATTAATTCCCTATTTAAAAAATACATGAAATTTTGCAAAAAACTGTATTTGTTCGGTAAAATTGTCAATGTTTGTCTCACTTTTTCCGCACGTTGCTGTCACTCGGGTTAAAAGAGTAAAATTTTACAGTCGAACGTGGTGTCGCAATAAAATTCACAATTTATTGTGTGAAATTTATTGCATGGGCAACTTTTACTGTTATGATGTCTGTACACTGTTTATCGGTTTGAGACTTTTTACGAGTTTTCAGTTTCTAGACAGATATTATACTTTTTGGCTCTTTGTAGGTAGGTAGGTTAAAGGCGCATTTACACATACAAACTTTCCTTTGATGTTGAAATGTCGACAAACATTTACACGAGCCTCTTGAGCAAAATGTTCAAAAACAAGTTCGAGCAAAATCTCGTACAAAAAGACTCACGGAAATTTTGGAGAGAATGTTAAGCAAAATTTGTTTGAAGAAATGTTGGTATAGAAATTTCTTAAGGCGCAATTACACAGACGAACATGCTCAAACAAAAGCTCGTGCAAAAGATCTAAAATTTTTTGCGTGAACATTTTTGTGAGCTTTTGTTCGGGTAAATCTTTGAGCAAATTATTGCTATCTGTTTTGGAAACATATTTTTAAAGATGAGAACACCAACTTTTATTTTAAATTTTTGTGAAAAAAAGCCGACGGCAAACGAAACATTATTCTTGGCTATCAGTTTTGTCAGGTGGATTAGGGTTACTTAGAATATTTTTTTCTTAGGGTTTTTCCCGGATTTTTTAGCCCGGGGGTTTTTTTGGGATTTTCTTGCAAGTTTTTTTTATTTCCAAGGGTTTTTTCCTTAATTTAAAAAAACAACCCAGGAAAATTTTTCTTTTCCAAAATCGACAAAAACTCAAAAATTGCACTTTTAAGCGGTAATCCGCGCCTCACAACTATGAGGAGTGGTGGGAAGGGGATTTTTTTTAAATTTTTTTTTTGTAACTTTACTTTACCCTTAGCTTTGATTGTTTTTTTTTAATTTTTTTTTCACACCAGATTTACCTAGTTAGTTTAAGATGAAGATAGATATTTACTGTCAATTTAATGTAATAATCAGGGTCGATTACTGACACTGAACAAACAATATGCAAAGGAGCAACATTCCGATTCAGAAGTCTAGTCTATTATTGCTAAATTATATTTTTTTAGACTAGGGTGGGGATCGAAGAGTTGTAAAAGTGGGTAATAAACGGGTATTATTTAGACCGAACGTGCCTTTGTTCATATATTTGAGATTTAATAAAATGAATATAGGTTTTTTAATTTGACTTAATTATTATTGTATTGTGTTGTAAACTAGGAAGTAAAATAAAGAGATATTCTTTTAAACGTAAATTTTTATCATAACATTTTACATGCAACAGCAATAAATAAGTGCCAATTATTATTTTTTTATTCTCGTTTTTTTACAACCCCAAAAAAGTTACAAGTATACTGGCATATCCCCTATAAAAATCAGGTCAATGGAAGTTGCTTATGAGGTAAAATGTGAATTTCGACATCAAATCGTTTTTCCGTCGGAAAGCACTTAATTAAAAATACCTTGTTTTAAAACTTAGTCTTTCTATTTTCAGTTAAGTTCAATGAATTCACGTAAAACTATAAAATTTAAATTTGTAAGAAATTTCTGTACCAACATTTCTTCAAACAAATTTTGTTTAACATTCTCTCCAAAATTTCTGTGAGTCTTTTTGTACGAGATTTTGCTCGAACTTTTTTTTGAACATTTTGCTCAAGAGGCTCGTGTAAATGTTTGTCGGCATTTCAACATCAAAGGAAAGTTTGTCTGTGTAAATGCGCCTTTACAAATTTAAATTTTGTAGTTTTATGGGAACTCACTGAACTTAACTGAAAATAGAAAGACCAAGTTTTAAAACAAGGTATTTTTAATTAAGTGCTTTCCGACGGAAAAAGGATTTGATGTCGAAACTTCGATTTGGGGTTGTAAAACAACCAGAATAAAAAAATAATAATTGGCGCTTATTTCTTGCTGTTGCCTGTAAAATGTAATGATGAAAATTTACGTTTAAAAGAATATCTCTTTATTTTACTTCCTAGGTTAAAATACAATACAATAATAATTAAGTCAAATTAAAAAACCTATATACATTTTATTAAATCTCAAATATATGAACAAAAGCACGTTCGGTCTAAATAATACCCGTTTATTACCCACTTTTACAACCCTTCGATCCCCACCCTAGTCTAAAAAAATATAATTTAGCAATAATAGACTAGACTTCTGAATCGGAATGTTGCTCCTTTGCATATTGTTTGTTCAGTGTCAGTAATCGACCTTGATTATTACATTAAATTGACAGTAAATATCTATCTTCAGCATTTTCATGAACCTTTTGCTTTTTTAGACAACCGTTGGGGCCTTAAACTAACTAGGTAAGTCTGGTGTGAGGAATTAAAAAAAAACAATCAAAGCTAAGGGTAAAGTAAAGTTACAAAAATATGTTTAAAAAAAAATCCACTCCCCACCACTCCTCACAGTCGTGAGGCGCGGATTACCGCTTAAAAGTGCAATTTTTGAGTTTTTTGCCGATATTTGAAAAACTCAAATTTTTTGGAAAAGAAAAATTTTCCTGGGTTGTTTTTGGAATTTAGGAAAAAACCCTTGGAAATAAAAAAAACTCCCATCCCCAAATCCTAAAAAACACCCGGCAAAAAAATCCGGGAAAAACCCTAAGAAAAAAATATTATAAGTAACCCTAATCCATGTGACAAAACTGATAGCCAAGAATAATGTTTCGCTTGCCGTCGGGTTTTTTTGACAAAAATTTAAAATAAAAGTTGTTGTTCCATTTTTTTAAAGAATTGAGATCACTGATCACTGATATGAAATTTTATTTATTCTCATCTTTAAAAATATGTTTCCAAAACAGTTAGCAATAATTTGCTCAAAAATTTACCCGAACAAAATGTTCAAAGAAAAGCTCACAAAAATGTTCACGCAAAAAATTTTAGATCTTTTGAGGCGCAATTACACAGACGAACATGCTCAAATAAAAGCTCGTGCAAAATATCTAATGCTTTTGTTCATATATTTGAGATTTAATAAAATGTATATAGGTTTTTTAATTTGACTTAATTATTATTGTAAAAGAATAAACTAGGAAGTAAAATAAAGGGATATTCTTTTAAACGTAAATTTTTATCATTACATTTTACAGGCAACAGCAATAAATAAGTGCCAATTATTATTTTTTTTATTTTCGTTTTTTTTACAACCCCAAAAAAGGTACAAGTATACTGGCATATCCCCTATAAAAATCAGATCAATCGAAGTTGCTTATGAGGTAAAATGTGAATTTCGGCATCAAATCGTTTTTCCGTCGGAAAGCCCTTGATTAAAAATACCTTATTTCAAAACTTTGTTTTTCTATTTTCAGTTTAGTTCAATGAATTCCGATAACAATATATATTTTGAATTTGTAAAGAAATTTTTATACCCCCAATTCTTCAAACAAATTTTGCTCAACAATCTCTTCAAAATTTACGTGTGTTTTTTTGTACGAGATTTTGCTGGAACATTTCTTTGAACATTTTGCTCAAGAGGCTCGTGTAAATGTTTGTCGGCATTTCAACATCAAAGGAAAGTTTGTCTGTGTAAATGCGCCTTGCACGAGCTTTTGTTTGAGCATGTTCGTCTGTGTAATTGCGCCTTAAGGTAAGAGGTTCTCTTTGTTTACATTTCAATGTAAGAAATAAGCGGGCCTTTAATCTTTCTTATTTTTCTTGTTGAATAATTTTTCTATTAAAATGGTCAAAAGTTTTAAAAATGCGTTAAACCGATCAAAACTAAGTGAAAAACCAGGAAAAACCAAAAACAGGTTACACACAAATAACGCGCAGATAGAAATAAGTAAAAGAAAACAGTATGGCGGCGCGCGGTGTCAGCAATCATTTTTTTGGTTTACTAGAAACCTAACTGTTTCACTTTTTTATGCTTCACTTGGGGCCAACGAATTTTGTGTGAAAAATTGGATAAAAATCGGTTTAGAACATTTTGAGTTATTGGGTCACAGACCGTCTTTTTGACAAACATAAACTCATTTTTTGTGAAAATGAAAACGTTTTTATGAATAATAGTATGTATAAATAGCTACTAAACTAACATTTTCCTAGACTCAAAAGAATTTACCCCTTTTCCCCTGAAAAAAGCCTTTTTCATTACCATCCTGCTGCGTCAGAACACAAACAACAAGTCACACACAACCCGAAAATTGAAATTAATTTCTTTTCGAGCGTCAAACTTCTAGCCAGTCACGTTAATTTATTTAAACAAGCCGAAGAGTTAAAAGGTACAGTCAGCTTCAAAACAAAATAGACAATAAGAACCTGTGTTTTTCATGTATTATTAAACGAGCTCAATCTCCAAATCGAAGTAGGTGTTAAAGCGACCATCAAAGCACCGGCGACTGTACCTTCGGTTTAAGCATTAATTTCCTTAATTACCCGTATTCTTCTGTGACCATGGTATCCGGATCGAGTTACTCTCTGTCTATGCGTTGACAAGTGACAGTTGTAGTAAAAATAAAACAAAAGCATACATTAAAAATACAAATACATACTCTTACAATTTTAAGAAAAACAAAACCTGCGCGCTGTGGTAAATTTTATATCAGAAAAATTTTAAAACCTCTTAAAGTAAGAATAAATAACCATAAAGATTATGAAATTAACTCTCTGTTTCGGACTTCCATTATCTATATTTTATTATACACGACGTTTCGATCAGTACAATCTCTGATCGTCTTCAGATGCAAACTACAATCAATTCCTAAGGCTACGTGCTTATAAACTGTGAGAAATCACTCAACCTTGAAGTTTAAGAAGTTGGCTCCGTCCAAGGAGGGGCTTCCAAATATTTGGGATTTCAACACTTGGATTACTGAAAATACCATGATTCTGCCCAATAAAGGCAGCTTCAAGGAATTTGTCTAAATTCCTTTTGAAAATTATTCAACCTCTTGCAGGCAAGACCGCTTCATTTGTAGAAAATTCCAACCATTTTGTTAATATTCTTAAATCTTTTGTTTTAGGAACCGAGGATAGACTTGTCAGTTTTGATGTTGAAAGTCTATACACCAATGTCCCGATAAAGGAATCGCTAGATATTATTAGAAAGGGATTGGTTGATGACGAATCCTTTTATGAACGTACCAGCCTACCGCTGGAGGGAGTAATGGAGTTGTTGGAGTGCTGCCTACATAACTCTTATTTTCAAGTGAAAGATAGGTTTTATGCTCTGGATGACGGTCTGCCAATGGGTTCATCGCTTTCGCCAGTGGTGGCCAATATTTACATGGAGTGGTTCGAATCACACGCGGTTGATACCGCAACATATAAGCTCTGGCTGAGATATGTTGATGATACTTTTATTAAATGGACCGGGAATGACCAAAAACTTTCAGAATTTCTTCACCACCTAAATAACATAAGACCCACCATTAAATTCACAATGGAGTTGGAGCAAAATTGTCAAATTCCTTTTCTTGATGTACTTGTCACACGAGTAGAAAGCGATAACAGAACAACAGTCTATCGTAAACCCACTCACACAGGATAATATTTAAATCAAGGTTCAAATCACTCTGCTACAACCAAACGAGGCATAATCAAAACTTTGTATAACAGAGCCGTTCAAATTTGTAACAATTCTCATGACTTGGAAATCGAAATAAGAAACACTAAGAAGGATCTGTAGCAGAATGTAAACTTATAACAGATACTATTTCTAAATTTCAACAAACAGGACAGAGATTACAAGACCAAAACCAGGCAAACGCATTCCTTACAATCCCATACGATAAAGGAGTATCAGAGAAAATTCGAAGAGTAGCGAAAAACTTTAATATTAAAACAGCTTTTAAATCTAGTATTACATTTAGAAGCCTTCTTAGTAAAACAAAACCAGAGAACAAACAAAATAAGGAACGCATTTACCAAGTTCCTTGTGAGTTTGGTGAATCATACATAGGCGAAACTAAAAGACCACTATCTGTTAGGCTTAAGGAACATCAGACGAATACCCAAAAAGGTGAAACCACGAAATCAGGAATCGCCGAACATGCATGGTCAAAACAAGTCACACTGGAAGAAACGAAAATTGCTTGAAGCTGCCTTTATGGGGCAGAATCAGGGTATTTTCAGTAAACCAAGTGTTGAAATCCCAAATATTTGGAAGCCCCTCCTTGGGCGGAGCCAACTTCTTAAACTTCAAGGTTGAGTGATTTCTCACAGTATATAAGCACGTAGCCTTAGAAATTGATTGTAGTTTGCACCTGAAGATGATCAGAGATTGTACTGATCGAAACGTCGTGTATAAATAAAATATAGACAATGGAAGTCCGAAACACGAAGATTGGGATCCCGTAATGTGGGAATAAACCAAGTTAATAAGACAGGTTCATACTTAAATTCCTTTTCTATAACTTTTGCTGTATCTTTTTCCTTTACGAGTTATTAAATCTCATGTATTCAGATGTGGCTGTTCATGCTTATCTGTCTCCTTAAGCCTTAAGGAATGACCTTGAAATTTAGCCAGTATTTTTGACACATTTTTTTAAACTCAAAATGAGAAACATTTAAAAGATTCGGTAAAAGAGTTTCCACATTTGTGGGACAAGAAAAACCCCAAATTTTGTAAACCAAAGGCCAAAATCACGTGTGTTAGTGGCGTAGCCACGGTGGGAGAGGTTTTGGGGGTTAAACCCCCCCCCCCCCAGCAGGGTTACCAACCGTCCCGTTTTTTACGGGACCGTCCCGTATTTAGACCAAAAATCCCATGTCCCGCCATGGGTTCTTAAGGGACAATAAAGGTCCCGTATTTTCATATGTTATTAAAATTAGAAGACTAACCTAATAAATAATCTAAATCAATTTTTAATTCGTGCAATCTCATATTTAGAAAAATGGATTGATTGTTCTGGATATAATGTGTATTTTTATTTACAAAAACTTATTCTAGAAGAAAATTTCGAATTTAATGACCTTTGTAGAATTATAAATGAATTGCAATTACAAGAAATTGACATTAATACTGTATTTGAGGAGTATTCTTCTTAAACCCTTAATATCGACCATAATTAGGGAAGTGTTCTACAGCAGAAAAATGGATAAAAATTTTTCAGTCTTGTAATATAAAATTTCCTGAGCTGTTTATAATAATTTCATTTATTTTAAGCATTCTTGCATTTAATTTCAAATCGTCAAATAGAAGAAACCGATTTAGCGTTAAACTAATAGTCAGAGATACAAATTTGTATAAATTTTGGTATGACCTGTGCAGTTTCTTAATTATATCAATGAAAATCCTGAGTTGATTCAAAAGGCTAAAAACCAAAATAAATATGATTTTAAAAATTAAACTGTTACAGTGAGATTTACTAAGATCTAAAATAGTACCCCCACAGGTCTAAATATTTACACCTGAGAGGTACTAAATTTTAAAACCAATTTTCAAAGAACACTTACCCATACGAAAAAGACACAAAGTTATTGATTACTTTGTATTGTTATTGCAAAATACCACTAAAAAACTGCTTTTTTTCTCAAAATACACCTTATTTTAGAAGAAAATGCCCTAAAACTAATTTTTTTTTAACAGGTTTCAAAATGGCAAATGGTGAATACGCCAAAAATTTGGCACATAATAGCTTCATTATTTGGGTTTTAGGTTATAAAGTTGGTGATTTTTTAGACCACCTCAGGGGGGTGTTTTAAATTTATAGCCCCCAGAAAGGATTGTTTTGTGGCACTTGGTAATAAGTTCGTTTATAATTTCCCGAAGTAGCCGTTTTAACAAGGATTAATTTACCTTATTTAATATCCCAAGTTGTTCATTACCCAATAAAACACCTCCTATTTTGTCCAGAAAAATGCCATATTTTAAACCCGTTTTCGGCACAAAAAATATATTTATGAGGGCACTACGAGGCAAAACAAACATAAGTGAAGGTCACTGAATATGCACGAAAAATATACCAAACAAAAAAAATCCAATACATCTATATTAATTTATTTACAAACTTAAAGTAAAACATTGAGGTTATCTAAAAGCTCAGTCAAAAAACTTTCCTTATGCAAAGCCCACTCATTTTAAGGCTGTAGCTTTCATCAGTAGAGGTTGGTGCAGGCCAAGGTGCAAGCAGAGGTAAAAGATCCGAACTCGCTGTTTGTGATTGAACGCAGCGCTAATATTTTTAAATTAACATTTTGACAGTGACAGAAATGTAAAAAAAACTTGCATTTAAGTTTTTTAATATATTTCATAAATAAAAACACCTTTTAAATAAATACAAAATTACTCTACTCCTTATTTTATTATTACTCATCTAAATCGTTGTGTGAAAACAAGGGTAAGTTTTAATTAGCGTGGATTTAAATTTTTTAATTTTCTTTTCTTCTAAATTGAAAATTTCCTCTTAAATCCAACAAATGATTGTGTTAAGATGATTATTCAATATACAAACTTATTAAAATTCTTCTTATAAATCAAACTATGTCCAAAAATTTCACTTAAACTTAGGACCGTTCAAAAATACACGGAAATTTTTTTTTCTACAAATGAGTATTTCAGTATGCTCAAAACTGCATCATTGAAATGAAAATCTAGAATTTTATTTTAAACAGATTATTTTAAAATAAACATATTGTTATACTTAAATACAAAATTTAATTTTCTCAAATGTTTTCTTTAATCCAAGTAAAAACTATCTGTTGAAAAATTTTATAATTTAAGTTAAGTTTATTATGAAACTCCGTTTATTTTCATTTTAAGAGCATATCTTTAAATTAGGCAAAAAAGTATTTTTTATTTTAAAACATTGCAAATTTTGACATGAGACTATTGTAATTTGAATATTAACATAAATTTTGTTCTTTAGGTTTAAAATAAGTATTTAAGATACTAAAATTAAGTATAACCTTCAGATGCCTAATTGAAGAAAATTCTTGTCATTTTATTCTTAAAATGAACATCTCAAACGCTCGGGGATTCTCGGTTCCGAGGTAGGACGTAAGAGCCTGTCAGTCTTTTATTGTATGTGCATTGCATACAGTTGAATTTCGAGGAAAAGCTCGTCAAAAATCAGAAATCCGGAATTGAAAATTATTGGGAACACCAATTATAATTTTATTATATAGTTACCTAGGTATAATAAATCACCACCATTTCATTAATATTCTCGTCCCTCCTAAAAATATTTTAGTTTAAAGTTGACCTTTGATGAGAATTTTGTGTGTTAAATATTTCGTGATTTGAACGTTTCGTTTTCCGCAACTTATTGAGAAAATTTTACGATATCGTCATGGAGTCTATTGCTGCTGTAAGTAGAATGTCAAAAATTTTGTTGAATTGAAATATCCACAAAACTTTTTTAATTTTGATTTCTTAAAACTTTATAATGTCGTAAAAAAATAAAAATAGGAATTTTTGGTCCTTTTCTAGACATAAAGTACATTTACCCGCATTAACCCATTTTTTAAATATGTATTTTTGGCAAGACCGCAAATTACGGGGAAATGTACTTTATGGCTAGAAAAGGAAAAAAATTCCTATTTTTATTTTTTATGAGACTATATAGTTTAAAAAAATTAAAATTAAAAAAGTTCTGTGGATATTTGAATTCAATATAGTAGTTTTTTTATACCTTCATCAAAAACCTGATTTTAATAACTGTCTGCAAATAACTAAAGCATGGCCTTTTTGGTTACCGACGCAAAAAGAAACTTTTGGTTTACAACAAATTTCCGATACTTAACTAATATATAAAGTTAGGATTTTTTTTGGAATACCTTAATTGCCTTATAATATATATAAAGGGTGTTATATAAAAAAAACCCTTGCACACGTTGATTCTGCTTTGGATTAGGTAACTAAAAAACACCAAAAACTATTTGTAAAAATGGAAAAAACCTTTTTTAAACGGTCGCTTAAAGGGTCAAACGCAAGATTTGATATTTTTAGGTAGATATCACCTTTGTGTGAAAGTTTGAAATTAACTCTGTGTTTCGGACTTTCATTGTCTATATTTTATTTATACACGACGTTTCGATCAGTACAATCTCTGATCGAAACGTCGTGTATAAATAAAATATAGACAATGGAAGTCCGAAACACAGAGTTAATTTCAGATATCACCTTGTTGAAAGTTTTATGTTTGAAATTAAAATAATTTTAATAAGCCTTGGGTCTTGCCCTAAAACAATTTTCAAAAATATCCCACTCCCAAACACAATTGACGAGTCCTTGAGTTTTACCGCAGTTTCTTTTTGAATAAATTTCGTATCCTTTACTATATTTGTTTCTTTTCTAAAACGTAAGAAGTTATTGTAGAAAATGGAAGTAGACAATATATTTTGTACTTTTTATATACCTGTATATTTTTTTTGACTTCAGTAATTATTATTAAATCCCACAGATAAAACACTTCGGTATCCTCAATGGGAGTTACCATTCAGGAATATGGATGATAACAGGTTAGTGAAGCTGCCCCCACTCAAAATTAAAAAAAATATATTGGACTTATTTGCGCATCTTTTGCGCAGTATCGCGCAACCACTTTTACATTTTGCAACCATCTGAACGTATATTCTTTAAATTCATACGATCCGGTCTTTCTCTCGTGCGATGGGATCTATCACCTCCGCCGATCGAAAAGCACTTTAGGAAGCAATAAATTAAAAAAAAAAACCTCTTTATTACAAGTGTCACTAGATTCAAGGATTTTTTTTTTTTTAATAAATGGGTAAAGTTATAGTAAAAAACAATTTGTCCGGTATTTTCGGTTCACCCGGTATGTTCATATAATATATCTTGGTTGTCCAGGTCTACTATATATATTAGTTAAATATAGATGGTCTCGAAAAAAACTCAAAATGGGACAGGGCCGTACCACAAAAAAAAATGCACCAAAGATGATTTTTTTTTAAATCAAAATTTCAAAATAAAAAAATATATATTTTATTATCAAAAAAACTTAAAAAAAAAGTAAAATATGAAGTAAAACATTTTGGTCCGTATTTAACTTTTTAATCCTGATGATGGTATCAACCAAACGAAACGCCGTATTAAAATTTGGAAAGAAACTTTGAGTTTTTCAGAAAAGGTTGCTCCAGACATGTTTTTACAGAACTCAATTATCTCTTAAATTAAGGGAAATATCACCAATTGGTAATTCCGGCCATTTTTCAACTCTCCCCTGTAGCTTAAAAACTACAAGGGACAGAATAAATCTGTTAATTTCATTTTTAAAACTCAAAAAAGTAATACAGTAATGCGAAAACTGCATGTTTCTATCTTCAATAACAACAGAGTTTCCCATTGAATCCCATCGAAAATTGGACACCCTGTACAGTGCGTCGTGCGATATGGAAGTCAAATTCAGCTGAATTTTGTGGGAAATTCAACAGATCAGGAGAAACTCTCGCAAAAATCGCTATTGTCCATTTAAAATAAACTTCTCCAAAGCTTGTCAGACATTACAAATCGGGCAAAAGTTTGTAAATTATACAACATATTTCAAAGGGGTCGTATTTTGATGTCACAAAAAAAGCTGACGCTTTATACAGTACGTTGGTTGTGATCATTGACCCTATCATACCATTAAATTTAACATCCAAGACTACCTACCTAATAAAAACATGAAATATGGTTAGTTAGAGGAACAAAACACGCTTCAAGTTACTTGTAATACAAGAAGTACAAGAACCTTTTAAAAGACGTCTACCAGTCTTGTGCGTAGGCCTAAAAATAATGGCCGACCGCTAAAAAAATATGAAGAATGTAACAATAAAGAGAAATAATAAGGTGTCAAATAAAGCTTTTTTTACTTAAAAGTTTTGTGTTTTTTATAGTATATTGTCCTTTGTGGACTCCCACATTACCATAACTTGGTATAGGCAACGAGGGACAAGGTCTACTATATAGTAAACATAAAATAACTACAGATATCAAACAGGGTTTTGTTGTTGCACTTTTTGTATTTATAGGTGCCATACATCATCTGTATACAGGGTAATCATTTATAAAGTTTCCATTTGGAAAAGTTTTTGCTATTAGACTTGGGAAGATTATTAAAAAGGAATCAAAAAGATGAAAATAATCCTAACCTATATTTTTTTATGGCATTTCTGTCAAATTAGACATTTACAGTGGGATTTACTAAAAGGGTTTAGCCTATTTTAGACAGGTCCTAAGTTTAAGTGAAATTGTTGGTTTTAAGCATTTTATACCAACTTCCTTAAGTTTTCGACATAGTTTGATTCATAAGAGTAATTTTAATTGTTTTTTTTAGTGAATAATCATCTTAACACAATCTTTTGTTGGATTTAAGTAGAAAATTTCTATTTAAAAGAAGTTTTTTTTAACCCTAGGGGGGGGATCTAAATGGTAAACACTCTGTTGAGCAGATTAAAATTGACGTTATATGTTACTCTTATCAAAACTTACCCTTGTTTATTGATTTTCGCGATTAATACTCACTGTCACAAAACCATTTCAATATATAATCATAAAATAAGAATTAGATTAACTTTGTATTTATTTAAAAGGGATTTTTATCTATCAAAAGTATGAAAAAACTTTGCAAACACAAACCCATCGCAATTGCAAACTACAAATAAAAATATTTCATTAAAGTATGTTATGAAAAAAAATGCGGCTAAACACAGACCTGAATCCAACTGATGTTTACTGTCTAAATTTAATTTTATTCAATTTTTTTTACTCTGTATAATATATGGTTTTTTCATGATTTTTTTTTCTAGTCGTTTTTAAGCTGATACATCTAACAAGTATAGGAAGTAAATAAAAACGTGACTTTCTTTATTTTTCTTTCTAATGTGATGTCTTATTAGTCTAGTATGTAGGTATACTTTATTTATAGGAGGTCTCAAAAAGTTCTTGCTGATACTTGATCATTTTCAAAATTTTGGGATGTTTTTATGTAGCTTTTCAATGACCTCATATTTAAATGATCCGTTAAGAAATAAAAAAGTGGTGGGGACGGTTTTAAAAACTATCCAACATTTTTCTGCTCACTTGTAGCCTAAACACATGCCTTTTTCGGGTCATTGGATAATACTTCATTCGAAAATAAGCGAGGACAAAAAGCCTATTTTTACATTTCTCTACCCACTTGTAGCCCAAAAAAAATATAATTTTTGGGTCATTTCTTATTAGATCATGTCACATAAGAAAAGCAATCCCAGAAGCCAACCCAACTTTCGAAAATAAGAGGTGACTAATAATGTTTGATGATAAAAAGTTAAATATCTAAAAAACTATTATGAATAAAGCAGCATTGAAGATATTTCTAAAAAGAGTTTAGTCTTAAGTGTTCTATATTAAAAAAAAAACATCATTTTTGTATTTTTCGGAAAATATAAATGTCGAATTTGACAGCAGTAACTTAAAATGTAGGAATGTTCTGCTCTTAGTTACTGCTTTTTAAATTAGCTTTTCAATTCCAAACGCAAAAAACTTTTCCCAAAGGAAAATTTATAAATAATCACCCTGCACAGGGTGTTTCAAATTGGGCACTTTTGGAGGTTTTAATCTACTTCTAAAGGAGATAGAAAAAATTTGTCCCCCACTTGCGAGGCTTAATTTTTAAGAGAAGATTAAAGTTAAAACCGCATCTTGATATGTCAAGCCATTTTCGAGCTACGGGGGTTTTTCGAAAAATCGGCATTTTGCGATGAGGTCTAGAACTTCTTTATTTGCATCCAAAAACCTCAATGGTTTTTCAAATATTTTCGCCATTAGTTTGTTTGTTTTAGTTTTTTGTCTTTTTGTAAATCTAAGGTAAAATTAAAGATAAAGAACTCGGTAATGAAACAGAGTCGTGAAAAGTGAGAGAAGACATACATACATAGTTCAGATATTCTACCTACTTTGGTTTTTACTTTTAAAAGGCGCATTTAACTAAATTATAAACAAAAATGGGAGAAGTCAGCAAATATCGTCTGGTGCAGTGACCCTATTAATAAAAAAACTCATCCTAGCAACGACACAAGGTTTGATGGGCTCAGCGTATACCGCCAGGGTACCGATTCTGGAAGTCATAGGAAGTGATCGTTCGCCTGAGAGAAGAAAAGTAATTTCAACCAATAAACGCGCTTAAAAGCAGTGACGAGACGATCAAATAATCACCAAACTATTATGGCCACGCGCAGAGCTGCCTCGAACAACAATTTTTGAGCGAAGCCGTTCTCTCGACTAGACCCAGTAGTTGGGAGTTGTTTTAATAAACAGACAGGATAATCGTGTGAATTTTCACATTTATCTTAAGACATTTTTAAGAGGAAAAAGATAAGTATTTATTAATTAGCTAAATTAAAGTAAAAATATTAGTTTAGAAAAAGAAAATATATTAAAAAGAATGCCAACCGAAACTTTCAAATGAAACACCCAGTATATTATTGCATTTTTGCATTTTGTTTTTAAATTCTAAGCGTACTTGATCTTCAACTGTTTTCGAGATATTAACAGTTAATACTGTCATACTCTGGGTCTTATTTGAAATTTGATGTTGAATACTGATGCGTAATGTCAAACTCGTAAAAAGCATAGTTTATTCTTTGGCCAACTATTCGCCTAGCATCTTGACAACCATATATGTCCGCGTTTTCTGGAAAATCGACCACCGTGCGTCGTTCGAATGACTTGTGCGATCGGCCGCTCCCAGAATACGGAATTTTGGATTTTAATAGAAGTGGTCACTTCTCAGGGTATGATCGTTCTCTTACGCCCAGAATCGAGCCCCAGATATCAGAAAAAAACTTAAATTGCTCCCTATGCTTTCTTCCACAAGGTCCACCTTATCCACTGCTTTTATGAAAATTGTCATAGTATCATAGTAATAACACCATTTTCTAAGATATTTTTAGTTGTGCACAGAAAAAAAAATTCTAAACCAAAAGAAATCAAATTGTCTTCATATGCACTAAAGCAACATCCACCTTAAAGTGAAAAACCTAAAGTTTTTTTTTAAATATTTTATTGACCGGAGACAACCATTTTCTTATTACAACAATCAATTAGAGAATTGTTTGTTTTTTCGTTTTTAAAAATAAGTGAATGATATAATAACAGAATGGTTGTGTGTAGTCAATAAAACATTTCAAAAAAATTGTTTTTTTCCTTTAAGAAGGATATTGCTTTGATGCATATAAGACAGTTTAATTTGACTTGGTTTGAGATAATTTTTTCCTGTGAGATATTTGTCTGCGAGCCTTCAATTTTTTCTACTATTATTAATTTTCATATTTCCCATCTCAGTCTCAGCTTAAATAAAACTTTTAAATCCTTATCCAGCTTTGTCTGATCTTGTGGATTTGGTTTTTGAATAGTGGATTTTGAAAGTTCCTCAAAGAAATGCCTGCATAATGTTAAATTGTGATTGTGATTAAAAGAAACAAATGATATCCCAAAACAGTCGAACATCAACAAAACCGTTGCCAAAGCACGTTTCGGAAACAAAAGCAAACTGACTATTTAGAATAACTTCGAATCATAAATCTCGTTTGGATTCACTTCAAAATAAACTCGAAATCAAATTAAAAAGATCTATTTCCAAACCCAAACTGCCTTTATTCCCAATGATGCCTTTTCTGCTTTCATTAAAAGACCCGCCACGTTTGTGTTCCGTCACAGGAATTTTTATTATTGTGACGTTTCTTTAATGTGGCGTCCTATATTTACTCAAATATTATACAGAGTGAATCTAACCTTATTTGGGTAGCAACGCTGCTCTAATTTTGATGATATATCATTTTACTTTTTGTCTCATTTCGGGTGTCATGACTGCCCAACTAACAGTTAAAGTTGTCACGACGTAACCGGTGCCCCACATATAGTTTCCTGAAAGTAACCGCTACGTGCCTGTATACCATACCACGACGTAGTAGTTCACTAAGTGGGAAACAATTTTCCGAATATTATCACGTTGCCACTACTTCAAAGTTAGGTACCAAATACGATACCGCAACCACGTTCCTGATACGTCGTGGAGGAGCTTTTTTATATGATGGAGTCGAAAAAGGAGTAGATTAGGTTTTTGGTAAAATTTGTTAGTTTGGTTAAAAATGTGTAAAAGTAGAGAGTCAAAATTCAAGGGTGAAGGAAATTTTAATGTGAAATATACGTCACATTTATTGCAAAAAACAAGAGCGCCCTCACAATTTTGTCGTTTTACGTTGTGATTTTTGGGGTTATGTTTTCACAAACAGCAGCTGGACCTCTCAAAATGTGTTGAGACATCGACGTTTGCTGATCATAATTTGATTTGGGTATAAAACAATTTATTTCTTTACTACTAGGGCTCAAAAAACGAAAATAAAAAAGGCAAATTTTCTGTCTCACGAAAAAACATGTTCAATGATAGGTTAAAAGAGTTGTGACTTAAAAGTGGACATAAAAAGTTATTTCCTCCACACCGCCACATCATTATGCAACTATGAAGTCGTCTAAATTTATTGAGGCAAATAAGTAACGAATAAAAGTCGGGGCTACTACAAATTTAAATAGTTTCAAACGGTACCATAAAAGAATACGACTGAGAAGTCGTTTCTGGAAATGATTATTACGTACGCGATATCAGAGAGTATTGCAACCTTATAGTCTCAAATTGTTGTTCTGACGACCACACTAATACTATAGGAAAGTAGCGAATCCTTTACCCATGTGGCTAATACTATAAACGTTAGTTAAGGTTGAATTTGGCTATACACCTCGACCTTTGCAGATCTAAGGACACTAATCCTAGAGCAAGCTCTTGCTCTAGGATTAGTGTCCTTATGCAGATCCCTTGTGTTTCTTCTTTTTTTCCTTGTTTTGTTGTTACAACTAGTTTTAGTAACGCCCCTTTGATGATGCGGAGAAGTTTCGCCAGTGTCCTTTGGATGTAGCTTTCTGAAAGAACACTCTTTAAGAGGCCCTTGTTCTTGAGATGTTTTCCTTTTTGCGGCAGAAGCGATATATTGACTCTGCAATGACCCGTTAGGAGTTCAACAATGTCTGTAGGCCATCCTGTCTTGGCTTAGGATTTCTGCATCTAATTTAGGCGAGTGTTTCTAAATGTTTTTTATCCTAACGATACTTCTTCATGTTTTCATAATTCCCATAATATTCAAGTTAAGATTAGTGTTAAAATATAATGAATCGCCCTGTACATATGAATAATGTATGCCTCTTTGATACAAGTGAGTGAGGTCTGGATGTTGTCGGCGAGCATCAAGAAGAAATATAAAATGAGGCTTGTAATGCGTTTTGATATGACGACCTACATGATATCAATATCGCAGGTTTTATAGCTAATATAAGTTCTTTATTTACATTTAGAATTTGTGGGGATTTTTTCTCGTGTGAACACGGCTTAGGTTTTGAGAAGAGATTTTTGCAACGTGTTTTTCTAATTTTATGTTAATGGGTTTTGTGCTAATTTTCAAGAACTTTTTAGAGTTAAAATATCCTAATTTCATACTATCGCGTTTTACGAGTAGGAACCAAAATATTTTTTTATACCTTTATCAAAAACATGATTTTAGTAACTGTCTACAGATAACTAGACCATGGCTTTTTTGGTTACCGATGCAACGGGTGCAAAAAAAGATTTCTGTCCGTTTTTTACCCAACATGAAAGAGAAATAGTGGAAAATAGTAATACTGAAAAAAATTTAATTATTCTTGCCTAAAAATTAAGCCATTTCCGTCAGTTTTCACGAAGTATTTTCGAAAAAATCATTTAAAAACATTGTCAAAATATCAAACTGTCAAATATTAAAATGTTGCAATAATGAACGTCATGGAGTAAAAAGGCACATCGGTATGGAAACCATTGTTATTTCATTTACCAGTCGCCTTGATTTATAGTGTAGAGATGGTGTGTTGCGAGAAGAGCTCTTCGTTCGAGATTTTTAAAAGTATTTTTCTGTTTTCCTTGGATTTTTTGATAAAGGTATTAAAAAAATAGAGTTAGCACCTCACGACTAAACTGTGCTTTTTTTTTACTCGCGTTTTTAAATACCTTGCTGCGCTCGTTATTTAAACCAATGCTTGTAAAAAAGCACTAGTTTAGCTACTAGTTGTAAAAACTACTACTTTTTATACCTTCATTAAAAACACATTTTACGCCTTTTTATGAAGGTATTAAAACAACTCGAAGATAACATGTGGTTTTATTTTACTTGCGTATCACGCTTGTAAAAAAGCACTATTGTAGTAACCAGTTGTAAAAACTGCTATTTTTGATCACGGGTGCAAAAGAAACCATCCAAAATGGTAACATTAATGCTGAGTTTATACAGGCACATAAAAATAAAAATAAGAAATTAAAAATTAAATTTAAAAGTGGCCCCAGACAATTTCCCTTTGACGCACATAACCTCACTTTCAGTTTTTGTTATTTAAATGGGAGTTTAGTTTAATTAATTCAACTATTGGTGTCACTCACTTTTGTTTAAATGTGCAGAAGATGTGTGCTGATTGATTCAAAGTTATTTTTAATCTTATTTTTATTTGTCTGTATAAACCAGATTTATTTCGTATTTTTATTTTAATTTTAAGTTTTATTTGTTATTTTTATTTGCCTGTATAAACCCAGCTTAAGAAAATGTAATCATTCTTATCCAAAAATTCAGCAATTTTCCCAGGGGGTTTCTTCAAAAAAAATATTTTCATATTTATGGAAAAGATAATGAAATGTCAGAAATTAAACTGGACTAAAAATAAACGCACTTTTAAACCATTGTCGGCCAGCACACTCGAAGGTCGGTGAATTATCGGACCGACGTCGGTCGTCAATGTCGGCATTAGGTCGGCATTGGCAGTTAAACTTGGGCCGATGTTGGACCAACTACTAACTTCCATCACCGATCATTCGTTATGCACATGAAAAATAATTTCGTCGGTAAATTGCAATTATTTTGTGTCGGCCCTACCCTCTCATACGCAATGCAAAAAACATACGTGAGTAACATTTCTCTCACCCTGTCCATGGAAAATATCTACTTATACCAGTATATTTTTCTATTTAGACATGATAAAAAGAATGAAAGAAAATAATGTTACTACAAAGTAGCTGTTTTGTTTGTATTTACTATACCTTTGTAAAATGTTTTATACAATTTTAACTATACATTGTAAGTAATTTATGTCTAATCTGATAAGTCATACTTTGTAGACCTTTAAATAAAAATGTCTAAGTTGTGCTATTCTATATTAGTGGCTAGGTTATGGTTTAATTTAGAGCAGGTTTAGTATACTTAGGTGTGGTATTACTACTACTACTTCCACTATTATAATTGTGTGCACACATTTTGTTTTTTTCGTACTTCCCGGAGATGGACTAATATAAAAATGGCGAGCTGTCAGTAGATGTCGTATATTAAAATTTTTATTTTTTCAAGTTTTTTTTCTTGACAAAGATTTGAATACAAAAAGGTATTACAACTCTCGGCTGTGCTTTTTCTACTAGCCTTTAAAGCACTACCAAAATTTCCGGAAAAAGGTTTAGTTAGTAGTTAGGGTTAAACTGAAGTTCTGGGACGCGTTCAGCGGCGGCTGAAGCCAAACCAAAAACGGTTTTGCCCCTTCCACTCAAAATGTCAAAAATGGCATTGACATTGCCGAACCAGCTTTGAACGCGCAAAGCCGACTGTCGTATATTTCGTATTTTTGCTAGGCACGAACAGTCTGTTTCAAAAGGAAAGGGCTGTCGGAACTTTAAGCTATGGCCATTTGTCTGTCCACAACACACAATTCATTGTATGCAAGAAAAAATGGAGAAACGTGTTGCACTTTTCATTTTCAAATGATTTTCTAAAGTTTCTTCATTTTGTGAGGTTAGGAAAACCACGCAACTGCATTTTTTTTCGTTGACGTCGCCCGCGGACCAATGACAACAAGCGATGCCAATTTTAGCGCCGCTTTCGAGTTCCTCTTCAGCCGATCTTGAACGGTATATGCTAACCACTTTTGGCAAGCTGGAGCCATTTCTGAACGGCTATTGCCAATTTTGAACGCGCCCCTGTTCAACTGATTGAGAACAGTATATTTTATATTCAAACCTGACGTCATAAAACAACTAAGTCTGTTAAAAGGTAATACGGTCGGAATTTAAGCCCATAGAGAGAAAAAATAATGTATCTCGTTTATCTGAGAACGATGTGTCAAATATGTTATCTGAAGTGGTTTTTCTTTTGAAGAGATTTTCGATATGGTGTGAAGTGTAGTGCCAAGGTATTTGGGTATAACTGAGGGGTTGCGAGATAAAAAGTCAGTAAGAATTTTAACAATTTTGCTTTAAAAACAGACTTATACAGTGTGCCTCGAAAGTCCGGAATAATGGATTTTTTGAGAGAACTATACAGGGTGTTCCAAAAATAAAATATAACACAAAATAATCTTTTTAAAAATTGAATACATTGTATATTATCTCATTTTCTGAATCCATAAAAAATAAGCTTTTCAAAAATATCGACCACTTTGGGTCGATCCGAAGGTCTAGAGATAGGAAAATAAGTATCATAGCTATTAATACTGGATAGGAAATTATTGTACTTTTACTGTTAATTAAAATATTAATAAATTTAATACTATTATTAGTCCTGACCCTATCGTATGCAAAACAACATAAGTTCGGATAATTTGACTTTTGATACATGTTTTTGGATCATTTTAGCAGTAATTTATCTTGGGTAGACATTGAACACCCGGACCAAACTATTTTAGTGACCACCCTCTATTTTTTTTACTAAAAAACTTAAAATTTGCATTTTTTTGTGGGTTTCCCTTGTAGAAAAAGGCTAAATATCAAAAAGTACTTGGCTAATCCAAAAAATAAAACCACGGATCGAAAGATAATTTCTTTCTGCGTTTTATGCGTTATGTTTTATATCTATTAAGGAGAAGGTTTGCCATGGAAATCGAGATAAACAGGATGGTTACACCAAATTATGTACGTTTTCCAAAAAAATTCGCAGATACAAGATAGCATTTCTGATTTTATTTATTTTTAGGGATTTTATTCCTTAAGCCAAGATAAACTATACTTCAATGAACGTAATTTTTAATATTATACAGCTTAAAATTTTTTAAAATAAAATTTAAATAACGATTCTGTTTTTTTTTACTTTCGTTCATCTCACGCTTGTGAAAAAAAAAATATTCTTAACGCTTGCAGAAAATCTTTTTCCGCGCGTTCGGTCAAAGCAGTCTCGTGTGGAAAAAGTGGATTTTCAACACTTCAGTCAGGAAAATAGCTATTTTTGTGGAGTAAAAATATTTTAGGAAATAGTAGTTTTAACAACTAGTGGCTAAAATAGTGCTTTTTTACAAGCGTTGGTTTAAATATCGAACGCAGCGAGGTAATTAAAAACGCGAGTAAAAAAAAGCACAGTTTAGCCGCGAGTTGTTAACACTATTTTTTTTTAATACCTTTATCAATATATTATATCAATAATCCAAGAAAAACAGGAAAATACCTTTAAAAATCTCGAACGAAGAGAACTTCTGGCAACACACCATCTTTACACTATAAATCAAGGCGGCTGGTAAATGAAATAACAATCGTTGCGACATTTTAATCTTTGACAATTTGATATTTTGACGATTTTTTTAAATGAATATTTCGTAAATACTTGGTGAAAACTGGCGGAAATGGCTTAATTATTAAGCAACAATAATTAGATTTTTTCAATATTATTATTTACCGCTATTTCTCTTTAACTTGGGTAAAAAACGGCCACAAATCTTTTTTGGCACCCGTGACCAAAAAAAAAGTTTTTTTGTATCGGTAACCAAAAAAGCCATGCTTTATTTATATGCGGACAGTTATTAAAATCATGTTTTTGATGACGGTAATAAAAAAAAGACCTTTTGAGGTCTCTATTTTTTTTTTTTTTGGCTAAGTCTGACTTCTCCAATGGACTGAAGAATCTGCCTTATTACACGTATTTTTCTCGGTTCCTAATTTAGACGTCGGCGTCGCCTGTCGGGCTAAATAAAATTGTTATTGTTCCGAAAATAGGAAAAAGAGCCTTTTAAAACAGATCGCTTGCATCTGCTAAGGCGAATCAATGTGACAGATTGGGACTCTCGACTTTCAAACAGACAAACAAAGCGGTCTCTTGTGTTTCTTCTTTAACGAGATTTAAATTAACTTAGTGTGGGTTTTTGCAAGGTTTTTTTTCTTTTGAGTTTGCAACGAAGCTATAAAAAGTCATTTTTTAGCGTGAGAACATTTCGAAATCATGAAAGAAATGTCATTTTGGCGTTGATCTGGTGGCGTCACGGTTCAACACATTTCAAAGGTTTTCAAAAGCGCTCCTCGGACTATTTCGAAAGCGCTTCGATCACAATTCCAATATGGCGGGAGTTGTAATTTGTCAAAATACGCGGGTAGTGTCGGATTATGGAGCACTGGCTATATTTCTTTTTTTTTCAAGAATAAAATGATGGAGTGTGATTTGGTAATTCCCCACACAGCAATATGTGTTAAACCTCCTTTTGAGGATGTCCTTTTGAGCATATCTTTAGCGTATGCTTGGTAAATACTATTTAAGTATATGCTATTAAGGATATCCATGGCAAATGCTATGAGTGTATCATTTGAGCAGGTCCATAAAAGAACATCAAAAGAATGAGCTTCTAGGTATTTTTTTAGCACATGCTAAGGAAATACCATTAAAGAAGGTAACTTTTAGAACATCAGCATATGCAAAGTATATATCACTTATTAAAACATTATTTGGTACTTCTAGCGCACAAGCTATTCTGGTACCGTGAAAGAACCTTAAAAGAATGTTATTCATTCATTCAATCAAATACCGTTAAAGAAGGTTACTTTTAGGACATCCGTAGCATATCCAAAGTGAAATGATGAATGAAATAAGTTAAAAAAACTCAAAAAAAAATCGATGACGTGAAAAGAACCCGCTTGGTTTAGAGATGCTTGTCCATATATACCCACCAAACGCGAAAATTATCTATTTAACTTTTTCAACCTATTTCTTTATAAGCGTTAAGCGCATAGTGGATAAAGCATTGGTCCATCAACCTGTAGGTTGTCAGTTTATTTAAAGTCATATGCTTATTATTCTGGTTTTGCGCTACTATAGATTAAATAGATTTAGCACATGCCAATCATCTGATAAGAATATCTATTAGCACATTCTAAAGGCACAATTACACAGACGAACATGCTCAAATAAAAGCTCGTGCAAAAGATCTAAAATTTTTTGCGTGAACATTTTTGTGAGCTTTTCTTTGAACATTTTGTTCGGGTAAATTTTTGAGCAAATTATTGCTATCTATTTTGGAAACATATTTTTAAAGATGTCAATAAATAAAATTTCACATCAGTGATCAGTGATCTCAATTCTTTAAAAAAATGGAACACCAACTGTTATTTTTAATTTTTGTGAAAAAAAGCCGACGGCAAGCGAAACATTATTCTTGACTATCAGTTTTGTCACATGGATTAGGGTTACTTATAATATTTTTTTCTTAGGGTTTTTCCCAGATTTGTTTGCCCGGGCATTTTTTTGGGATTTTATTTTAAGTTTTTTTTATTTTCTAGGGTTTTTTTCCTAAAGTCAAAAAAAACCCAGGAAAATTTTTCTTTTCCAAAAAAAATTTGAGTTTTTTAAATATCGGCAAAAAACTCAAAAATTGCACTTTTAAGCGGTAATCCGCGCGTCACGTTTATGAGGAGTGGTGCGGAGGGGATTTTTTTTAAAACATATTTTTGTTTTACTTTACCCTTAGCTTTGATTGTTTTTTTTTTAATTTCTCACACCAGATTTACCTAGTTAGTTTAAGGCCCCAACGGTTGCTTAAAAAAGCAAAAGGTTCATGAAAATGCTGAAGATAGATATTTACTGTCAATTTAATGTAATAATCAAGGTCGATTACTGACACTGAACAAACAATATGCAAAGGAGCAACATTCCGATTCAGAAGTCCAGTCTATTACTGCTATATTATATTTTTTTAGACAATGGTCGGGATGGTAGGATTGTAAAAGTGGGTAATAAACGGGTATTATTTAGACCGAACGTGCTTTTGTTCATATATTTGAGATTTAATAAAATGTATATAGGTTTTTTAATTTGACTTAATTATTATGGTATTGTGTTTTAAACTAGGAAGTAAAATAAAAAGATATTCTTTTAAACGTAAATTTTTATCATTACGTTTTGCAGGCAATAAATAAGTGCCATTATTATTTTTTTATTCTCGTTTTTTTACAACCCCAAAAAAAGTTACAAGTATACGTGCATATCCCCTATAAAAATCAGTTCAATCGAAGTTGCTTATGAGGTAAAATGTGAATTTAGACATCAAATCATTTTTCCGTCGGAAAGCACTTAAATAAAAATACCTTGTTTTAAAACTTAGTCTTTCTATTTTCAGTTAAGTTCAATGAATTCCCATAAAACTATAAAATTTAAATTTGTAAGAAATTTCTATACCAACATTTCTTCAAACAAATTTTGCCATTCTCTCCAAAATTTACGTGTGTTTTTTTGTACGAGATTTTGCTCGAACATTTCTTTGAGCATTTTGCTCAAGAGGCTCGTGTAAATGTTTGTCGGCATTTCCACATCAAAGGAAAGTTTTTCTGTGTAAATGCGCCTTAAAAACCCGCATAGCATGTGATTAGGGCGGAACGTACATGCTTAGGATGTTGCAATGTTAATTTAGAACATTCTTAGCATATTCTTTTTCTATGCACATGATAAGGATGACAAATTGCTATATGTGGGTCAATTGGGAAATTTCTTCTTAGAGGCAGCTTTCGTCAGGTAAGTTATTTAATGGTGGGTTTATACATAAAAAAAGACCCAATATAAAAAATATTTTATAGCAATAAGTTGGGTTAGGTTTTGTAAAACTGTCACGGAGAAGTGCATTTTGGTGATAGCAAGAACCGATGACGTGATGGTTAAACCGGTGACGTCACATTTCGAAATGAGGCAAGCACAGTGTTCTACGCCAAAAAGCGACTCAATTTTGCCAAAACTGTCACTTGGTGAACATAATAATTGGTTATGCTGCTTAGATGATAGAAACATACCCCAATATGAAGCTATGGTTGGAAACTGTGCAATATAACAAATATGGTTGGCAAATTTGTGCAGATTTGAAGATAGTAGCTGTTTGACTTGGCATGCAGTTGGGGTATGCAATACAATATAAAAATTGCTTTATTGTTTTTGAAGATCATTCAACCTCATAAACAAAGCATGTTTAAGGCAAAATGATAAAAAATAACGCTAAAGCATTTTTAAGAAATGCAATAAGAAAAATGGCCATAAATATATCGATAACTGATTGATAATTGATTGATAACATATTGAATAACATTTAACAGCTTAAAATTAACAAAAAACAACAGATTAAGAATAAATTTAAGAAAAAAGAACATAATTAACGGATATTTGTATTATATCTGACTAAAGCCTAAGAGAATTAACATAAAATTTTTTATTTGGCATAAAAATAAAATATCACAGTTTCATAATGTCACTAATGGAAATAAAATAAAGCAGACTACATTTAGCTAGTTAGTACTTCAGCATGGTATTCATCACAATTATAAAATGGATGGTTTTCAAAGAAGATCTCTGATCAACCTGAATTCAAGTGGAAGGTGATTATACAATTTTACACTTTCATAAATGATTGATTGCTTTGTCAAAGTTAAACGAGGAATAGGGAGAGGTACAAACTGAGTGGTAGTCTGTCTGGTAGCTCGTTGTAGTTCTGAATTTATTGTGTTTCAGTTAATTTGTTTTTTATAAATAAGGCAAATAGCTAAAAAACAAAAGATCAAAAGATCTTGGGTGGAAATAACGAAAATTCAAACTTGGATGAGCATCCCACAAGGAAGACGCAAAGGACCAAAGCGAAAAGAGAAATTACTAAACGATGTTTCGACTTGGGTAACCAGCGTAGGCTCATCAGTGGTTACACTGGTTGCCCGCCCCATACATCATTAAACACCATCATACACTTTGATTTCCAACAAATAGGCATCGTTTCGCACTGGTACCTATCCAAGTTACCTGATACGGAAGTTTGAATTTTTGTTATTTCCACCCAAGATCTCTTGATCTTTTGTTTTCTAGTTTCTTTTCGGTTGAAGTAATTGATTCGGAGGTTTTTTAACTTCTTTCTTTATGAAAATAGCTGTCAAAGTGAAAATTTTTAGTTTTTTGAATAAGGGTTTAAAGTGTTACCTTGATGATGCTCCACTTAAAATTCGGATGGCTCGTTTTTGAATCCGGAACACCGACTCAAAAAGGGTTTTGGAACAGTAACCCCAGGGTGTAGGTTTATTTCTTTGAAAACTATTTAAGGAGCAAAGCAGGCACATGATAATTTAGGTTTAAGTTGGATAATATGTTCTTTGAAATCTAATTGCCTATCCAAAACCAACCCAAGAAATTTAACACTCTGTTGAAATTCAATTATTTGGTCGTTAAGAGGTATAAAATTTATAGAAGATCTAGAAGAAATGACATTAGTTTTTTTAGTATTAAAACATTACTAATTTGCATCGCACCAATCTTTAACTTTTTTTAGATCATTCTCAATTGTTGTCTCAAGCTCGTCTGTTTTATCTTTCCAGAGTATGGTGTTGTCATCAGCAAAGATATAAAATTTCATGTTTATATTGATATAGTGAGATCAATGATGTAGACAAGGAAAAAGATTGGACCGAAAACAGACCCTTGTGGCACTCTACTGGTTATTTCTTTGCTATTGGAAAGATCTTGGTTGCATAAAAATTTTCCAGAATAAATGAAATCAAGATTAAAAAGGTAATTTTTGTGGGACCCTAAATAAGAAAGCATATCGTGGATTCGGGATTTCACGCTGTACTTGAGGGAAAAAAAGGAAACTTTTACAATCATATAAAAATAAGGGATGTATTATGTCCTTAAAAATACACTTTCTACGCTCTCACTTAGACTACTTCGCCGAAAACTGTGGGGATGTGATTGACGAACATGGAAAACGATTCCATCAAGAAATTGCAAATATGGGAAAAAAATACCAAGGGAAGTGGACTGTTTCAATGTTAGAGGATTACTGTTACACGCTTTGTCGAGAGGAACCAGAGGCTGTGTATAGGACAAACTTAAAAATACATAAGAAAAGTGATTAGTTTAATTTGTCATTATTTTAGTTAGCTATAAGTTAATTAGATTTAATTTTAGACTTATCATTATATGTATAAGTATAGTAATTCTTATAATATGTAGAGATATGGTAGTTTATGAAAACCGGCATTATTAGTTAAAAATTCTTCTCAATTCTCAAATGGCGTGTCTGTGCTAAATGAAAATAAAATATATTTTATTTTTTATTTACGAACCAAGAGAATTTAAAAAAAACTTTTTGGCTCTATCTCAGTTATAAACAATCGAAAAACTCTATTTTTACCCACGACCTTTTAAAAAAGTAAAATTTGTTTCCTAGTATAATAGGTCCTAATTACACTATTTAATACAAATATCCTTCTGAATTTTGCGATGGATTTTAATTTTTTAGAACATTTTATGGCCCCATATTCCATGACACCTTTGTACATAAACAAGCCTTTTAATTTCTATTTGTATTATCTCAAATAAGCTTCAAGGCTTCTGCTAGTTTTTTTGGGGACAACAACCTGTAAAAGATCTTGATTTACGACACTGGGTCTTAACTTTTATGACTTGCGTGTGTTTTTATGACTTAAAAGTCAGTATATATAACTTTGCTAGTGACTTTTAGTGACATCTGGTATGTATTGACGATTTGTAGAAGATTTGTTTGGAGAAATGTGTTTTTTAAACATTCACCAAAAATGAAAGATTTTAGTTACCGACTTCCCGCAAATAACAAAACGATATCTTTTTTGGTAACCGATGCCAAAATAGAGTTTTTTACAACTGGCAACTTATCTCCATATAACTATGAGATACATTAATGGCCCAAGTGGCCAGACCAAAGACCAAAAATCCACTGCGCATGCACCAACAAAGAAAACAAAAAATATCAACGAGCGCTTTCGGGCGTTGGGCCATCCTCAGGCTACTATCGTCAGTCACAGGAACATTTCACTGAACGCTTATCGACTAGGTACATACAGGGTTCCTATGCAAATCCTTAGGGGGCCAAGCAGCCGTGTATAAGACGCAGACAAACGGAAAAGCACATTAGTCAGAAAAGGATGGGCATGGGGCGATGTTGTCACTACATCTTACACGTAGTAAATCCATTCCAGGTTGTTGTTTTCTAATGTTTTCTATTTTCGTACCTTTAGGACTGGAATAAAAATTGTTTTTGCACGACTTTAATACCAAAATGATGAAAGATATCGTAAAAAAAAATATTTTTCGGCTTTTCATTTTGTAACCATTGTCCTTACACACTGTTTGGGACTGAGACACATGCAAATGCCTAACCTAAAGCGTTCATATACGTCCGGAGAAATCGACTGAGATATTTCTGTAGAAACTTTATCAAGCAAATAGCACGGGTTGACGCCTTCGCACGTCCAACCTGGGTTTTGCACTTTGATTCGAAATCAAAAAGGAGGAACAGTCAGATGTGGGCCGTGCACAAATTACGTAACGGTGATTTTACCAATTTTTGACCCCCTTCCTATGTAATGTTTTGTAACGGTTTGGCACGCCACTCCCCTAATATTACGTAACGATTTCAAGACCACTACCCCCCCCCAAAAAAAAAACTTTTCACTTATTTTCATTCCAAATTTTCTTAGTTTCACACAAATGCAAACGCTGTCGAAAACCCCCCTCCCCCCTACGTAACGTTTTGTAACCCCCCTCCCCCCTATGACCATTACGTAATTTGTGCACGGCCCGTGTAGTCCCAGTGGAGGAGGGCGAGAAAATTGATATTTTTTTCTTAAAAATTATACTCCTTAGACCTATTTCTTTGCGTTCCCGAAATTACGTAATTTTTGAAAAAAAAATTGTAAGCGGCATTTTTATTTCGTGCTTTGTTTTTCTAACATTTTTGCGTTCGGCTAATTTAATTGAAAAATTTTTGCCTGCGGCACCCTTTATCTTCTCACTCGAAACCAAAATCCCCCGTTTTAGGAAAACTGATCCCGTCTTTGTTTCTAAATTTTTTCGAATAAAAGTAGAGTATGACCATGGGGGAAATAATTTTTTTCTACGGTATGACGAAAGTTTCGAGAAAGTTGAAGAAAAAAATTAAAAAAGTGGCAGAGCTCAAGTTTTTTGTAAAAAAAAACGTTTTTTGTAAAGAAACAGAGCAAAATAAATCTTTTCACCCCTTTTTGGGTGTTACAAATATTGGCAGCCCCTTATTTTTCGCTTTTACCCTCCCGCTAGTTTTGAAGAATTGGTTCGCTACATGTTTCGAGATCATGTCATAAAACACCTCGAAAATATCAAATGTAGTGTAGGGCCGCTTTATTTAAAATCAATAATATCGCAAGCAAAAAGCTCTGCAGGAAAAAAAGCGCCGTTTATTGATTTCTTTGGCTGCTAGTGCTAGCTGCATGGTTTGGCCGTTTCCGGATAGATGTCACTAGTAGAACAGAATGGAAAAAAATTTAATTAAAAGCGAAGATATTTCTTTCTAATGTTAACAACCTCACCAGTTTATCGCTCAGTATCGTAAATAATGGACCCTGCCGCCTTCTTTAAGCAAGAAAAAGCTGTGGTTTGGACCTGAAAACATCTAATTTTTAATTAGATTAGATGTTCAAATCTGTCCCCTTCTTGAGCCTCACAATATCCCAATCTATTGTAAAACTCTTGGCGCGTAGCAGCCAACATTTCAGGGGTGATAGAGTTGCCCGCCTCTAAAATTTTCGCCCTCAAATCCTGTATAGTCGTAGGCCGTAAGTGAAGGTGTTGGAAAATTTTGTCGTGCCAACAACCCCATAGGAAAAAGTCATTTGGCGCAAGATCTGGTGATCGAGGAGGCCATCGGATATTTCCATACGTGGAAATAATTCTATCACCAAATACCTAACGAAGGTAATTTGTAGGCTGGCATGAATTGTGGGATGAACAGCCATCTTGTTGAAACCACAATTCGTCCAAATTTATGTTGATTTCCCTCAACCGTAGTAAAACCTGGTGTTGGAGAAGATCAACATATTTTTGACTATTCAAATTCCCTTCAATGAAAAAGGGTCCAATAATGTGATCCCCGACAATACCGCTCCAAACATTTAATTTTTGAGGATGTTGCGTTCTAACACTTGCGTGCAGATGTTTATTTTCGCGGGACCAATAGCGGCTATTTTGTGGATTGTGAGAGCTATGAAGTTCAAATGTCTTCTCGTCACTAAACAAAACTTTTGATAGGAAATTTTCGTTCCTGTCACATTTATCCCTCATAACCTTACAATATTCTAACCGGCGAAAATAATCACCTGGTTGCAATTCCTGCGACTTCCCAATCTTAAACGACTTGTAGCCGTATTTTTTTAGGATCCATTGGCAAGTACTGTTGGGAATATCCAGTGCCTCCGCAATCGGTTTCGTCGAACATGGTTCATGTGCCTCAACGTAAGCGCATACCATTTCGTCTCGTTCCACCCTGTGTGGAAGAACGGGATGCTCTGGTATTTCGCCGTCGTAGTAACATTTTCTACAACCATTTATGCACCCGTACCTTTCAAAACCATGATAAATGTTGTAGACAGTTTGAGCCACAGGAACCGGTCGATCTGGAAACGTAAAAACAAAAAGCCCAATGACCTCGTCCGCACTGTCACTTTTTATGTAGTTTTAAATAATAAAAATCTTTTCTTCTCGAGTATACGGTATTTTAAAAACACAAAATTTACGAAACTGAAGCGACTCGAAAGGAAATAAAAATGCAATGCCTGTGAATCCCAGTTTTTCCTCGATCATCTCATGGTGTGGCCGCCATCTAGCGGAATTTGCAGACATCTTGTCAACGGTTATTATTGCAACTATGATTTATGCTCACAATGAAAGAGTGGCGACAATTTTTTCTCATGAAAGCAGTCCGGAGATAATAACAAACTGGCACCATTGCTCAATATACCTGTTTCTTTTGTGCGATTGATTTTTCTTTGTATGATTTATTGAAATCCTATCCCTAAGGAAAATCTTAGGAACCCTGTATAAACATTAAGTTGATGTGTACATAAAAAAGTTAGAATTTTGTAAATTAGTTAGTTTTTAAGAAATCTTTTAAAGTAGATTATAGAACATAAATCATGTATATAAACTCGTTTTTGAAAATCGACCGGATCTGTCTAGTGAAATGATAAAAATTATTTGTAATTTCTTCAAAAATCACCCTGTACATACCAAATCGGTCCATAAATGAATGTCGGGTGAGGTTACCCATTTTTATGTCATTTAGTTACGCCCAAATATTATCAAAAAGAGATAGCACCAGCACTGTTAAATTTTTCATTCAAAACCTTTTAAGCCCAGTCCCATTATTTCCAAGCTTCTCCCTTTAAAAGCGTGTGTTAAAAGAGGATGAGAATACATCGTTTATTCAGCAGCGTTAAGGTTCTAATTTGATAATGTGGTTTTAAATAGAGGTAATTTTTCAAGGGAGCAAGCAGCTGCATTATAGATAAGGGGTGGTTTGGAACTTTTCACCAAGAAAGGATGTGTTGTAATTTTTAACTAAAAAGTATTATGAAAATAAAAAGCACGGTCTGTAGTAGGTATAGTGCTTCCAATGTCAGTTGGCACACCTCGTTTTACAGTGGTATTCTAAAATTATAGAATTTAATTTAAAATTTATGTGACATTCCTCGTATATTTGTATGGATTTTTAAGGCACTCCAGGTGTATTAGGCATCACACATTCTGTGCAGCTATTCTTGAGATTAGGGAAAATAAAATAATTCCTGACAAATGCGCGGTTCTCATTGGTCTGTGCTGCTGATTTCTACTACTACTAACTACTTTTATTTCTCTCATTAAAAACCAGTAGAAACAATTTTTATCAAAAGTCATGTAATAAAGTGTCATTTTCAAAAGAATCGGTGTACACAGGTCGAAGAAAAAGGCTTATTGGTCACCGAAAGGGTGTAGGGGGTTCTGATTGTGTGGGCGATAGCAGGTACTTAATCCCTATGCTAATGGGGTATTACGTGTATTTACGTATATCACAGTCTACTAATGCTTATGTTAAGGCGCAATTACACAGACGAACATGCTCAAACAAAAGCTCGTGCAAAAGATCTAAAATTTTTTGCGTGAACATTTTTGTGAGCTTTTCTTTGAACATTTTGTTCGGGTAAATTTTTGAGCAAATTATCTGTTTTGGAAACATATTTTTAAAGATGAGAATAAATAAAGTTTCACATCAGTGATCTCAATTCTTTTAAAAAATGGAACACCAACTTTTATTTTAAATTTTTGTGAAAAAAAGCCGACGGCAAGCGAAACATTATTCTTGGCTATCAGTTTTGTCACATGGATTAGGGTTACTTATAATATTTTTTTTCTTAGGGTTTTTCTCGGATTTTTTTGCCCGGGGGTTCTTTTGGGATTTTCTTGCGAGTTTTTTTTATTTCCAAGGGTTTTTTTCTTAAATTCAAAAAACAACCCAGGAAAATTTTTCTTTTCCAAAAAAATTTTGAGTTTTTCAAATATCGGCAAATAACTCAAAAATTGCACTTTTAAGCGGTAATCCGCGCCTCCCGTTTATGAGGAGTGGTGGGGAGGGGATTTTTTTAAAAACATATTTTTGTAACTTTACTTTACCCTTAGCTTTAATTGTTTTTTTTTTTAATTCCTCACACCAGATTTACCTAGTTAGTTTAAGGCCCCAACGGTTGCTTAAAAAAGCAAAAGGTTCATGAAAATGCTGAAGATAGATATTTACTGTCAATTTAATGTAATAATCAAGGTCGATTACTGACACTGAACAAACAATATGCAAAGGAGCAAAATTCCGATTCAGAAGTCTAGTCTATTACTGCTAAATTATATTTTTTTAGACAAGGGTCGGGATCGTAGGGTTGTAAAAGTGGTTAATAAACGGGTATTATTTAGACCGAACGTGCTTTTGTTCATATATTTGAGATTTAATAAAATGTATATAGGTTTTTGAATTTGACTTAATTATTATTGTATTGTGTTTTAAACTAGGAATTAAAATAAAGAGATATTCTTTTAAACGTAAATTTTTATCATTACATTTTACAGGCAACAGCAATAAATAAGTGCCAATTATTATTTTTTTTTCTCGTTTTTTTACAACCCCAAAAAAGTTACAAGTATACTGGCATATCCCCTATAAAAATTACGTCAATCGAAGTTGCTTATGAGGTAAAATGTGAATTTCGACATCAAATCGTTTCTCCGTCGGAAAGCACTTAATTAAAAATACCTTGTTTTAAAACTTAGTCTTTCTATTTTCAGTTAAGTTCAATGAATTCCCATAAAACTATAAAATTTAAACTTGTAAGAAATTTCTATACCAACATTTCTTCAAACAAATTTTGCTTAACATTCTCTCCAAAATTTCCGTGAGTCTTTTTGTACGAGATTTTGCTCGAACTTTTTTTTTAACATTTTGCTCAAGAGGCTCGTGTAAATGTTTGTCGGCATTTCAACATCAAAGGAAAGTTTGTCTGTGTAAATGCGCCTTTACACTGTGCCTATATTCTTAGTCAATGCCCGTGACAAGTTTTTGGGGAATTCAAATAAATTTTAGTAAGAGCGTACTTGAATTATTTTTCGATTAAACATGACGCAGTGGAGACCTTGGAGTGATGACTTTCAGGTTGTTGAGGAGCCCGCGGTGAGTCTTGTTGAAGAGTCTGTGGAAGTGGAATCTCCCGAATTTGCACATAAAGACATACATGTACAGACTCAAAGATTTATTTTGAACATTTACAAATGTTCAAAAGAAGAAAACTATTACTCTTCACACACAAAACTTAGTCGGACAACTGTTCACATTATTATTAGAGAAGGAGATGTGATCGATCATTCTGTAAAGCGTAAAAGAATTGGCCAAATCCTCAAGAAGCTTGATGCCGGTGATCAGGATTTTATTAGGCAAATTGTTTATGGATATTATAGCGAAAATAAGGTGCCAACGTGAGAAATGATTCGAAATAAGTAATAAGAATATCCAGATTTCAAATTCAAATTCAAATTTCTTTTATTGTGTTTAGTTAAACCTAATTAACATAACAATAGAAGCTAGATATTTAAGAACTATTATTAATGTGTACTAGACACTTATTTGTATTAACTTAATTAAATTTTAAGATCCGAGAAAAAAGGGGAAAATAAACACAAAAATAAAATATGTAATAATAGTAAATGAGAGAAGAAAAGTATAGTATCGCTGATACCAAGCAACAAGTCAAAAGATTCATCACCCACCTATTCGAACCAATAAGGTCAAATGTATGTCGATTCTTTGCTGGTAAACTAAAAGAAAACGGGATGTTAGAATCCCTATTTTAGCGAAGAGACATGTAACTAAATAATTAGAGCCGATCATATTTCCCGCCCCCCTTAGACAGCGTTTCTAAAAAATTTTCAATGCCAATATTTTGCACCATTTGGCTGACCAAAAATAAAATTTTGCACACCCTCCCACAAGTAACTGTGGCCATTTGTATGGAGAGGGGGGGCTAACCTGGTTATTCGCAAATCCAGCCAAGGGTTTCTGGGGGGGGGGGGTTGAAAAACGTTAGAATAGGGTGTGCAAAATTACACCTTTCGAATTATATAAAAACATATTAGGGCGGGCCAAGGTGCCTCTGCCCCGCCCCTGCGCACGCCTGCGTTAGTGACAAGCTTTTCGAAACAAAGTATTTAAAACAAAAGTGCGAAATCACACTCTTTCACCATGTGAACTAAAATCTATCAAGTCTCAATGTCTGTTTGATTGTTTCTTTGACGAAGACCGCCTTCAATTGTCATTTACGGCGGTAGAAAAACAAAAGAGCTGCGCAGATTACGAAACACAAAAGGTCTCAGGGAGTCAATCGTATCTAATTTGTACATTAACACACATCTCGCATACATCAGATAAGTGGCTCTGCCTCTCTTTCCTTCCTACCTATAAAACAGCGGCGCCCGGTGAAATTAAAATTAAGGGAAGCCATTTTTAAAAACTATCCTATTTGTAGTGTATGACGTCATTATAGAAATGTGAATGCCCTGACAAGCTTTGGAGAACTTATTTTCAATGGACAATCGCTTTTGTCCATTTGCGAAAGTCTCTCTTGACCTGTTGAATTTTTCACGAAATTTTTTATACGTTTCGGCGTTGAAACACCCTCTATTGTTAAGACACACACCACACATTCACACACAAACTCCTTCCTAACTGTCCAGCGTTTTAGCATTATTCCTGTCAGCTGAAATTGACGGTATTTGCATGTCCTAGTCCGTATTTTCTTAGGTCAATCAAGCCACCCCCCCCCCCCCTCTGAAAGATATTCGAGTTTTGATTGAACCACTTTTAAAAGTTTCAGTCACTCCTTTTTTTTAATATTCAAAATGGGGGGGGGGGCAGCCGGACGTCTAGCTAAAAAAAACCAGGAAGGCGTGTGGTTCAAAATTTTTAAAAGTGGTTCAAAATTCGAAATTATAAGCATATCGAAACTCGGATGTCTTTCGGGAGGGGGGGGGGGTGTGGCTTGACTGACATAAAAAATCTTTTATATTTCGAACGCCACACTACAACTTCACACAGTTTACGCGTGCTTTGGACGACTTTAACTTCTTCAACCAATATACGAAGTCATGAAAAACTTTCACACGTTTTTTATATTTTGTTTTTAATCAACAATAGTGTTTTATACAGAGCGCTTCAGGCTACTGCAAACGTAGGCCGGAAGAAGTCCAATTTGCCAGTGTACCTACATGCAGGGACACCGCACAACTATCAGTGGAGCAACCAACACTCAGGCTTGCGATCACCGTTCGCGACTTGCGTTTAGTATGCCTCTAACCACGGTGCCATGTGGAGCGTAGTCAACTAAACCGGAATTTGGTCAATAAATACGCAAATTTTTATAACGTAATTTTCTCGTTTTTTGTCACTGATAAATTAGAGCGTTTTATTTTCAACTGCTCAGATTTATCACTAAGAACGTATTACAGTGAAAATAATAAGGAGAAAAAAATAAAACCAAGTGTTCAACACAAAATAATACATTCTAAAAATCAAAAAGATTCTCCCAGTCAAAAAAAAAATGAGAGCAAATGTTCGAAAAGTCTTCCTTGCTCGGCTAGACAATATCCGAGCCTATTATAAAAACCCCTTCTAACGTTTTCAAGCATGTTAGGGGTGATAGTTTGAAAAGCTTCTTCAATTTTAATCCGAAGTTCTTCAAAATTATTAGCCCTTTCATGCCCATAAACTTTATTTTTGATATAACTCCTCAGATAGAAGTCATTAGGAGTAAGATCGGGTGATCGAGGTGGCCATAAAATAGTTTCCCGTGTACTTATAAGCCGATTGGGAAATACATTATCAAGATATTCCCTAACAAGGCCAACATTGTGAGCGGGACAACCATCTTGTTGAAACCATGGTTCACAAAATCTCACACCTGACAACTGCCTAGCAGTTGAAATAATATGCTGCTGCAGTAAATCCAAGTATCTAGGCATTCAAATTGCTGTCAATAAAAAATGGCCCAATTACGTGTTTCCGTACAATACCCCCCCCCCCCCAAACATTTAGTTTTTGAGGATACTGTGTTTTTACGTCAAAATATAAATTCAAATTTTCCCTCGACCAATATCGAACGTGTGTTGAGTTATGACGAATCAATAATGGAAAAGTGCTTTCATCTGTGAAAAGAATAGATCTCAGAAAGTTTTCATCACGATTAGCCCTTTCCATCATTGTTTCGCAAAATTCCATACGATGATAGTTGTCCTCCGGAAAAATTTGATGCGTTTTTGACGCTTTGTAAGAATGATAACCATTATTTTTGAGAACACGTAAAGGCGCAATTACACAGACGAACATGCTCAAACAAAAGCTCGTGCAAAAGATCTAAAATTTTTTGCGTGAACATTTTTGTGAGCTTTTCTTTGAACATTTTGTTCGGGTAAATTTTTGAGCAAATTATTGCTATCCGTTTTGGAAACATATTTTTAAAGATGAGAATAAATCAGTGATCAGTGATCTCAATTCTTTAAAAAAATGGAACACCAACTTTTATTTTAAATTTTTGTGAAAAAAAGCCGACGGCAAGCGGAACATTATTCTTGACTATCAGTTTTGTCACATGGATTAGGGTTACTTATAATATTTTTTTTCTTAGAGTTTTTCCCGGATTTTTTTACCCGGGGGTTTTTTTGGAATATTCTTGCGAGTTTTTTTTATTTCCAAGGGTTTTTTCCTAAATTCAAAAAACAACCCAGGAAAATCTTTCTTTTCCAAAAAAATTTCGAGTTTTTCAAATATCGCCAAAAAACTCAAAAATTGCACTTTTAAGCGGTAATCCGCGCCTCACGACTATGAGGAGTGGTGGGGAGGGGATTTTATTTACTGTCAATTTAATGTAATAATCAAGGTCGATTACTGACACTGAACAAACAATATGCAAAGGAGCAACATTCCGATTCAGAAATCTAGTCTATTACTGCTAAATTATATTTTTTTAGACAAGGGTCTGAGATCGTAGGGTTGTAAAAGTGGGTAATAAACGGGTATTATTTAGACCGAACGTGCTTTTGTTCATATATTTGAGATTTAATAAAATGTATATAGGTTTTTGAATTTGACTTAATTATTATTGTATTGTGTTTTAAACTAGGAAGTAAAATAAAGAGATATTCTTTTAAACGTAAATTTTTATCATTACATTTTACAGACAACAGCAATAAATAATTGCCAAATAATATTTTTTTTATTGTCGTTTTTTTTACAACCCCAAAAAAGTTACAAGTATACTGGAATATCCCCTATAAAAATGAGATCAATCGAAGTTGCTTATGAGGTAAAACGTGAATTTCGACATCATATCGTTTTTCCGTCGGAAAGCACTTAATTAAAATACCTTGTTTTAAAACTTAGTCTTTCTATTTTCAGTTAAGTTCAATGAATTCCCATAAAACTATAAAATTTAAATTTGTAAAGAAATTTTTATACCCCCAATTCTTCAAACAAATTTTGCTCAACATTCTCTCCAAAATTTACGTGTGTTTTTTTGTACGAGATTTTGCTCGAACATTTCTTTGAACATTTTGCTGAAGAGGCTTGTGTAAATGTTTGTCGGCATTTCAACATCAAAGGAAAGTTTGTCTGTGTAATTGCGCCTTAAGACAGTGGCTGGAGACGTATCAACTTCTTCGACATTTTGGTGGCTAGTTAACTTTCGATTTGCCTCCACTGCAGCGCAAATCATCACATCTCGTACTTCCTGTTCGTGATTTAAAACAGTGGATTTTTTATGGTTTCTTGGTGCTACACAACCAAACTTTTCAAAATTCTGCACAAACCTATGAATCGTTGATAAACTAGGTGTTGGGCGATTTACAAAATTCTCCAAAAAAAGTTCTTGATTAAGTCTCAATGGTCTGCCTTGATAGTACCATTTGACCATCTGCACTTTTTCGGCAACTTCGTGGACACCCATTTTTAGTTTTAAAAATGTATTATTTCACTTAAGAACTTCTCGAGCAAGGCAGAAATAAAACAAAATAATAATTTTAAAAAATCCAAAAGATACCACTGCAGCGTGCGTAAATTGGACTTGATTCCCTCTATGTTCGCAATAGCCTGATGCTCATTGTATAGACTAAAAAAATGTCAAATATACGCGCAAACAATTTTACAAAACAATAAAAGCTAATTTCTTTTTTAATTCAAGCATGATTTAATAAGGTGTGCGTTCAACATAACCCCTCAACGCGCTGTTTAGATGAGTTATAAAATATTTCCTCTAGAGATATTTTATTAAATCAAGTAGGAGGAATTGTAGTATGATGAAATCTAAAGGCGGCAAAATTCAGTTATTTGTATGAATCGACGGATATTCTGTTTTTTCTTTGGCTCTAATTATCCATTAACATCCAAAAACTATTAGATTTTGAGCCATCCGTACATAGTAGGTACGGAGGCTATTGGGATCGCCAAAAAAAGACTGTTTTTATTTTCACTAAAAATGAGTTATTTTGATCAAAAATTTTGGGATGGTGTCTATCTGTCTGTAACACAATAGCTCAAAAACCGCTGAAGCGATTTTTATCAAATTTGGCAAAAAAATTCTTTGTCACCAGACACTTTTGCTAGGGTGGATTAAACTTTAAAAAAAATTGTAACTTACGAACCGTAGCAGCTCGCGACACTCGGTTTTTAGCTTGTCATTAGGCAAAGTCAAGTTTAGTAGGTAGCTGCGTATGTTCTGTTTAAGCAAATCTTATCATATTTGTACAGGGTCTACCTATCTACAAGGAACAAGTTTTATATGTCTAAATTTGCAATTATGCAAAACAAAAAAATGCTAAAACGATTTAATCACAAGAGGTGTCTGATTGCAGTAATTCCTATACAAAACGTCGACATAATAATACCCGACAAGCAATAAATAGCCTCTCTTAACACATTTCTTAGAGTAACGACAATAATTATAATTATAAGCTTTTTTCTCGGGAAGACTAGACTGGATGGAATAGGTTTCTAGTTATTTAATACTATAAAATCTTGAAATATTTTATATTTTTACCCAAACTAAATTACCCCGGGAACAGCAAAAATGTTTCCTTGACCAAAATAGGAAAATCTTACTTATTTTATTATCTGCCTTGCAAGTCTCAGTTAGTTCCGGTTTTAGAGATTCATGCTAATTATGATATCTATCTGCCCTTAATCTATGGAAAAATTTGTCCATTAAGTGAAAAATACATGGATTTATTATACCAATTGTACTTGTATAAGGTGTTTAAATACGTATAACATAAATTCTAAATTGTTTGTTACATTTTATATAATATTGCTAGGAATTAGTCTAAGATAGTGAATTTTGTGGGTGTGTTCATTTCCCCATCACTTAATAAATTACTACAGAAACATTCACCTCTAATATTTAATAATTAATAATTAATAATAACTTATATTTATCGTAGCGTTGACTTTTAGTCGAAAACAATAGTCTTTTTTTCATTCAAAATGTCATCTTAAGCATTAACCTAGAACGTAATTCGGCGCTATTCTAAAAGCGTCTGAACAGTGCGCATTTTCTGTTCAAAGAGTTTTTTTTATAAAGTACACGATTTCGTAGAAAACCTCAAAATTCAAAAAAAATATTTGTTTTTCGGTACACAAACGTCATAAAATATAGTATATCAAAATTTTTTTTGAGGAAAATCGGTTAATAAATAACAAAGTTTTTTGACTAATACCTACTCCATCTTTAATTCAAGATGGCGGCGGAAGAAAATGTCCCCCACAGAGAAACGTTGTTTTACCAACTACTATATCTGTCAAAGATCATCCGGAAAAATTCACCTAGCTAACGGTCTTGGGCTACAAATTAATGACCGTTCATAGGGAAATTTTGGAAGACTTAAAATTTTGACAACTTTTACAGCCGCTGTGTTTAGCAACTACCACCACTACCACTCATCGATTTTACCAGAGTTTTTGGAATACATTAAATACTGTCACTAGTAAAAAAATTTAGAGATAGAAAAAAATAAAAAATTTGGCTTAATTTTACAAAAAAAGTGTTTTATAAGTTGAAACCTGGTAATATTTTATTTTATTCCCTAGGGAAATAAAGTAAAATTTATTGACATAGCGACGCATATGTTTCTGCGTTTCGGCAAACTGGATTTTATCATTTGACATAAAGACAGAGCGAAGGTACATGTGGCTGTTTGTCTACAGAGTGCGATTTTTTGAAAAATAAATAAAAAAATATAGTTATTTTGTTTACTTTTCTGCTTATTCTAAAGTGCATAAAATAGCATATAAACCTCAAGAGTAAAGTGATGCTTAATCCCTCGACAAATTATAGCCCGACCGAAGGGAGGGACAAACTTTTTGCCTCGGGAATAAATGTACCACTTTACTCCCTAGGTTTATAATGTACTATTAAGTTACTTTACCGTTCAATATACAGACCGCTACTGCGAACATAGGGCGAAAGAAGTCTAATTTGCCAGTGTACGTACATGCAGAGACACCGCACGCCTATCAGTGAAGCAACCAACACTCAGGTTTCCGATCGCCATTCGCTGCCGTTCGCCGCCGTTCGCCTTGTATTTAGTACGCCTCTAACCACGGTGCTGTGTGGAGCGTAGTCAATGAAACCGGAATTTGGTCAATAAATACGCAAATTTTTATAACGTAAATTTTCTTATTTTTTGTCACTGATAAATAAGAGCGTTTTATTGTCAACTGCTCAGATTTATCAGTGACGACGTGTTACAATGAAAATAATAAGGAGAAACAAAATAAAAGCAAGTTCTCAAAATAAAATAACACATTCTAAAAACCAAAAAGATTCTCCCAGTCAAAAAAAAAATTAAAGCAAATGTTCGAAAAGTCCTCCTTGCTCGGCTAGACAATATCCGAGCATACTATAAAAACCCCTTCCAACGTTTCCAAGCATGTTAGGTGTGATAATTTGAAAAGCTTCTTCAAAAACAGATAGAAGTCATTAGGAGCAAGATCGGGAGATCGAGCTGGCCATAAAATAGTTCCCCGTGTACTTATAACCCGATTAGGAAATACATTATCAAGATATTCCCTAACAAGGCCAACATTGTGAGCGGAACAACCATCTTGTTGAAACTATGTTTCACCAAATCTTACACCTAACAACTGCCTAGCAGTTGGAATAATGTGCTGCTGCAGTAGATCCAAGTATCTAGGACCATTCAAATTGCAATTGCCGTTAATAAAAAATGGCCCAATTACGTGTTCCCCTACAATACCCCCCCCAAACATTTAGTTTTTGGGATACTGTGTTCTTACGTCAAAATACAAATGCAAATTTTCCCTCGACCAATATCGAACGTGTGTTGGGTTATGACGATTTGACCATTTGACCATCTGCACTTTTTCGGCAACTTCGTAGACATCCATTTTTGGTTTTAAAGATGTATTATTTCAATTAAGAACTTACCCATCTGTTTCTTGAGCAAGGCAGAAATAAAACAAAATAATAAAAACAAAATGAATTTCCAAAAGATAACACTGCAGCGTGCTTCGAATCCACCTCGGTCGTACGGCACGGAGAGTAAATTGGACTTGATTCCCCCTATGTTCACAGTAGCTTGAAGCGGTCTGTATACACCACTTTCGCTTTCAACACATTGTGTGGAAAAACACAGGGTGGCCATTTGCAAACGTTTAAGAAAATCTTTATTGTCGGCACTCTTATTGAACTGATAACTTGTTGTGAATTACTGATGTGCGCAGTAATGGACTAAGTATTGTATTTCGGAGTCCTTGAATTTCGCAGCCATTGCTTACCATTGAATACAAAAGTTCGTTTTTATACGTAATTATGTTTGGTTTAGAGTTACGGGTTCGGTCGGTCAATAGTGGTTTAAACTTAGCTTAGTTTAAACTTAGTTTTTCTCCAAACCAAGTTTATTTTCAGCGAGCAGTTGTTCAATTGAAATGTAAACCAAGTTTGGTTCAAACCAAAATAACTTTGCAGTGTAGCGCCATCTAGGTGTTGAACTCGATAACCATTTTCTTATAATTGCTGAAACTCGAACAACATTTTGGTAAAATATCACTGACATTTGACGTTTGCCAAAAATCTCGCCAAGAATTTGACCAAATTTTGAGTGGGTGTTTTTTCGTGTTGCAAACTTTTCCTAAAAAGACGAAACGATTTTAATTCATCTGGCGATAACGTTTAAAAATATATTAGAGTGCAAAGAAACGGGATTAATCCAATATTTTTCCGATTTCCGATCCGACATTTTGACTTTGAATTAAGTTTTATTTATTATTTATCTTTACCCCCCCTCCAAAGCCAATTCCTGGGTGCGCCACTGATTAATCGGCGCCATCAAAAAAAATAGGAGACTTGTAAAAAATCGAATTTTCGTTTAATAGTGGAAATGGCGCAATCGAATAAAAACATCGATGTTTATTTTTTGCTTTTTTTAGAGTATTCCGTTATTTAAAGAAACTGTTTTATTTAAGACTTATTGTCAATGTTACATGGTACTTACAATAAGCTTGCAAATAAGAGATTAATAATAATAATCGATAATGATTTACAAAGGCTATATAAATATCTAATGTAAAAAAAAAACAACCAAAAAAAATATGAGTAGTAGATTCAAAAGAAACTACCTACATTTTACATAAAAAAAATGTTGTTCTCATTTGAGCACACCCTTAAGGCGCATTTACACAGACAAACTTTCCTTTGATGTTAAAATGCCGACAAACATTTACACGAGCCTCTTGAGCAAAATGTTCAAAAAAAAGTTCGAGCAAAATCTCGTACAAAAAGACTCACGGAAATTTTGGAGAGAATGTAAAGCAAAATTTGTTTGAAGAAATGTTGGTATAGAAATTTCTTACAAATTTAAATTTTATAGTTTTATGGGAATTCACTGAACTTAACTGAAAATAGAAAGACTAAGTTTTATAACAAGTTATTTTTAATTAAGTGCTTTCCGACGGAAAAACGATTTGATGTCGAAATTCACATTTTACCTCATAAGCAACTTCGATTGACCTGATTTTTATAGGGGATATGCCAGTATACTTGTAACTTTTTTGAGGTTGTAAAAAAACGAGAATAAAAAAATAATAATTGGCACCTATTTATTGCTGTTGCCTGTAAAATGCAATGATAAAAATTTACATTTAAAAGAATATCTCTTTATTTTACTTCCTAGTTTAAAACACAATACAATAACAATTAAGTCAAATTAAAAAACCTATATACATTTTATTAAATCTCAAATATATGAACAAAAGCACGTTGGGTCTAAATAATACCCGTTTATTACCCACTTTTACAACCCTTCGATCCCGACCCTTGTCTAAAAAAATATAATTTAGCAGTAATAGGCTAGACTTCTGAATCGGAATGTTGCTCCTTTGCATATTGTTTGTTCAGTATTAGTAATCAACCTTGATTATTACATTAAATTGACAGTAAATATCTATCTTCAGCATTTTCATGAACCTTTTGGGTTGTTTTTTGAATTTAGGAAAAAACCCTTGGAAATAAAAAAACTCACAAGAAAATCCCAAAAAAACCCTCGGGCAAAAAAATCCGGGAAAAACCCTAACAAAAAAATATTATAAGTAACCCTAATCCATGTGACAAAACTGATAGCCAAGAATAATGTTTCGCTTGCCGTCGGCTTTTTTTCACAAAAATTTAAAATACAAGTTGGTGTTCCATTTTTTTAAAGAATTGAGATCACTCACCACTGATGTGAAATTTTATTTATTCTCATCTTTAAAAATATGTTGCCAAAACAAATAGCAATAATTTGCTCAAAAATTTACCCGAACAAATTGTTCAAAGAAAAGCTCACAAAAATGTTCACGCAAAAAATTTTAGATCTTTTGCACGAGCTTTTGTTTGAGTATGTTCTTCTGTGTAATTGCGCCTTTTGAGGTCTCAATAGTAGTTTTAACAACTAGTGGCTAAAATAGGGCTTTTTTTACAAACGTTGGTTTAAATAATGAGCGCAGCGGGTATTTAAAAACGCGAGTAAAAAAAGCACAGTTTAGCCGCGAGTTGTTAACACTACTTTTTTTAATACCTTTATAAAAAAATTCAAGAAAAGCCGGAAAATACTTCTAAAAATCTCGAATGAAGAGCACTTCTCGCAACACAGCATCTTTACACTAAAAATCAAGGCGGCTGGTAAATGAAATAACAATGTGGTTTCCATAGCGATGTGCCTTTTTACTCGGTGAAGTTCATTGTTGCGACATTTTACAGTTTGATATTTTGACGATGTATTTAACTGATTTTTTCGTAAATACTTGGTGAAAACTGGAGGAAATAACTTAATTTTTAGGCAAGAATAATTAAATTTTTTCAATGTTACTATATGCTGCTATTTCTCTTTAATTTTGGGTAAAAAACGGACAGAAACCTTTTTTTGCACCCGTGATCAAAAACAAAGTTTTTTTGCATCGGTAACCAAAAAAGCCATGCTTTAGTTATCTGCAAACATTTACTAAAATCATGTTTTTGATGAAGCTATAAAAAAAAGCTTTTTTCTACTAATTGTAGAAACCATTAATTTATTGAGGGTTAGTCCATTCAATCGAAACCTTCTTTCGGTGAAGGTTTGACCAGTTTTTGAAAACAAGCGCTCTGATGCGGTGGGGTACTAGTGTTATAAACCTACCTAATCATTCCTAATATGCAATTAAGAGATAGTTGAAGGTTTATCACATTATTTTATCATTTGAACTTTCACAGTAAACCTTTCACCCGTCCCTTAAGCTGTTATAAATATGTTGTTATTATAAATTTTTTTAGTTAGTAAGACATAGGATTAAGATACTGTCTGTAGTTATTTTTCATAATAAAAGTTTTTTTTTTTAAACACTTTTCCAGTTACTGTTCATAATTCTAGTGCGTGCAGAATTCTCAGAAACATTATTTCCCATAATTTTTTTTGTATGGATGTTCGATGTTTTAGCATCGAACAGAAAACATCGATTTTCTTGACACATCGATGTTTTTTGCCCATCACTATTCGAAATTAAAAAGAAAATACAAAAATAAAAAAAAGAGTTCAACAAAAAATGATTTAATGAATTGGTAGTGGTTGCATGCACTTTAAATCTAACGAAGAGACAGGAATTTTTTTGTACTTCGACTTTTCACACAGAGGGTGGAACCTAGGACGACGCCGTTTCGTCCTTATTAGGGACTCATCAGCTAAGTGTACCACAATGACAGACAATTCGCTCGCTTTTTTGTGCCAAAAATTCGGCAAAGCCGAGAGAACTTCTGTCGAGTACCGACTATGGTGCCCTCTGTGTGAACCTCCGACAACCAAGAATTTTATTTTTTATATATATTTAAAAATTTATATACGTATATAAAATTCACAAAATATTACCTTTTTCCTGTAACAAAAGGATGAATGAATGAACGCGTTTTCAACACGATTTGAGCTTTTGACAGTTGCGTAATTTATTTTGAGGTTAGTTTTTGCCAATTGTACTTCTGTGTTGTTTTTTTTTTAAGCCAATAAGCTTACAGCATAATGATATAATTAAAATAAATGTATATAACTACTTTTTGAAGGAATATTGGAAGTGCTCACTTCTTTATTTATACTGTCATCAGTCAGTTTGATACGGTACCAGTTTTCATGCAGTTGGTATTGAACTTGGGAAGGGCCAACGAAAGTTCGATTCGCCGCGTTTTCATGAAAGATTTTAAAACCTGTTCAGTTCCACGTGAGAACATAGAATACCCACCAAATAGGTGCTTTAGAATATAAATAAAGACTAAATCAACTGCTCAAACGTGATAAAAGAGTGAATTTTATTTAACACGCCGCCTTATAAATCGATCAAAATCAGTTCTAATAAAATCTAAATCTCCTTTTAAACTCGATTTGATACACTACAAGATACCATAACACTTTTGATATAAAAAACCGAAGACCTGTCTTTCCAAAGACATCTTTATGCTGTATTTGGTCGGGTGTCTTCATTCAGGTTTCAGGAAGAGATATAAAAGGTGTAGTAGAAAACGTATTAGCGATTTCAATTTCTGACGTGGACACTCTCACAAGCTTTGGAGCAATTTATTTTCAATGGACAAAAGTGATATTTGCGAAAGTCTCTCCTGACTTCTTGAATTTCTCACGAAATTTTTTATACGTTTACGCGTTGAAAAGCCCTTTATTAGACGCTTAAAGTTAATTTTCAGTTTTATCAGCAGTCGTATCCTTATCTCTGTCGAGTCGACCAATCAAGCAGGTTCACTTTTAAAATCATGGCGAATGCGTGACAGATCCAGCTGATTAAATGCACGAATATCTCGTTAGGTAAGATAAGAGAGTCGTAACTTTACAACCGTCCCTGCATAAGAAATAATGTTTTGTACACTTGCTCGATAGGTCAATAAGGCACCAAAATTTAACTTTAAGTGTCTATTATTAAGACACACACCACACATTTCCGTACAACCTCTCGACGCACACTCAAGCAGGCATACTGCTACTAGTGATGGGCACAAAACATCTATGTTTTAAGTACATCGATGTTTTTTGTTCCACATCGATGTTTATAAAATATCATCGATGCTATAACATCGATATTTTTTTTTACACATCGGAACCTACAAAAAAAGTTGTGGGAAATAAAATAATGCGTCTGAGAAGTACCCACTGCGGTTCAAAAACAGGAACTGCTTATTTTTGAGAGGTCGGTCGACCTTGCCGCCAATAGGTGTCGCTACCTAATCTACTACTAATATTTTTTTGTTGTTTTTTACCTTGGATATTTAATAGCTTTTGTATATCATGTACCGGTTATTATTATGAATCTTCTGCGTGTATATTGTGTAACACTAACAGTGGCGTAGCCAGAAATCGACTCTAGGGTTGTTTCATCATTTAATAAAAATTAACTACCTCCCTATGGCAAATTTTTAAAAATTAGGTAGGTGCCTATTGCTTGAGCTTTTGAACTGAAGGGAGAGGAGAGAGAAGGTTTAATAGCTGTTGAGTTAGTGTATACGAAACACAAATACCTTTTTTCAAAATTAACCCTTAAATGCGTCGCAAGCAAGAATTTTTTAAAAATTACACAAAAAAATATTTAATATTGGTCTAGGGCGGCAGGCGAAAATTTTTACAAAAAAAAATCTTTAAATCTTTTGATCCTTTAGGATTTTTGTAAAATATTTTTGAAAAAGCAGATTGGGTTAGATGCCAAGAAGGGTCGGGTTGCGGTGGTGTATATAGATTTGTTGCTAAATTTTTAAGAAAAATTATACTAAGAATGCCATTTATGACACGTTTTGAATGCTGGTTATAAAAATTCCTTAGAATCAAACTAAAATCGTAACAATTAATGACGTCATAGAACCGCAGGCAAAATTTTTAAAATTTAAGACATCACACCAAACACACGTCACAAACCGGAGTAAAGGGTCAAAAAAGTGGGGGAGCTATAGCTCTCCCTGGGGCCCTTGATCATGATTAATTTATCGTAGATTGGGTTGGACCTCCTGGGGGGGAGGTTAACCCCCAAAACCCCCCCTGGCTACACCACTGACATTAACAATAACTCTTAAATAAAACAGTTTCTTTGAATAACGGAATACTCTCTAAAAAAAAATATCGATGTTCAGAAGATGTTTGAGTCAAGACCGCATTTGTTATGGACTTGATTTAAAATAATTTTTAGCACTTTTAATACCATCTAAAGTAATTGTTTGCTATTTCAAAAATTACATTTAAGAAGATGATGTTTTTCGCTATTTTCCTTCAAATTTGGAAAAAATAAACTGAAATTTTTTGGCATCGGTATCCAACAAAATCCTGTGTTTTCTAACTGCCATTTTTTTTTAGACATTGGTGACCAAAAAAGTCATTGTTTGTAACTAGCAATTTTGTCCGTATTTTTTAGTTTTTTGAAAACTAGAAGACCCAAAAAAAAAGAAAAAATAACTCTTTTTACTTACAGGAAATTATTCAAATATCATTGAAACTTGTTGCTTAACAACTCGACTATTTTCATAATATTCACAAGTCCCTTGGGTTCGTGTTTTTTCGTATTTTTTACTAGGACAGTAGCTTTAAGTACTCTTCTTCACTTTATTACGGGAGATTTTAATATTGTTAGAGTGCACAGTATGCATAGAAGAAATTTGGTACCAGAATACTAAGTTAAACATGAATTCTACCACACCGCTCTATGTCTCTGGTTTCAAGTTCAACTTTATTTAGGACTTGAGACTCTTAAGTTGTCATTTCGAGGTACACATTTTTCTTCTTGAACACACATACATCTTATTGGTACTTCTTAGAGTGTGGAATGTTCTCAAAGATATTTAAAAAATTGTGGTTTTTTAGAAGTTTTATAGATTTTTACCTTCTGGCAGCAAAGATTTTCTTTACAGAAAGGACTGTTTTTATTTAAGGCAATGACTTGTGTTCAGTAAGATTGACATACTATTATTTTTGACAATTTTATTTGCCAAAATAAAGTCATTATTAAAAACGAGTTTTTTGGTCCATAATTTTTAATGTCAGGTCTCCACAAGTTTTTCCTGTGTCGCCTTGTCCACTGCACGTTTCCGGTCTAGTAATAGTATATTTTCTAACAAGTGCGGAAAGTGTCACTTTTCCGCACGCGATTGCAGATGGCCGAACGACGCGTAGAGGAGTTCGGCCAGCAACAAGGGCGGAAAAGAAACTTTCCGCAAGTGTTAGGAACGCTGCTTTTTCTTCGTGCGTGCGGAAAACGTAAAAAATAAAGTTATAAAGAATTAAAGAAACGTTTATTGATCGATAGTTTTATAATAATAAATGCCTATAACTATTGTTTATTGGTAATCTTGATAGTGAAACTGCATTTTGGAGATTTATTGCTGATGCTAATAATTATTTCGTGATTTTCAATATTTTTAACAGCGATGTCATTTTCGGAAGGAGAAGGGACACTGCTATTGGCTGATGTTGAGGGATATGATAATATCTGGTTTGACAATTCTTTTTTCAGCTGAGTCGACTCTTCCAAATATCCCTCAGCAACTGCGGTCGACTTCCATCCGTCCAATCTTTTAATATTTGTTATTCCTTCTCCACTGTCCGCTAACATTGTGGCCGAAGAACGGCGGAAGCTGTGACCTGTGTAGGATTCGGGGTTGGGAAGTATCAGATGCGCTGCTATTTCAGATGGGTATTTTCCAAAAGAGTTTATTCCGACAGCTTGAATGGTGCAGGTTCCGGTTTTGTAATGTACAAAAAATCTATTATGTGATATACCAGGTTTCCTTAGATTGGCATATTTTTTGTACAGTTGTAAATAGTTTCCGCCATTTATATCATTAGAAATTACAAAAGATCGGCTGGTATGGTTTTTTAGTCAGGTATCTTTACGATTAATAGGTCATCTCTTTCCAGAGTTATGTCGTTAGTAGTTACCTTTGTAAGTTCTTCGCGACGGCATGCGCCGGCTAATCCAAAAATTTCTACTACTTTGATCATAAGATATATTTCGTCAGGTGCTTCAGACAAAAATTTGGCGATTTCCTGTTTTGTAAAAATTTTGGATTTTTTTGGTTGGAATCTCACATTTTTCTTCTTTAGGTACGCCTTAAGCTTGAAATATTGGCCGATATCTACATTCTTTTGAACTTACTGTTTTCAGCATCGAATATCTTGACCACATCGTGTTTGGTCTGCAGTTATTACTAAGTTTCACAAAATAGGCAAGGAACACTTCCTCCTTGAAGCTTTTAACTTGTTGCTCCTTGCACCACTTAATGAAAAATAAATATTCCTTTTCGTACCTTGTTTTCGATTTCACAGGAAGGAGGTCAAGGTCTCTTGCTGTATTTATTATAGATTCTGGAAGATTTTCTTCGGATCCTGACGCGTCCATTTTCAAGCACTTTTTAGTTTGTAATCTTGTTGCCATGGGGATATAGCATTAAAATTGTGACTTGACTAGTTTTTGACAACTATTTGAGAGTTGAGTGATTATAAGGACACCGAAAAAATTGTTAATAATCTTGCTGGGTTCTCCACGGCTGCCTACGATTTCAAATTTTGCATCTGCATCTATAAGCTCAACTCCAAGAACTAACTAAACTACAAATCTATATTTTTACAGATTTCTGTAACATGAAATTATGCTTTTTAAGGACACTCATAAGTAAGCCTTAATAATTGAAAAATAATTTTTCCAGGAAGCTAAATAAAAGCAAATGTTTTATTTCAGTCCCGTTTTATTACTATTAGTTTGTTATTTTCTTGTACTTTGATTTCTTTATATGTCTCAGTTCATTGTGTAAAAATAAGAGGAAGTTTTTGATATCCAGTCTTATAATGTATTTTTATTAAAGGTGTAAATCTATCATAATAAAATTATTTATTATATTATTACAAACTGATGTACACATGTATTTCTCCACGTTCTAGTTTAGTTTGATCGATTTCTGATTTAAAATTAATGTTCTTGTTATCGCTGGGGACTTTCAAAGTCAAAGTTCTGAAAATACGCAACATCAAAGAATTTCCCATTATTTTAATTAACTTATTCTCTTTGTTGAACATTTTCTGTATTTAAATCATCTAAGTAAAATTAAAGAAACACGGTAAAGTTGTTAATTATAAACAAAGCTATCTTAAAAACTTGTATTAATTTGATGTTTCTCCCAGAATTTTAAACTAAACCCACAATTTTTAGTGGCCTTAGTTGCAATAAGTAAGAAAGACACTAAAATCAACGTTGCATAAAGTAAAACGACGCCACACCGTTGTTATTAACTAGGGTAAATTTGGCAAACCTCTAACAACGTTTATTTTTACTGGAATACTGACGACCGCAAAGAAAGATGGATCAACTACTCCAAAACGTTGATAATTAACTAGAGTTAATTAATTTACTTTCTTTCAACGTGTCTCTTCAGGAGACAATTGTGGCCAAATAATCAATGCAGTTGCGACCAATTTCAAAATTAACTGTATCGGAGAATTATAGAGAGATATTAGTCGCAAAACGGTTAGTTTTTCAGTAAACCAAGAAATTACTATTGCCGCCATACTGTTTTCTTTTCCTGATTGGCGCCGCCACGCCCTTTGTGGAAATCGTTAGAAAAATCTTGTTTTTTTGCAGGATTTTAATGATTTGTTAACTTAGTTTTTTTTAGCACTTTTAGACTGGCTACAGTTTAAAGTAGGTTTAAAGCTCGGTTTAAGGTATTTTTAAAATTTTCAGTATCTAAATGAAAAAATAATTTAGCAAAAAAATAAGACGGATTGAAGGCCCGCTTATTTCTTAAAGCTAAAATATCCATTTTTGACGAAAAACTGAGGTATGCTGGTAAATTTAGTGGATGTCTTTTTAAAGGCACTTTAATGTTCTAAATTAACTGTTAATTAAATATTAAAATTGTTAACAATTCTAAGCAAGTTTTAATTTTTTTTTGAAATCCTACACTTTTATTATTAAAATGCCCAAATAGCAGCTTTAACACCCCCTTAACCTCTTAGGGGCACCTTAAAACGAATGGAGGTAGTAATTTTCGGTTTGGTTATCATCGAAAACCTATAAATTGATATCAATGATAATTATATACAACAAACTAAAATTTAAGAAAATATAAACCTCTCCAGTTTTTCCCCCCCTCCCCACCGCGCCTGCACAAGTTTTGGGAGAAGAGCTGCAGGTCAAATTGACTGTTCTGGTCTAAAGAACAACTGTGCAAAGTTTGTTGCTTTTATCACAAAACGCCGCTTTTTCCTACGTAGCCCATGCACTATTAAGGCGCATTTACACAGACAAACTTTCCTTTGATGTTGAAATGCCGACAAACATTTACACGAGCTTCTTGAGCAAAATGTTCAAAGAAATGTTCGAGCAAAATCTCGTACAAAAGAACACACGTAAATTTTGGAGAGAATGTTGAGCAAAATTTGTTTGAAGAATTGGGGGTATAAAAATTTCTTTACAAATTTAAATTTTATAGTTTTATGGGAATTCATTGAACTTAACTGAAAATAGAAAAGCAAATTTTAAAACAAGGTATTTTTTACCTCATAAGCAGTTTCGATTGATCTAATTTTTATAGAGGATATGCCAGTATACTTGTGACTTTTTTGGGGTTGTAAAAAAACGAGAATAAAAAAAATAATAATGGGCACTTATTTATCGATGTTGCCTGTAAAATGTAATGATAAAAATTTACGCTTAAAAGAATATCCCTTTATTTGACTTCCTAGTTTAAAACAGGATACAATAATAATTAAGTCAAATTAGAAAACCTATATACATTTTATTAAATCTCAAATATATGAACAAAAGCACGTTCGGTCTAAATAATACCGTTTATTACCCATTTACAACCCTACGATCCCGACCCTTGTCTAAAAAATATAATTTAGCATTAATAGATTAGACTTTTGAATCGCAATGTTGCCGCTTTGCATATTGTTTGTTCAGTGTCAGTAATCGACCTTGATTATTAAATTAAACTGACAGTAAATATCTATATCTTCAGCATTTTCATGAACCTTTTGCTTTTTTAAGCAACCCTTGGGACCTTAAACTAACTAGGTAAATCTGGTGTGAGGAATTAAAAAACAAAAATAGAAGCTAAAGGTAAAGTTACAAAAATATGTTTAAAAAAAATCCCCCTCCCCACCATTCCTCATAGTCGTGAGGCGCGGATTACCGCTTAAAAGTGCAATTTTTGAGTTTTTTTCCGATATTTGAAAAACTCAAAATTTTTTTGGAAAAGAAAAATTTTCCTGGGTTTTTTTTTTGACTTTAGGAAAAAAACCCTTGGAAATAAAAAAAAAACTCGCAAGAAAAGCCCAAAAAAACCCTGGCAAAAAAGTCCGAGAAAAAACCTAAGAAAAAAATATTATAAAACTGATAGTCAAGAATAATGTTTCGCTTGCCGTCAGCTTTTTTTCACAAAAATTTAAAATAAAAGTTGGTGTTCCATTTTTTTAAAGAATTGAGATCACTGATCACTGATGTAAAATTTTAGTTATTCTCATCTTTAAAAATATGTTTCCAAAACAGATAACAATAATTTGCTCAAAAATTTACCCGAACAAAATTTTCAAAGAGATGCTCACAAAAATGTTCACGCAAAAAATTTTAGATCTTTTGCACGCGCTTTTGTTTGAGCATGTTCGTCTGTGTAATTGCCCCTTTATAAATTAACTGTTGGTGTTTAGAAATTAGTCCAGTTGTAGTCGCTTTGGCGACGGTGTGGAAACATTGCATGCGACTCCGGTCGCAGGCAACGTCAACACAACTCACAAAATCTCCGCCAAATTGGTGCAAAAGCAGTTGTTAGAACGTTTATATGCCGTCTTCACGCAACGTCAAGTTGCCCCTTGACAACGTTGAAACGTCGACAAACTGTCCGTAGGGGTGCAAAAAAAGTCCACGTCGAATTGGAAAAAAAGAGCCATTTCCTCAAGTTTTCTCCAAGTATTCACACAAAAATAATTTCTTAAATATGACAAAATAAAATCGCCAACAATGTAATGTCACCTACTAAAGAAAAAGAAACCAATCAGGCTTCCTTGATTTATAGTATAAAAATGGTGAGCTATCAGGGAACGGTGTGTTCGAGTTTTTTATAATAATTTTTTTGTTTCTTTAACGATTTCTTAATAAGGGAAAAAAAAATTGCTTAAAACTCGCGGAGAGATACAATTTTTTTTAAAAGTTTTTGGCAACAATTAATGTTTGGTGGTCAAAATACTTTAATGATTTTACTCAATTTCCTACAGCAATTGATTGTAGAATTTTACCAAAGTCCAAAACAAATACAAACCAAAAACAGCAATTAAAAAACATACCAGAAATTAAAAAAAAAACCTAATTTTTATACAATTTTCTTGTAAAACCTCGTAAAACCTTAATTAAGGTTTTTGGGCATTTTAATAATGGGCATGGGCATTTTAATAAAAAAAGTAAGATTTTAGTCAAAATTTGATTAGTATTGTTAATAATTTTAATATTTAATTAACAGTTAATTTATAACATTAAAGTGCCTTTAAAAAGGCATCCACTAGATTTACCAGGATACCTCAGTTTTCCGTCAAAAATGGATATTTTAGCTAAATTATTTTTTCATTTAGATACTGAAAATTTTAAAAATACCTTAAACCGAGCTTTAAACCTACTTTAAACTGTAGCCAGTCTAAAAGAATTCTTAAATATTACTAAAACTAAGTTAACAAATCATTAAAATCCTGCAAAAAAACAAGATTTTTTTAACGATTTACACAAAGGGCGTGGCAGCGCCAATCAGGAAAAGAAAACAGTATGGCGGCAATAGTCATTTCTTGGTTTACTGAAAAACTAACCGTTTTGCTCTCTATAATTCTCCGATACAGTTAACTTTGAAATTGGTCGCAACTGCATTGATTATTTGGCCACAATTGTCTCCTGAAGTCCAAAACAAATACAAACCAAAAACAGCAATTAAAAAAAATACCAGAAATAAAAAAAAAACGTCATTTTTATACAATTTTTTTGTAAAACCTCGTAAAACCTCAATTAAGTTCCCTCTCCAAACCTCACTCCTAATTGATTTACTAGCTGCTACTAGTATTGCAAAAACAACACTTTATATTTTTCTCTCGTTTTTATGACCTTTACAGATGTTCCGTCATTCAAGAGATGTTTAAATTAAATCTACTGCTGTACAAACACGAAAAATGTCGTAAAATATGACTTTAGCCCCATAAAATATAGGTTTTCTATTGAAACTTCTGCTTAAAGCAGCTGGATAAAATTAACTCCAGTCTGTAAAAATTTACTATTTAATGTTTGGTGCAAAATTAACCATGAAAAACAAATAAATAGAAGGTAGTGTTGGACACAATTTTTTTCAAATGCACTTAAAAAGTAAAAAATAATTTTTTATCTTTCTTATACTATAATAAAAGCGATGGGCGGAAATTAGAAATTTTAACTTTAGGTATCGTCAGTGGCTGGGTATCGTATATCGGTCACATCGACGATTCACCTAAGAAACAGTTGTATTACTCTATAACCTAAGGACATTTTTAAAGGCTTGGCAATCGCGGCAATCTCACCCGTTCTCAGCTTCTTTAGATGAAAGCATTATGTTTATTATTTGAATAGAAGAAGAATTTAGTTCTTCTTTTGCAGTTCTCTCTTTGCCACCGTAAACTTAAAATTTTTAAATCTAAATAGAGGTTTAGGGAGGGTGAATAAATAACAAAATCAATGAATATCGAGCTTTCCTTCAAAAAAGGTAATGGTAACCGTAGATCCGGATTTCGCACTTATGATGCTCATCAGTACGGTGCTAGGAATTAGGAGATGAAACGATGATGAAAAAATGTGACACATGATTCATTCATTACCTTAGTAGAGACGCTTAATTTTCCTTCAATTTGATGCCGATTCTGCAATTTGACAGATGGTTATCTTTTACATGAATCCTGTGTCACATTTGTTCATTATCATTTAATCTCCTAATTCCTAACACCGTACTGATGAGCACCATAAGTGCGAAATCCGGATCTACGGTTACCATTATCTTTTTTGAGGAAAAGCTCGCTATTCATTTATTTCGTTAATTGCGCCCATCGCTTTTATTACGGTATAAGAAAGATAAAGAACTATTTTCTACTTTTAAGTGTATTTAATAAAAGCTTGTTATTTAAAAGGTTTTTAATAAAAATTTATTGTTTAATTTTTAGATTTGTACCCTAAATCGTCCATTTTGTATCCGCCATATCGAAATTTTCAAATCTGATCAAAAATTCATAATCCCTCTCCTTGAAAACCCCTGTATGCCAATTTTGATTGAAATCAAAAGAAATCTTTTTCCCCCTCCACTTCCCTCGTTAGATGGGTACCTGAGAATACCATATTATTGTATTTTCACCGGAACTATAAACGCATACCGAATTTATAGATAAGTCAGTTAAAATTGGTTAGCAAAACATGACCGAAAATCGTCCATCTTAAATCCGCCATATTGAATTTTTAAAATCTGATCGAAACGTTCCTTATCCCCAAAAGCCCACGTGTACCAAATTTGAAGGCAATCGGATGTGTATAAGTTAGTTAAAATTGGTTAGAAAAAGATGGCCAAAAATCGTCATCTTGTTGCCGCCATATTGAATTCTCTGATCTGATGATGAAAATCTGACTAAAAATTCGTTATCTCCATCCCCAAGTGCCCCAACACACCAAATTTCAACGAAATCGGGCGTACTTCAACTGTACCCCCCCTCCACCTCCTTCGAGTAGGGAGGAGCTGTCAATTTCATTACATTATATTCTAATAATATATAATAAGTTGCAAGATTCCACCCGAACAAACATAGTTACATACAATGCAAGTTAAATAAAAGCTTGTAAAAAAGCGATCCAATTCAGCAGGGGCGAATCTAGATTTAGAATAATGAAAATATAATATATCATGAAAATAGTGCATTCTTGTAATAAACGATGGTTGCGAATGTCAAAAACTTAGAACATTATGTTTTTAAGCAAAAGTTGTTGATGGTTCCTTTTGTATAGCAAACAATTTGTTTTTTTTTGCCTACGTTTATACGAAATAAACATGGTTTTAATTGACTTTAAAAGCCTTCTGTTGATAAGATTTAACTCTAAATCAAATAGACTTGTTGAAAAGTTAAAAACACGAACGTATACCAAACCCAAACAACATAATTACAAGTTTCATTGCTAAATCGTGTTCAGCAAATTATTGGTCTAACTTCTTTGGGGTCTTAACAAATCATGACGGGATTAATTTAGATACAGATGACTTCATACTGTATCTATTTCAAGGTGGAACGTGTATAACGTCAAAGAAGATGAAAACAAATATAAAAGTAAGTTCAGAAGAAGTTTGGGTAATAATAGCTCGAGCAACAAAATCAGTCTCGACGTGGTGGCCGTCTCCACGCCCTATCCCTAATAGAGTTGTGGCGTCATATGACGGCGACTTACTTTTACTTACCACAAGGACTGTGGAAGGGCAGGGAGGAAAGAGAGGACCATCTGGCGGTCAAGGAACTGGTGACGTAAGAGTTGCCCCTCCTAAGACTGTCAGTGAAAGCACCGCTTAAACCATGGGGGTTCGATAAAAAGTACAAGGTCACAATACCGGAACGGAATGAGTGGTAAAGGAAAGAATTCCGAACGGAATTAAGCAGAGAGGTGACGGTCTGCTACACGGATGACTCTAAACTATCAGCCAGGAACACAACAGGCGCAGGAGTGTACGTGGAAAGCCTAGAAGTTCAGAAGAGTTATCCACTTGGAGAACACGCTACGGTGTTTCAGGCAGTAGTCTGGTGGAGGAGTGCGCTGAAGTACTGCAAACACTGGCTCAAGACAAAAGGGTGACGCTGATGTGGGTCCCAGGTCATGAGGGAATACCAGGGAACGAGAAAGCGGACGAACTTGCCAGACTAGAAGCCGAAACCCAATACATTGGACCGGAACCTCTTCTGGGAATAACAAGGAAACAGGTACAGAGTCAGCTCAACAAATGGGCGAACAATAAACTGGAGACGTCATGAGGGCAAGAGTCAAAGAGCAGACAGTCCAATCTATTCGTGGATGGTCCAAATGTAGCCAGAACTAAATGGCTCTTAGGCAAGACCCGAAAGGACATTGGACTGCTGACAGGGATGCTGATTGGGCACAATCGGCTGAAAAAATATCTGACGCAAATAAGAGTAGCCGGAGATCCCGTGTGTCCCGCTTGCGGGTTCGAAGAGGAATCAGCGCAACACTTGATAGTAGAGTGTAATGCATATGCCAGATCAAGGCAGCTGATGTAAGGATTTCCTACGATAGAGGAAGAAGAGCTGCACTCGCTCAAATGGGCCGACATACTGAACTTCGTAAAGAAGACAGGGAGGCCCGGAGAGAGAAGTGCAGCGGAAGTAGGGGCATAGGGGTAAGGAACGGGGTATGGCAGAAAGGGCCCATGAAGAGTCCTAATTGACAGGTCCACGGGCCGCCCCTATACTACTACTACTACTTTTACTTACTTACTTTACTACTACTATACGTCGAGGTATTCACCGTTTTTCGGAATGGATTGGGACGGTTATACAACTACATCGCGACGGTAATAATTACTCTTGATATAGGAGTTATGTCGTCGCAGGTAGTAAACGGGCACGTCATCCCGACGCCCTGTTTACCATATAAAGTAGTATTTCTAACTTTATAGGGTTTTTATAGGTTTTCTCTTTCCCACATTATTAATTGAAAATATGTTGATCTTTTTCTAAACTATATCAGGACACACCATAAAATATGTGAAGATATGACAGAAAACAAAGGTATTGTCTATATAATAACCTATACCTAATAATTATCGTTTTATTAACCACTTTTCTGAGGTCTTAACATCTTAAATTTATAATAGCACTTTTCTGATTAAAAATGCTGATTTTTGGACAAAAAAAAGCGCGCGCTCTTCAGTTTTGACCTAGTTTTATATAAAATGTTGATAAAAAAATCGGAATTATTTGAGGTTAGGATTTCCAAATTAAATTTCTTTCCAGCTTTAATATGTTTTATTAGCTAAATATTAATATTTTAACTTTTATTGGTACATGCAACTACTAATCAGTGATTTAATGAGGTATTCTTAAATTTTGATTTGAATTCCATGTTTAATAGAAGTAAATAACGGCGGCGTCGGGCATCCAATTGACCGTGCATTGATTTACAATGCCAGTAAAGTAGCGATAACTCGTAGGTAACGTTTTTCCACTATATGCACATTTATTTCTTACTGCGTGGTAGATAGGCGACCGTGTAGACTCCATAACTTTGTAGTTTTGTATTGAGTAGGGGCAACCAATTTAATATATCAGTAGAGTCGTTACCTCGTAAAAGTAATATTAAAAAAATTAAATGTGGCAACTATGAAGTAAACCTCAGACTGTGAAGTTTTTTCGTTTTTTTAGTAATATAATTTTTTTAGGTATATAGTTACATAGTTGAACTTATAACTTTATATTTTTACGACACTGTGGTAATTTTATAACTAAGTGGCAATAATGACATTTTTCCCAAAAATAGTTTTTTGTAGGTAATATTACTGTGATTTAACCCATTTTTGGTGGTAATGACAATGTTGGCACCAGTGAAATTAAGAGATTGGTGAATTTCTCCGGGGTGAAGCATGTTTTAATGGGAAAATAAAGAAAACCAGTCATTCTTAAACTAAAACCACTTAATATTATACCCTAAAGTCGGAAATAAGGGATGTAATATTAAATGGTTTTTTTGTGAGGTTAAGAAGGACTGTTTTTCTGTATTTTCCCACCAGTGAAATTGACTATAATTGTTGCTTGGGAAAGCCTCTCAGTTTCTTGAATCAAAATTTCAAAAATTCCGTTTTTATATTCTTTTTTAGATACAGAGGTAGTGTGCGACTGCTCCTCCAAAAAATCACCGAATTTTAATAAAAATTTAGTACAAAATCTAAAATCTCGCCTTTGCAAAAAAATCTGACGTTTTTTAAACCAAGTTTACACTAACTGCTTTTTGTCAGGAATAAATTGCTAATATTTCTAAACATTTACAGTGAGATTTACTAAGACATAAAATAGTACTCCCCACAGGTCTAAGTATTTATACCTGTGGGGGGTACTAAATTTTAAAACCAATTTAAAAAAAAAACACTTACCCACACAGAAAAGACACAAAGTTATTGATTATTTTGTATTGTTATTACTGAAAACTGCTTTTTTTCTCAAAATACACCATATTTTAGAAGAAAATGCCCTAAAACTATTTTTTTTTTGACAGGTTTCAAAATAGCAAATGGTGAAAACGCCAGAAATTTGACACATAATGGCTTCATTATTTGTGTTTGAGGTTATAAAGTTGGTGATTTTTTAGACTACCTCAAGGGGGTGGTTTAAATTTATAGCCCCCAGAAAGGATTGTTTTGTGGCATTTGGTAATAAGTTCGTTTATAATTTTCCTAAGTAACCGTTTTTACAAGGTTGAATTTACCTTACTTAATATCCCAAGTTGTTCATTACCCAATAAAACACCTCCTATTTTGTCCAGAAAAACGCCATATTTTGAACACGTTTTCAGCTCAAAAAATATATTTATGAGGGCACTACGAGGCAAAACAAACATAAGTGAAGGTCATTGATTATGCACGAAAAGTATACCAAACAAAAAAACCCAAAACAACTATATTAATTTATTTACAAACTGAAAGTAAAACATTGAGGTTATCTACAAGCTCCGTCAAAGAAACTTTCCTTACTCAAAGTCCACTCATTTTAAAGCTGTAGCTTTCATCAGTAGAGGTTGGTACAAGCCAAGATGCAAGCAGAGGTAAAAGATGCGAACTCGCTATTTTTTATTGAACGCAGCGTTAATATTTTTAAACTGGCATTTCGTGACAGAAATGTAAAAAAACTTGCATTTAAATTTTTTAATACATTTCATAAGTGATATCCAGTATTAATTGGAAAAACGAAGAGTGTTTACTGTTTAAACCCCGAGTGGGTTTAAATTTTTTCATTTTTTTTTCTTCTAAATTGAAACTTTCTTCTTAAATCCAACAAAAGATTGTGTTAAGATGACTATTCAATAAACAAATTTATTAAAATTGTTTTTATAAATCAACCTATGTCCAAAACTCAAGGTTTGGTTTAAAATGCTTAAAACCAAAAATTTCTCTTAAACCTAGGACCGTTCTAAAATAGACTAAACTTTTTTAGTAAATTCAATCGTTAGTTTCTTAGTACTGTTTCAGTAAATGAAAAATATGTCAATTTTAATTTTTGTAAGCAGTTTTTGTCAAATTTACAAATGTATGTTATTAAGCTTATTGTTGCGTGTAAATAAATTTGTAAAACTTTGAACATTCAAAACCATAGATAGCCATGGAATATTCTGTCATTCCTTTTAACATGGTGAGAATTTTCGTCACTTTTTTAATAATCGGTACGCGTAGTATTAATTTAGCTCCGCCCGCCGTGAAACTAGGAATTTCAATCAGAATTCATATTTAAAAATTACTCTAAAAAGGGCTATATAATAATAGGAGACTAGTCAGAAATGAATTTATGGGTTAAGTTTTTTTTAACTTTGTGAGTTTACATAGGAACACTGTGTTCCAAATGGCTGCGGACCAGTTTTCTGACACTGACAATGACAGTTGAAACATATTGAAATTAGTCCGGAGAATTTGGAATGAGGTGTATGTTTATTTCGATTGAAATAAGATTATTTGTTTTATACTTGTCTCTATCTGACTATTTAAAAAAAAATGCAAATCTAGAAAAATTTAAAATTATGAGGAATTTCAATCAGAATTCATATTGGTGCGTAGTTTTTTAAAAACTACTCTAAAAAGGGTTATATAATAATAGGAGACTAGTCAGAAATGAATTTATGGGTTAAGTTTTTTTTAACTTTGTGAGTTTACATAGGAACACTGGGTTCCAAATGGCTGCGGACCAGTTTTCTGACACTGACAATGACAGTTGAAACATATTGAAATTAGTCCGGAGAATTTGGAATGAGGTGTATGTTTATTTCGATTGAAATAAGATTATTTGTTTTATACTTGTCTCTATCTGACTATTTAAAAAAAAATGCAAATCTAGAAAAATTTAAAATTATGAGGAATTTCAATCAGAATTCATATTGGTGCGTAGTTTTTTAAAAACTACTCTAAAAAGGGTTATATAATAATAGGAGACTAGTCAGAAATGAATTTATGGGTTAAGTTTTTTTTAACTTTGTGAGTTTACATAGGAACACTGTGTTCCAAATGGCTGCGGACCAGTTTTCTGACACTGACAATGACAGTTGAAACATATTGAAATTAGTCCGGAGAATTTGGAATGAGGTGTATGTTTATTTCGATTGAAATAAGATTATTTGTTTTATACTTGTCTCTATCTGACTATTTAAAAAAAAATGCAAATCTAGAAAAATTTAAAATTATGAGGAATTTCAATCAGAATTCATATTGGTGCGTAGTTTTTTAAAAACTACTCTAAAAAGGGTTATATAATAATAGGAGACTAGTCAGAAATGAATTTATGGGTTAAGTTTTTTTTAACTTTGTGAGTTTACATAGGAACACTGGGTTCCAAATGGCTGCGGACCAGTTTTCTGACACTGACAATGACAGTTGAAACATATTGAAATTAGTCCGGAGAATTTGGAATGAGGTGTATGTTTATTTCGATTGAAATAAGATTATTTGTTTTATACTTGTCTCTCTCTGTCTATTTAAAAAAAATGCAAATATCAAAAAATTTTAAATTATGAGGAATTTCAATCAGAATTCGTATTGGTGCGTAGTTTTTTAAAAATTACTCTAAAAAGGGCTATATAATAATAGGAGACTAGTCAGAAATGAATTTATAGGTTAATTTTTTTAACTTTGTGGGTTTACATAGGAACACTGCGTTCCAAATGGCTGCGGACCAGTTTTCTGACACTGACAATGACAGTTGAAACATATTGAAATTAGTCCGGAGAATTTGGAATGAGGTGTATGTTTATTTCGATTGAAATAAGATTATTTGTTTTATACTTGTCTCTATCTGACTATTTAAAAAAAAATGCAAATCTAGAAAAATTTAAAATTATGAGGAATTTCAATCAGAATTCATATTGGTGCGTAGTTTTTTAAAAACTACTCTAAAAAGGGTTATATAATAATAGGAGACTAGTCAGAAATGAATTTATGGGTTAAGTTTTTTTTAACTTTGTGAGTTTACATAGGAACACTGGGTTCCAAATGGCTGCGGACCAGTTTTCTGACACTGACAATGACAGTTGAAACATATTGAAATTAGTCCGGAGAATTTGGAATGAGGTGTATGTTTATTTCGATTGAAATAAGATTATTTGTTTTATACTTGTCTCTATCTGACTATTTAAAAAAAAATGCAAATCTAGAAAAATTTAAAATTATGAGGAATTTCAATCAGAATTCATATTGGTGCGTAGTTTTTTAAAAACTACTCTAAAAAGGGTTATATAATAATAGGAGACTAGTCAGAAATGAATTTATGGGTTAAGTTTTTTTTAACTTTGTGAGTTTACATAGGAACACTGGGTTCCAAATGGCTGCGGACCAGTTTTCTGACACTGACAATGACAGTTGAAACATATTGAAATTAGTCCGGAGAATTTGGAATGAGGTGTATGTTTATTTCGATTGAAATAAGATTATTTGTTTTATACTTGTCTCTATCTGACTATTTAAAAAAAAATGCAAATCTAGAAAAATTTAAAATTATGAGGAATTTCAATCAGAATTCATATTGGTGCGTAGTTTTTTAAAAACTACTCTAAAAAGGGTTATATAATAATAGGAGACTAGTCAGAAATGAATTTATGGGTTAAGTTTTTTTTAACTTTGTGAGTTTACATAGGAACACTGTGTTCCAAATGGCTGCGGACCAGTTTTCTGACACTGACAATGACAGTTGAAACATATTGAAATTAGTCCGGAGAATTTGGAATGAGGTGTATGTTTATTTCGATTGAAATAAGATTATTTGTTTTATACTTGTCTCTATCTGACTATTTAAAAAAAAATGCAAATCTAGAAAAATTTAAAATTATGAGGAATTTCAATCAGAATTCATATTGGTGCGTAGTTTTTTAAAAACTACTCTAAAAAGGGTTATATAATAATAGGAGACTAGTCAGAAATGAATTTATGGGTTAAGTTTTTTTTAACTTTGTGAGTTTACATAGGAACACTGGGTTCCAAATGGCTGCGGACCAGTTTTCTGACACTGACAATGACAGTTGAAACATATTGAAATTAGTCCGGAGAATTTGGAATGAGGTGTATGTTTATTTCGATTGAAATAAGATTATTTGTTTTATACTTGTCTCTATCTGACTATTTAAAAAAAAATGCAAATCTAGAAAAATTTAAAATTATGAGGAATTTCAATCAGAATTCATATTGGTGCGTAGTTTTTTAAAAACTACTCTAAAAAGGGTTATATAATAATAGGAGACTAGTCAGAAATGAATTTATGGGTTAAGTTTTTTTTAACTTTGTGAGTTTACATAGGAACACTGTGTTCCAAATGGCTGCGGACCAGTTTTCTGACACTGACAATGACAGTTGAAACATATTGAAATTAGTCCGGAGAATTTGGAATGAGGTGTATGTTTATTTCGATTGAAATAAGATTATTTGTTTTATACTTGTCTCTATCTGACTATTTAAAAAAAAATGCAAATCTAGAAAAATTTAAAATTATGAGGAATTTCAATCAGAATTCATATTGGTGCGTAGTTTTTTAAAAACTACTCTAAAAAGGGTTATATAATAATAGGAGACTAGTCAGAAATGAATTTATGGGTTAAGTTTTTTTTAACTTTGTGAGTTTACATAGGAACACTGGGTTCCAAATGGCTGCGGACCAGTTTTCTGACACTGACAATGACAGTTGAAACATATTGAAATTAGTCCGGAGAATTTGGAATGAGGTGTATGTTTATTTCGATTGAAATAAGATTATTTGTTTTATACTTGTCTCTCTCTGTCTATTTAAAAAAAATGCAAATATCAAAAAATTTTAAATTATGAGGAATTTCAATCAGAATTCGTATTGGTGCGTAGTTTTTTAAAAATTACTCTAAAAAGGGCTATATAATAATAGGAGACTAGTCAGAAATGAATTTATAGGTTAATTTTTTTAACTTTGTGGGTTTACATAGGAACACTGCGTTCCAAATGGCTGCGGACCAGTTTTCTGACACTGACAATGACAGTTGAAACATATTGAAATTGGTCCGGAGAATTTGGAATGAGGTGTATGTTTATTTCGATTGAAATAAGATTATTTGTTTTATACTTGTATTCAAATATTTATTAATTAACACAAAACCAATATTTGGTTATCTTTGGTATTTCTTCATTTAATTTATTTATGTGGTTATTTAGCGAAATGTGGATTTAACAATTGTGTTGTTATAACATTAAATATTTAATATGTATAATCCATGAAATAGAGTTTTAAAACTTTACATAAACCAGCGAAATAAAATTCAAAGTAACCTTAAATTTGTTGGCAAAACCATATTTCAAAATCGCTGGTGGTAATTTTTTTTTTTTAAATTGATGCTTAAAATGGCATTTTTCCCATTTTCGCGTTGATAAAAAATTGAAAAAAGGATCACCGGTGCATTTAAACAATATTATAACGCGGTGGAATTTTTTTTTAGGCTAGCGGAAAGTTCTGTAAAAGCTTCGGTCTCTTTTCTGTTCGTCAAATATTTAGATCTCAGGTAAGTTGGGTAACTGAAATAATATTAACCCAGTGGCGCACCCCCCCCATCCCGGAGGAACCTGGTTATGGTCAAATTTTTACTTGAAATTAAGTTTGGTAATTATGCAGTATACGGTTTTCTGCCATTTTTGATTTTTTATGAAAAATTCTTTATGGGGGCACCTACTAGGGTCCCTAGAACCCCAAATCCGCCTGCGCTCGTTGTTTTTTTTTTCTTCACTAAAACAACCAAATCCAACACAGTCCCACCGAACCTAATCCAACCCAACCCAAAACAATCAAAAAAACACATTACAACCCCCCCTCAGGCACCCTTTTTTCTCTTTAAAAAAAAAACCGGGCGCAGGTGGATTTGGGGTCCTAGGGACTCTAGTAGGTGCCCCCATAAAGAATTTTTCGTAAAAAATCAAAAATGGCAGCAAACCGTATACTGCATAATTTATCTTAAGTTTTTTTAAAATTATTTATCCTCCCCCCCCGAACTCAATTCCTGGGTTCGCCACTGATTAACCGATCAATCCAGACCCAACCCATTGATTTTTTTTTTGAACTTGTAGAATAACTTGTAGCCATTAAAGTCAAATTTGTTTGAAATAAATTTTGAGATGATGAATAAAAAAAAATTAAATAAATAAAAAATAAATTAATAAAAAAAAATAAAGAAAACTTACCGTAATATCCGTTATTCCCAGCGCGAACACCAAAATAATCCAAAAATGACAGTACAAAAACACACAAAATTAGAATTCTAACTCCATTCAAATCCGCATTAAGCAACGACATATTCACTGAACTTTTTCTGGATAATATTCACTCAAAATCAGATAATTTTTAAACCTTCAAAAAGCGCTCACTTATCACCTTTGTCACATTTAACACTAGATATTTATCTCAAAACCATAATATCCCTGCTAATTTGTATTAAATTTAACACATTTAATTTCAGTTTCATTGTCGGTTGTTCCCGCAACTTCTTCTAAATTTATTGTTATTTTAATTTTTGTATTTTTCACATTATTTTTTTGTAAAACTTCTTTTTGAAAGTTGTGTTCAATTAAATGAAACTCCGCAAACTTTGTCTGAATCTCCAAATAAACCCTTTCTAACTCTGCTGTTTTTCCACTTATCCCGCAAACTTTGCTTTTAACTCGTTTTACCGTCCTCAGATATTTTATGTTCTTTAGAGTTTACGTAGCGCCGTACGTATGTTCACGAAACAATTCTCTAATCGGCCGACAGCGAGACACGTTTCACAAGAGCCGGAGCGAAACTGAAATGCAAGAACTCGAGTATCAGAGGCAAAGCGCAATACCTGGTCTGATGAAAAAAAGGGGAGAGCAGGGCCCGATTGAGCTTTTTTAGGGGATACTCTAAGGGACCCAGAAACAAAGAAAATTTGAAGTGTTAAATAACCGAGCTGGTACATCCCAGCAAACACAAATAGTCGGCATTAAATTGAACGTCGGAAGTGTGTCGGCATCGGCGACTACACTCTGGCCCGATGTTGGTCAGATTACGATTTTCAGTTTTCGGTCAATAATCGGCAAATGACGGAGGTCCACATTACTACAGTCGACTTTATGTCCGATTGGAACTTTGTTTAATCCGTCGAAAATCGGTAACTGACGATGGCCCGATTTACTATAGTCGACTTTATGCCGAAGCCCACTTTATTTGCTTTAGGGCCGATGATGGTCCGATAGAAACTTGCTTTAATCGGTCGAGAATCGGCAACTGACGATGGCCCAATTTACTATAGTCGACTTTATGCCGACGCTTACTTTATCTGCTTTAGGGCCGACGACGGTCCGATTGGAACTTTGTTTAATCGGACAAGAATCGGCAACTGATGATGTCCCGATTTACTATAGTCGACATTATGCCAACGCAAACCTTATCTGCTTTAGGGCCGATGATGGTTCGATTGGAACTTGCTTTAATCGGTCGAGAATCGGCAACTGACGATGGCCCAATTTACTATAGTCGACTTTATGCCGACGCTTACTTTATCTGCTTTAGGGCCGACGACGGTCCGATTGGAACTTTGTTTAATCGGACAAGAATCGGCAACTGATGATGTCCCGATTTACTATAGTCGACATTATGCCAACGCAAACCTTATCTGCTTTAGGGCCGATGATGGTTCGATTGGAACTTTGTTTGATTGGTCGAGAATCGGCAACCGACGATGGTCCGATTACGTCACCTTAAAATTTTTAAACTGCTTAATATTTTCTTCCTAGTATGTAGAGATGGCGCTAATGTCAATATGTTCCATGTACAGTGGAAAATAATATTATATATATATATATAATGAGCGAAGATATTTCAAAACTAGAATGCGGACTTGACAACATGGTGGTACTTCTCCCGACTTGTTAAGCACCCGCATTATCGAAACTTTGTATTTTGCCAGTGTCGGGCCGCTTTAAGCTACCACCGACGGATCTCCGTCAATCGCCGACGTTGGACCGCTTTAGGAAACCAATGTCGGGCCGAGACCAGCTTGCCTATGTCAGACCGACCAAATTAAGCAGTTATGGGCGGATGGTCGGTACCATGTAGTTAAACCATATCGGACCTTAATCGTACTGCGACGGTATGCCAATGTCAGCAAAAAGTAAAATTTACCATTGGTGCGACGACGGGCCACAGTGTAACGCTGCATCGGCAAACATACGTTGGGCCTACATCGCAAAGCGGACAAAAAATACTGCTGGTCCGATTTTGTAAATCGATGTCGTGCCGATGACGACAAATTCGGCAATCGACATCGGACCGACGAAGGTCCGAGCGAAACGTGTTTGCTGGGATACCTTGACTTTCAATCAGGGCTTTAAGCCCCGGGCCTGGCGGTAGTCTGCTTGGATTTTTTCTTTCAAATTACATAATTTGTGAGATTAAGGTAAAACGCTGTATGGAGCGGAGCAGGCCGTGTTAGCTAAAAGGCAGGTTAACACGATTCCATACCGTCCCTCGCAGAGGACGTTAAGAGGACGGTTCCGTGTGATCCATATATTGATAGTGGAGCACGTTAAAAATCCCTAACCCCGACAAAGGGGTTTAGGTCTAAATCCTAGGGGGTGCTCATCAGACCGGTCTGGTGAGCAGGGGTAGGGGGAAACCCAGGAAAAATAAATGTAAAAGGTATCTTAGGTCCTACTCTTCCATTCACGCCGGTAACCAGGCCGGATGGAATTGGATATCACGTGGAGGCGAACCTAGTTACCCTGCCAAAAATATCGCGTCAAAACTCGTAAAAAAGAACTAGTGAAAGTTTACGAGTTCTGGTCGGTATTTCATGCGGTTTATGAAACAGCACTTTCGAGTGAAATCTCATGAACTTTCAATGTTGGAAAAAGATTCAAAACTCGTCAAACATGATGAATTTTTAGGATTTTTGAAAAGTTTCTAAAACAATTTATGATAAGAGTTGATAAGATTTCACTAGTATTTTAAAGGCTCTGCTTCCACTGGTTTTGTTATGTTTTGAGCAGATTTTAAACAGAAGTTAATAAGATTTCACAAGATTGTATGAGAATACACATGTTTTCAGCAGATTTTAAAAGCACCACCCTCCATCAGATTTCACAAGATTACATGAGAAAATCTACATGTTTTTAGCAGTTTTCAGCAGATTTTAAGGGAAACAAGTTGATAAGGTTTCAATGGTTTTGACAAGTTTAAATGTTTTCAGCAGTTTTGAGCAGATTTTAATGGAAATATAAAAATAACCCTAATAAGATTTCAAGAGATTTCTCATGTTCTCAGCAGTTTTGAGCAGTTAGAGAAAGACCCAGCCTCCATCAGATGTCACAAGTTTACGTGGAAAAATTCACAAGTTTTTAGAGGATTTTAAGAGAAACAACATTCAGATTCACCAATTTTCAGATTTTAAACCATATTAAAAGTGATTGATAAGCCTGTGGAACCTACATTTATATATTATCATTGTTTAATTTATAGAAAAGAAAAGAACACTTTTTAGTTCACATAAATTTTATTTTAAAAGATATCCAAAATGAAATCTTGTAAAATCTTTTAAAAACATCCCTTTATTTGCACTTTTAAAATCTCATCAAAATTCTGCTTGCTAAAGCTCATGATATCATTCGAAAATCTTTTAAATTCGCATCTTGTTTTTGAAATCTGGTCGTATTTGCATGTCTAGATTGTAGATATTAATATACTTATATAATCTTGTCAAATCTTCAGAATCCTTTCTCCTATTTCTCATGAAATCTTGTAAGTTCTGAGATACAAGATGAAAGGCTTATCGACCACCTAAGACAAAATTCATTTGCCATATCCGGTGGCACATCTAATGTAATGATGTTCCCATGTTCCTTATCAACTTTTAACAGAAGGAAAATTTCTTGTTGAGTTGCTGAAAAAAAAACCTGTTTTAATGGAAGAATAAAAAGAGGCCAGGGTTATTTTTGCATTATAATGTTCTTCAAAGATGAAAATATATTTCAGTCATCTTCGAGCAGCAGAAGAATTTTAGTGTATCGTCCACCAAATTCTAGGTTTGATATTCCCCAATTAGGACAGATGGACATTTTTCAGTGAATATGTGGGGCTGGTTTAGCGCTAGAGGTTTGGGTATGTTTTGGCAAATCGAAGGAAGATTCAACAGTATGTTCGGTCACGTTTACCAGCAGGACAACTGTCCCGTGCACGCGGCTAATGTGGTTCGCCAGTGGTTTGAAAACAATAATATTGGAACTCTTCTTTGGCTATCCAATAGTCCTGATCTCAATCCAATAGAAAATATAGCTAGGCTGTTAGGCTGTTTTAAGTGTGTTGAGTACGTATTCAAAATACAGAAGTTTCCTCTTAATTTGAAATGATTTTAGTCAACTTTGGGTTTTTAAGCCCCTGGGTACAACCCTACAAGAATTGACTAATTTGATGAAACATGCATAATTTGTGTAAATAATTAGCAAGATTTAAACGCTGATCTACTGTACGATCAAGTTTGAAGTTTCTTCTAATCACCTAAGAAGAAATTGGCTGCTACAACCTGCGACAAAGAAAATATTTTTTTTCATTAATATTTTAATTGGCGCTTATTTTTAAATTCAAGTTTTAAATTCAAATTTTACATGAGAAAAAGCATATTTAATCTCGTTAATTTTTTTGGAACCAACTCAAACGAAGTAACGAGTAATAAAACCGCCTAACAGCCTAGTCTTTGCCAAGGCGATCGACAAAAAAAACAAACGAAGATGACATGTGTTTTGATTTTTTCATTATTCTCCAGTTTCATGGCACACTTAACTTTCTATAAAGGTAAAGATATTTTTGCTTATGTTGCTTATGCTGCTTATGTTTATGTTGATTGCTTAATGATAAAATAAGTTATTACCCATTAAAATCGGCAAAGAAATAAGAAAATTACGTTGATGTAATAAGAATAAGATAAGAACTTCTTCCAAATTTTTAGGTATAAATCCTAAAATACTCAACCGATTTTAATGAGCGACATGTCGATCGCCTTGGTAGAATCTAGGCTATTGGGCAGTTTTATTACTCGTTACTTTGCTTGAGTTGGTTCCACAAAAATAAACGCGATTAAATATGCTTTACCTCATGTAAAATCCGCCATTTTGAATTTAAAAATAACTGCCAATTTTTTTTTTGTCGCTACAGGAAAATTTAATGCTCGAATAAATGAGCTATTACTGATTAAAATCGATTAAGAAGTACAAAAGTTGAAGTGATATGAATATAAGCATTACTCACATAAAGAGCACTAGAAATTCTCTCAAATTTTTAGATGTAAATCCTAAAGTAGTTAACCGATTTTAATGAGCGATATGTCGATCGCCTCGGTAGAGACTAGGCTTCCGAATAGTCTTATTTTCGATACTCTGCTTGAGTGGGTTCCATAAAAATAAACGAGACTAATTATGATTGTCTCATATAATATCCGCCATCTTGAATTCAAAAATGATCGACAACTTTTTCTTGTCGTCGTAGGAAAATTTAATTCTTGATCAAACAAGCTATCACTCATTAAAATGGGTTAAGAAATAAAAAAGTTGCGGCTGTATGAATATATTCATTATTTACATATAGAGCACCCCTAAGTTTTTGGGTATAAATACTAAAGTACTTTAGTAAGCTTTATGCCGATCGTCTTGGTAGAGACCAGGCTTTTGAATAGTGTTAATATTTTAATTTTATTTAAGTGGATTTTATGCGCTTTTAACAGAGTTATCAGTCGTTAAAATCGGTAAAGAACTAACAAAGATATAGCCATTTAAAGTCATTCCGGTTTTTTTGGGCCACCCGGTATAAACGAATTTTTAAACGTTTTCACTATATTTGCAACGAGGCGGTGTTAGTTTGGTGAAATGGCGTCAAAATTTCCACCGCAACGTTGCAGAAAAAACGCAACTATATTTTTTTGCCCAAGCCGTCATTTTTTGACATTCGAATTGTCAAAATCTAGAATATTTTGTTTGGTAACCGAACGGTGTTGGCAATTAAAAAGAAAGGGCTTTACCTGCAAAATGTTTTTTTTTTTTTATCAGAATATTCATTGGTTAAAGTATTTTTTTTTTTTAAATAATTAGGTGTTTGTGACTATGCGATTTTTTGTCATTTTAAACGAAAGGTCTTTGAAATAGGTAGGCAGGCACACCCACATAGCATTAAAAGAACATTTACATGATATATATATATATATATATATATATATATATATATATATATATTTAGTATAACTTTCGAATATGCAAATTATATAATATACATTTGCATGCGCTCATGCAACAAAATTCCGCCAAAAGACAGCAATGGTATTTTCTTTTGAGTACATCATTAGCACATGCTTAGTATATAAAATAGCACATGACATGTATTAACGTTTTACATAGCATCAATGGAATATTTTAAGAACTTTCCGATCAGAATGTACTATTTGAAATATTCTCCAAATCTCCTTATCTGGATATTCTAGGAACGTCTCTAAAGACATCCCAAAAATGTTCCTTCTGAACATTCTGGGAACGTCTTCTTCGGAATAGAGGAATGTCTGCCATTAGAGTAATTGTGGGTAGATGGCGGTAGTTTGAAGATTTTTTCTCTATTATATTGAAGATACTATGTCCTTCTTAGACATTCTTGGAATATTCTTTGTGGACACTACAGGGATGTCCATTTTGTAGACACAGGATATCCCTGGAGCCTTCCCGACAGATTAGATAGTACATGCAAAGAATTTGCTTGGTAGAACTTAAAGTTTATGCATGTGATAAGTACATGATAAGCATGTAAAGTATCCCTAGCGAATTCTATGTTTTTAAGAAAATTCTGTGTACCACAATAAGTGGTAGTACCACTTGAAGTGAGCTGTTTATTTTCATTATTGTACTAAAGTTTCTTCGTTTTCCTTTATTTATTTTTTTTAAATTCTCACACAATATGATAATAAACATATTTTATTTATTTATATTGTTTACATGCTAAGGACCAGAAAAACTACCATATGTCAAGTCTGATATGTACCTAAAAATATCGATGATACATGATAACCATCTACCTGGCACTTAACTTTAAATATATGGTAGGGTATTTTTTAAGCATCTGATAAGAATATATGTATCAGAACATTCTGTGGACCTGCCATAATATGTGATTAGTGCGGAACGTAATATATATGTTCTTAGCATGTGCTTCGAATATTATCAGGTTAAATTATATTGTGGTCACTTTTTCTCTTAGCCTCCTCTGGTAACCAACCTAAATATTTTTTCAAGAAATTTTAAATGTTTTAACGCGCACGTAATATTCCTATGTAGTATGTTTCTCCGTAAATTTCATACGAACTTTCGCAGAATTATTTTCATATTTCACCCGTATCACTCGTGACCTAAAAATGCTGGAAAATTTAAAATATTAGACATTCTTTCTGATCTCGCGAGGATAAACCTTTAAAGCTGAGAACATCAAAGAAAAGTGCAGGGATCTTAAAATGAAAAGTGTAAGTTATAAGGAAGACGAGACATTTTCTTATCATAAAAATTCTATAGCTATACAGGGTGTTCCAAATTCGTTGCTTAACATGGGGATCTCCTAAACGGTAGGAGATACGAAAAGGTTTAAATTAGGGCAAAGTTGCGCAATTTGACGTTTGGCTCAAAACCACAAAAAAAGTTTACAAATTCCGGTTAGTTCCGGAGATAGGCAAAAAAAACCGAAATCTTTGTTTTTAGTTTTTATTTTTCTGCGCCCTTATTCTTAAAGCTGTCAAAAAACGCTTAAAACTTTCTACAGGCACTTTTTTTAAGATCTACCTAATGACAAATCCGTTTTCAAGATTTGACATTTCAGTGTGACAGGAGCACTGTCAAGTTCATTTTTTCTTATGGACACATGCTTTTTTTTCTCCTGCCGTTTGGTTCATAAAGCATGACAGATATTTTACAAACCTCATTTTGACAAGTATCTGACGTTTTGAGTTAATTGACCATCATGAGCCCAAATTCAAAGATTATAAAACAAAGAAAAAAACTTATTTTGAAAATATTACGAAAAGTTATTTTGTTATAAGAAAATGACATAAAAACTGTAATTTTTAAAATATTAAAAAAATACTGCCATCCGGTTTCCAAAATATCTTGAGTAAGTGAATAGCAAAAATTAAGCTTGGGCTGATGATGGTTAATAAACCCAAAACTTCAAGTGACTTGTCAAAATAAGGTTGAAAAATGTTATCTGTCATAAGAAAAAATGAACTTGACAGTGCTCCTGTCATACTGAAATGTCAAATCTCAAAAACGGACCTCTTAGTAGGTAGATCTTAAAAAAGTGCCCGTAGAAAGTTTTAAGCGTTTTTTGACAGCTTTAAGAATAAGGGCGCAGAAAAATAAAAACTAAAAATGAAGATTTCGGTTTTTTCCGCCTATCTCCGGAACTATCCGGAATTTGTAATTTTTTTTAAAAGTTTTGAGTCAAACATCAAATTGCGCAGATTTGCCCTAATTTAAACCTTTTCGTATCTCCTACTGTTTAGGTGAGCATCGAATTTGAAACACTCTGTATACCAAAAAATGACTCGCCAAGTTTCAGGTAAAGCGTGATCTGACGATGCATGTAGACGTCACGACTGCAAAAAGTTGAATAGAAAAAAAACAAGATTTGTGAAGTTGCAAGAAGTCGCGGCGACTTTTTGCTACTTCCACTTTCAAAGACGGCACAAAAATTTGTCATTTTCAGAAAGAATAAGTGTAAAATTGAAAACAATGAAAAAGAGAACATAACTTCGCAAATTCTCTCCTTTACTCATGAAAAAACCTGCGCAAAATCAGTAATCAGAAACATAAGGCTCAATCAAGCTACACCCTCTCCTCAACGAAACTCAATTTGGACATTGTAAAAATTATGTACTAATTATGTACTAATTTAGTCCTCTTTTAAAAAATTTTACATAGTGATTACTTTTGTTGATGCGCAGGCCCCTATTGTTTTTGAGCATTCTCCTAGTAGACCCTTCGGAGCTACCCCAAAAAACGTCATCCCTAAAAAAACATATTTTTTTTTCTTACCGTGTGATACCTCCTTGGAAAGCTTATAAAAATTGTAGTTGAATGGCGCCAAAATTTTTGACTACATATATATATATATATATATATATATATCACATAAAAAATGCAAAAAGCAATTCAATTTTCTGTGCCATATATCTTGAGTTATGAAACGATATGTTAAATAAAAAGTAGGTTAGGATAAGATCCAGGTCACACTCTATTGTCTTGTCAAATTTCATACAAATCGGTTTAGCCGTTATTGCGTGAATAATGTACAAAATCTTATGTATACGAGGATATATATATATATATATATAGCACATGTAAAACGAAATGTTTTTAGATGCAGTAGAGTCTGAATCTATATAGATATATATATATATATATATATATATATATATCACATATAAAATGTATTGGAAATGTCCGTGCACCCTAGAAAAGTTTGGATACACCCTGGAGAAGTCTACAAAGACCCTGGAAAAGTCTGGAAACACTCTGGAAAAGTCTGGAAAGACTCTGGAAAAGTCTGGGAAGACCCTGGAAAAGTCTGGATATACTGTGGAAAAGTCTGGAATGACCCTGGAAAAGTCTGGATTCATTTTGGAAAAACCTGGATAAACTGTGAAAGTGTCCGATTACACCATGGAAACGTCTGAATACACCCCTGAACAGTGTAGATACACCCAAGAAAAGTCTGGATATACCCTGGAAAAGTCTGACCAACCCAATCTAACCCATGTATATATGAGAAGCGGTTTTTTATATATGTTCTTCTGAGCGAGGGAAGTTTTGGAGTAAACCTTTACTCGATTTATTTTGCCGGCCGCCGTAGCGGAGTGGGCAGCGTATCTACCTGTGGCACGGAAGGTTCCGGGGTTAAATCCCGGCTAGCTAGCTAGCAAAAACTTGCCTGAAACTGGGCATTGATCTTATGATGGATGGAAAGTCCCAGTATAAAAAAAAATAATAAACATAATTAGTATCAAATTATCGCATAATTGTTTTTTTCAAATTTCTTTCCTAGGCAGAGGGAGGTGTGCCTTGATATCAAGCTACACACCCCATAACAAACAAACAAAAATCTTAGGAACGGATGGTTTTGTAAACTAAGAGTATCCTTCTTTAGGAGTACATAAGTAGTACAAAATAATGACATATTAACTTTCATTAAATCTGTCTCCTAAGCATAAGTGCGAATAACTCCGTTATTCCTTAAGTAAAATTTTTTTTTAAAAAGAGACAAAATTAGTAGATAATTTCTACAATATCCAAATTGAGTTTTGTTAAAGGGGGGGGGGGTGGTCTAGCTTGATTGAGCCACATAACATATCAATTGTTTTTACAATTTTAAGAGTTTATTAAAAATTATCCTACTTCTACCCACACACATAGATTATATTTTTACCTCTTAAAAATCAAAACCAATCCCAGGTTAAGATTTTACGTCCAACAAACTCATACAATATGCCTATATGGCCTTACAGACATAACAAATTCATAAATAGACATATGCAGCGCTTTTCTCGGATTCTTATCACACTAGCAAAACCGATGTCCTTTGTTAATCGAATGCTACAAACAGAGATGGAGATAAAAAAATCCACACGCGAGGGAGAAGATAACAAATTCGTACTTGCCAATGCATTTAATCCGCTTGATTCTCATCGCACCTTTTAAAATGCACTTACTGTTGCTGTGTTTTATTAATCTAATGAAATGGAAGGAAACAGAAATAAAAGGTCGACGATTGAAAGAAAAGACGAATATCGAAATAAAGGTAAAATGCGCAAGCAGTGGGCAGACCAGTCTCGAACTTTGAATATGAAACTAAATGGACGGAGGATTGTCTTTAGGTTTAGAGCAAGGTATTTGAGTGAGTTCTGAATTACTCCTTCTTAAAATATGGTTAACCTAATGCATTTTATTTTTATTAAAGATTCCTTCTCTAAAAACGTGTCAGATACTCGACAAAACCAAAACAATGAGCTGGTTTTAGTTCCATATCGTTTTAAACACTGGAAAGCGAGACAAAAGGAAACATTAAAATAAGAAAAATATTAATAATATGAAAGCGCCTCGTGGGGGTTGAAGAAATCTCTAACCGGACTACCCAACTAACATTTATAGTAAGAACTAAAGGGGTAAAGGCTTCACCACTTTCCTATGGTAGTAGTGTGGTCGTCAGAACAATAATTTGAAACTATAAGTATTGGAATACATTTGGATAATTACCCCAGAAACGACTTCTTAGTCGCATTATTTTATAGTGTCGTTTGAAAGTATTCCTTCCCGGCCCTCCTTCTATTCGTTACTTATTTGCTTCAATAAATTTAAACCTCACTGAAGTAGCCGACGTTGAATGCCACAACTAGGAAATTATTTTGAATTTCACTAAAGAAGTTGCATAATAATGTGTTGAGGAAATAACTTTCTAGGACCACTTCTAAATCGCAACTCTTTTAAAGTAATATTTTCTTGTGTAGAGATTATTGAGAATAAGGTCACCTTGTTATTGTTATTAGGGTTGCCAACCCATGCCGATTTGTCGGGACTGTCCCGATTTGGAGCAAAATAACCTGCGTACTGACAAGACCCTTCTCAGTATGCCAAATGTCCCCATGAGAAGTTTTTAGCGAAATCGGCACTAAAAGTTTCCAATTAAAATCAGAATCCCATATCTATTGGCCAGTGATTAAATCTTTTCTCTTTTCTTAGCCGCGTTTCAATGTTCTAAATAAAAATCCTAGCAATTGCATAGCTGAATTTTCTATCAAAAAAGACACCTAAGTCACGCATTATAATTGCAATGTTTTTCCAAATTGGAGTTATCCAACTGATAAGTAAAATCTGTATGGTTTAATTTTCTGTAAAAATATGTCAACATTCAGGGATAAATTGTTATATTCACTACATGCTGAAAACCCATTCATCTCTTGTTGCAAAATATGGCAATCCTCAAAGCTTCTTATAATTCTAAAGAATTTTAGATCATCAGCAAGAAGTACAAAGTTAGTTTTCTAAAGCGGAAGATATATCATTTATAAATGCTTTAAATAGCAATGGAGACAAATGTCCGCCCAGGGGGACACCTGACAAAACACTAAACTCGGTGGAGAAACCATTCTCTATTTTTATGCCTGGCGTCTTTCAGTTAGATTAATGCAAAACCAGTTGAAAGCTGAGCCATGGATATCTATGACTTTAAGTTTATCAAGTACTAGGTTATGATCGACCCTGTCGAAAGCCTTGGAGAAATCAGTATAGATAGATAGGTCTAGCTAATACCCACTCTCCAAGGCTTCCAACAAAGTTTCTTCATATATCAAGAGAGTAATTGGTGATTTACCTTTTGAAAACCCGTGTTGTTGGTTTATAATTATGTTTTGAGAATATGGTGCAACTTTATCTGTGACTATTGATCCAAACAATTTAGGAAATCAAGACATTTTTGAAATACCTCTGTAGTTTTTAATGTTTGACTTATCTCCGGTTTTGAATATTGGGGTAACATAACTTAGCTTCCAAGCTGTCGGAAAATCTCCTGTGGAAAATGATCTATTAGAAATTTTAGTCAAAATAGATTTGCATCCTTAGTAAACGTTAAATTTCACCCGTGTGCAGAAATTTTTTGCGCACATGTGCAAAAAAGCAGTTTCATTTGATTTGTACGAAATTAAAGATCAATTTTTACAAAAATTAGTGCAATGCAACAGTGTTTCTAGGAGTAGTAGCGTACATGACTCGATAGAAAGTAACTTTCTTAGAATCGCGTGTTGTTTTACTTGGCTAACGCCTCGTTCACAATATTCACACTCGCGTGAAATTTGTCACTTTTTTTTCTTGTTATGTAATATACTATTACTTTGTTTTGTTTCTTTTGAAATTTCTTAGCTAGCTTGTAAATTAAAATTAAAAATACATTAATATTTATTGTTCTATTTTTTTTGTAAACGTTTTTGAAAATGTCCCGATTTTGCATCAAATATCCTGATAATTTAGAAGAAATGTCCAGATAAATTAAAATTAAAAGTTGGCAACCCTAATTGTTGTATACATTTAATTCATAAGCAACGTTTCGACAATGGTTTTTGTCTTCCTCAAGCGAAAAAATAGAGTTTTTTTTATTTGCACCTAAAGAACAAACATCATCATCATCATAGGCAATCATTCGATACCGAGTTTGATTTTCCTCTATTCTGTATTGTCGCTATCTGTTGTGCGTTTTTTGATGGCTATGTAAGAAAATTCTCGAGCCGCACACCCTTCCACAGTCCTGGCACACCCAGTCTCCGGCAGTAGCCTGGTGTTGTTAGTCATCCATTCTTCCATTTTGTCGCTCCTTTCTACGTTCTCTCTTTTCTGTCTCTAGTCTACGTCGTTGCTATTCAAAAGTTTGTGCTCCCTCATGGACTGTTCCTCAACAAGGTGAAGCATGGCACCTAAAAATATAGAGAATAGGGTGGGCGCAATAACACACCCTTGTTTAACGCCTGTCGTAATCTGAAATGACTCCTGATCCATCGTTGCTTAGGACTGTTACATTCATATTGTCGTGTAGTAGTCTAAGAATTTGAATACATTTTTGAGGGCTGTTGACCGAGTCAAATGCTTTGAGAGGGCGATTTTGTTCTCTAGATTTTTTTTTCATTTGTCTGGCACTGAAGATCATGTCAGCTGTGCCTCGATTGGGCCTAAATCCACACTGTGTCTCTGGCAGATTTTGTTCAGAAATCGGCATTAATCGGTTTGATAGTATCCGTGCAAGTATCTTTCCAGCAACAGAAAGCAGAAATATACCTCTGTAGTTTCCACATTGGGCCTTGTCGCCTTTTTTGAAAATGGTAACTATAGAGGCGTCTCTGAGATCGGCAGGAATGGTCTCAGTGGTCCATATTTTACTTGCATATTCTAATGTGCATTTGGGAATTAAGTGCGGGACCCCCTTGTTTGTAGAGTTCAGCAGCGATACCATCTGTGCCTGCTGACTTGTTATTCTTTAGCTGTGTGATTGCCTTTTCGACCTCCTCTAATCTCGGAATCTCATTTAGGTGTTGTTGTGTAGTTTTCTCCTGAATTTTGTCGAAGATGTCATTTTCTACCTGAGACTCTCTGTAGAGTAGTTATTGGAAATGTTCTTTCCATCGTGAATTGATAGAGGATCTGTCTTTAAGCAGTCTTGTTCCATCTTTGGATCGTAGGGGATTGATACCTTGTGTAGTGGGACCATATATCTTAGTAGCTTGAAAGAAGGCTCTGGTGTTGTTGGACTCAGCTAAATGTTGCATTTTATGTGATTTTTTTGTTCACCATTGGTTTTTTAATCTACGTGTTTGCCTTTGTACTTCTGCTTTGGCTTCTTGATATTGCCTTTTCTTTTTGTTAGAGTTAGGGTGGCTTTTCCAAGCATTATGGGCTTTTCTCTTCCTGTCAATAAGCTCTTGAATTTCTTTGTCGTGCTCATCAAACCAGTCTTGATGTTTTCTTTGTGTATAGCCGACCGTTTCTTCGGAGGCAGATGTTATTGCTGTCTTAAACATTCTCCAGTGATCGTCAATATTCTCCGGGTATTCTAAAGTACCCAACTTTTGATTTAAAGAGACTTGGAATTTTTTTCTGGTTTGATCATCTTTAAGGCGTTCTACATTGAATCTTGTTCTGATTTGCTTTTTTTGACAGCTACTTCTTGGTGGAATGTGCAAGTTCATTTTGGCTCGTATCATGCGATGGTCTGTCCAGCAGTCGTCTGCACTTGTTATTGCTCTTAATGTTTACGTCTTTTTGATCTCTGGAACGTACAATAATGTAATCAATCATATGCCAGTGTTTTGACCTCGGGTGTTGCCAGGAGGTCTTGAATTTGTCTTTTTGTCGGAAAATTGTATTTGAGATTATGAGGTCATATTCCGAACATAAGGTTAATAGGCGCAGTCCGTTTGAGTTCATGTTTCCAACACCTTCCTTGCCAATGACGCCCTTCCATAGGTTTGAATTCGTACCAACTCGAGCACTGAAATCATCTAAAATGATAAGTTTATCAGATTTAGGTATAGATTGTTGAAAATAAAATTCATCTTTTTGGTTTTCATCAGCTGCAAGAGTTGAGCGTAGGCGCTGATTATAGTAGCGTGTTGGTGGTTGCTAAGGTTTAGGCGCAATGTCATCAATCTTTCGCTTATTCCGGATGGAAATTCGGTTAGGTGGTCCAAAATCTCATTTTTTATAGCCAAACCCACTCCGTGAATACGTGGTTCATCTTCTTCTTTTCCTTTCCAGAAAAATGTATAGCCTCCTCCGTGTTCTTTAAGTTGGCCTTCGCCTGCTCTTCTAGTTTCACTGAGAGCAGCGATATCGATGTTATATTTCCTTACTTCACACAAAGAACAAACAAACAGAACTTATTTAATTAACAAGTAATAAAAGTTGGTTAATCTACTGTTTTTTTTTAATGTTAAGCTCTAAAATTGTATATGATTATTATTTTATTTATATGTATACAACAATAACAAGGTGTCCTTATTCCCAATAATCTCTACACAATCTGAATAACAGGACGTTAACTACCTTTAAAAGTAATATTTTCTACTAGCGGCGAATCATGCTAAGCCCTAATAATAAAGGAATAAATTGTTTTAGACCCAAATAAATTATGATCAGCAAACGTCGATATTTCAATACATTTTGAGATGTCCAGCTGCTGCTTGTGAAAACATAACCCTAAAAACCACAAAAGCAATTGTTTTTTTTAACTCCAAATCATGGCCAACTTTGGTAACTTTTAATATTGGAAGCAATGACAAGCCACGCATAATAAATATGCTGAAATAATCTGAAATTCATAAAGAATAAGCATTTATAGTTGATGAAGCGGGGGAGGGGGGCACGTCGGAAGGGGGAGAACAGCCTTTTTTTCTTGCAGTAGTTACAGTTATATTTTTTGTATAAAATTGTGTAGTTTAAAATTTTCTGATTATTAAATCAATTAGAAAGTACCATTTTTTTGTATAGTCATCATTGATCAGCCGACTGTATGTACATTCCACATAGACGATTTCGAAAACAAGTTTGGTTGATCAAGACTATTGTGAAGATTATAAAAAACGCAAATTTGGAGAATGTTTATTTTTTTTCTTTAAACCCTAAGTTTAGGAAGCTGTGACATTAAAAATAGGGTAAGTTTTTGTACGTCACCTTAGTTTGAGCCCCTTCTATAAAGATCAATATTCGAAGGTTTCGATCTTGTTTTTACTATTTTTTTTTTAGAGAAATATTTTATGAGCGAGAAAAGACGATAGTGCTTGGACGTATAAGAAGGTTATTCCACGCCGCATGGTGCATTTTTCATGTTTTCGGTGGCTTTTTGTTGAATTGAATTCGGTCGAATTTTGATGTTGGAGGAAACGAGGCAGGGAGATTCTGGATTGTTAAAGTTTTATTTACAGAAATTTTTTACACGACGTCCTCAGGACGTCCCGTAAAGGATGTCCGATATTACAAAATTGGAAGTCGGACGTACTTTAAGTTATCTCAAGGACGTCCTAGGAGATCATTGAACGTCCTCAAGATATTATTACTACAAATTTTGTTTATAAGCTCTTTTACCATTAGTTTTGATTGGTTACAACATAGTAACGGTGATAACTTGTATTAAGTACAAACACCCTTGGTCTCAAATGGAGGACCTCCAAGAGATATATGTTACTTGGGTAACTACATATAGGTTAAAATAGTACTTTTTTGAGTAGTTTCCAAATCGAACACAAGACTTTTGGATCACTTGTATAGGGGATTATGGGGCGTTGAGAAATTAAGAAAAAAACAGAAAAGTTCTTAGATTCTTTGCAGGATATGTATTGTAAAAAAATTATAATATCTGTATAGGTAATAATTGTTTTATATTTTGAAGTTAATTCCCATGCATTTCTATTTAATGCGTGTGTGAGGCGCAGGGCTGCCTGCAAAGCTACTGGCTATGACTATGAGCGTTAGTTCCCACCGGTCAGCTTACTTTACCCAGGCGTGTCGAACTTCTGCAAATTCTCTGTAGCAGGCGGCGCGGGCATTCCTTGAATACTTCTGATTATATTATAGCCAAGGCTATCAAAGCTCTCGATACTTTTGGTGGATGCCGGTGAATTAGCCACAGAACTCGAAAACGAGGCAGTTTTCAAAAACGATGTCAGGGATAGACTGCGAAAAAAAAGTAGGCAATTTTATCATGAAGAGACCCACAACAAAAATTAAAGTAAATGTGTTTTTCGAAGTTCATACGATTCATGGGGCTATTCAAGAGAGGTTTGAATAGTTGAAACAGCACCCAGGCTACTTTTTATTTTTGTATAATCGTCCGCTTCAGAAATTGACAACAAATAACACTACTTTTTGACTGACAGAGATAAACGCGATATAAATGGACTTGAACTAAGAGACGAAATTTCATCAATGGCAATAATGTCCGGTCAAACCGAAAACTTTAAAACGCCACAAAAAATACTAAGTTATCTGAAGGCTCATCATATTGAACGATGTTATCCAAATTTATACATATCACTTAGAATACTATTAACGGTACCAGTGTCAGTAGCAACTGGTGAACGAAGTTCTTCAAAACTAAAAATCATAGAAAATTTCTTGCGATCTAATATGTCACAAGAACACTTAAATGGCCTAGCGATAATTTCAATCGAACATCAAATTAAAAACAATCTTGACATGGAAAAAATTTTCCGAAAAAAAGGCAAGAAAATTTTATTAACTTACCTACCTTTTTTATGTTATTTAGCTTTACGAGATGTTTTACATGTAGATGTTTGTTTTATTTTTTAGATGTACATTTTTTAATTACATGAAAACATTATTAATTTCTTTGCTGCACCTAATTATCTTTATCTTTAGTAGTTTCTGCCAAAAAGATTAAAACACTGAAGAGCTATCAATCCCACATAGTCACAAAACTACTTCATTCAAAATCCCACGGGATAGAAATTATCGACATACAGACCGCTTCAAGCTACTGCGAAAATCAAGTCCAATTTACTCTCCGTGCCGTACGACCGAGGTGGATTCGAAGCACGCTGCAGTGTTATCTTTTGGAAATTCATTTTGTTTTTATTATTTTGTTTTATTTCTACCTTGCTCGAGAAACAGGTAAGTTCTTAATTGAAATAATACATTTTTAAAACCAAAAATGGATGTCTACAAAGTTGCCGAAAAAGTGCAGATGGTCAAATGGTCAAATCGTCATAACCCAACACACGTTCGATATTGGTCGAGGGAAAATTTGCATTTGTATTTTGACGTAAGAACACAGTATCGCCAAACACTAAATGTTTGGGTGGGGGTATTATAGGGGAACACGTAGTTGGGCCATTTTTTATTAACGGCAATTGCAATTTGAATGGTCCTAGATACTTGGATCTACTGCAGCAGCACATTATTCCAACTGCTAGGCAGTTGTTAGGTGTAAGATTTGGTGAAACATGGTTTCTACAAGATGGTTGTTCCGCTCACAATGTTGGCCTTGTTAGGGAATATCTTGATAATGTATTTCCTAATCGGGTTATAAGTACACGGGGAACTATTTTATGGCCAGCTCGATCTCCCGATCTTGCTCCTAATGACTTCTATCTGTTTTTGAAGAAGCTTTTCAAATTATCACCCCTAACATGCTTGGAAACGTTAGAAGGGGTTTTTATAGTAGGCTCGGATATTGTCCAGCCGAGCAAGGAGGACTTTTCGAACATTTGCTTTAATTTTTTTTTGACTGGGAGAATCTTTTTGGTTTTTAGAATGTATTATTTTATTTTGAGAACTTGCTTTTATTTTGTTTCTCCTTATTATTTTCATTGTAACACGTCGTCACTGATAAATCTGAGCAGTTGACAATAAAACGCTCTTATTTATCAGTGCCAAAACATAAGAAAATTACGTTATAAAAATTTGCGTATTTATTGACCAAATTCCGGTTTCATTGACTACGCTCCACACAGCACCGTGGTTAGAGGCGTACTAAATACCAAAGGAAAGTCATGCAAGTGGTGATCGCAAGCGTGAGTATTGGTTGCTTCACTGATAGGCGTGCGGTGTCTCTGCATGTACGTACACTGGCAAATTAGACTTCTTCCACCCTATGTTCGCAGTAGCTTGAAGCGGTCATGCCCCTACACTATGTTGAATTTCTCACGAAATTTTTTATACGTTTAAGCATTGAAAAACCCTTTATTAGCGACATAAAGCTATTTGTAACTCATCGCCGTATACGTATCCGCATCTAGCGAGAACCAAGCACATTGATTGGTCAGAAACTTGTACCACGATCGAAAAGAGCAGATATATGCTAATCTAAGGTGTTCTTGAACGCGATAGGTGTTGAGATGCGTCAGGTATGACGTATCGGTACGACACACGTATCGTATCTCAGCACCTATTGCGTTCAGAAACACCTTAAATTAGCATATATCTGCTCTTTTCGAACGTGGTACAAGTTTCTGACCAATCAATGTGCTTGGTTCTCGCTAGATGCGGATACGTATACCGCGATGAGTTACAAATAGCTTTATGTCTCTATTATTAAAACACACACCACGCATTCACACACAGTATTCTTACCTAACTGTCCAACGTTTTTAGTATTATTCCAGTCATCTTAAAATGTGTCCCCTTCAATGCGCCACTGAAACTGACTAAAAATATGCGTTTTTGTAAACCATCTTATTATTATTCTCTAGCTGCCTCTTTTAGTTTTGGAGTTATTAGGAGGGCTCGAACTTTTGGATAACCCCGTATAGTGATTAAAGGCCGAGTAGTGGAAGTTGCCTAAAAAAATACTGGACCAAAGGCACACTCAATTCCCTTGAAAATACCGTCCCGGGTCAAATAATTATTTCGTGCTACTTTTTTCCCGCTCCTGAATAAAACAGCAAGCAGGCCATCAAGACAATGTAAAGCTGCAAGGAAAAGAAAACACGATCGACCAAATATTTGGAATTTCAACACTTGGTTTATTGAAAATACCCTGATTCTGCCCAAGAAATGTTCGTTTCTTCCAGTGTGACTCCTTGTGCAAAACCTTTGCTTCTGCCCACTTCATTCGGTGTTGTTTTGATCTTGCATGTTCGGCGATTACTGATTTCGTTGTTTCACATAGTGGTCTTTTTGTTTCGCCTATGTATGATTCACCACACTCACAAGGAACTTGGTAAATGCATTCCTTATTTTGTTTGTTCTCCGGTTTGATTTTACTAAGAAGGCTTCGAATTGTATTACTAGATTTAAAAGCAGTTTTAATATTAAAGTTTGTCGCTACTTTTCAAATTTTTTCTGATACTCCTTTAGCGTAAGGAATTGTAAGAAATGCATTTACCTGGTTTTGGTCTTGTGATCTCGGTCCTGTTTGTTGAAATTTAGAAATAGTATCTGTTATAAGTTTAAGGCTGTAACCATTCTGCTGCAGATCCTTCTTAATATTTCTTATTTCGATTTCCAAGTCATGAGAATTGTTACAAATTTGAACGGCTCTGTTATACGAAGTTCTGATTATGCCTCGTTTGGTTGCAGTAGAATGATTTGAACCTTGATTTAAATATTGTCCTGTATGAGTGGGTTTACGATAGACTGTTGTTCTGACATCGCTTTCCACTCGTTTGACAAGTACATCATGAAAAGGAATTTGATAATTAAACAACAACAAACAAAGAAGGAAAAGTTAGAGTCATATTTGTCAAAATACACAGGCTATAGCATTTGACAAAAATAACGACGCCCTGATATTTTTTTCAAAAACATCTAGATATCGTCGTTGACACTCCAAACCCTGCTATGTGCATTTTTGTAAATTTTTCAGGAACGCAAAATAGTAGTTTTCACAGCGAGTGGCTAAAATAATGCTTTTTTTACAAGCTAAAATAATGCTTTTAATAACGAGTGCAGCGAGGTATTTAAAAACGCGAGTAAAAAAAAACACATTGTAGTTTAGCCGTGAGTTGTTAACACTATTTTTTTAATACCTTTATCAAAACATCCAAGAAAAACAGGAAAATACTTTTCAAAATCTTGAACGAAGAGAACTCCTCGCAACACCATCTTTACATTGTAAATCAAAGTGGCTGGTAAATGAAATAACAATGGTTTTGATAGCGGTGGGACTTTTTACTCGGTGACGTTCATTGGTGCGACATTTTAATCTTTGACAGTTTGATATATTGACGATGTTTTTAAATGATTTTTTCATAAATACTTGTTGAAAACTGGCGGAAATGGCTGAATTTGTAGGCAAGAATAATTACATTTTTTCAATATTACTATTTTTCGCTATTTCTCTTTAATTAAGTTGCTTTAATGGCTTACGAAATTAACAACAAATAGATAAAACCAGGTTTAGGCAACCTCATGAGAAAATTCAAGCACGGTACTTTCGACATGTTTTTTAGTTTCGTCAGAAATTTTAATTATTAAGAAATTTCGCCAAATACCAGTTATTTTCGTCGAGAATGGCACGTAGCGTTTTTAGGAATAGGTAAAATAGATAATAATAATAACGTTTTAAAAGATTCATAGTACATTATGAACCTAGGGACTAAAGTGCTACTTTTAATCCCGCGGCGAAAGGTTTGTACAATTCGCTAAGGGATTAAAAGACACATTAGTCCCGAGGTTTACCCAGCAAATTAAATTTAAAAAATAGTTCTTTTTAAGTACTTGCTTTCCGCGCTTCCAGCAGCAGCTGGCAAAATACTAAGTAGGAAGTACTAGTATTATGTATATTTAGTACAAAAAAGTTGTATTTTTTTGTATTTTTTATTTATTGCCATTAACTCTGACTACACTAATATTTTAAGTAAAGTGCAATTTCGTGCTTTATTAAAAACAAAGTACCAATATGTTGCTTTTTTGGCACTTTTTTAAAATATGCAAACTGCCAGAGGTTAAAGTAAAATATTAATAAAGTACCAGTAGGTCGATGTTTGCTGGGTATATACTATTTTATGCACTTTAGAAAAAGATTATTGTTAAAATCACATTATTTCTACGCCAAATGGTTCATCAACTACAAGGAAGGGTGCTAAGAATGAAATCTTGTTGAAAGTTTTCCAGGGTTTATTTTTTTTTAATCCCTAAGGGATTAAATTTACTTCTAATCTCTAGGCTGTGTGACTAAATTTATTTTTAATCCCTTAGGGATTAAATTGCTTTTTATTACCTTAGGGATTAAATTCGTTTTATTACCTTAGGGATTAAAAGTGCCACTTTAGTCCGTACAAGAGAGATTAGACTTACCTATTTAATTCCTAAAGTGCACAAAACTAATTTTCATGAAAAGAGAAAATCACACACAAAACGGAATTAGAGCGAAAATAACAACTTTTAAAAGTTAGGAAATAATCCTGCTATGTGTGCAAATCAGCTTTGGCAGATATACAGGGTTCCTAATATTTTCCTTAGGGATAGAATGTCAATAAATCAAACAGAAATGGCATAGAAAGTTCTGCGCGCACAAAAGAAACAGGTATATTGAGCAATGGTGCCAGTTTGTTATTATCTCCGTACTGCTTTCATGAGAAAAAATTGTCGCCACTCTTTCATTGTGAGCATTAATCATAGTTGCAATAATATCCGTTGACAAGATGTCTGCAAATTCCGCTAGATGGCGGCCACACCATGAGATTTGAACATCTAATCTAATTAAAAATTAGATGTTTTCAGGTCCAAACCACAGCTTTTTCTTGCTTAAAGGAGGCGGCAGGGTCCATTATTTACGATACTGAGCGATAAACTCGTGAGGTTGTTAACATTAGAAAGAAATATCTTCGCTTTTAATTAAATTTCTTTCCATTCTGTTCTACTAGTGACATCTATCCGGAAACGGCCAAACCATGCAGCTAGCACTAGCAGCCAAAGAAATCAATAAACGGCGCTGTTTTTCCTGCAGAGCTTTTTTCTTGCGATATTATTGATTTTAAATAAAGCGGCCCTACACTACATTTGATATTTTCGAGGTGTTTTATGACATGATCTCGAAACATGTAGCGAACCAATTCTTCAAAACTAGCGGGAGGGTAAAAGCGAAAAATAAGGGGCTGCCAATATTTGTAACACCCAAAAAGGGGTGAAAAGATTTATTTTGCTCTGTTTCTTTACAAAAAACGTTTTTTTTACGAAAAACTTGAGCTCTGCCACTTTTTTTATTTTTTTCTTCAACTTTCTCGAAATTTTCGTCATACCGTAGAAAAAAATTATTTCTCCCATGGTCATACTCTACTTTTATTCGAAAAAGTTTAGAAACAGAGATGGGATCAGTTTTCCTAAAACGGGGGATCTTGGTTTCGAGTGAGAAGATAAAGGGCGCCGCAGGCAAAATTTTTTCAATTAAATTAGCTGAACGCAAAAATGTTAGAAAAACAAAGCACGAAATAAAAATGGCGCCGCTTACAATTTTTTTTTTAAATTACGTAATTTCAGGAACGCAAAGAAATAGGTCTAAAGAGTATAATTTTTAAGAAAAAAAATATCAATTTTCTCGCCCTTCTCCACTGGGACTACAGGGGCCGTGCACAAATTACGTAATGGTCATAGGGGGGAGGGGGGTTACGAAATGTTACGTAGGGGGGAGGGGGTTTTTCGACAGCGTTTGCATTTGTGTGAAACTAAGAAAATTTGGAATGAAAATAAGTGTAAGAAAACAACCTGGAATGGATTTACTACGTGTAAGATGTAGTGACAATATCGCCCCATGCCCATCCTTTTCTGCCTAATGTGCTTTCCGTTTGTCTGCGTCTTATACACGGCTGCTTGGCCCTCTAAGGATTTGCTTAGGAACCCTGTATCTGTTGTGTGAATAGCACTTTAAACATAACAGATATTTCTCCTTGTTTCCGCACATAGCAGTCTTTAAAAAACGGTTCTCCGAGAATTGTTGGTTGCCTATGGGCAAAATAGTTGTTTCAAAATTAGTATCGTGGTCCATATTATATGGTCATAGCAAGAGTTCGATTTGAGATAAAAGTGCCCATTGTAGGTTTTGATTTTGGAGATATTAGGGGGAACTCGAACTTTTGGGAGACCGCGTATAGTGATTAAAGACCGTGCCATGTCCTGGGAGTCGCCAAAAAAATTCAACAGCAAAGGCACATCCAATTCCCTTAAAAATGCCGTCCCGGGCCAGATAATTTTTTCCGCGCTTGCTTTTTTTTCGTGCTCCTGAATAAAACATCAAGCAGGCCATCAAGACAATGTGACGCAGCAATAAAAACAAAACACAATCGACGAAAGGAAAAGTTATACATAGTAAAAGCAACGGGAAAAAGGTATAAAATAAAACGGAATGGACGGAAAAGGAAAGAAATCGGAAAAGTTGACGAATGGTGAAGAACAAATTAAAGAAGATGGTCTAAAACAGACGCACGAAAGAAACAACACAAAATCTCACACGTTACAATACACGTTGCAAGAGAAACTGCGCCATTTTTTTGATAACATTTTGTAAATTTAATTAATATAATAGAGATATTCTGCAGGATTAGTTTTGCAGCGGAGATAGATTGCTACTACGCATACAGATAAACGTCAAAAAGTCAGAATTTGTGTGACTTTTCTGCACAGGACGCTTATTCTTGACCGACCGTGAGGTGAGCGAAATTACCCGTGGAAAAAGGTGGTGAAAACAGCTCACCTCACCTCACAGTCGTTCAAGAATAAGCGTCCAGGGACAGCGACATATTCCATGGCTATCTATATGGTTTAGCATGTTTACCGACACTTGCACCGACTTTTTCTTTAATGGTCCTTTAGGCTAAACCTAAGCGAAATTAGTGAGGACATGGTAAGGAAAGGAATAAAAAAACTAAAGCCTAAAAGATCTACAGCTATTGATAATATCCCCCCTTACATATACAAAGGGTGTACAGATCTATTAGTGAGACCAATTGCTTATATCTTTAATTTGTCAGTACAAAACCAAATATTTCCTGAGAAGCTTAAGGCAGCAGTTATTGTTCCTGTTCTAAAGGGCAACTGTGAGGGTGATATAAAAAATTACAGGCCGATAAGCATATTAAACTCCCTCGCGAAGATTTTTGAATCTATACTTTACGACGATCTTTTAAAAACCATACAAAACAAAATTGCACATGAGCAACATGGTTTTATTACTGGAAAGTCTACTGTATCGAATTTAATAAAATTTACCACTAGTGCATTTGAAGCTATAAGCAATCAAGGTCAGCTTGACACAATATACACAGACTGTGTCAAAGCGTTTGACCTGGTAGATCATGCTATCTTAATCAAACGACTAGCAGAACTTGGTTTTTCTAATCAGACCTGTTCGTTTTTTTATGTCTTACCTCTCAAATCGGTTACAAAAAGTAAAAGTTGGTAACTTGTACTCCAATCCTTACGTGGCTACATCAGGAGTCCCCCAGGGGAGTAATGTTGGCCCCCTATTACTTATAGTCTTCATTAATTCTCTTATTAACTGTGTAAAACATTCAGCTTGTCTAATGTTTGCAGATGATTTTAAAATATTTAAAGTTATTATGTCAATTTCAGATGCTCTTCTACTTCAGGAAGATCTGAACTCTGTTGCAAATTGGTTTTTACAAAATAAAATGCGTCTTAATACAGATAAATGTGTCACAGTAACATACACTAGACAATTAAATCCAATAAACTTTGAATATTCTATAAATAATTCAATTCTTCAGAGAAAACAAGAAATTAAGGATCTGGGTGTATACATGCAAAGCAATTTAAAGGCGCAATTACACAGACGAACATGCTCAAATAAAAGCGCGTGCAAAATATCTAAAATTTTTTGCGTGAACATTTTTGTGAGCTTTTCTTTGAACATTTTGTTCGGGTAAATTTTTGAGCAAATTATTGCTATCTGTTTTGGAAACATATTTTTAAAGATGAGAATAAATAAAATTTCACATCAGTGATCAGTGATCTCAATTCTTTAAAAAAATGGAACACCAACTTTTATTTTAAATTTTTGTGAAAAAAAGCCGACGGCAAGCGAAACATTATTATTGGCTCTACTATCAGTTTTGTCACATGGATTAGGGTTACTTATAATATTTTTTTCTTAGGGTTTTTCTCGGATTTTTTTCCCGTGGTTTTTTTTGGGATTTTCTTGCGAGTTTTTTTTATTTCCAAGGGTTTTTTTCCTAAAGTCAAAAAAAAACCCAGGAAAATTATTCTTTTCCAAAAAAATTTTGAGTTTTTCAAATATCGGCAAAAAACTCAAAAATTGCACTTTTAAGCGGTAATCCGTGTCTCACGACTATGAAGAGTGGTGGGGAGGGGGATTTTTGTAGCTTTACTTTACCTTTAGCTTTTATTACAAAATTATGATTGTTTTCCACAAACCAAAACTACACTTTTTTGCACTTAGCTTTTATTGTTGTTTTTTAATTCCTCACACCAGATTTGCCTAGTTAGTTTAAGGTCCCAAGAGTTGCTTAAAAAAGCAAAATGCTGAAGATATAGATATTTATTGTCAATTTAATGTAATAATCAAGGTCGATTACTGACACTGAACGAACAATATGCAAAGGGCAACATTGCCATTCAAAAGAGTGGCCGGCCTACTACCTGCGAAATCCAAAACTCGGGATGATAGATCGGCGACACAGTCTACTAAATTACTGCAAAATTATATTTTTTAGACAAGGGTCGGGTTCGTAGGGTTGTAAAAGTGGGTAATAAACGGGTATTATTTAAACCGAACGTGCTTTTGTTCATATATTTGAGATTTAATAAAATTTATATAGGTTTTTTAATTTGACTTAATTATTATTGTAAAATACTAAACTAGGAAGTAAAATAAAGGGATATTCTTTTAAACGTAAATTTTTATCATTACATTTTACAGGCAGCAGCAATAAATAAGTGCCAATTATTATTTTTTTTATTCTCGTTTTTTTTTACAACCCCAAAAAAGTTTCAAGTATACGGGCATATCCCCTATAAAAATCAGATCAATCGAAGTTGCTTATGAGGTAAAATGTGAATTTCGGCATCAAATCGTTTTTCCGTCGGAAAGCACTTGATTAAAAGTACCTTATTTCAAAACTTTGTTTTTCTATTTTCAGTTAAGTTCAATGAATTCCAATAACAATATATATTTTAAATTTGTGAAGAAATTTTTATAGCCCCAATTCTTGAAACAAATTTTGTTCAAGATTCTCTCCAAAATTTACGTGTGTTTTTTTGTACGAGATTTTGCTCGAACATTTCTTTGAACATTTTGCTCAAGAGGCTCGTGTAAATGTTTGTCGGCATTTCAACATCAAAGGAAAGTTTGTCTGTGTAAATGCGCCTTAAGATTCACCTCACATTATGATTTTGTGGTTGGAAAAGCTTATAAAATAGTTTATTATTCGTAATTCCAAAAATTTTAAACTAAGTACAATAACTAAACTTTATATTGCACTAGTAAGACCTTATCTAGAATATGCATCAATAATATGGACGCCTAAGGCTCAATGTCACAGTGAACGAATTGAGCGCATTCAAAAAAAATTTCTTCGATTTATGTACCTGAAAGATACCAGTTCCTATCCTTACCTTATTTCTTATCAAAGTATGTTAGGTACATATAAATATCAAAAACTCTGTGATAGAAGAAAACAACATTCTGTGATTTTTATTTTTTATTTATTAAATAATATTAAGTACCATAATTGTGCAATAATTAATGATATAAATTTTTATGTACCTAAGGTAAATCTTAGATGTAACCATAGTAAATTATTTAGCATTAGATCTTCTCTAGATAGTCCTATAAACCAAATGCTGGAGCATTGTAATTCTATATTTAAGAATAATAGTTTTGACTTCTTTAACACAACCGCCAAAGAATTAAAAAATATATTTATTGTGTCATAGATTAAGTTAATAATTTGCCACATAAATTTTAGATTTTAAATTTTGGATTTTGAATTTTGTAAATAAACAGTGGTTATTATTTGCCAAGCAGTTTTAGTTGGACCTGGTATCTTTTCTTCTTTTGATCCCAGAGCATGGCAGAGGTCTCTTCTAGCAGTGTTTGCCAAATTATATATAAACAAAAATAAATATGATTTTATCTTTAGTAATATTGCAAAAGATGGCGATATTACTAAAACTTTTTCCCGAGGGATTTTTTTCTTTAAAAACTACTTAAGTACAATATTGGTTTTTGGGCATTAGTCGAGGGAACATAAAAAATGCCAGAGAGCAGTTTTTTAACTCAATAAATCTGCTTAGCGCTTGCTTACTATATAGATCAAATTACTTTTATTTTTGTTTATATAAAACTAAGCAAAAACTGCTGAAAAGTGCCGTCCGCCATGCTGAATAGAAAGTTTCCATTTTTTCTTTTCTCTGGTCAAAAGCATCCCAATTACCGATCGTTCATTATTCAGCGTCATTTGAAAATTTCTCCAATGTAAGTCAAATTCAAGAAATACTTCTATTGGTTTTTCCTCTTTTCACTATTTCTAAACATTTTAATACAAATATCTGATTACGTTCCTTTACTAACATTTTTGACGTCAGAATTACATGCATATTTCAAAGATGGAAACATTTTTTCCAAAAATGATTTGCATTTTATATACCGCAGGTTTGAACAGTGTTTTTTTAAAATGTTTTGACAAACCTCTTTTATGTTATTCAATGGTCGAGCACAACATAATTTTAGCATAATATATGTATTATGCCAAACTTATGATCCTAAGAATGATGACTCGACAAAAAATTGAAAACAGTCATCCTGCTTGAAAAATCCTTTTAAATTGTACAGCTACCCTAGAAATTGCTATGATGGAAGCCTAGTGACACCTACATGTCTGTCCTCTAATTGTCTTTTATACAGAAAGTGACAAAATTTGTTAAAGAAGATCGAAAAGGGTTTTTAAGGTTCACAAACACAATTTTAGCTAATTTTTTTGATAAGTCTCGCTAAAGGCCCGGGTCATCAAGGGGCTCATAGGGTCCGGTTCTAAAAGTTATTATATATGTTTTTTTAATCATGAGCTTTTTTCTGAAAACGAGTACCCTTAACAGTCACAGATTAATCTAGATTTATCGCTTACTTCAAGTTTTTACATTAAAACATAATTTATTTTAATAACGTCGATTTTTGGAGGCACTTTATGACTCACAGTTGGTCTAGAGAGGGGTTTTAGGAAAAAAATATATAATCTTTAAAACATACACTTTTGTTTTTGATCCATCGCCAACTACTATTTATCGTAAAAAGTCAAATCCCCTATGTAGCCCTTTTCTGGGGGGCTATTTTTGGAAAATATTCTGGTAACCTTAAATAGCAACTCTCTATTTTGACTTCATATTTAAATTCTCGCTGAAATTCTCTTTCCAATGGTACCCCATATCATAAGGTTTACTTAGTAATTTTCGAGATATTGGCTTTCAAAATGTCTAAAATTTAATTTTCAAAGGCCCATATCTTAGAAACTAAATAAAATATCTCTATTGTGTTTATTATCGATTTTAGGGGTTTTTTACAAGGAAATAAAAAATGACAACAGTTTGACAATCTGACCTTCTACTTTATATTTTTGGAATAATATCGTCAAAATCACTGAAAATCAATAAACTGTAAATAGGAATGTGCAAACGTCAAACTATTGTCATTTTTTATTTGCTCTTATAAAACCCCCAAAATCGATAATAAACCAAATACAGATATTTTGTTTAGTTTCTAAGATACGGGCCTTTGAAAATTGAATTTTTGACATTTTGAAAGCCAATATCTCGAAAATTAGTAAAGCAAACCTTATGATATGTGATACCATTGGAAAGAAAATTTCAGCGAGAATTCAAATATGAAGTCAAAATAGGGAGTTACTATTTAAGGCTTTTAGAATATTTTCCAAAAATAGCACCCCAGAAAAGGGCTACATAGGGGATTTTACTTTTTATGGTAAATAGTAGATGGCGATGTATCAAAAACAAAAATTTATGTTTTAAAGGTTATATATTTTTTTTCTTAAAACCCCTCTCTAGACCAACTGTGGACTCAAAAATTACTTTTAGACGATGAAGGAATTTCTAGTTTACAGCAAGTTGAGGACTATGTTGAGAATAGAAAAGAACATAAATTCGCTTTTTTTTCTATTGTCTAGCTGAATAACGGTTATTTTTTGACAAAAAAGTTCGATTTTGACCCCTGTTAAGAAAATGATACCTGACAATTTAAAAAACTAACCTCACAATCGCAAATTAATCTGTTACGTCGGACAAAAACCATCGAGTACACGGATATATTTACGTCTACTGAATTACCGAACGGTTCGGCTTTACCTCCCCTACATCTAAACGTAATAAGGCGCATTTACACAGACAAACTTTCCTTTGATGTGGAAATGCCGACAAACATTTACATGAGCCTCTTGAGCAAAATGCTCAAAGAAATGTTCGAGCTAAATCGCGTACAAAAAAACACACGTAAATTTTGGAGAGAATGTTGAGCAAAATTTGTTTGAAGAAATGATGGTAATAAAAATTTCTTACAAATTTAAATTTTATAGTTTTATGGGAATTCATTGAACTTAACTGAAAATAGAAAGACTAAGTTTTAAAACAAGGTATTTTTAATTAAGTGCTTTCCGACGGAAAAACGATTTGATGTCGAAATTCACGTTTTACCTCATAAGCAACTTCGATTGATCTGATTTTTATAGGGGATATGCCAGTATACTTGTAACTTTTTTGGGGTTGTAGAAAAACGAGAATAAAAAAATAATAATGGCACTTATTTATTGCTGTTGCCTGTAAAATGTAATGATAAAAATTTACGTTTAAAAGAATATCTCTTTATTTTACTTCCTAGTTTAAAACACAATACAATAACAATTAAGTCAAATTAAAAAACCTATATACATTTTATTAAATCTCAAATATATGAACAAAAGCACGTTCCGTCCAAATAATACCCGTTTATTATCCACTTTTACAATCTTACCATCCCGACCATTGCCTAAAAAAATATAATTTAGCAGTAATAGACTGGACTTCTGAATCGGAATGTTGCTCCTTTGCATATTGTTTGTTCAGTGTCAGTAATCGACCTTGATTATTACATTAAATTGACAGTAAATATCTATCTTCAGCATTTTCATGAACCTTTTGCTTTTTTAAGCAACCCTTGGGACCTTAAACTAACTAGGTAAATCTGGTGTGAGGTATTAAAAAACAACAATAAAAGCTAAAGGTAAAGTAAAGTTACAAAAATATGTTTAAAAAAAATCTCCCTCCCCAACACTCCCCATAGTCGTGAGGCGCGGATTACCGCTTAAAAGTGCAATTTTTGAGTTTTTTGCTGATATTTGAAAAACTCAAACTTTTTTTGGAAAGAAAAATTTTCCTGGGTTTTTTTTTAGGAAAAAAACCCTTGGAAATAAAAAAAACTCGCAAGATAATCCCAAAAAAAACCCCGGGCAAAAAAATCCGGGAAAAACCCTAAGAAAAAAATATTATAAGTAAACCTAATCCATGTGACAAAACTGATAGTAGATCCAATAATAATGTTTCGCTTGCCGTCGACTTTTTTTCACAAAAATTTTAAATAAAAGTTGGTGTTCCATTTTTTTAAAGAATTGAGATCACTGATCACTGATGTAAAATTTTATTTATTCTCATCTTTAAAAATATGTTTCCAAAATAGATAGCAATAATTTGCTCAAAAATTTAACCGAACAAAATGTTCAAAGAAATGCTCACAAAAATGTTCACGCAAAAATTTTAAGATATTTTGCACGAGCTTTTATTTGAGCATGTTCGTCTGTGTAATTGCGCCTATAAACGAACGATTCAGATTAGATATATCAATCTAACGTAAATACCGAGCGCAGCGAAGCTCTTCTTATAAAAATAGACAATCAGATTTTTTCTGTCTCTTTCTGTCCTCTATATTGAAAGTAAATCCTTAAATTATATCAATTATGAAGAAATAATTGATAAATTTGCCAACGAGAAAGCTGGAAAACAATTTTTATAAGTCATCATCATCATCAATATTTATTTGTCCCAATAACTAATACAGTAATAATTCTGAATCTATGTACATAACTAATAGGCGAAATAAATATAAGTTTGGTTAGATGTTAAAATTTTTTTGATTATCTTCCAACTATGACATATCAACACTACAAAGTTAAAAATTAACTTGACTGTAAATTGTTAACATGTGATTTGATAGTGTAGAAAAAATTATTTATTTAAACCAGAGCCTCAGTATTTCCAAAAATAAATTAAAATTCTATAATTCTGTCCTATACTCAAGAACTTTAATAAGTAACCTATTGTTCTTCTTTTAAATATTATTTTGAATACAAACAAATTATTTCATTTTATAGCAAAAGAGGAGGAACTAAACATAATAAGAATAAATTTAAAAAAAAAAACTAAAATCAAGACCTAAAACCAAAAGGAAAAATTTAGTTAAAACAAAAACAATATGAAGAATTATAGATAGATAAGTAGACCTAGTAATACATAATGGAGGTGAATATAAAAGTGTGAGAATATGCTTTTTTACGTAAAACTAGATATATAAAGTTTGTTAACGTGCAAATCTTTCTGACTATACAAAAATTATTATTATCTAGGTTCAGGAATAGGGAAGAGGTGCCCGCTTTTCCAATGGTGCTAAGGACTCGGTAGACCCTGGAAACGGCGCTGATGCCTCGACGGAATTATATTTCGGTGCTCTACCAGTTTCTTTTCTTAATTTTTTTCTGTTCTACTTTTTTGTATCTATTTTACCGTTATTTTTTAGATTTTTTAGTCAACGTATAAAAAAAGTAATTAGGGCACTTGGCTGAAGGAGATGTTTTAGCCTCTACTTGTAACAACTACTATTTTTGGAGGCTGCTAACTGCCTCCGTAAGTTATACCCCTTTTTGAAAAAAGCGCACTCATTGGACAAAATTCTTTCTTCGCCTTCGAAACGATGATTTTTCTTTATATCCAAACTTACAGCCGAAAATTTTATGCACATATTTATGGGAATGACTGGCCGAAAAATCGGTCATATTTTTGCTCTTAAATTGCATGTATAATGTATTCTGCGTCAGAGATATGACAGGGTCGGTAGAACGTATCCTAACATGAACTAACACTCGTTTTATCGGAATCTGCGTCATTAGCCGAGGTGCGACACCCTCGCGGAGATGAGTTAGTTACTGCACAGAGGAAATCCGCAGAGAAACTACCTACAGACAACAGAGAAATAAAGCTGGCACGAAAGTCTGCGATTCACTGCTGATTTAGTCGGCGACGTTGCCCGTACTACAGAAATTTTCTAATTTGTCGTAAAAATAACTCGGCTGTGGCACCACCGATTCCCGATAGCTGACCACGTATGCCCTCGCTTCAATGACCGGCTCTCACCTAGTTTCGTGGCTTTTTTCATACCTTATTCACAAACATGATTTTAGTAACTGCGTGCAGATAACTAAAGCATGCTTTTTTTCACAAAATAGTGTCTAAAATAGTGCTTTTTTTACAAGCGTTGGTTTGTAAAACTAAAATTTTATTAAATTATAAAAACAAAAAAGTTTTTTTTTTTAATTGTGGTTTGTTCTATTTGTTTTTTAAAATATCTCTGTATTTGGTTAGTTTTAGTTTTTTAGTTATTGACAAGAAAACCAAAAAATCCGAGCCCTGAAGATGGCCCAATAAATGGTGCCGAAACGTTGGCGATAAAATAATTTCTGTTTTTTTCAATTTTGACTCTAACCCACCAATTAAACCAAAGATAAATTACCTTGGGTCGCTAAACTATGTAAAAAAAATTACAATTTTCCGCTATTTCTCTTTAATTTTGGGTAAAAAACGGACAGAAATATTTTTTTGCACCTCAAAAATATCTAATTTTTTTTGCATCGGTAACCAAAAAACACAGCAAAAAAGCGATGCTTTAGTTATCTGCAGACAGTTATTAAAATCATGTTATTGATGAAGGTATAAAAAAATCTTTTTAATCTAATTATTCTTGCCTAAAAATTAAGCCATTTCCGCCAGTTTTTACAAAGCATTTACGAAAAAATAATTTAAAAATATCTTCAAAATATCAAACTGTCAAAGATTAAAATGTCGCAACAATGGACGTCACCGAGTAAAAAGGTACATAGAAACCATTGTTATTTAATTTACCAGCCGCCTTGATTTATAGTGTAAAGATGGTGTGTTGCGAGAAGTGCTCTTTGTTCGAGATTTTTAAAAGAATTTTTCTGTTTTTCTTGGATTTTTTGATAAAGTTATTAATAAAAATGGTTTTAAGAACTCGCGGCTAAACCGTGCTTTTTTTACTCGCGTTTTTAAATAGCGAGCGCAGCAGCAAACCAACGCTTGTAAAAAAGCAGTGTTTTAGCCACGGGTTGTGAAAACTGCTATTAGTTTTGACCTCTTCGAAAGGTAAGTATGTGAAAAAAAATAATTATCTTATTTTTAAGTTTAAGTTAAAGTTAAAGAAGATAAGAAAAAACTTGCCATTTTTCGATTTATTCACAATACGTATTCCTGAAAATCTTTAAAGATTTTTATTTTCAGAAAAGATTTGTGATGTAGAGGGCAAAGGGTGAGGGAATATATCGGGAAAAAGTTTTTCCTCGACCAGGATTTGAACCCAGAACCTCTAGAATACGAGTCTAATGCTGTACTAATTGAGGAAAAACTTTTTTTTCCGATTTATTCCCTCACCCTTTGCCTTCTACACCACAAATTTTTTCTGTAAATTTATTAGGGCGCTAAATATTCCCTTCATTTTTATTTTCGTTTTCAGTTAAAGCTAGGAGTATGCCGGGTATGTCTACCTCAAAAATATATAGTTTAAAGTTTAGTTTTTTTTCTTGAATATGCACTTCATGCCAATTTTTTGCAAGAGGAAACTATCCAGAGCCCTTATTTGATAGAAGATATCGATTGAAATATTATCTCACCAAGCTGTCACGAGTACAAAAAGCAGTGCACTGAGGCTCACTCAAGCTACACCCTCCCCCCCTCAACGAAACTCAATTTGGATATTGTAAAATTTATGTACTAATTTAGTCCCCTTTTAAAAAAAATTATATTATATTAATTATGACAGTTGATGTGTCATAATTTTGTACTAATTATGTACTCTTAAAGAAGGGTACTTTCAGTTTACAAAAACTACTAGTTCCTAAGATTTTAGTAGCCAATTTTGGTATAATTACTTTTTTGAAATCTCCTTCCTAGGCAGGGGGGAGTGTGCCTTGATATCAAGCTACACACCCCATAAAAACAAAAAACTGAAAGTACCTTTCCTTAAGAGTACATAATTAGTACAAAATTATGACATATCAACTTTCACTGAATCTGTCTCCTAAGCATGGGGGGAGGGGTGCAGCTTAGCGCCAAGCCACACCCCCTCCTGTTAAGTGCGAACAACTCCGTTATTCATTAAGTACAAATTTTTTTAAAAGGGTACTAAATTAATACATAATTAGTACCTAATTTTTACAATATCCAAATGGAGTTGCGTTGAGGGAGGGCGGTGTAGCTTGATTGAGCCGAGGACTGATCCCAATAGAAAGACGCGACGGAACGAATGGTGGAAATCTGTAAGAGAGTATAAATCTCTAGATAGACCATTTCTGTATACTGAATATTTTTAGAGCGTTTTTATTCTTGGCTTCTAAAAAAACCTTACATAGGTAACAAAAATCCTACTTTTAGAATTTTTGACTGTTTGTTTCTCTGTTTGTGTGTCTGTTTGTTTGTCTGTTTACTTGCTTGTTGGTTTGTTCGTTTGTACCAGCATCATGCAAAAACTACTGAACTAATTTTAACGTGAGTTTCACTACTGAATTTCGAGGGCCCTTGCGCAGGACTGGGCTTTACACGTATAATAAATCTCTAGACAGACCATTTCTGTATATTGAATATTTTTAAAACGATTTTTTGTTTCTCTGTTTGTGTGTCTGTTTTATTAAAATTAGTTCAGGTCGACAAAAGTTATGATCAGTTGAAGCAAGAAAAACGGGAAAAAACCGGGCAAAATCGTAGGCGAAGCTGCGGGGTTTTCAGCTAGTCAAGAATAAGGGGCCTGGAACTGGAAACACTAAAAACACTTGAGTTAATTTAAAATGCGTTTTCTACGCACCTTCTCTTATGTCTGTGAGTTCTTCTGCACTCGCACTCATGCATTTTGCAGTAGCTTTCAATTCGGACGGTATAAATTATACACAGAAGTTTTAAAAATACAAATATACAACTCTCTCTTTCCTCTGATCTTTCTTTATGAAAGAAATAAAATCCTAAAAAAAGTTAGGTGGTAATAGAGATATTTTGGAACGCTTAAAATTTTGACAACTTTGAAAGCCGCTGTGGTAGTGTAGCTTACAGCAGTGGTAGTGGTTAATTACTACAATGGAATGACGTTTAGCTATTGCGCAGGCGCAGTAATTACCACAACCACCACGAAGTGTCAAATAAGCGTTCCAAAATATCCCTATTAAGTATCATTTTTCTTCAGGATGCCAAGAAAAAAAGGGAAGGTTACAATGAGATGAATTATTCTCTTCCATTTTTCCAAAAAAACAAGATAACGCAAAATACAAGATCAAAAATTAAGGTTCGGTGTAGGAAAAGCAGTAAAAAATCTAGTGCTATGTCGATTTTTTTGACCAATATTTTTGTTATGCCAAAAAAGGTGCATAGTTAAGTGTGAACACAGCCCACAGCTCCATGCTTCAAAAAAAAACATGCATGTAAAAATGGCATCAGTTTTATGCATAGTTAGAACGGGAGTTGAGAAACACTTATTTACTATAATTTATATTTTGTTAAAATTAATAAATAAATGCACTAAAAAGTAGAAAATCAATTTTTATCTTTCTGATAGCATAATAACAGCGATGGGCGTAAATTAAAAATTTTAACTTTGCGGTGACAAGAAGAACTGCATTTTTCTTCTATTCGAATAATAAACATAATGCTTTCATTTAAAGAAGCTGAGAACGGGTGAGATTGCCGTGCTTGCCAAGTCTTTAAAAATATCCTTAGGCTATAAAGTAATAAAACTGTTTCTTAGGTGAATCGTCGAAGTGACTAATATGCAGATGTGATAACTAAAGTTACAATTTTTAATTTGTGAATATCAAAAAGACAAAAAAATTATTTTCTACTTTTTACTGCATTTAATAAAAGCTTGTTCTTCAAAAGTATTCTTTTTAATAAAAATTTATTTTTTAATTTTTAAATTTGTACCCTAAATCGTCCATTTTGAATCCGTCATATTGAAATTTTCAAATCTGATCAATAATTCATATCCCTTCCCCGCACAATCTTGCACACAAGAGTGTTGTAGGTGCACTTTACCGCACGCGAGTAGGTAAAGATCTTTTTGATATTTTGTGGCATTTACTTACCATTTTAGCGATGTTTTTTTAAAATTAAAACAAAAATAGTCAATTGACGTAAAATTTAAATGCTAACCAGTAATAGTCAGTGTAAGTCACCCTCAAATACACTGGTTTAAAAAAGCGTGTAAAAAGTATGCACCGGTTTTATCGATCGTGTACACTGGATTTCGAGAAAAACCCATACATGCAGTCACAAAATTGACCTTTCTAAAAGTGTATATCATATACGGACTACCCGCTAAAATGCCTAAAAACTTCAACAGTACGACAATTTGTCAAATTGTTTAAAAAAGGTCTCTAAAACTGAAAATATTTTTTTACTTAAATTAAAGGCAACCTTATTTTTATATTAAATTTTGCACAATACTAAAAATTAGCAAAAATAATGTTTTATTAAAGTCTTTATTGAACAATATCAAATTATCATTCGAGTAACGGACGAAGGTTCTTCTATAAAGACGGCGGTAATCCATTTTGGAGTTGATAAAATAACAATAATATGATGGAAACAGCGATGGATTGAAAACAATTCGACGAATAGGAAACTTGGATTAGGACAAAAACTATGGTAAACTTAATACTAATTATTTTAACTAGAAAAGAAGTAAAACAAATAATTTAGTATTTAATAGGATCATTATTTTTCTCTATTACAAGCTGCAAACGTCTGGGCATTGAAAAGGTTAAATTTTGAAAATACTGATGGTCTTCTGAGAGCTGATCCAATGGTCGATAAATAGCATCGCTTAACTCTTCAGCATTTCGTGGTCTCCAATTCCTTTGGTATATTATTTTAACGATTCGACCCCATATATTTTCCATTGGGTTAAGGTCAGGGCTGTTGGCTGGCCAAGGAAGTGTTTCTATATTATTATTCTGAAACCATTGGCGAACAACATTAGGCGTCTGTACTAGACAGTTGTCCTGCTGTTGTCCGAAGTCATTATTTTCATGTAAAGCCTGTACAGATGGCAGCATAACGTTTTCAAGGATTTCAATATATCGCTCACTATTGAATCTTCCTTCGATTCTCCAAAAAAAACCCAAACCTCTAGCACTAAACCAACCCCACATGTTTACAGAAAAATGTCCAGCTTTTTTAATTTGGTTTGTGTATCTAGAATTTGGTGGACGATAAACTAAAATTGTCCTGCTGCTTGAAGATGATTGAAAAATTTTTTCGTCAGTGAAAACCAGCCTCTCCCAGAAGTCATTATCACGAAGAACGTTGTTCAGTGCAAAAATCACTCTGGCTTGTTTTTGTTCTTCTGTTAGAAAAGGCTTCTTTGCAGCAACTCGACAAGAGACTTCTGATTTCGTTACTCTTCTATTTACTGTTGCTAAAGAACTCGGAAATAATCTTACATTAGCTGCTTCAACCGACGTTGAAAAAGGATTTTGTCTGAGATGGTCAATAAGTTTCTCATCTTGCACTTCAGAACTTACTTTTGGTCGTCCTGATCCATCTTTCCTATCCGTAGAATTATTTTCAATCCAGCGCTTTTTCCATTAAAACTAACTTATCATCATTTAATCAACTCCAAAATGGGTGGCCGCTCTTCTTGTAGACCAGCCGTCTTCTATAACTCGAGTGATAATTTGAACTTTTGTAAATGTTGATAAGGATGTCACACTGAATTTTAAGCTGTCAGGCACACTAAACTGGTGGTGCCTTATAATAGTATACACTAATGGAAAGCTAAATTTTGTGGCATAGGAAATAATGCATGTATGAGTTTTTTTTGAAATCAAGTGTCCAAAAGTGTTTGATTTTGAGCGGCTTGTGTGTAATTTTACAAATTTTGGTTGGCAACACTGCTACGGTAACAAGGGCGCCTCCGGAAATGTATAAAGTCTCATATAATACTAATACTAAAATTTAATAGATGGAGCACACACGGGCCTACAGATTTTTATTTTTTTTTTATTTCTGTAATTAGTCAATTGTCAAAACAAAATTTGAGATTTTCTTTTTCACTTTATTGTGATAAAAATTTATTTCTCAAACCAATAATAACGTCTATATTATTATATGATAAAATATAATATAAAATAATAAAATTTTTATTTGCTTATCCCTCATACTAATAATTCCCAATCCTCTAATGTTTACAATCTAACAACCTTTTGGACGGTTATGTGAGCAAAAAAGAGATAGAGCAATAAAACGGCAACACTGTCGAAAATTGTTCTTCACATTACCAGTGACGGCGTGAATTTTGATTTAAATATATAAATGTGAAAAACGAGAGATATAATGTTGGGTTGGTAGGGTATCACGCAATATTTCGGATTCGAAGGAAGTAAAACAAAAAAAAGGTAAAATTGCTGTCGGCAGTAGTAGTAGTATAGGGGCGGCCCGTGGGCCTGGAAATTAGGCCTCCTCATGGGCCCTTTCTGCCATACTTCCTTATCCCTATGCCCCTAATAAGAAGAATATTTAAAAGTCTTTATTTTTTTAAATTACAAAAATTTTAAGGCAAACAAATGTTATTGTTTGAATATTAGCTGCATGTTCATTTCTACAAAATAAAAGAAAATTTTAAAGAAGTGCTAAACTACATTATTGTGCACAAAAACTTGAATAAACACCAGTATTATTTAAGCATTACACATTATGCATTAAACAATATCCATTACATCAATCAATTACGTGTTAAGTATTAACAGTTGCGATTATTATTAATTTTAGATGTTAAGGTACAACTACGCCCATGACCAAGCTGAAATGACATGATATTTTATTTCTCTCGTTATTTGATTGTGCCAATTGTGTATAACCAGGCTTCTCAGGGGGCGAGGGTGTTTAACCCCAAAACGTCCCCGCCTCGGTGCGCCACTGTCTTTCTTACCCCATACCACGCACTGGTAAACCAATTTATTGGTCCTTAAAATGGCTTTATGCAGTTCTTTTTTTTTACAAAAAGTCAAAATTAAATTAAAAAATCACCAAACACCATCAACTCCTGTTAAGAACAATGCAGTCAGCTGCAAAGAAATATGTGAGAATTTATTCGCAGCTTGTGTTTTTTTTATGTGAATCTAGAAATTCTACTCATTCTAAGGGTAATTATTTAATATTAAAATATTTAAAATTGTCCATACATTATAAAAAGAGAGTAAAGAAGTTTATAATCGTTTTTTTCCTAGAATACCCGGCGGTAAATTGGGAACCATGCATTTTATGGGAAAACGAACCTTATGGATGGTTGGTCTGGGTAGTATTGTTTACTATTATATCTCTTTTTTCTTATTAATCTGAGGGTTATTCATTTGGAGCGCTGAGTCGCAGTTGTAAAACGTTTTCCTTTATATTCTTATGAGAATAATGTGAATAATAATAACAATAAAAGCGATCATAAAAACGCTTATAAAATACACCCAAAGTCAAAAGTAATATTGGAAGCGGTCAAAAATTCCACCCTTGAACTGGAAATTTATGTAAATTTACAATTTTACATTTCTTGAGAGCTAAAAGCGACTTTAGAACGTTATTTGAGAGCTTCTTTATATGAAGTTATAAATTTTATAGAGCGCGAGACTTGGTTAGAATATTATTAACGAAATTTTTAAATTTATTGGTTAGGTTACACTATTTCAGGTGGTGGTTTTCGAGGGTGTTAGACGGTCCGCAAGGGATTGCGGTATTTTTGGAGGATGAGGAGTACCTTTATCTATCATTCATAAAATTTTTATCGTGGATCTAGAGGTTAGTGAGATTAAAAAAAAACCGCTATAGGTGTAATAACACATGTATTTTAAAGACCAACTTTGGGGTGGTTTTTGAGGGTTTTTTGGAGAGTGAAGAGTACCCTTATCTATCATTCTTGAAAATATCAACGCGAAACTCGACCTATGAGTTAGGAAGATTTAAAAAACATCGCTATAGGTATAATAACACAAGTATTCCAAATACCACATTTGGGGTGATTTTTGAGGGTGTCAAACGGCTCATAAGGAATTGCAGTATTTTTTGTAGGATGAACAGTACCCCTATCTATTAACTCCGAAAATTTCAACATAAAACTCGATCTATGAGTTAGTGAGATTTAAAAACAAAGCGCTATGGGTATCACAAGTTTTTCAAAGACCATCTTTGGAGTGGTTTTCGAAAGTTTTAGACGGCTCGTAAGGGTTTGCAGTATTTTTGTGGGACGAAGAGTACTCTTATCTATCATTCCTATAAATTCCAACGTGAAACTCGATCTATGAGTTAGTGAGATTTAAAAAAGGCGCTATAGGTATCACAAGTATTCCAAAGACCATCTTTGGGGTGGTTTTTGAGGATTTTAGACGGCTTCTAAGAGATTACGGTATTTTTTGTTCATCATTCATGAAAAATTCAACCCGAAACTAAGTCTACGATATGATTTCGGTATTTTAAAGTGTAATAGGTGCTAACTTCACATTTTTGGGTGCTGTATAATTGGATCGGGTGCTAACTTCACATCTTTAGATGATGCTATCCTCACACCGGTAAATATTTTTACTATCTTTTATATTAAATAAAATATGGGTTGTCAAATATAATGAAACACCCTGCACCTAGCTTAAATTATTTTTTTCTCTTGTTGTAAATTATTATAGGGCTATTACTATCATTCTTTAAAGTTATATTTAAAAAAAAATTCACCCAATCAGATTACTAATATACTTTTGCCTACGGATTATTTAGGTTAATTTTCTTACCTTTAATTAAATTTTGGGATAAAAAATATCCACTTATAAATCAAGTTTTTGTTCCTTTGTGAAATGATGACCCTAATTATTATGATTATGGTTCCCAAAATGTTTTAAAATCATTTACAAGCACAGGTACTGTTTCTTTTTGTTACTCATTATTCATTATAATATAACAGAAATAGCTTATCTGTAGATCCACCAAACATATAAATGCCACTTTATTAATTGCTTCGGATATATTAGGATATTTTTTAAGTTGCGTAAGAACACGATTTTCTATGTGCAAATATGTGATTTTCGTAGGAAAGATATTTGATTCCTAATACAATCCTCCATACTAGATTTTTTTATACTCTTATCAAAACCACGATTTCTTCCACTGTTCGCAAATAAGAAAACCATGGCTTTTTTGATTACTAATGCAATTTTTTTTTATTTTTCAGGGTTGCAAGAATAGTAGTTTCCCTACACAGTTGGTCTAGAGAGGGGTTTTAAGAAAAAAAAAAAATATAATCTTTAAAACATAAATTTTTGTTTTTGATATATCGCCATCTACTATTTACCGTAAAAAGTAAAATCACCTATGTAGCCCTTTTCTGGAGGGCTCTTTCTGGAAAATATTCTAAAAACCTTAAATAGTAACTCCCTATTTTGACTTCATATTTGAATTCTCGCTGAAATTCCAATGGTACCCCATACCATAAGGTTTGCTTTACTAATTTTCGAGATATTGGCTTTCAAAATGTCAAAAATTCAATTTTCAAAGGCCCGTATCTTAGAAACTAAACAAAATATCTGTATTTGGTTTATTATAGATTTTGGGGGTTTTATAAGAGCAAATAAAAAATGACAATAGTTTGACGTTTGCACATTCCTATTTACAGTTTATTGATTTTCAGTGATTTTGACGATATTATTCCAAAAATATAAAGTAGAAGGTCAGATTGTCAAACTGTTGTCATTTTTTATTTCCTTGTAAAAAACCCCTAAAATCGATAATAAACACAATAGAGACATTTTCTTTAGTTTCTAAGATATGGGCCTTTGAAAATTAAATATTAGACATTTTGAAAGCCAATATCTCGAAAATTACTAAAGTAAATCTTATGATATGGGGTACCATTGGAAAGAGAATTTCAGCGAGAAATTAAATATGAAGTCAAAATAGGGGGTTGCTATTTAAGGTTCCCAGAATATTTTCCAAAAATAGCCCCCCAGAAAAGGGTTACATAGGGGATTTGACTTTTTACGATAAATAGTAGTTGGCGATGGATCAAAAACAAAAGTGTATGTTTTAAAGATTATATATTTTTTTCCTAAAACTCCTCTCTAGACCAACTGTGCCTAATCAGTGCGCAAGTTATGTTTTCCCACATGCCAAAGCAGTTAGACGAACGACGCGAAGTGGAGTTTGAATGAGCTTTAAGTGCGGGAAACTACTTTGTGCACGTGTTATTATAGTTATTTCCCTAACAAGTGCGGAGAGTGATACTTTACCGCACGCGAGGGCAGTTGACTCGACGAAACTAAGCGAGTTCGGTCAAGCCGGCAAGGGCGGTAAAGACACTTTATGCATGTGTTAGGCACAATATTACTACCTGTAAGCCTCAAAAATTCCCAAAAAACAAATATAAATATCTGTGTATTAATTTTCTGAAATACATTTATTTCACTGACTTTAACGCACTGAGTGCGGTAAAGTACTACCTTCCTCGCGCAAATGAGTGCGATAAAGTGCACTTTTCCGCACGCGAGTAGATAAGCAATATTTTTTCTACGAGTGAAATAACTATACTTTTTTTTTATAAAAACAGCTGACATGAAAGCATTGTATGACAATGTATTTTGGTTGCTAAGAGAACAAACCGTATTTATTTGACACAAAAATATTGTAACAAGACAAAGCTTATTTAATAAAAAGCCACTATTTAGAGTGTTAAAAGCCCTACTTATATGAAAAAATATATAAAGTGATTTGCTGCAGTTTCTGTTGATTTATTTTTCCTCAAACCATGCTGATTTGGAACAAGAATATTGAATTTATCTAGAAAGCTATATGACCTGTTTGTAATAGTTTTTGGAGAGAGAGCTGATATTGGTATATGATTTGAAATTTCCCACTGGCAGCCTTTGTTTTAGAAGATTGGAGTATTCGTTGCAACCTTAAGACAATTTGGAAATAGATACTTGTTTATACATAGATTTATTAGATAGCAATTAAGAGCTTAGCAATTCTTTTGATAACAAACATAGGGACCCTTACCTATGATTTTTTTAGTTATTTAAGTGTTTTCTATATTTCCTCAGGTTCAACTGGTGGCAGGTTAAAAGAGTTAGATGAAAGTATTGACAAAGTACAACTGGTCGCTGTTGTGCCTGGATAGTGTTTGTCTAGACTATCTTGAAATGTTTATAGAATGGATTTTATGGTTTTTCCAAGCAACCTGTTTCTTCTTTTGTCATTATGCCTAATATCACGTGTAATCTTTGGTAACGAAATATAATTTGATGTACACAAAATAAGTACAGAAATCCCTCTGGCAATGCATGCTTTATGTTTGGGTCAGTTTTTGCTGTATGGTTTCTTCATTTTTTGAATATTTTGATGAAGGCATAAAAATTAGTGCATGAAACGTTTAAAAAATGTTTTTTTACTAGCATTTGTAAATCGTCATTTATAAAAAATATCATTATATTATAAACTAGTTCTAAAAATTACTGTTTCCTTAGATTAATAATAATATCAATATCCTCCACATATCTGACTGCAATCTTCGTCTCTATGATAACCTCTGTAGGAACTTTATTTTTTTGTTTTTCCTTATACTATAAATTAGATATTGTTTCGTTTTGCTAGAGCTTGCTTAGGTTTAAATCGACTTTAAGTCCGAAGCCGAAGCGCGACGCTATCTTGATCGTTGGTGCTGGAAGCGCAAATTGAAGCGCTAAAAACAAGGAAGCATCGCACGTTTATCTAAAATTAACATCAAATTCGGAATCTAATATAAAATGGATTTATAAAAATGAAGGCTTACACACCATTAGTAGATGGTACACTTCTCGTCGACACATAAAGGCGCAATTACACAGACGAACATGCTCAAATAAAAGCTCGTGCAAAAGAACTGAAATTTTTCGCGCGAACATTTTTGTGAGCTTTTCTTTGAACATTTTGTTCGGGTAAATTTTTGAGCAAGTTATTGCTATCTATTTTGGAAACATATTTTTAAAGATGAGAATAAATATAATTTTACATCAGTGATCAGTGATCTCAATTCTTTAAAAAAATGGAACACCAACTTTTATTTTAAACTTTGTGAAAAAAAGGCGACGGCAAGCGAAACATTATTATTGGCTATCAGTTTTGTCATATGCAATGTTAAAATAGTTAATGATGGAGGTAATAACATTTAATTCTTTGCTTTAACTTTTTTGGTTTTCTTTCATTACAAAAAGAAAACGGAAATGTCTTCGAAGTAATTACTTTTTAAAATGGGGGATAGGAAGGTTTAGACAGTCGGAACGCAGCGCTGTCAAACACTGCTGTAATTTTGTGTGTCAATGTTCATTTGACCAAAACCCCCTCTCACTAATCTACGGTTTTTACCTTCTCCTAACCCAGCCACAGCAATAAATAAGTGCCAATTTTTATCAATTAAAAAGTTACAAGTATACTGGCATATCCCCTATAAAAATCAGATCAATCGAAGTTGCTTATGAGGTAAAACGTGAATTTCGACATCAAATCGTTTTTCCGTCGGAAAGCACTTAATTAAAAATACCTTGTTTTAAAACTTAGTCTTTCTATTTTCAGTTGAGTTCAATGAATTCCCATAAAACTATAAAATCTAAATTTGTAAGAAATTTTTATTACCAACATTTCTTCAAACAAATTTTGCTCAACATTCTCTCCAAAATTTACGTGTGTTTTTTTGTACGCGATTTTGCTCGAACATTTCTTTGAACATTTTGCTCAAGAGGCTCGTGTAAATGTTTGTCGGCATTTCAACATCAAAGGAAAGTTTTTCTGTGTAAATGCGCCTTAAAAAAAAATTTTTATGCAATATATCCTTTACGATTTAGCAACCTTTTCTGTCACAGGGTATCAGAGTCCACCATATAACTATGAGATACTATAAAAGCGCATTTTCACAGACAAACTTTCCTTTGATGTGGAAATGCCGACAAACATTTACACGAGCCTCTTGAGCAAAATGCTCAAAGAAATGTTCGAGCAAAATCTCGTACAAAAAAACACACGTAAATTTTGGAGAGAACCTTGAGCAAAATTTGTTTGAAGAATTGGGGCTATAAAAATTTCTTTACAAATTTAAAATATATATTGTTATCAGAATTCATTGAACTTAACTAAAAGTAGAAAAACAAAGTTTTGAAATAAGGTATTTTTAATCAAGTGCTTTCCCACGGAAAAACGATTTGATGCCGAAATGCACATTTTACCTCATAAGCATTATGATCTGATTTTTATACGGGATATGCCAGTATACTTGTAGCTTTTTTGGGGTTGTAAAAAAAACGAGAATAAAAAAAATAATAATTGGCACTTATTTATTGTTGTTGCCTGTAAAATATACGTTTAAAAGAATATCCCTTTATTTTATTTCCTAGTTTAGTCTTTTACAATAATAATTAAGTCAAATTAAAAAACCTATATATATTTTATTAAATCTCAAATATATGATCAAAAGCACGTTCGGTTTAAATAATACCCATTTATTATCCACTTTTAAAACCCTACGAACCCGACTCTTGTCTAAAAAATATAATTTATTATATATTAATTAGTAGGCCGGCCACCCTTTTGAATCGCAATGTTGCCCTTTGCATATTGTTGGTTCAGTGTCAGTAATCGACCTTGATTATTACATTAAATTGACAGTAAATATCTATATCTTCAGCATTTTCATGAACACTTTGCTTATTTAAGCAACCCTTGGGACCTTAAACTAACTAGGTAAATCTGGTGTGAGGAATTAAAAAACAACAATAAAAGCTAAAGGTAAAGTAAAGTTACAAAAATATGTTTAAAAAAAATACCTTCCCACCACTCCTCATAAACGTGAGGCGCGGATTACCGCTTGAAAGTGCAATTTTTGAGTTTTTTCCGATATTTGAAAAACTCAAAATTTTTTTGGAAAAAAATTTTTTCCTGGGTTGTTTTTTCAATTTAGGAAAAAACCCTTGGAAATAAAAAAAACTCGCAAGAAAATCCCAAAAAAAACCCCCCGGCAAAAAAATGCGGGAAAAACCCTAAGAAAAAAAATATTATAAGTAACCCTAATCCATGTGACAAAACTGAATAATGTTTCGCTTGCCGTCAGCTTTTTTTCAGAAAAATTTAAAATAAAAGTTGCTGTTCCCTTTTTTTAAAGAATTGAGATCACTGATCACTGATGTGAAAACAAACAGCAAAACAGACAGCAATAATTTGCTCAAAAATTTACCCGAACAAAATGTTCAAAGAAAAGCTCACAAAAATGTTCACGAAAACAATTCTAGATCTTTTGCACGAGCTTTTGTTTGAGCATGTTCGCCTGTGTAATTGCGCCTTAACAGCCCTACTCTTGCTTTTCCCGAGAAAAGTGCGTACCGATAATAATTCTCCCAATCAAGTTGGCCTGGAAAAAACCGATAAGCAGAGTGTAAATGGGCAGGCGCGTCGATTGCGTCAGCAGTGAAAGTGTCATTAAATTATCGTAAGGTCACTATGACTCTAGGCATGGATTTGTAAGTGCATGCGCATTAGATTTTTGGTTTATGGCCTGGTGACCCAAACAGTTTCAAAGCCAACCGCGATCTTGAATTTTTTCCTTTGTTTTTCAGAGTTATTTTGGGACATTATAGTATCTCATAGTTATATGTAGTCCACTCATTGTCATGTTTTGTTGTCATAGTCTTGTCCAACTCAAAAATGTCATGATAGCTATCGGAATTCGATAACTAAATTTTATCAAAGCTAGATGGAGGTTAGTCTGTTTGTCGCGTTGCCGATCATTATGGACCAGACAAGTCCACTATTCCACTAAAAAGAAAACAAAAAGAATAAGGAACTGTGCGACGAAAGGAAGGAATTGGCTTGAACAAAGTGAGCACACCCCAATAGGATCAGCAAGTAACTAATTTCCTGGAAGAACACCCATTTTTCACGGCCATGGAAGCAAAATTAACAGTTTATTTTCCTGGTACGGTAAGAACAGCACTAAGACGGATAAAGATTAAAGATACGGCTAAGTGAAGAAAAAAACAGGCCAGATTACTTTTTCGAGACAGGAAAACGAATTTTGGCGACAAGTATGGATGGAGCTAATAGTTAGAGCTTATGAAAAGATCGTTGAAGAAAATCCCAATTTATTTGAAAATTTAGCAGACTCCATGCCAAGGCGTTTAGAAAAAATTATTCAAGCAAATGGTGCAATGACCAGATACTAAAGTTAATATTTTTGATTTTTGTTTATCGATCCTCTTTTTATTTCTATTTGTTTTTTAATATTTTGTTGTTTATAAAACTGATCCTGATGATGTGTATTGACCTTTCTTAACCCAAAGCTTTCCAGTTCATTCTCTGTATTTTCCTTTTAGTCGGCTATAGTGGACCTGTTTCATCCATTTTGACCGGCTATTTGACGAAGGGGCCAACCTTCTTCTAGTTCTGCCAAAATTTGATGGAATTGCTTTATTTATAACAAACATTTTGTTTAAGAAGTGTTTTATCTTTTTTTTTAATATTTCGTAGAGCAACCTTAAAACTATACAACCAGTAAATATCGGTAAAAATGCTTTCAGTCTCCTTAACAAAATTCGTTTATGTTGTCTAAAAGCGGTAACCTACAAAAGTCGGTAACAATAAGCAAGCAAAATTTTTAATATATATACATACATGCCTAACTTCTTCTGTTTGCGTTTCATGTGTCAGGAGTGTATATAAATGAATAGGTGTTTGATCAGTGGTGGTTATCAGTTAGCAACCTTACACAAAAACTACCTTTCTAGCTAGCCACCGCACCGAAATAGGTATTTACGTCACTGGACCTGTAAAGACACTTTCCGGTCGTATATCGTATGTACTTTTTTTTTCAAACGATCAGAAAAAAACATTTTAGTACCTACCACTTTCGTCAACGCCTAGCTGTGTTACGTAATTTATGAACAGTCCCCTTGTAAGAAAATGTTACCCTTTTGCTTCAAGTTGGCTAGGTAGCCATTGCCGCTAAGGCCAGTAGTTTTTAAGATCAAAACAATAGAAAAATAAGTAAACTTTTGTGGTTAGAAATTATTTTTGTACTAACTTGTGCAAAATTGCAAAAAACAAACAGAAAAATTTTAGTGTACTGCCTATTAGCTTCACACAGCTAATTCAGTGATGATTGACGACCGGTTATGGCCGACCATGGCCAACTTATCAAGTATAATAGTGATAAAATAACACATGAAATGCAGATTTTTGGGTTTGTCTTCTATTTATTTGTAGATTATAGATTAAACAAATTTAAAAGAGCTGTTTTAGAAGGGTCAAAACTGCCAAAAAAAAACAAAAGCTGTCAACAAGAACTTGGTCAACAATGGAACCGGAAAAGGATCAAGCGACCGGAAAATGGAACAAAAGGGTCCTTTCTTGAGAGTGGAAATATTTCGAATGAAGATGCCCTATAAAATTGGTTATTTTTCGGTCGAAAAGAATTAAAATTTTATCAACGCATCAAAGTTCCGCGGCTCTTTAGATTTTTCAGACAGCAATCGACGTGACTCTTGAAGCAGCTTCTATTATTTCCTCCGGATTCAACTCATTTTCTAGATATGAATCAATTTTGTAACCGCAACTTTTGAAACAAATTTTTAGAAGTGTCAAAACTGCCCAAAAAAAAACCAAAGCTAAAAGCTGTCAACAAGAAGTCATAGCCAACTTGGCCAAAAATGAGAACGTATAGGGATCAACGGACCGGAAAATTGAACAAAAAGGTGCTTTCTTGAAAGTGGACATATTTCGAAAGAACATGCCTTGTAATATGAAACTTTCCGTACGAAATATCGTACCGAAAGTGGCTATTTTCCAGTCGTTTAAAAAAAAAAGACATTTATTAACACCGTTAAAATATTAACGGCTCCATTCTTGTACGTGTTAAGCTCCAAATTTGTCTAAATCTACCTACAAATTTGTGTAAACAGCACTAATTCTTAGACTGTTTGACCAGCTGTTCCACCCAAGAATGACTTCTTTGACGGCATAATAATAATAGAGCAAAGTAGGGAAAATTCTACGAATAAGAAGTTACCTAGAGACTCCAAAAACAGGGGCAAGAAGTGTTGGACAGCGCACACACGACCTATTAGATAGTTTTTAATCGTGCCAATTTACATCCCGTTAACTTCGCGGACAACTATAACTTTAACACTAAAGTAAAATTAATTTACTGTGGTTTTCCATTCCAAGCCAAAATTTATAACTCCTCATTTAATAAAAAGGAAGGTTCGTGACATCGGACGTACATTTTCAATTCATTACGACCTGGCCTCCAAGATCTAATAGATAGTCCACAGGCCTAAAGGACTGTTTCATCCTTGTTAGGAATCATCACGGTAACATAGGAGTGTACCTGACGTATGAAGCATAACATAAGCAACCACACCCAGCGAATTTAAACAACTTTCGTCGTCAAACAACGCGGGATGTTGGCCTGGCTATATGCAGTGCGCCACCTGTCGGAATAAAGTGAAAAGCAAAATGTTAAAGGATGCAAATCTCAAGAATAAAATTGACGAGCAGGACATAAAAAGCGGAACCTGGTAAAATGTACCGAAAACTGAAAGAAGACCGTTCAAAACACAAAACAGAAAAGTAGATTTCTTAAATTTTACTTGGCTTTGTTTTGCGCAAAATATAAATTCCTTTTGAATATTATTCAACCTCTTGCAGGCAAGACCGTTTCATTTGTAGGATATTTTAACCATTTTGTTAATATTCTTAATTCTTTTGTGTTAGGACCCGAGGATAAATTTGTCAGTTTTGATGTCGAAAGTCTATACATCAATGTCCCGATAAAAGAATCGTTAGATATTATTAGACAGAGACTGGTTAATGACGAATCCCTTCATGAACAGCTGTCGCTGGAGAGAATGATGGAGTTGTTGGAATGCTGTCTGCATAACTCTTACTTTCAGGTGAAAGATAGGTTTTATGCTTTTGCTAGTGGTGGCCAATATTTACATGGAGTGGTTCGAATTATACGCGGTTGATACCGCAACATATAAACCTAAGCTCTGACTAAGATATATTGATGATACTTTTATTATCTGGACCGGGAATGACCAACAACTTTCAGAATTTCTTCACCATCTAAATAACATAAGACCCACCATTAAATTCACAATGGAGTTGCTTTCATGTACTTGTCAAACACGTAGAAAGCGACATCAGAACAACAGTCTACCGTAAACCCACTCACAGAGGACAATATTTAAATCAAGCTTCAAATCATTCTGCTACAACCAAACGAGGCATAATAAGAACTTTGTATAACAGAGCCGTTCAAATTTGTAACAATTCTCATGACTTGGAAATCGAAATAAGAAACATTAAGTAGGATCTGCACCAGAATGGTTACAGCCTTAAACTTATAACAGATACTATTTCTAAATTTCAGCAAACAGGACAGAAATTTCAAGAAAGAAACGAGGCAAATGCATTCCTTATAATTTCATGCATTAAAGGACTATCAGAGAAAATTTGAAGAGTAGCGAACAACTTTAATATTAAAACAGCTTTTAAATCTAATAATACAATTTGAAGCCTTCTTAATAAAACAAACAAAATAAGGAAAGCATTTACCAAGTTCCTTGTGAGTGTGGTGAATCATACATAGGCCAAACAAAAAGGCCACTGTCTGTTAGGCTTAAGAAACATTAGACGATTATCCAAAGAGAAGAAACAACGAAATCAGGAATCGCCGAACATGCGTGGTCAAAACAACATTGAATGAAGTGGACAGAAGCAAAGGTGCTGCGCTGCATAAGGAGTAACAGTGGAAGAAATGAAAATTCCTTGAAGCTGCTCTTATGGAGAAAAATCAGGGTATTTTTAATGTTAAAATTCCAAATATTTGGAAGCCCCTCCTTGGGCAGAGCCAACTTCTTAAAATTCATGGTTTTAGTGATTTTCCATAGTATATAAGTACCTAGCCTTAGGAGTAGATTGTAATTTGCACCTGAAGACGATCAGAGATTGTACTGATCGAAACGTCGTGTATAAATAAAATATAGACAATGAAAGTCAGAAACACGGAGTTAATTTCATAAGGCGATGTAATATAAACTCGAATTGGGGGTGGAGTTGCCGCGAACGTTGTGTTTTATTGTTTTTACTTTGTACTGTTATAAACCTGTACTTAATTATAATTTTCATTTTTTGTAATGCACTTTTTGATAAGTTATGCGCACCCTATCTAATTGGTACTTCTTGTTCTAAAGAGGCCGGTCACGAAGCCACGAACTCGCTTCTTGTGTAAACAGCTAGACTTTGAAAACATCTGAGCCATTCTATGCCATTTTGTAATAGATACACCACCCCTAACAATACGAATACTCAAGCTAGAAAGAGGAAACTTTTTGAGATATTGGGTTACGTAAAAGTCAATTTATAGTAAAAAATAGTGTTGAAGTTGATACAGGGTGAGGCAACGCTGAACAAAAATTAACAGTTGCCTTACCCTATTTTTTCAAAAATAAGAACCCTTGCACATCCTTTTGATATCTCATTATTTGATTATACACCGCAAAATGATGTTAAACATGAAGTTAAACTTCCAAATCAGTTACATCAACCGAAAAGAATCTAAACAAGAGAAGATCAAAAGTTATTGGGAGGAAAGAACGAAAATTCAAAATGGGATGAGTGTCCCACAAGGAACACACAAAAGACCAAAGCGAAAGGAGAAAAAACGATGTTTTGCCCGGGGTGACCAGCGTGGGCTCGTCAGTGGATTCACTAGTCACCCTCAATCCAGACATCATTTAACACCATCGCACACTCTGAATCACTCACAAATAGGCATCGTTCCGCATGGTACTTATTATACGTCACCTGATACGGGTTCGTCCTGGCGTGTTAATCTTTCCAATAAGAATATGCTCCTAAGACAATTAAAACAAGAAGTTAAACTTCCAAATCAGTTACATCAACCGAAAAGAATCAAAACAACTCCCAAGATCTTTGGATGTTTAGATTCTTCCATACCATGCGGAACGATGCCTATTTGTGCATTTAATAAAGGTTGCTAATAGTTTTTTTAACCAATCTACACTAAATTCTTAACAAAAACTGAACAAATTTGGGCGTGGCACCCAAAAATTTTTTCCCCTTTAAGGGGCGCCAAAATATTTTCGGCACGCGGGCGTTGATATGTGAAAACGTCTCCATCTTACTTTTTTAATTTAGTTTTTTTTTACCTTAAACTAATGTGAACACTCTGTAGGCAGCATAGTGGAAAGAGTGAAGCGTGTATATAGCTTTTAGAGTTTTTAGTTTCACTCCTTTCATCAAAGAGTTGGTCAATATTGACTTGGTAAAAAAGGGTTGGTTGTTGAAAATGACGTTATTTTTAAAATAAGAATAGAAAAAGAACTTGTTTCAAAATATCGTCTGCTGATATAATGGAAAGTTAGAGTTTGTTATAATGGAGAGAGAGTTTCGTACTTCTGGCGAAGTATATTAACCGTCTGTAAAGGAATTTTTCGAAAATCTTGAAAAATGGTAGAAAACCGTATACTGCATAATTACCATGTTTACTTGGAAACAGTTACTAAAATTCTGTTTCCCTACTAGCGTGCGGAAAACACCACTTTTCCGCACGCATTTTAGTTCTAAAAGGGACACTTTTCCGCCATAGTGCGGAAAAGTACTTTTCCGCACTAGTGCAGAAAAGTGAAACTGTCTAAAATTAGTACCTTGGTGGGCTTAGTGTTTGGCCTGTCAAGTCGCTGACAAACAGCAATGCGTATACCATGTCATATCAAAATTTCAATTTTATCGCCTTGCCAACGAGTCGTCAACAACTCAAAAAACGTCAGAGTGAAGAACGTCAATTTTTAATCATCCAATCGGATTTGAAATTTTCTTCGTAAGAGACAGTAAAATGAATTCATTCAATTTAAGTGGTGCGACGGCCAGCGTGTAAAAAGTTTAAAAGAAGAAGTTTTTTTCGCTTATTTTATGCATTTAAGCAAAACTTGCCGACCTAAAACTATGTGGTCCAGATATTCTATGCTCAAAAATGTCATTAAAATTCAGAAAAATGTCGACATTGTCAAATATTTTCGGCTTACGTCTTACCTTAAAAAACAAAACGTAGAATTCCAACCCAAGAAAGCCAAAATTTTTACAAAGGAACAAATTTTTAAATTTATGTATGCATCACCAGATAACACATATCTTATGATAAAAATGGCAACTATTTTCAGGTTGCCTGGCGCATGTCGTCGTGCTGAACTCGGAAAAATGACAACAGATGATATTACAGAAAGGGAGGGACTTGTGATTGTGAAGATATCAGATAGCAAGAATCACACCAGCAGAAGTTTTGTCATTTCAAGTGATGCAAACAACGGAAAATATCTAGAGCTTTACAAAAAATTCGCGAATTATAGACAAGGTGCATGTACCATCCAATGTGTGGGAATAAATACATTTGGCAAATATCCATCAGAAATCGCGGGTTATCTGAAACTTGCTAATTCTGAACTTTACACGGGCCATAGTTTCCGGCGATCATCCGCCACGATGTTGGCAGATAGTGGAGAGGGAATCACCAACATAAAAAGGCTAGGTGGTTGGAAGTCAATTGCGGTGGCTGAAGGATATCTGGAAGAATCCACGGAAATGCGCAGAAAAATGTCGAACCAAATATTAGCGACTCGTAATGAAGAACTTCCATGCATTTCAACTTCAAGCAAACATTTTGTTGTTGAAGCAGATTCCGCAGACAATATTTCCACAACAAAAAAACTACTGCAATCCGCTATTAATCTACAGAATGCGACAAATTGTACGTTTACCATTAAAATTAATAATAAGTAGCGAGTAGCAAGTATAGTGTTGTAGTAACGTATTGTTTATTAAAAAAAAAAAAAAAAATTGTTTTTAAGTTTTCCTCACGCTAGTAGAAAAAAAAGCGTTCCTAACACGTGCTGAAAGTGTCTTTTCCGTTCTTGATTGCATGGCCGAACTCCGCTACGTGTCGTTCGGCCAACTGCAATCGCGTGCGGAAAAGTAGCACTTTCAGCACTAGTTAAGAAATGTACTATTTTGATGCAAACAAGCGAAAACACTATTCTTGCGCAGCATATCTTATATCTAATTACCAAGGAGTTAGAAGTGTAAAAGGCAATACGTCTTCTGACCGCGATTTGAACCTATTAGCATTGCAAACGAAGCCAGGGATTAGATACAATTAAGACAGTTGCTAAGTAAGGAAATGTAATTTAAACCTATCTTTATGCTACGACTCATTTTATTAAGTCATGACCAAGGACTGAGACATTCCTCAACATTATTAGGGCCATAGCAGAGGCGTAGTAAGAAAAATTTTCGGGGGGGGAGGGGAATGGGTATAGAAGTGTTCTAAAAATTACAGCTCCAAAGGCAACAAACGACATCTTTCGTCCTAAATTTTCGATTAAAAAAAAACTGGACTGGCAAGGCTTTCTTTCATAAGTGTTGAAACCTTTGTCGCGGAAAAGAAAATTTAATTTGGAAGGTGACTCAAACTTGGCAGTGTGGTTCATCTTGGAGTTATTTACCAGTGGCGTAGCCAGAAATCGACTCTGGGGGTTCATTTAATAAAAATCTATGGCAAACCTTTAAAAATTAGGTAGGTGTCTATTGCTTGAGCTCTTGAACTCACGGGAGGGGAGAGGGGCAGTTTCATAGGTGTTGAGTTCGTGTATACATTTACAGATTTGCTTTAAAATTAAACCTTAAATGTGCCGCAGGCAAAAATTAAAAAAAAATTACACCAAACTGATATTTTTCACGCGTTTAAAATGTTGTTGACAAAAAAATTGCTTAAAATTAAATGCTTAAAATGAAACAAAATTGTAACCATATTTAATATTGTTATAGCGCCGCAGGCGAAAACTTTAATAAAAAAAATCAAAAAACTCTTTAGAAATTTTGATCTTCTAGGTTTTTTGTAAAATATGTTTGGAAAAGTAGATTGGGTTAGATGTTAAGAAGGGGTGGATTGCGATGGTATATACAGATTTGTTGAATGCCATATACATACACGTTTTGAATGCTGGTAAGAAAAAACCGTAGAATTAAACTAAAATTTTTGTTAAAATTAATGACGCAGCCGGTAAAATTTTTAAAATTTAAGATATCACACCAAACACACGTCACAAACCGGAGTAAAGGGTCAAAAATATGGGGGAATTATAGCTCTCGCTGGAGCCCCTGATCATGATTAATATATTGTAGATTAGGTTGGACCTCCTGTGGGGGGGGGGGCTTTGCCCCCAAAACCCCCTTTCTCTATCCGGATTGGCTTCATAAATCTCGCTTAAATCTCCGATATAAAAACGTTGGATTAAGTCATCGAACACTTCGATCCAATCCAGAAATTTTTTGGATTAGATTGAGTCAAGTCAAGTCAATCTGCCGAAATAAACGCGCTCGACGGATTGACCTTGCCGTCGACCTTGAACCAAAATTTTTTAAGGAGAAAAAGGACCTGCTAACTATCTACCTGAGAATTTGTTGGTTATGGTCTCTTTTTTTTAAGATTTTTTATTTTATTTAAGATTTTATTATTTAATATATGGCCCTCCTCCTTTATCCAAGTCTTTCTTTTTTCCATCTTGATTTCAATTTATTTTTTTTACAAGATGACAACAAACAACAAAGAAAAATATCAAAATTGCGCATGCGCAATGTTTCAATCCAATCTTCAGGTAAACATTCGAGATTGGGGATTAAACTTTTAATTCTGGGATATAAACGCTCAAGATTAGGGATTACAATTTCAAGCGGGTTGAGTTTCAATCCGGATCAGACCGTCGAAATAAACGTAGTAATTAACAGAAAAATCTGATGGATTTTTAAAAATTTTAGTGTTTTTTTCTGTAATAAAAATCTCTTGTGTATTCATCTCGAAAGATTCAAAGTAAGGGCGGTTTAGAACCAACCTGAATTTTAAAAAAATTTGAGGTTTACGAACAATTTTCTCTGGAATAATAGGGATATTTCGGAACGCTTATTTGGCACTTCGTAGTATTTCTGGTAATTACTGCGTCTGCGCAATAGATAAACGTTGTGGTAATTAACGACTACCACTGCCGTAAGCTACGAATCTATTTCGTTATGGTTGTGGTTGTTTTGCCGCCATTAATTTAAAATATAATAAAATATTACCAGGTTCCAATATATAAAACATTTATTTTGTAAAATTAAGCAAATTTTTTTATTTTTTCTCATCTATAAATTATTTTACAAGTGCCAGTTTTTAATGTGTTCCAAAAACTCTCGTAAAATCTATGCGTGGTAGTGGTAGTTAAACACTACCACAGCGGCTGTCAAAGCTGTCAAAATTTTAAGCGTTCCAAAATTTCCCTAATTTCCTTTTATGTTCCTCTAGGTTAGCAGAAAAACATACAAAGCTTTCTTTTTTGTAAAAAACTAACTAAGTAGCAAAATGACATTCATTGAGTCGTGAAGACGTCATTTTGACCACATTACGTAAAATTGACGTCTTGGTAAAGGAAAGATTTCATCAAGATATTAAAGAGAAGGAAAAAAGGTACCAAGGGCGCTGGGACATAAAATTGGTAGCCCATTACTAATGGACATTGAAAAGAAGTCTTCCTTTAGCTGAATATGAGAGAAAAACAACAACCAAACAACTGAAAAAAGAAAACGTTTTTTTTTTATAGGAAGCGTAAAGAACCAATAACTATTTCTTATAGTTTATATATATGTGTATGTTTTGTACAGTTTTTTTTCTTTAATATATTATAAAACTAGCTTATAATAGTAGTTTACATAACAAGCATGTTATGTTGGTCATTACACGCGAAGATGAGGGGCGAGTGTCTTAATTCAGTTGAGCGTGTAATGACTATAACATGCAAGTTCGTTTATATATATATATACTTTACCTACCACCAATGAAAATTTCATTATATATATAACAAAAATTACTAAAAATATCACATCTAAACACAAGTACATACTTTGTATTATTATTTATGCAAAATTACTGTTTTAATTATTAAGACAAAATTGTGACATTTAAGTTTTTGAAAATTTTGAAATTTAAAACTATTTGAATTTTGAAAATTTTTTGGAATTATTTATATTTTTGGAAATTTTAAGATTTTTTTTTTAATTTTGGAAATTTTGTTTTTTTTGGAATTTTTAAAATGTATAAATTTTTGAAAATTTTAATATCTTTTTGAATTTTGAAAATTTATATATTTATTAAATATTTATTTTGTTGAAAATATAGAAAAATATATTTACATTTTTGCGTCAATCATTGTCCCTATGAAATAAAATTTCATCGCTGGGCGCGGCTCTCTTACGATTTACGTCTAACCTTCAGTATTATCCTAGGAGCGTAAATGGTCCATTACAGTCGTGTTAGGACGCTTGTTAAAATAGTAATATGGGCTGGTCGTGAGTAAATTAAATAAATTGTGTTTTTTCTATATTTTTGATTTTTAATGGTTTGAAAAATAACCTTACGATCCAAAAAAACTAAAAGCATATTTGAAATCAGCGTTCTCCAATTATTACTAGAAAACAGTTGAAATTTTTAAATCAACTTTCAAAGTGTTAAAAAATGCAGTCCTGTGTTATTTATTCTTAGTCTTCTATTAAGGCGCAATTACACAGACGAACATGCTCAAATAAAAGCTCGTGCAAAAGATCTGAAATTTTTTGCGCGAACATTTTTGTGAGCTTTTCTTTGAACATTTTGTTCGGGTAAATTTTTGAGCAAGTTATTGCTATCTATTTTGGAAAAATATTTTTATAGATGAGAATAAATATAATTTTACATCATTGATCAGTGATCTCAATTCTTTAAAAAAATGGAACACCAACTTTTATTTTAAACTTTTGTGAAAAAAAGGCGACGGCAAGCGAAACATTATTATTGGCTATCAGTTTTGTCATATGCAATGTTAAAATAATTAATGATGGAGGTAATAACATTTAATTCTTTTCTTTAACTTTCTTGGTTTTCTCTCATTATAAAAAGAAAACGGAAATGTCTTCGAAGTAATTACTTTTTAAAATGCAGGTGGATATTTTTAGAGAACTGTTATGGAGAGTAGTTAGTTGTTCCCTGGGGGGGGGTAGGGAGGTTTAGACAGTCGGAACGCAGCGCTGTCAAACACTGATGTAATTTTGAGTGTCAATGTTCATTTGACCAAAACTCCCTCTCACTAGTCTACGGTTTTTACCTTTTCCTAACCCAGCAACAGCAATAAATAAGTGCCAATTTTTATTTTTTTTGATTCTCGTTTTTTTTACAACCCCAAAAAAGTTACAAGTATACTGGCATATCCCCTATAAAAATCAGATCAATCGAAGTTGCTTATGAGGTAAAACGTGAATTTCGACATCAAATCGTTTTTCCGTCGGAAAGCACTTAATTAAAAATACCTTGTTTTAAAACTTAGTCTTTCTATTTTCAGTTAAGTTCAATGAATTCCCATAAAACTATAAAATTTAAATTTGTAAGAAATTTTTATTACCAACATTTCTTTAAACAAATTTTGCTCAACATTCTCTCCAAAATTTACGTGTGTTTTTTTGTACGCGATTTTGCTCGAACATTTCTTTGAACATTTTGCTCAAGAGGTTCGTGTAAATGTTTGTCGGCATTTCAACATCAAAGGAAAGTTTGTCTGTGTAAATGCGCCTTTAGGTGTTGTACGTTTTTTAAGTTAGTCTCATTTCTATTCTAATAATTTGCATTTTTATCTATAGATATTTTTTATTACATCTTCTGAATAAATACAGACAGAGAATGTGAGGTCTCAACGCTTAGTGTGTTATCCCAGAGATTGCGCCTACGTATTGTGTCTAAATGTAGGTGTTTATAATTACTAAGCGAAGAGTTGTTTTGAATAATTACAAATTGATAAATTAGAAATTTTTGCAAATCATGAAATGATTCAGGCCTAGTAGTACAGTAAAATTGTCATAATTAAGGGGGGTAAATCGAAAAAATCCTTAGAGGCTAAAATTTTTATATGTTGCTGGGGAGGGTCTAAAAGTAAGATCCCCAAATTTGTGTTTCCCCGACTCCTCGGGAACCATCCGCCATTTTGTAAATATTTTGTAATTAACTTTTCTCCGTTTCTGTTGGTCGGAGGCGAAAAAGTCTGAGAACAAAAATATTCGGCATGAAATTTTAAACATTTTTGTTCAAGTGCCCAACTTTCTGTAGTTAGTTTCCAAAAAGATGGCGCCGAAGTTACAAAAAATCAATTTTGACGAACAAAAAGTAATTTTCTTTTAAAAACTTTAAATGAAGAACTTGTAGATCTCGGAAAAATCCTAAAAAAATATGTATATTGTTTATAATTAATTAAACAGTCTCTGAGCTGCAGCAACTGAAATTCGGTAAAATTCTTTGAGAACCGCTTTCTGGGCATGCATGAAGTCGCGTGTTGTGGATTATATATTATTATTTATCGTAAGCAGTATAAATTAGGTATCAAATTAAAGCTTGTGACGTGCGCTACATAAATGACTCGGTCTGTCGGCATGAAAATTGCCGAAAGTTTCTGACAGACTGATATTTAGTAGTCAAAATGATTTTTCGTAACTTCAACGCCCTCTATCCTTTTAAAAACTTAATACAGAAAGTTGAACCTATAACAAAAAATATTGTAAATTTTATGCCAAAGATTTTTGTAACTACACTTTTTTGCCTTTGACCAACAGAAATGGAGAAAATCGGTTCCAAAGTTTTTTTTAAATGGCGGATAGTTCCAGGAAACACAAACTTGGAAATTTTGCTTTTAGACCCCCCCTCACCAAAAAAAAACCTACAGAATACTCAACCAGTCCGGTTTTTTCTTCTTGACTTCAAATGACAATTTTACTCTACTGCCATCAATTATGTAGAACCATTTTTTCAAATTTTGACCCCTCCCCCCCTTGCAACACTTTGAAGCCCCTTCCCCCTCCCTTTTCGCACTTAATAATACTTTTACCTACCCCTCCAACCCCTCTTGTCGCGTTTATGTAAGCGATGGATGGCCCTTTACCCAAAAGGACTCGACTATCGGTACCCGAGTAAATGTCAGTCTGTCAGATACTTTCGGAAATTTTTTTGCCGACAGACTGGGTTATTTGTGTACGTCACAAGCTTTAATTTGATACCTCATTTGAACTGCTCTTACTATAAAGAATAATATTTAATCCACAAGAAGCGACTTCATGCATATCCAGAAAGCGGTTCTCAAAGAATTTTACCGAATTTCAGTCGCTGTAGTTCAGAGACTGATTAACTAATTATAAATAATATACATATTTTTATAGGATTTTTCCGAGATCTCGACTTTCTTATTTAATTTTTTTTTTTAAAAATCAGTTTTTGTTGATCAGAATACGTTCAAACTGATTTTTTGTTTCTTTGGTGCCTTTATCTTTTTGGAAACTACAGAAAGTTGAGCATTTGGACAAAAATGTTGCAAATTCTTTTGGCACATATTTTTGTTCTTAGACTTTTTCGCCTCTGACCAATAGAAATGGAGAAAACTCGGTTACAAAGGTATTTGAAAATGGCGGATGGTTCCCAAGGAGTGGGGGAAACACAAAATTGAGACGTTTACTTTCAGACCCCCAGCACGTTAGTGATGTTATATTCCTGAGAAGGGTTCCGCTATTTCGACCAAATCTACAGCGAAAAAAAAAAAAAAAAACAAAGACCCCCCCATATACATACCAAAAACTCATTCACCCCGGATTTTTTGCAACCTCAGATGACAATTTTACTGCAGTATAGTTATGTCTATAACTTTGTAAAAGGTTGTTCCAATTTTCGATTTTCAGTTCTATGAATTGAGGAGACTTGACACCCAATTTTTAAAATTGATGTTTGGTCCGTGTTCTGAAAAAACTTATAACCCATCGGCGAAGTTATAGGCAATCTAAAAAGTGATTTTTTTCATGAAACATGCTATATTATTTGTCATTTCTCTGATTGTAGGGAAGGTCACTACTTTTTTTCGAAGAAGGGTCGGATAGTAGGTGTTAAATGTTGGGTTGGATCTCAGATTAATAAAAAATAGATACCGTAAACAATACGACCTCGATCAACCATCCATAAGGTTTGTTCCCATAAAATGCATGGTTGCCAATTCACCGCCGAATTTTCTAGGAACAAAGCAATTTCTTTTTTTATAAGATAATTACCCTTAGGCTAATAAATTAGTTTTTAATCTTAGTAATTAACTTTTTTAAATTTTTAATGAGTAGAATTTCTAGATTCACAAAAAAAAGAACACAAGCCAGCAACATTGTTTCGTGTCTATTTGATTTTGTCATAATAATCAGTCCTGATAAAAAGAGAGATATAGTTTTGATGTCTTTTTACTTTCGGGCATGCGCAGTTACGAGATAGTAACGGAATCCCTTACCAACCAATAAAGTTTAACGTTATTAGATCTTTTGCGTTAACGTAACGTAAGTTAACGTCACGTTATTTTTAAGACAGCATTTTTAGTTTTTGCATGCCGCCTTTGATTTGTTCATGGCCGATTTTATACGGTATTTATTATTATAAAGATTTGCAATAAGAATTTGTCCAATAATATTTTTCATTTAGAATATCTTTTTGTTGTGTTTTTTACGGTGAATTTTAATTACTATTAATCTTTAAAAACTCAAAAAAACAACAGAGAAAAGGGAGGTTATGATGAACAGATCGGAATCACTTGTCATAGTTGCCAGTGCAACTCAATGTTTTAGATTTGTTACGAAATTGTAGCCAAAGAAAATGATTAAACAAAATTGACACCTATCTTTACAATTAAAAAGAATACAGAACATACTTGCATTCAAAAATCAATTTAAATTTTTGGTTTTTCTAATTAACGTTTTACAGCAATTTTTGGATTTTTGTATTTTTTTTAAATACACCAAATTTTGAAAAATCCTTTGGATACGGTTGTAGATTTTTATAAATCCTATTATCTAATAACAAAAAAGTTATGGTTTTTTCTTTATAAGCAATATTCTGCCGGAATTCTGAAACGCCAAGGCCACGTAATTTAGTAGGCCCAAGTAAACTGAAGCGAGTTCGATTGGAGTATTGGAATTCAGGTTCCGCATAGCCACCGGCCACTTGTTATTGTTATTGAAATTTGTTATTTTTTTGATGTTGCATAATGATTTTTCTTTTGATTCTTTTTAATTTCGAGACATTGCAATCCATGAAGCATAAAGCCGAGCTTCAAAACCTTTTAAAGAAGCATTAATAAATGGTTACGTTCCTAATAAGTTATACTTTTCCTCACATATGGTGTTCGCACCGTGTTCTGAACACTGCACGGTCTCACTCGAAATGGTATTAGTGATGCCACCTATTGTTGAACTATAAAAAAAAATAGCAAAGCAGTGTTGTCAAATCTATGCCGTTTTTGTGGCCTTAAACTTTTTTTAATGCAGGTCGATAGTCGATAGTCTCAAGAATAATTTAGTGGAATAATAAAATTCCCACTAATAAGTATTTGTTGGAATCGGTGGGGGAATTTGAAGGATCTGGTAGCCGTTAAAACGCATTATTTAGTGTGCCTCTGGAATAGTGATTAAAACAAGAGAGAGCAAAGTGTTATTTTTTTCTGCCATGGATAGTTTCTACCAAGGTATGTACTTATTAATTATATAAAAATCAAATCTTAAAAATATTTAAGATAAAAAATGTATAATTACATATGCCTTATTTTAAAATATTAAAATATTATGTTCACTGTTGCACTATAATCTTTGGTATTTTCCGAGGTATTTTCTATAACAAAAAGGTTTAGTTCACTTTAAATATATATATATATATTTACAGACCGCTTCAAGCTACTGCGAACATAGGGCGGAAGAAGTCTAATTTGCCAGTGTACGTACATGCAGAGACACCGCACGCCTATCAGTGAAGCAACCAATACTCAGGCTTGCCATCACCACTTGCATGACTTTCCTTTGGTATTTAGTACGCCTCTAACCACGGTGCTGTGTGGAGCGTAGTCAATGAAACCGGAATTTGGTCAATAAATACGCAAATTTTTATAACGTAATTTTCTTATTTTTTGTCACTGATAAATAAGAGCGTTTTATTGTCAACTGCTCAGATTTATCAGTGACGACGTGTTACAATGAAAATAATAAGGAGAAACAAAATAAAAGCAAGTTCTCAAAATAAAATAATACATTCTAAAAACCAAAAAGATTCTCCCAGTCAACAAAAAATTAAAGCAAATGTTCGAAAAGTCCTCCTTGCTCGGCTAGACAATATCCGAGCCTACTATAAAAACCCCTTCTAACGTTTCCAAGCATGTTAGGGGTGATAATTTGAAAAGCTTCTTCAAAAACAGATAGAAGTCATTAGGAGCTTACACCAAATCTTACACCTAACAACTGCCTAGCAGTTGGAATAATGTGCTGCTGCAGTAGATCCAAGTATCTAGGACCATTCAAATTGCAATTGCCGTTAATAAAAAATGGCCCAATTACGTGTTCCCCTATAATACCCCCCCCCCCAAACATTTAGTTTTTGGGGATACTGTGTTCTTACGTCAAAATACAAATGCAAATTTTCCCTCAACCAATATCGAACGTGTGTTGGGTTATGACGATTTGACCATTTGACAATCTGCACTTTTTCGGCAACTTCGTAGACATCCATTTTTGGGTTTAAAAATGTATTATTTCAATTAAGAACTTACCCATCTGTTTCTCGAGCAAGGCAGAAATAAAACAAAATAATAAAAACAAAATGAATTTCCAAAAGATAACACTGCAGCGTGCTTCGAATCCACCTCGGTCGTACGGCACGGAGAGTAAATTGGACTTGATTGAAAAAGTCAGAAAATTAAAAATTATCTAAAATTTTCAAAAATGTATACATGGTGTCTCAAAATGCTTAGTTTAAGAAAATTTTATTATATGGTTCAGGTTCAGTTTATAGGGTTTTCATAAATATATTTAAAAAAGGTCTTGGCTGCAAGGAAGTACACGTACCTTGTGTAGAATCATTACATTTTATTAAAATTTCAGATTAATATCATCGGATCCATTTTTATCCTGCTGCATCCAGATGTTCTTAAACTTCTAAAAGATCCAGAATTATTAAATGGAATATATTGAAAACGAAGAGAACGATTTGAGTGGTTCTAGTAAAACGGATTTCCTAGAAGACGAATATTCTCAAATATAAACCTGGGAAGTAGTTGATTTTTTAATTGTATAGGTATGTTTTAAAAACTTCATTTAATAAATAGTTTCCTATGCAAAACCGCGTGTATATTTCTGTGCTCCAGAATAAGCCGTTAAATGCTTGTTTTTAGCTACGTCACAATGCGTTATTAAGCGATAAAGTTCCCTTACGGGCATTTTTAGTAAGAGCTGCAAAAGGTCCCTAATAGCTGTGTTTTTTTCCTTATAGTCGGATAAGAGCATTTAACCGTCAAAATTTAAGTGAAACTTTTCAGAAAAATGCGAGGATTTGTGCCAGTCATTTCACACCAGATGGGTAAAGTGCCTAAATAGTACATTATAAACCTAAGGACTAAAGTGCTACTTTCAATCCCGCGGCGAAAGAATTGTAGCCCGACTGTAGGGATTAAAAGACGCTTTAGTCTCGAGATTTATATACTATTTTATGCACTTTAGTAAAAGATTATTGTTAAACGTTATTTCTAGGCCAAATGGTTCGTCGACTACAAGAAAGGGCACTAGGAATGAAATCTTGGCCAAGAGCAAGTTCTGTTTGGCTTGAATTGCGACAAATTTAATTATAATTTTTCAGGGATTATTAAAAAAAAAACAAAGTGAATCTCGTGTCCGTAAATAAAAATTAAGTAACACTCGTGGCATATCGGACAAAGCGTTTTTGTTTCTCACTTCATTACGACCAGGCCTCCAATGTCTAATGGAGAATCCAGACACCTACAGACCTGTTCCATCCTTATTAGGAACCTCTCGAATTTAAAACAAAAAGTTTGTAATCCGCGGAGACGTAGTACCTGTGTGCGCCACCTGTCGAATAAACCGAGAACCAAAAACATCAAAATTGAAAAGTGCACTTCATTAACAACAAAAAAGCTTTGTTCGATATGCCACGAGTGTTACTTTAATTATTTTTTTATCCCTGAGGGATCAAATTTACTTCCAATCCTTAGGCTGAGGGATGAAATTTATTTTTAATCCCTTAGGGATTATTTTTTTTAATCCTTTAGGGAATAATTTTTTTTATCCTTCAGGGATTAAAAGTGCTACTTTATTCTTTAAAAAGAGGGATTAAACAAACCTATTTAATCTCTAAAGTGCATAAAAATATGTAGTATTTTTTTAATGTTTGTGCGGAACTGTCAAAAATAGTGCCGACTTTATTAAAGTCAGCCTGTGCCAACTTTAGGTACCGATAATTCCCTATTACCAATAAGCATCAAATTCATGCAAACGGAAATTCTACATGCACTAATAATGGCAATAATTATGACACGACCGGCCCGCATACCGGCTTGCTAATTGAACCAAATTAATGAAAACTGACGTACGACCCCATTGGGAGCTGCCTTGGCCAAAATGGATTCAGATCAGAGAAATGAGAAAATGCAAATGTCTACAGAATATATTTTTAAAAAAAAATTTGATAGCATTTTTTTAATGTAACAATTAAAGTATTTATTGTACGGAACCACGGGAGAGGAGATTGTTCTTTTGTAGTTAATCCAGCCCACATTTCATTTAATAAAAAAATTAAATATCTTGCTTAAATTTTAAACAATTTTGTCTACGGCGCTATAAAGCCCTATCACCAAGAACTGAGATTAGATTTACCCCAATCCAGGTTCTCTTGGCAGCTTACCGAACCTAATTTTTTTAAAGAGATATTTGGGAAACTTTTTGCTTTTGCTCATTTAAAATGTCTAAACAGTTAAATGTTTACTAATTTTTTTTTTACATAATGAAATTTTATGCTTCAGAAGCTGATCAAATGGAGTAGCCGAAGTAACAAAATTACCTTCATAAACTCGCCAAGACAACAATTTTACGTAATGTGGTGGAAACGACGTCTTCACGACGTAATAAACGTAATTTTGTTTCAAAATTATTATTGTTTTCCACAAACCAAAACTACACTTTTTTGCACTCGACGCGTTTCGCTAACAACGTTAGCATCATCAGGAGACGATAAACAATGAACTAAATTAATCTACGTTCTATCTTATATACAATCCTTTAGTGGGCGGAGACAAGACTAATAATTTGTGATTGATCACGATTTTTAATCCTATCTCCCCACAACCAAAGAATAAAGTGTACTAAACGGGATGGGTCCTCTATCTTTATTTAAACTATTTCTGGATTTAATGACTCCCATACTTTCATATGCATTCAAAAGTCTTTTGTTTGGTACACTTTTTAGAAGTTTTAGGTTATCTAATGTGAATCTATGATTGTTTTCAAAAGCATGCTCGGCCACACTTGACTTATCTGTTCTTCCGTATTTTAAGTGTGCTAAGTGTTCTTTAAAAGAAAAAACAAAGAAAGATTTGAAGCAGAAAAGTATAGGATTAGGAATATAGCTGGCGAAAACGGTTACAACGAAGGCTTAATAAATAAGTTGATAAATAGACATTCTTTTCAAAAGACCTTTCGGAATTCTACCTTTTTCAGACAAAAAGATACCTGCGACTCAAAATTCCTTATAATCCTAATTAGACGAAAGGATTACAAAAAGTATTTAATAACACCGGTCTTAAATTAGTATATCAATCCGGTAACACAATAAGAAGCTTACTACGAAATCCCAAGGATAAAACTACAGTTCTAAAAAAAAGTGGAATTTACGAAATTAGTTGCATGGATTGTGACAAAAAATATGTTGGCCAAACGAGACGCTCTATTTAAACACGTTTTAAAGAACACTTAGCACACTTAAAATACGGAAGAACAGAAAAGTCAAGTGTGGCCGAGCATGCTTTTGAAAACAATCATAGATTCACATTAGATAACCTAAAACTTCTAAAAAGTGTACCAAACAAAAGACTTTTGAATGCATATGAAAGTATGGAAATCATTAAATCCAGAAATAGTTTAAATAAGGATAGAGGACCCATCCCGTTTAGTACACTTTATTCTTTGGTTAAGGGGAGATAGGATTAAAAATCGTGATCAATCACAAATTATTAGTCTTGTTTCCGCCCACTAAAGGATTGTATATAAGAGAGAGCTTAGGTCGAGTACAAAAAAGTGTAGTTTTGGTTTGTGGAAAACAATCATAATTTTGTACAAGCCTTATATTTTTTAACCGGATAAAAGTTAATATTTTAAAATAAAATAACATTAGGGATACGAAAAGAATATACTTTTATGAATATACCAGTGTAATATATCAAATAAAATTATAACAAATATATCGATATCGATAGGATACACTATATAAATATATACCATTATGGATATACTATACTATACAACATGAAATTTTGTGTAATAAAAATATAATTCGAATATTTTCGTGGAGTAATTAATACATGTTCAGAATATATTTATAACGCATATTCAGTGGATGTTACCTAATGGGTACCTCTGGATCTAAATTGGATCTTTTTTGGAGATTCTATGTACGTCGGGTGAATATCTCTCCGTTTTCGTATATACGCTGGATATACGTTGCAATATTTTTTGCTATGTGGGCTTGCTTTTAAATTTAAATAATTATGAAAAATAATTCAACTCAAAGCAGAAGCTCTGCAAACGTCATGGCAGGGACCCAAACTATGGCTTGGACGACATATTTATTACCTGGAAATAGGGCAAACATACACTAAAACAATACTTCAATTTTGTCAACACAACATGTAATCAATTCCGTATATCGCAAACCAACTCATACTGGACAATATATAAACTTCAAATCAAACCACTCCACATCAAGCAAACTGAGAATTTCAAAATCCCTACATTTGCAATACAGAAAAAGGTTTAAATAAAGAAAAGTAAAAAATTTGATCCAATCTGCGATGGAACGGTTTCTCCAACTCCACGATCAATAAAACTATTCATAACAGACCAATACAAAGGACGATGGATGTAAATACAGAAAGCTCAGGAAAGATAAAAAGAATAGATAACCCATACCACCTTCGGCATGTCTTCAAATCGACCACAACAATAAGAAATCAATTAACAAAAACTAAACCATATCGCCGCAACACCAAGAACTGCATCTATCAGGTACCATAAAGGAAGAAACAGGTACAGGGTGATTTATTATATTTGGACACCCCGGTTATAGTCGTTAATATTAGAGAGAAAAAAAAATGTTCTTATTTTAAATTGAACACCCTGTATTTTTTTATTTTGTCAAGTTTCATTTTCCTTTTATATTTTAAAAGTCAATGTATTGGTGTGGTAAACAGTTTTCGAGATATTGCATATTTCTAATGGATTTTTGCACTCCCGTTAGTGCCGTTAATATTGAAGATAAAAAAAAATTAAAAACAGAAGTTGTTGAGTTTTTTACGGACTTTAAATATATTTTGCCAGAAAATGTCAAATGTCATTTTTATGTCAAATGTATAAAAAAGTAAACTAAATCAGGACTACTCTATTTTTAAATACGAACGACAACAACAACGCCCACAACAAAGTTCATAACGCCTTCTTAGGCGAGAAATCGTGTTGATTATTTTATGTCTCAGGTTTCTAATTTCTTAATTATTTCCTCGATTTTCCTTTTCTTCTAAGGTGTTCGGGCGATTTGAGTAAATAGTTTTCTTTAAATAGTCCCACAACCAAATATCCGGAGGAGTTTGGTGGCCATGGTATGGTCTCATTTGAACCAAGCCATATGGGATAATTTTTATTTATAAAGTTTGTTACAGATTTTTGATGAAATTTTCAATATCACCTTCGAAAATGGTAAATACCTTATTCCGTTAAAATTTCCTCGGTAAAAAAATTCCATCAATAAGATAAGGGCACCCAATAATATGGCAGCAGGACGGGGCATCAATTCACAAGAGTCGAGCAATAAAAAATTTTTAAAATCAGAATTATCCCATATGGCTTGGTTCAGATGGGACCATACCATGGCCACCAAACTCCCCAGATTTAACTCCTCCGGATATTTGGTTGTGGGACCATTTAAAAGAGACTATTTATTCCAATCGCCCGAACACCTTAGAAAAAATTGAAAATCGAGGAAATAATAATATTATAATAATAATAAATAATCAACACAATTTCTGTCCTAGGAAGGCATTATAAAATTTGTGTTGAAGTAAATGGTTAAGTGTTCTAGCATTTGTTAGATTAGTAACTTTTTTGTTGTCGCTGTTGTTGTCATTCGTATTTAAAAATTGAGTAGTCCTAATTTAGTATAGTTATTTATACATTTGACATAAAAATGACATCTGTCATTTTCTGGAAAAATATATAATAATAATAAGTCCATAAAAAACTGAACAACTTTTGCCTTTAAACTTTTTTTCTATTTTTAATATTAAGAGCGTTCACGGGATTGCAAAAATCCACCAAAAACATGCAATATCTCGAAAACTATTCCACGCACCTATACAATTGATATATTTTTGAAACAAAAAAGGAAAACAAAACTTAACAAAATTAAAAAATACATGCTGTTCAATTTAAAATAAGAAAGTTGATGTCAAAATTGTACATATGGAATGACATTTGACAGCATTCGTTAAAGTTTTCAAAAAGTTTGGAAAAAGTTATTAAAATCTTACATTAAAATATTTTTTCTATCATTAATATTAGCCGCGATAACCGCGAGTGTGAAGATATCTACATCGAAGAAATCAGCCGACCCAGTTTGCCTTACAGAACACAAACCCAAAACTCGACAACGGGACACAACTGGATCAAAAATAGCTTAACAATGCTGGGAAAATCAACATCATATGGAATGTAAAGACGCAAAGATCGTCACCAAGGAGGAAAATCTATTCAAGCGGAAGTTCAAAGAAACAGAGCAATCAGAATGTATGTTCTCAACAAAGCGTCACCGTCAAGCATATTTGGAAACCACGGCGAAACCTCGGGCGGAACCAACCAAGTGTAAGCTTCATAGGTTAGTTTTATGAACACATGCTAGTATATATAAGATTAGGTAGTTTTAGTGTTTTTATAGTATTCACCTGATGAAGATACATAATCATCCGAAACGTTGTGAAGAAGTAAAAAGTAAAGACAATGGAAGTTCGAAACTCTAGATTACTCTCGCTTACTAAACCGCCCCCTTCAAAAAAAGATTAGACCGCTCCTGTAGTTATCTTATTTTTTTGACCTCAAACTGTCAGACTGCCTCACCACCATAACGTTGGTAAGCCACAGTATATAAACGGCGTTTTTTACCTGGTATCAAAAAAATCAGATATTATAAGTCACTTTTAGTTTTTGGTATATAACAAAAAGTTGGTATTTTTCTTATGGAACACCCCAATTTTTTTACATATTTTAAATGCTTTTTTAAGTTTCTTCAAAACGATGTGCCTCTTACGAAAATTGGTATATATATAGATAAATAGTTGTCGAGTTATTAAGTATGTTCTATAAATCATATGAAAGGCTATGATAAAAGCGGCAGCCCACATTATTAAAAAAATGTAGAGTGCCATGGTTGTCAATCTGTGGCTGTGTGTCAACTAGTGGCTAAAATAGTGCTTTTTTACAAGCGTTGGTTTAAATAACAAGCGCAGCGAGGAATTTCAAAACGCGAGTAAGAAAAAGTCCAGTTTAGCCGCGAGTTGTTAACACTGTTTTTTTGAATAGGTACCTTTATCAAAAAATCCAAGAAAAACAGGAAAATACTTTTAAAAATCTCGAACGAAGAGCACTTCTCGCAACACACCATCTTTACACTATAAATCAAGGCGGCTGGTAAATTAAATAACAATGGTTTCCATAGCGATGCGCCTTTTACTAGGTCATTGTTGCAATATTTTTATCTTTGACAGTTTGATATTTTTACGATTTTTTCGTAAATAGTTGGTGAAAACTGGCGAAAATGGCTTAATTTTTAGGGAAAAATAATAATTTTTTTCAATATTACTGTTTTCCGCTATTTCTTTTTAATTTAGGGTAATAAACGGACAGAAATTTTTTTTTGCTCAAGTAATCAAAAAAAAAGTTCTTTTGCATCGGTAACGAATAAAGCCATATTTCCATAAAAGACATAACTAAATATCTGCAGACAGTTACAAAAATCATGTTTGTGATGAAGGTATAAAAAAATATTTTGTTACGAAGAAATAAAAAATTATTTTGCTTTTTAACTGAATTCAATTCGTACTATTATATCAATATTAAATTATTATTATTATTAATATTTCATAACTCGACAACTATTTATCCAATTTTGGTAAGAGGTACATCGTTTTGAAGGAAATTAAGAAAGTATTAAAAAGAATTGGGGTTTTCCATAAGAAAAATCCCAACTTTGTGTTATATCTCAAAAACTAAAAGTGACTCATGAAATCTGATTTATTAAATAAATTCTAGTTTAAAAACTCTACAAGAATGCAACTAACACTAGGAAGGTATTTTCATAAATAAAAAAGTTATAGGGCCTATCCCAAAACGCAGACTTTTCAAAAAACCCCCGTAGTTCGAAGACGGGGTGACAATATTAGAGACATAAAGCTATTTGTAACTCATCGCGGTATACGTATCCGCATCAATTGGTCAGAAACTTGTACCACGTTCAAAAAGGGCAGATATATGGTAATCTAAGGTGTTCTTGAACGCGATAGGTGTTGAGATGCGTTAGGTATCACGTATCGTTACGGCACACGTATCGTATCTCAGCAACTATTGCGTTCAGAAACACCTTAAATTGCTCTTTTCGAACGTGCTACAAGTTTCTGACCAATCAATGTGCTTGGTTCTCGCTAGATGCGGATATGTATACCGCGATGAGTTACAAATAGCTTTATGTCTCTAATGTCTTGAAATTTGAGTCTCGCAAAGAAGGGTCGAATTTTCTCTACCTTCTGTAGAAGTACCCGAAACACCCCAAAAGCATTGAATTTTGAACACCCTGTACTTTGATTTTAAAAAAGATGATTGTTTTTTAATACATGGTGTCCCAAAAATAATATATAAGGCACACTTTTATTTCCTTTATTTGGACATTCTGTATATTTTGAAAATTAACGTTGGCCATTTCTCCCTGACTCCAATATTATATTACATAACCAGAGAAGAAATTGACAAATTTCACACGAGCGTGAATGTTGTGAACGTGGCGCTAGCCGAGTAAAATAACACGCGAGTGTAAGAAAGTTATTTTCTATCGAGTCCATTTTTGTAAACAAAACTTTTGAAATAAATTTAAAATAACTTTTTTAGAAGTGTAAAAACTGCCAAAAAAAATAAAAGCTAAAAGCTGTCGACAAGAAGTCATAGCCAACTTGGCCAAAAATGGGACCGGGAAATTGAACAAAAAGGTCCTCTCTTGAGAGTGGAAAAATCGTACGGAAAGTGGCTATTTTTGTTTGAAAAAAAAGTACATAACATATTGGTTCTATCTTTGATGGTTCTCGAGTAAAATAAAAAATATTTTTTCTACTTGAGTGCTGTAAAATGCCCTTTTATGTATTCATTTGCTCGCGGAAAATAGTACTTTACCGTGCTTTAAATCTTGAATTTTTTTAATATGAGAACTTCAATATTGAGTTCTTGAAGCCCTGACTTTTCAAAAAGTTAATTATTGAAACAAAAACTTTCAGTCATAATTTTTTTTTTGACCACAGGATAGTTTACCACAAATGTTTGCTTTTAAATATTCTTTTCGAAAATTTTTTCCTAAAAAAACTTTAAGCCACACAACTAATTAAGCCTTTTTGACAAAAATTAAAATACATTCCTAAAAACTCTCAGCTAAATATTAAAAAGCAGAAAAATTTAAATTACCAACTCACATTTTCGCAGGAAAAGCGAGCCCAGCGCTAGGCAACGCTTTTTTCCAGCTACAGCTTTTTACAGCTTATTTTAAGCCGTTGTTTGGCACATTTTATTTAAAGCTTTATTTAAAATTTGCTTCAGGCAACATTCATACCACTGATATTTAAATATTTGAGCAACTTTAATACAAAATCATATTTTTAGCTATCCATCGAGGCTATTGGGATCGCAATTTCTTTTTTCAGTAAAAATGAATTATTTTGGTCAAAAAAGACTACATAATTTTGAGATGGTGTCTGTCTGTCTATCTGTCTCGCATACGATAAGTCAAAAACCAAACCGATTCTTATCAAATTTGGCACAAAAATCCTTTGTTACCAGACGCAAAAGAATGGACTTTAACCTACACTGTTTACATAAAAACTTACACAAAATGATTCATTGACTAATGTTTTTCTAGTGTTTATTAAAAAATGATAAATTTTTGTAATTTGCTAATTAAAGCTTGAATTAAAAGTTACATTTTGCAATTTTGCTTTAATTTATGTAATTAATTTAAAGGTTGAATTCTATCTGAACTTCGTTTACAAACAAGGGTAGGTCTGCTTGAGAACACCAAATTATATTTCTATTTTCTTTTCTAAACTAAACAAAAAGTGTATTATTTTGGAGTGCAGTAAAGGAAAGATGTTTGAGGATCTTTAGGTAAACTGAATAAAACAAATTTCCTTTAAAAAATACATTAGAATTTAAAAGTAATAAGTCTTTAAAAGAAATTGTTTCCCACGGAAAAGTACCCAATAATTAAATAATTTTTTTCCATAATGACTAAAGCATGTTGTTCATTTTGAGGTTGTTTTCTACGAATCGCCCTGTTAAAAATATCTACCTTTTATTGCGGCTGAATAATACTAATTTTAAATGGATTAATTTTATTCCAGTAAACTTTTTAAAAAAAGCCAAAAATTTCAAATAAAACAGCATTGAAACCTTCCTAATAAACAATTTAATTTAATTACTAAGTATACTAAATAAAATGTATTACAAAAATAACTATATACAAAGTCAAACTTTTTCTTATATAACTAATTATCCTGTCTAAATTAAGTGAAAATTTATCCAGTCAACAGCTCATAAGGGTTGCTCTGGCCTCCGCAGCAGCCTGAAACAAAGAAAAACAACATAGCATAAGACCAAATCGGTCAGTTCAGCTCAAAATTCAAACCCCAAAACTTATTAAGTTAGAAAAGATGATTTAGACTTAATAGTTGCGATTCATCAAAAACCAAAATCTCGCCCTTAATAAAAATTTGACGATTTTTAAACACATAATGCTTTTTTTAAGTAGGCTGTTTTTCTGAAAACCAGGTTTTTTTATTTAAACATGTATGTTACAAACCTTTAAAACTTCTAACAAACAAAACCATAAATAGCCGAATATTTCGCTGTCACTATTCAGAAAAGTCACTCAGTCAGTCAGTCAATTATGTCTTTCCTTTTACGTGGTGAGAATTTTCGATACTTTTTGACGTTTATTGGTACGCGTAATAACAATTTAGCTAGCAATAAACTAGACCTGCGGAATATCTTTGAAATATTAAATTTACAAAATTTTAATAAAAAAACGACGCAGTTTCTCTTACAACGTTAGTAAAAATATGAAGGTCGCTGTGTTTTTATTTTAAATGAGACGATAAGTCAAAACCACCACTTTCCAGAATTCTGACGGGTGAAATTTTCTGTCGTTTCTGAAGAATCGCGACCATTATATCAAATTCTAACCCTAATAATCATATAACTCTTAGGAATATGTTGGGCCACCTTCTCACTTTGGATTAAGTTATAACTTACACTTCAGTGCTTGCAAGGGCTGTCAAAAATTGTCAAAAACTTAGGCTTAATTAATTGCAGGTTATGTCAAATTAGTACTTAAGTACGTTTTTGGCCCTTACACTTAGGAGCTCGAATTTGAGGACTTAAGTTGCAAAAACACCCATTTTTATATACATTTTAGATTTTTTACGTCGAAAAACTAAAGTAAATTGTTTTTCTCCTTGTTTTGAAGGTTACAACGAGTTACAAGTTTATTTTTATTATTTACCAGATGGTTTTGAGTTAAGGTCAATATAATAGAACTCGCAAAAGAATAGTGTTTTGTACAAAGGGCGAAAAACGAAGTGGAATAACCACCTAATACGTATTTTGAATTGTATAATACCTTTAAGAAGGTAAGTGTGCAAATGATATGTTAGCATCACCAGGGTCCGACTGAACAAACAAATGGCGACAATGACTCGAACAATGACAGGTGACAATTAAAAATGTAAAATATATTTTTTTTTTAAAAAAGAGAAGATCAAAAGATCTTGGGAGGAAAGAACGAAAATTCAAAATTGGATGAGTGTCCCACAAGGAACACACAAAAAAAACCAAAGCGAAAGGAGAAACAATTAAACGATGTTTCTCCCGGGGTGACCAACGTGGGCTCGTCAGTGGATTTACTAGTCACCCTCAATCCAGACATCATTTAACACCATCGCACACTTTGACTTCCAACTCTGAATCACTCATCATCGTTCCGCATGAAACTTATTATAAGTCACCTGATACGGGTTCGTCCTGGCGTGTTAATCTTTCCAATAGGAATATGCTCCTAAGACAATTAAAACAAGAACCGAACAGCCGAAAAGAATCTAAAAAAGAGAGGATCCAAAGATCTTTTGATTAAAACAAGAAGTTAAACTTCCAAATCAGTTACATTAACCGAAAAGAATCTAAAAAGGAGAAGATCAAAAGATCTTTTGATTAAACTTCCAAATCAGTTACATCAACCGAAAAGAATCTAAAAAAGAGAATATCAAAAGATCTTTTGATCAAAAACACCTCATTTTTCATTCAGATATAATATATAATAATAATACATAGCGACTTTTATAAATCATGTCAAAACTTAGTTTTCTTGTGTTGGTACTTACAGAAACTGATGTCGTTCCAGTTGTTAAAGTTTTTGAGTTCCTCTCATTGTCATAGAACTAGAAGGGTTTAGTGATCGTTAATCCTTGAAGTTGTATAGTCTCCGGGAATGATTGGTCTCAAATCTACAATGTAAGGCTCAAGGGTTCCTTATATTTTCTAAAAATAACAGAAGCAAGTTTCTCGCAAACCATATGAGAGTGATTATACAAAATGACTCTATCTTTGTCGTCAGTTGACTTGGCTGTATCAAGTTTAGAGCATTTCGCCTGTCTTTGTGTGCTTGTTAATATTTCCTGCGCTTTATACCCGGGTTGCTTCGTCAGGTAACATTTTGAATGTTCTTTACTTTAGTTACGACCTATAATACTAGTTCAACGATCGTCCTAACACGACTGTAATGGACCATTTACGCTCCTAGGATAATAATGAAGCTTAGACGTAAATCGTAAGAGGGCGCGCCAAGCGATGAAACTTTCTTTCATAAGGAGACTGATTAACCCAAAAATGTAAACTATTTTAAATTTTTAACAAAATAAATATTTCTTAGTATATCAGTGTAGTAGCTCTCATATAATTTTTACAATTTTTTTGCTCGTTCTTTCAATTTTACACTTCGTTTACGCATAATATTTTTCACGATAAAAATAAAGTTTTATATGTTTACGCCCCTGGAATTTAGGTCTTTTTAAATTGTTTTATATCCCAAATAACAAAATCAGTCGCGGCGTGGTGGCCTTCTCCACGCCCTATCCCTAGTAGTTATGGCGTCATATCACGGCGATGGTTTTACTACTATACTACTATACTATACCTCGAGGTATTCACCGTTTTTGGGTATGAATTGGAAGGGTTATACAACTACATCACGATATAGGAGTTATGTCGTCGTGAGTAGTAAACGAGCACTTTATCCCGACGTCCTGTTTACCAGATACAGTAGTATTTCTGACTTTATAGGGTTTTTGTAGGTTTTCCTTTCGCACATTATTAATTACAAATATGTTGATCTTTTTATAAATTATACCAGTGTAGCTATTCTTTAAATCAGGGAGAAAATAATTATCTCCCTGAAAACCACTGATCCTATTGGTCGACGCCATCGATTCCCTCGAAAATTACATCAATAACGTAACACTCGTGGCATATCGGACAAAGCGTTTTTGTTTCTCACCTGATTACGACCAGGCCTCCAATGTCTAATGGTGAATCCAGACACCTACAGACCTGTTTCATCCTTATTAGGAATCATCAGGGAGTCATAGGTTTGTACCTGGCAGTTGAATTTATTTGTTTTATGTTGTGTTGTTGTTTTTAAAAATTTTGGCTTTTTAGTTCTGCGCAACAAGCCTCCTCCGGAGCGATTGCTTGCTAATGCGTTAAAATTAGGGCCACGTAGTATGAAGCTCCAATTGCGGGCGGTGCTGCTGCGAACGTTAACTCTTTTTAAGACTCATTTTACAGTGACCTTATATTTTTACAGGTTTCTTCTTTATAACCTGCTGAAAGGTACAGGATTCTATATTTACGGTATTCTGCACTTTTCAATTTTGATGTTTTTGTTTCTCAGCTTATTCGACAGGTGGGGCACACAAGTACTACGTCTCCGCGTAATACAAACTTTCAGTTTTAAATTCGAGAAGTGTGCATGCTGCCTGTGTAGCTTCAATTGCCAAGTACAATCCTATGACTTCCTGATGATTCCTAATAAGGATGAAACAGGTCTGTAAGTGTCTGGATTCTCCATTAGACATTGGAGGCCTGGTCGTAATGAGGTGGGAAACAAAAACGCTTTGTCCAATATGACACGAGTGTTACTTTAATTTTTATTGGCGGACACGAGATTTACTTTGTTGACAATAATAACATGACTCTTGAGGAAATTTGTTTTTGCTGGTTTTTAGTGAGAGAAATAAAAGATGAAAATTTCTATTCAAATATTGTAATTAGTGTCATTTGTGGGAGAAATCAGCGGCATCGACCAATGAAAACCGCGCATTTGTGAGAAATTATTTTCTTTTCCCTGATCTAAAGAATACTACACTGGACACACACCATAAAATATGTGACGACATGACAGAAAACAAAAATATAGCTAAACTAATAATTACTATTTTATAAAACACTTATCTGAAGTCACAACATCGTAAATTTATAAACACTTTACTGATTAAAACTGCTGATTTTTTGATAAAAAAAACACGTGCCCCCCAGTTTTGACCTATTTATCCAAATCGGTTAAATATATTTCTACCCAAAATCGTTTGATGTAACCGATTTGGAGGTTTTTTAACTTGTTTTTTTTTTAAAGTGCCTTAGGAGCATAATCATTTCTCTTTTCACTTTGGTCGTTTGTTTGTTCCTTGTGGGATGCTCTTCCAGGTTTGAATTTTCGTTATTTCCACCCAAGGTCTTTTGACCTTTTGTTTTTTGTTATTAGTAGAGTCGTTATCTGGTAAAAGTAATATTAAAGAAATTAAATGTAACATCTACGAAGTAAGCCTTGGACTCGTTTTTTCGTCCTTCTGATATAGTGGAATATGTTACTTTCGCGTATAACTTAATATTTTTACGATACTGTGGTAATTTTTTTTAACCATAATAGTGACCACACCAAGTGACAATAATGACATTTTTCCTATAAATAGTTTTTTGTAGGAAATATAACTACGCCTTAACCCATTTTTGGTGGCAATGACAATGGCACTAGTGAAATTGACTATATATTGCTTGGGATACCATGTCAAATAAATTTTACCTCAGCCAGCTATTTTTCGACAAAATAGCAACGTTGTCAAAGGAAGCACAACGTTGCTCACTGACTATTTTCAAACGTTTCGGCAAGTCGTATTTGCGCTAGGTTGGGGATTTATCTTTTAGTCGTTTTAAGAGCCGAGATAATTTTTTTTTTCTGCCAGTTATCTTATCTTAGGAAATATCGAAGTGACGTTGAAAACGGGTCATGTGATATTCATTCTTTTTGTAGTCAAATAAACATCATAATTGGCTGAACTTTGAATGAAAGGTACATTTTATAAAAACTAGGACACGGCTGAGAGCACTTTTGTGATTTTTTACGAAAAAAGCTAATTCGAAAAATTCAAACATTGAATCAACAAAACAACAACACATCGAAAAACCCAGTTGTGAATGCCATCTCCACCTTTGGGCCATTTTAAGCGACGCGACGCGACGTTTGTACATTAAAAACGAATGTTTTAATCAATAGCAAAGAGACCAGCCTTAAAAATAAGCCCAAAGCCAGAGTCAGCTGTTCGAAGATTTTAGATAGTGAAGCAATAAAATTTTTTCGAAATTATTTTGCTCGATAACTTTAAAACAATTATTATGAAGTGCGGAAAACAGGTATAAAGCCATGTTGAAAATGAATAGCCCAGGGGACAACTAATGGTTTTTACATAAAGTCATTCCTAATTTTTAGATATTGATTAGCAAAAACATAAAAAAAACAAAATTATGATTGTTTTCCACAAACCAAAACTACACTTTTTTGCACTCATTCACTAAAACAAAATTATGATTGTTTTTCACAAACCAAAACTACACTTTTTTGCACTCGACGCGCGTTTCGCTACCAACGTTAGCATCATCAGGAGACGATAAACAATGAACTAAATTAATCTACGCTCTATCTTATATACAATCCTTTAGTGGGCGGAGATAAGACTAATAAATTGTGATTGATAACGATTTTTAATCCTACCTCCCCTCAACCAAAGAATAAAGTGTACTAAACGGGATGGGCCCTCTATCTTTATTTAAACTATTTCTGGATTTAATGATTTCCATACTTTCATATGCATTCAAAAGTCTTTTGTTTGGTACACTTTTTAGAAGTTTTAGGTTATCTAATGTGAATCTATGATTGTTTTCAAACGCATGCTCGGCCACACTTGACTTTTCTGTTCTTCCGTATTTTAAGTGTGCTAAGTGTTCTTTAAAACGTGTTTGAACAGAGCGTCTCGTTTGGCCAACATATTTTTTGTCACAATCCATGCAACTAATTTCGTACATTCCACTTTTTTCTAGAACTGTAGTTTTATCCTTGGGATTTCCTAGTAAGCTTCTTATTGTGTTACCGGATTGATATACTAATTTAAGACCGGTGTTATTAAATACTTTGTGTAATCCTTTCGTATAATTAGGATTATAAGGAATTGATACAAATTTTGTGTCGCAGTTATCTTTTTATCTGAAAAAGGTAGAATTCCGAAAGGTCTTTTGAAAAGAATGTCTATTTATCAGCGTATTTATTAAGCCTTCGTCGTAACCGTTTTCACCAGCTATATTCATGATCCTATTTTTTTTTGCTTCAAATCTTTCTTTGTTTAAGGGGAAATTTACTAATCTATATGTTAAAAAGTGCAAACTTGCAAGCTTATGTTGTAAGCAATGAAAAGAGTCATTTGGAATATACCTGTTGGTTTTAGTGCAACCAAAGGTTCCAAATTCCCAACATAGTAGCAAAAACATGTCAAATTATGGTAGGAAAATTGCCGTGAAATGGCCTTTTTGACAAACGGTTTATATACAAAAATAGTACAGTAGCCAAGAAAAATATTATGAGTAATAATTTTTAGTTGTCTTAGTTGCCATCGTGCAACGACGAGAAAACGACGCCACAACGTTGGTATTAACTAGGGTAAATTTTGTGGGGTTTTCAACGAACGCAACGAACGACGGATCAACGACGCCAAAACGTTGATAATTAACTAGAGTTAATTAATTTACGTTCGTTCAACGTTTCTCTCTACGAACAATTGTGGTCAAATAATCAATGCAGTTGCGTTCAACGTTAAAACGTCGACAAATTTTTCCTTGGGGAGTGGCATAATAACTGAAAAATTAAATAGGGTAAAAATGGCTCTATCCTTTTTTTCAAACATACATATTTTTCGTTCATATGTTTTACGGAAAACCTACATTTTTCCCTGTCTAGGTAATACCGGGAAATATAAAGCCTCTCCGAAAGAAAATATAATAATATGAAATCATACAGGAAAACAATTTGTTGGGGAAAAACGAATTTTGACGTTTTTTATCCAGGAAATGGTGAAATATAGAACGTATAAATAAAATCTATTTGTTTGTGGCGGATTCATAATGTCGAAACTACTTTTTTTGGGTTTTTCGCCACTAAGTTAAGGAAATTTTTTCAAAAATATGTTAAAACCCACTGCGTAAATTCCTAAAAAAAAAATTTGTTCGTTTGTCAGTGGTTTTTAAATAAGATAAAAAAGATAAAAAATTTGCCTACACACACGCAAATCCTAACTAGAATCTAAGTACTTATCTGACGTTTCGGCAGAAATTCTATTTTCAAAAACTTTTTTCGATTCTTTTTTAAAATATCTGTCTGTTGTCATACAACTGACTGACTTTGACTGATATATATTTCAAATATTAACTTGACAGTTTGGTGCGTCGATAGTATAATACAGAGCGCAAATGATCTAATCCGTATCTTTTGGACGATACGGGAGGTTAATTGAAAATGAACCGGACCGCAGTTTAACGTGTTAATAAAAAAATTAACAATTTTTATTGGAAAATTTTTGGAGCCATTATAAAACTTTTTAAAAAATTGTGGTTTTTACAACTAAAGGGTAATAAACTGATTTTTTTTAGATGCGTTGGTTTAAGTAGACTAGCGTGGAGCACTGCAAGTGAATGATTTAAAAACACGAGTAAAAAAAGTACAGTTTGGCTGCGAGTGGCAAACACTATTTTTAGTACCTTTATCAAAAAATGGGTCGTAAGTTAGGTATATCCAAACTTTTCCTGGGTGTATCCATACTTTCAAAGTGTGTCCGGACTTTTTAAGAGTACATCCAGAAATTCTCCAGGTTGTATCTAGGATTTTTAAAGTGTATCCAGACTTTTTCAGAAAGTTTTCAGACTTTCCTGGGTATATGCAAACTTTGGAGGTATGTCCAGAATTTTTAAGAGTATATCCAGACTTTTCCAGGATGTTTCTCAGGTTTCGGGGTATGCCTAGGCTTTTTAAGAATGTATTCAGACTTTTCCATGGTCTATGCAGACTTTTTAGAGTGCATCCAGACTTTTTCAGAATATCTCCAAAAGTTTCCTGGGTGTATCCAAACTTTTGGGGTATATTTAGGATTTTTAAGAGTATATCCAGACTTTTCCAGGGTGTATCCAACATTTTTACGGTGTATTAAGACTTTTTTAGAAGGTCTCTAGACTTTTCCTGGGTATATCCAAACTTTCGGGGTGTGCCCAGTCTTTCTAAGAGTTTATCCAGACTTTCCATGGTGTATCCAGGATTTTTAGACTGCATCCGTGATTTTAAAAGTATATGTATACTTTTTCCGGGGTGTATACAAGCTTTTCCTGGATGTATCTGAACTTTTCGATTGTATTTCATATGTGCTATTTTAGCGTCAAAATTTTTGTTCATCAGTCACGCAAAAATGGCTGAACCGATTTGGATGAAATTACTACAAATTGAGCCGTGGATAGACCGACAGACCGACTAACAGACAAACTTCTCCTAGCGGGGAAAGTGAAAATTGAAATAACGGAAAAAATACAAAATACTAGAGCACTAAATTATATCCATTGTTGACAATTTAATTTTTGACATTATTCGCACCTGAACAATAAAATTTTTTTTGCAGTAATCACCATCCTGTAAAATTCAAAAACTTTGTATGCAAAAGTGTCTTTACAAGTCTCTGCAGGTTTACAGGACTCGCCTGCGGCTCTCCCTAAAATGCGTAAATTTACTGCGTCGACTTGTAAAGACCAATTTTGCGGTCTAGTGACGTAAACACCTATTACGCCCTGTACACAAACATGATATATTCATAGCAAAAACTTGCCAAAAGGCAAAATACGAAGACCTTCCCATTATATACCCGTAATAAAAGCTAAAGCCGCTAACGAGGATGAAAATTTCCATTTTCCAGCCTTTCAGTCCGTCGCTTTGTTTCGGGAAAATTCAGGGAAATTTCAGCCCATTCAACAGTACCTACCAGTATACAGATATGTATAGTGCGTTTTCGGAGGGACTTGTAATGATCACAGATAACGCAAGCTTGGTAAAACATTCAACTCAACAGAACCTATGCCCAGTTTTGGCAAGTTCACGAGGCTAAGGGTTAATTTGAATAAAAATGCGCTTCTTCCAATTACTTAATCTAAAAACTGTAATCAAATTTGTATCAAATTTTGTACGGTGAAAGTTTAAAGCATTAACCCGGAAAAATTTCGCGGATTTTACATAATTTTAAGTATCCCAAAAATGCTTAATTCAAGGTAAATATTATTGATTATTTTAAAAAACTAAATAAAATTTAGATATATATATTTTTTTGATAAACCACGCGAATGGTCTGTGGGGGATACCAGAAGCCTCCGCTGTGTAAAATGTTGTTAATTTTTGATGTGCCATTTATCTGTTTAAACAAATGAACTACACGGGCATAACTACGGGGGAGGGGCTGGTGGAGCCGGGCCCCCCCTTGACCTTTCCAGACTCCCCAGAAAAATATAGCCTAGTAGTTGTTAGTCATATGACGGGGCTAGAATAATGTCTGGGAAACATAAGGGCTTACAAGGTTTAATAAGAGAAGAACATCCTTCCGCTATATACATTTATTGTTTGGAACATAAACTGAAAGTTGTTGACCCATGTATAAAAGATGCATCAGCAGCTTTCTTTAATACTTAGAGGCATTGTATGTGGATTTTTCGCAACTAACCTTTCTGCTACTCGCTGAGCATGTCGATTTGAAAATTGTAAAGCATTTTTATTAAACTTTGAGGCGATTAAAATAGCAATAGAAAGTGAAGTAACTGATAACTAGGATAGACATGCCGTTGAAGCTGTTGGACTATTAGCATGTATTCAAAAAACCGAGTTTGGCATTTGCCTGCCCATTCTATGTTTTATTACGTATCAATGTTTTGAGTCAGTAATTTCAGGGTAAAGATGCTACTCTCGGCAATGTAAATTTAATAACAGATGGCACTCTACAATCTATGGAAGAAACTAGGAACAGCTTTGACAATATTAATCCTGAAATCCAAGACTTCGCCGATAAAGTTGATATTTCTTTAGAACCTATCAAAGTATCAAAACGTAAATGGCAAATTGCTGCACAAACTAAGGATTATATAGTGGAAAGCATTCTTGGACATGACAACGCCATAGAATTTCCATCAGATGTAATTGGCTTAGAACACTAGAAAATAAACATTCACTGCCAAATAATGGATAAATTAGCAGCTAATTTTAGGGAGATGTTTTCAAACTTGCTATTGGCCAGATCGGTAGATACTTTATTTAAGTTAAATATCAAAGAAAGTCAAGATTTTATTGAAAATTACTCTGGTAGTAAAAAATATGACAAGACTTTTGTCCGAACCTCTACAAATTAATTCAGATTGCTATTTTCCTTCCTATTAGTTCTGCTAGTTGTGAACGAAGCTTTTCTGAAATGCATGTAATAAAAAAGTCGACCTGAACTACAATGCGACAAACCCGATTTTCCAGTGTATCAATTATTAACATCGATAATTATTTTATTAAAGAAGATATTACAGCAGACCACGCTTTGAAAATATTTTCACAAAACACAAGGAAGTTGCAGTTAATTTATATTAAACTGCTGAGTTGAGTTATATAGAGTTACGATAATAATGCATAATATTAAACAGTTTTGAGAAAAACATCATTGTCTTTTATTCCTCACTATCAAGAATTTATCAGGTAGTCGAGCTAGGCCCTCCCCTAGGCCCCCCCCCCAGGTCAGAGAGCTAGTTACGCCGGTGTGATTCAAATTCACTCTTAAAAGCTGGATTTATACAGAAAAGTAGCATAAGATAAGACATAACATAAAATGGAATAAGAATTGAGCTTATGACGAGCCCTGTTGGCGTTTGTACAGAAAAATAAGGCGACATAACATAATGTGAGACAAAAAGTTGGCCGACTTTTAACTTTCTTATTTTATTTTACGTGAAAATGAACGTGCACAGTCGCGACTGTCACCAAACAGCTGAGCTAACCGTGACAAGATCGTAAGGTCTGCCCTTATTGGTCGCTATAGTTATTTCTTATTTTATATTGTTTGTCCATATAAACCACACCATACATCTTGTCTCCAATTTGTTATTTCTTATTTTATTTTATCACAAATTGGGACCACAGAGGTTGAGTGGAAGAGAAAGGTTGAGCGAAAGGGACAGGTTGAGTGGAAGAGAAAGGTTGAGTGGAATAGCGCCGCGCCGTTCCATATTGTTTAAACATGGATTATAACGTACATTTTTTTTAAAAAAAGTTCGGAAAATAGTCACTTTCCGTACGATTTTTCATACGAAAGGACCTTTTTGTTCAATTTTCCGGTCCCTTGATCCTTTTTCGATCCCATTTTTGGTCAAGTTGGCTATGACTTCTTGTTTACAGCTTTTAACTTTTGTTTTTTTTTAGCAGTTTTGTTTCAAAAGTTTTGTTTACAAAAATGGACTTACATCTATAAAATTAGTTGAATCCGGAGGAAATAATAGAAGCTGCTTCAAGAGTCACTTTTAATTTGTTGCCTGAAAAATCTAAAGAGCGCTACCAATGAACGAACTTTGATGCGTTAATAAACTGGGGCGAATTAAAAACCAATAAAAAAATTAATGAAGATGTGTTGTTGGCATATTTTCGACCACAAATTTTTAATGCTCAAAGTAAGTATACTGTATAGGGTGACCAGATTTTTTAGGCTTCAATACAGGACACTCTCAGAAATTTAAATAAACAAAATACAAACTCTTTTTTATTTAAATAGGTTTTTGATAATATTAAAAATTGAAACCTAAATCACCACAGGTGAACTTTTTTGAGAAAATTACACTATAAATGCCATTGTAGATATCGAAATTAGTGGTGATATGAATATTAGTGGTTTTATAGTGTCGCAGGCAAAATTTGTTGCAATTTATGTAGAGGACATTTTATGATGCAGGACAGAACTTGGAAATACAGAACTGTCCCTCCTAATACAGGACGAATGGTCACCTTAATATAGGTAAATAAGAGACAAACCTGGAAATCTGCCTTACATGAGTTGTTTTATCATTATTTTGCTGGATAAGTTGGCCATGGTCGGCCATAACTGGTCGTCAGTCATCACTGAATTAGCTCTTTTTTCTAATGTTTTTTTACAAATAATTTCTAACCCCAAAATTTTACTTGTTTTTCTTTAGTTTTGATCTTAGAAACTACTGGCCTTAGCGGCAATGGCTATCAAGCCAACAAGAAGCTGAAGGGTAACATTTTCTTACTAGGGGACTGTTCATGAATTACGTAACGCGGCTAGGCGTTGACGAAAGTGGTAGGGACTAAAATGTTTTTTCTGATCGTTTGAAAAAAAAGTACGTACGATACATGAACGGAAAGTGTCTTTACAGGTCTCCGTAGGTTTACTGTAAAGACCAAGTTTTCCGTTCTAGTGACGTAAATAAATATAAGAGGACCTATTGTATTAAAGCGACAATAAAAGCATACAGACCGCTTCAAGCTACTGCGAACATAGGGGGAATCAAGTCCAATTTACTCTCCGTGCCGTACGACCAAGGTGGATTCGAAGCACGCTGCAGTGTTATCTTTTGGAAATTCATTTTGTTTTTATTATTTTGTTTTATTTCTGCCTTGCTCGAGAAAAATGGATGTCTACGAAGTTGCCGAAAAAGTGCAGATGGTCAAATGGTCAAATCGTCATAACCCAACACACGTTCGATATTGGTCGAGGGAAAATTTGCATTTGTATTTTGACGTAAGAACACAGTATCCCCAAAAACTAAATGTTTGGGGGGGGGGGGTATTATAGGGGAACACGTAATTGGGCCATTTTTTATTAACGGCAATTGCAATTTGAATGGTCCTAGATACTTGGATCTACTGCAGCAGCACATTATTCCAACTGCTAGGCAGTTGTTAGGTGTAAGATTTGGTGAAACATGGTTTCAACAAGATGGTTGTTCCGCTCACAATGTTGGCCTTGTTAGGAAATATCTTGATAATGTATTTCCTAATCGGGTTATAAGTACACGGGGAACTATTTTATGGCCAGCTCGATCTCCCGATCTTGCTCCTAATGACTTCTATCTGTTTTTGAAGAAGCTTTTCAAATTATCACCCCTAACATGCTTGGAAACGTTAGAAGGGGTTTTTATAGTAGGCTCGGATATTGTCTAGCCGAGCAAGGAGGACTTTTCGAACATTTGCTTTAATTTTTTTTTGACTGGGAGAATCTTTTTGTTTTTAGAATGTATTATTTTATTTTGAGAACTTGCTTTTATTTTGTTTCTCCTTATTATTTTCATTGTAACACGTCGTCACTGATAAATCTGAGCAGTTGACAATAAAACGCTCTTATTTATCAGTGACAAAAAATAAGAAAATTACGTTATAAAAATTTGCGTATTTATTGACCAAATTCCGGTTTCATTGACTACGCTCCACACAGCACCGTGGTTACTAAATACCAAAGTCATGCAAGTGGTGATCGCAAGCCTGAGTATTGGTTGCTTTACTGATAGGCGTGCGGTGTCTCTGCATGTACGTACACTGGCAAATTAGACTTCTTCCGCCCTATGTTCGCAGTAGCTTGAAGCGGTCTGTATAATAACATTTCGATACACAGTTGGTTTTAGCAGCATATTTAAAAAAAAAATACATTTTTTGAGTTATATATTTTGCGAGAGCTAGTTAGTTAACTTCTGCGGGTATTTCTTTTTTTTGTCCCTTCTTTTGCTTTAAGCCAAAGATAAAAAGCAATTAACTTAGGGCCGGTTTCCCAATAGCGAGTTAGCGTTAACCTGAGCAACATAACTTTAACCTGCATTTTAATAATTTTTACAAGGTTAACTCTATCTTACTCGAGAGTTCACCTAAAAAAATATTGGCATTAACCAACAAAAAACTGACGCTTAAATTCCGAGTTAATTTAACTCACTGGTAACCCGCTATTGATAAATCAGCCTTTATTCCGGTTCAACGTTAATAACATTTATAGTTGGGGGGCATATGGACTTCCGTGGGCTTTTTGATGATGATTTTACGAAACCTGTTTTAACCGGTAATAGGTCACTTAACATCACCCTGCCTGTGAACAGTCTCAATAGTGCTGGAGTCAAAAAGTTAGGTTAGGATAACAAAATATTTTTTTCATCCCTACGGTTTGACCTACGATAATAAAATTTGACACTCATATTGTCCTTCTGGCCAGATTGTATTATAAAATATAAAAAATAACATTTAGTGCATCTAGGGGTCGGTAGAGGGCGAAATGTGTTTTTAGATTTTTCCCTGTATCTCCCGAACGACTTATCCTACACACTTGAAACTATGTGGTTTTGTAGTACAACCTATTAACAATCAGCCTGATATCACAAAAATTTTTTTAGCCTGTGAGCGGAGGGCCCTGAACAGAGGCCATTTTTTTGACAATTTCAAAAAAAAAAAATCTATTTACGCAAACTTAACTTAAGGGCACCAAAAATTTATATAAATTAATTACTTTCACTCAATATTTCTCCACCTATGAGTAGCCTCAAAAATGTTGCAGTCCAAAAGTGAGGTTAGGGTGACAAAATATTTTTTAAATCTTAACGGTTTGATCTACGATGATGAAATTTGATAATCATTTTCGCCTTCGGGCCAGATTGTATTATAAAAACAAAAAAATAATAAGCATTTAGTGCCTCTAGGAGCCGGTAGGGGGCGAAATGTGGTTTTAGATTCGTCTGTTCAGGGCCCTCCGCTCACAGGCTAAAAATTTTTTTGTGATATCAGGCTGACCGCAGTATAGTATGTACTACAAAACCACATAGTTTCAAGTGTGCAGGATAAGTCATTCAGGAGATACAGGGAAAAATCTAAAAACACATTTTGCCCTCTACCGGCCCTTAGATGCACTAATGTACCAATTTTCATCATCGTAGGTCAAACCGTTAAGATTTAAAAAAATATTTTGTTGCCCTAACCTCACTTTTTAACTGCAGCACTTTTGAGGCTGTTCACAGGCAAGGTACGTTGGTCTATTAGTAACCCATTAAAACAGGTTTCGTAAAATCATCGAAAGGTCCATTGAGGCCGAATTTCGACTCTATGCCCCTCGACTATTAGTATTTTTTACACCGTACTCAATACGTATTGAAAATATTTTCTTCTTTTTTTTTCATAGAGCATGTTCTCTGTTCTGACGGTGATATATAAAAGAACAAGATTCTTGATTTTCGATACGGATTGAATACAATGTGAAAACATACTAATTATTTTTTTAAAAAATCCGACCGACAGTAGTCGACAGGCAGTTGATGTCGCTGGATTCCACCGGCGAGAGTAAAGGTAATGCGGCCCTCTATGTTTCCTACACATATCTCCCGCCGAAAAACCTCCAGGCTTTTCTTGCGTGCAAATAGGGTAATAGCAACCCCCTCAAACGGCATAAATCAGGCTTATCGTCCGCCCTTATCTTAACACAAATAATAAACATTTCTACTAAGGTTAGTTATTTCGCGTCGTGAACTTTTTTAATTTTAGAGAAAAAAGAAACATACGCCCTGTACATGCACGTATACATACGTACGTTGATTAACCAATTGAATAATTACATAATTTAAATAAAATATATGCTACTTACCTAGATTTTGATTTTATTAAACTGGAAAAGTATTTACTTTTACGGGGGTCTCATCATCATCATAGGTAATCACTCGATACCGAGTATGATTTTCCTCTATTCTGTATCGTCGCTATCTGTTGTGCGATTTTTGATGGCTATGTAAGCCAATTCTCGAGCCGCACACCCTTCCACAGTCCTGGCACACCCAGTCTCCGGCAGCAGCCGGGTGTTGTTGGTCATCCATTCTTCCATTTTGTCGCTCCTTTCTACGTTCTCTCTTTTCCGTTTCTAGTCTACGTCGTTGCTCTTCAAAAGTTTGTGCTCCCTCATGCACTGTTCGGCGCCATGTAGCCCTATCGTTTGCCGTGGTCTCGAAGTTGTTTATATCGATGTGACCCTTCATCATATTGCATTTGAGAACATCCTTGTACCTTTTTTGTTGACCACCTTTCTTTCCTTCAGTTGTCCATAAAATATCTGCTTTGGGAGACGTGTTTCAGGCATGAGGATAATGTGACCAGTCCAACGAAGCTGGTGCTTGAAAATAAGGGCTTCTATGCTAGTTGTTCTGGCTTCTTCTAAAACACTTATGTTTGTTCGTCGGTCTTGCCATTTGATTCTCAGTATTCGTCTTAAACAACTTTGGTGATATTTTTCTAGTCATTTGATATGCCTTCTGTAGATGGTCCACGTTTCGCATCCGTATGTTAGAGTTGGTATTATAACTTTGTTGTAGACACGAAGCTTGGTCTCCGCATTGATGTCGTGATTGTTGAAGACTCTCTCCGAAAGCCGTCCGAACGCTGCGCTAGCACATTTTAGGCGATACTGTGTTTCTGCGTCAATAGTTCCATTTGATAATAGGTGGCTCCCAAGGTATGGGTAATGTTCCACGTTCTGCAGAGGATGGCCATTTATGGAAATGTTTGGAGCTTGGGGATTCATACCTGATTCTGTTTGGTGAAGAATTTGCGTTTTGGCAAGATTGACCTCTAGTCCAATGCTTTTTTAGGCTTGGTTAAATGCGTTGATTACCAGTTGTAGACGTTCCTCTGTATCGGCCATTACGACGTTGTTATCGGTGTACTGCAGTTCGATTACCGAGGTTGTCGAGACCTTAGTTTTTGCTCGCAGTCTGCCTAGGTTAAGTAGGCCACCGTCGAATCTATATAGAATTTCCACTCCCGGCGGTAGATGTTCCTCAACAAGGTGAAGCATGGCATGGAATGACTCTCCTGGTCCATCGTTGCTCAGGACTGTTGCATTCATATTGTCGTGTAGTAGTCTAAGTATTTAAATATATTTTTGAGGGCATCCAGCTTTTGCCAGTATTTTCCAAAGAGCTTCTCTGTTCACCGAATCAAATGCTTTGACTAGATCTATCAAGGCCATGAAGAGAGGGCGATTTTGTTCTCTAGATTTCTCTTGCATTTGTCTGGCACTGAAGATCATGTCAGCTGTGCCTTTTATCACTTTTACGGGGGTCTGATTGTTGAAGCTGAAAGGGGGATCATACACACAGCTTTGAGGAGGTCACACTACTGTTCTCTTATGATATTAGATGTGTTAAAATATTTTAAGGCATAGGCACGTTTTTCCATAATTTTAAAAACTTTTTGAAATTGATACTTATAAAAAGAAGTTAATATACTATCTTAAGACTTTAGAATAACCTTTGAGCATTAAAAAACAAGAAAACTACCATTTTTTGATGAAAATTGAAAGATATTTTCTAATAATTTTCAAAGTTTTTTAACTAAGTCATTCACAAAAGCCTACTTTTTTTTATATTTTTAGTTCAAACTTAGTAAACATGATGTTAAATAAATGTATTTTTAGGAAAAAATCTCCCGAAAATATTCAGATTTGGCAAACAAACTTTTTTCTTTCATTGGCGCTTTCCGTTTACCAACTTGGTAAAACAATTTTTCAGAAAACCGGTGATGAAAGAACGCTGTAGCGAAATTTTAGGTCGCCCCGTTACAAGGTTAAAGTACTTTTTTTTAAAGAAATTGTTTCGCATAAAACTGATATGTATGACCGCGACTAAAATTTTCTCTTCTTCTGTCAAATCAGAAAAACATTCCAGTCGACCAGTTTTCAAATAACTCCATCTTTCTCTGAAACAAGCCTTCTGTAAATTATGTCTATCTAAATCTAAAATCCTGCTTTTTCTTTCTAAATATTTTTCCTTTTTACTGCGAAAATATATTTTTTGGCAGTACTTCTTTAAACGCTAAAAAAACAGTGAAAACTTGAAAAAAGTGTTAGTTTTAGTCCCTCTCTAAAATATCATGTTTATGATAAAGATTTTAGCAATTTTCTCATAAACCGCTCTAGGTACAGCTTTTGTTTATCTACTATTCGCACAAGCTGGCTACGCCGCAAAATCAAATTATTACAAACAAGAAACTACCAGGTTTGAGGGTATATTTTTGTGTGAATTTGTCATTTTGCATTTAATCATTTATCGAAATAATTGGTTAATTTGTAACACCTACTAATTGCTTTCAAAATTTAAAAAAATGTTGAAAACTCTTTCTCGGCCACCGTCTCTTTTCATAGGAGTTCCTTATATTTAATATAGGCTTGTTGCAAATAAATTGGGGATTTCTAAAAGTAAGAAAAATAGTAAATAAAAATTTGACAACACTGCTTAAGGCCACAAAAACAGCATAGATTTGACAACACTGCTTTGCTGTTTTTTTGAAAGATCAACAATAGGTGGCACCACCAATGCCATTTCGAGTGGGATCGTGTAGTGTTCAGAACAGTAACTAAATATAGGTAGGTATGCATAATATTCCATGACAGTATAATTGCTTATGCCTGACTCATCCAGAATTTCTTTACAGACCTCCCACCTAGTTTGGCAGGTCGTAATTTCAGGTTATGGGACTGGAACCCAACTGTAGGCAAAAACGCAAATAAATTTTCACGTTTTTCTTATTACAATCACTACGTGATTCACTAAACATTGTACTTCATGCTTCATAGATTGCAATGTCTCGAAATTGAAAAGAATCAAAAGAAAAATCATTATTCAACATCCAAAAAATAATAACAAATTTCTGTATTATTTTTAACACTTAAAATGTGTCAATTTATTGGCCGAATGTTCCATTAGACAAGTGGCCGGTGGCTATGCGGAACCTGAATTCCAATACTCCAATCAAACTCACTTAGTTTCCCTGGGCCTACCAAATTACGTGACCTTGGCGTTTCGGAATTCCGGCAGAATCTCGATTATAAAGAAAAAAGACATAACTTTTTTTTATCAGATAATAGAACTTATAAAAATCTACAACCGTATCCAAAGGATTTTTCAAAATTTGGGGTATTTTTTTCAAAAAATAAAAAAAATCCAAAAATTGTTGTTACAGATTTCTGTATTATCGACGAGGCTAAATAAAAAGCCAGGGAAGGTTTTTGACTATTATTAGCCGTGTTTATTTTATTTCGGGAATGAGAGAGTCCAGCAAAAAACTGTTTGGATACGGAGTTGAGGAATTCAAAAATAAACGTTCCTGCCAAATTCCAGCAGATTCCGTTTTCTCGTTTCCCATATTCTGCCCGATAAATATTGGCCCAAAAACAGCAAGGCGGTGTTGTTGTTGTTAAATCAGAAAAAGTGTGCTTGCCAGTTTACTTCGTGTGATAAAATGGATTAAAATGGCTCATGTATATAATTAAAAGAATTATAGAAATTTAATTCTGGCTATAGGTAAAACTAAAATATATAAAAAGTGCAGTGGTGGTGGTGAATTTCAAAACAATATGAGGAAAACGTTCACAGCATCATGGTTAACGTCGGTCCAAACTGAGCAGGTAAACTTAGTCGAGAAGTAGTAGCTGAAAAAAATGGCCCCTGGGCCCTCGCTGGTGTTTGCAGGTGAAATTGACAGGTGAGACTTACAAATGAATCAAATCAAATCAACTTAGCTTGGCAAATTGGGGAATGGTCCTACACTGGATGAAAAAGTTTTATCATAAAAAAACTTAGGTAAGACCCTGTATATTTCGAGAAAAAGCCGGAAAACAGAAAAACTGTCGCCATTTTAAACGAGCATGTAATAAAACCGTTTAAGCCTCATTTAACAACGTGCCATTTTAGATTATTATTATACCAAGATTCCGTGACTGCCACGAAGTCGACTACTTATAATATTAATAGGACAAAATAAATATACCACTAACACGATTACGAACGATATCTAAATCATAAAATTGTTTGTTTATGGAAAACTAAAAGAAAAAGAACCATAAGGTCATAAACACACAACTCATTTTATTTTTCTGCAAAGGAAAGTTGTCATTAAAAAAAAACCGGTCTCCGTAGCTCAGTAGGTAGCGTATCGGCCTGCCGCACGGAAGGTCTCGGGTTCGAGTCCCGGCTAGGTGTCTCGATATTTTGTGTTTGTCTTTAACTTTGCAAAAAACTTGGATAAAACTGGGCATTGATAGTATAATGGATGGAAAATCCCAGTATAAAAAAAAATCGTCCATCCCCAAATTTCTAGCAAAATAGTTAGTTTCAGTTTCAGAATTTATTTTTAATACATTTAGTGTAGGGGCATATGTCGGTATTTACTATCCCGTGGGATTTTGAATGAAAGAGTTTTGTGACTATGTGGGATTGATAGCTCTTTAGTCAGGCGTTTTGTTCGCATCCGTGTAGAAGGAGTTGATATGACGTGATGTTTCAAGATGGCGGCCAAAAATCATAAAAAATACAACGTTCGCGACCAGGGCATGATTGTACTCGATTCCATATAACTCGAGGACGAGGATTCTAAAAAATTCACTTTTAAGGTCATTCAACCCTAAATAACCTTGAAAATCGCAAAACACAAGATTTTTGCCATTTTCTCTTGAAAAAAAACTTAATAATTCGACGTTTTGTCAGACCAAGTTCAAATGGCCTCAGACTATTCGGCATATACGGCAAATTCGACTCTTAGAGTTTGATGCTGTTTTTTTTTAAGGGGTAATGTTTCTGTTTAAGCAATTTTTACTACGTTTTAGAATAAAACACTTATATTTTTCAAGTTTCCACAATTGTTTAGGCTCCCAATACGTTTAGGCTACCAAAAACATTTTTTCTCTGTTAAAATGAAAAATATTTAAGGTTGTTGAAGAGAGACAGCAGGCTATAAAAAGGTATTTTAGGGAAAGATAAAAATAATTTAAGGCAATTGTTTTAGAAAAATTTCTGTCATTGTATCTGTCTGTCATTTTCAAAGCATAAAGTATGTTAGACATAAGGTGGTATTAATTTATTTCAATCAAAGTTCTTCAGAGTCTTTAAATTTACCAAAAAACGTGTCCTACTATAACTATACTTAAGCACTTATAAAATCATTTAGCAGGTATTTAACCATAAAAAAGATTCGTTTTAAATATATTGATTTGCCCTTTGAATTTTGGTATTATTAAATAATTATAGTAACTAAACTCAAAACCCTTCTTTGCGTTGCGTAGTCGGATAATAAGGTTATTTCTTTTAAATTAAGGCATTTTTTTTTATTTTATTAATATTACATAACGTCATCGTAATAACAAATTTAATGCTGTCAGACATTACAAGCTGGTGGTGTGTTTGATTATACACTAATTAACTTAAAACAAGAGTACAACATTTTAATTTTGGATGTGCAGTTTATTCAAGGGTTTAGCCGTTTTACTGCGTTAACTGTTTTTAGTAATTATAATTATTTTTATTAAAAAATTGGTTCAAAATTAAAATAAAAATAATGTAAAACAATAATGTTTGGTTAACTAATTAGTTAACCCATGATTATTTTAAGATATACTTTACTAAGTTAAATAATATAGACCTTTACGATTTAAGAGTTGATTTATTATTAATATTGGAATATTATCTAGTACATTACAAATAAAGCAGCTTGCAATAATTATGTAATAATAATAGTGGCAATGGTAACTTGAATGTTATACTGGGTGCATCTTTCACTACATTATCCCCCTAAATAAAGAATATATCATACGATAAATTCTACCCAAATTTTCTTTCAGATTATAGTACCATATAACATATAATTGTAAAAGTAAAGATCTAAATACAATTTACATACCAAGAAACTAAAACAATATTTTGTACCTTTAACCCCCCCCCCCGAAGAAAAATATTGATTTTATCTTCCTGACTAAAAGTAGATAGCTTTGTAAAATTCTTCGGAAGAGAGTATAGTACTTATAGGTTTTCATATAAAAAAAAACTTATCCTAAATATGATAAAAATGTAATAAAATGTATAAATTAAAAAAAATACAATATAAAAGGTAATAAAAAAAGTCTACAATGATTTTATCAACACTTAGTTTACTAAATCTGAATAATAACATGAAATAAATTCACACTTATTATATTATTATTTGGTAATATATAACAGTTTCAAATCATTATAATAGTTCTTAAATTTTTAATTATTACGAATATTTTTCAATAACGATATGAAACCAACAGTAGTTGTGTTTGTGAAAAAAAATAAGAGTTGGAATTTCTTATAGATGTTTTAATATTCAATTCAAAAATATTTTTAGCATTTTCCAATACTTATAATTTTCTTATTTGAATTCAGTTTTGTGCTAATGTCACATTTTCGTTAAAAAAGAGTTTTTTGAGCTTTAAATAAATGTTCCTTAAATTTTATTTAACTTTGATTTATTTTGGTTTAATCCAAATTATTTAAGATTTGAATTTTGAGAACGCGTCCATTCGACATTGCTTTAAAATAAAATCTTTTTTTTACATATTGTTGTGTAGTACTACTTACGGAAACGTCATTTTTTTTTAAATTCTTTGTATTTTACATAATGGTGCACCTTTATTTTAACATTATTAAATTTGCATAAGTAGTTTTACCAACCCTTCGGTCTAGAAAACTAGCACTAATGCATAAAAATGCCATTAGTAAATAGACTTTACTCAATTTTTTGCCCTTATTTCAGTACTGATTCATATTAAATAATACAACATGTTTCGGAGCTAAACTTATGAATATACACTAATGTACACCATAGAGGAGGAATGCCTCTCAACGATACAGCTAAGTGACAACGTCGATCGAGGTCCTCCCCAATGAGCATTTTCAGAAACTTCTGGTGACAGATATTTATATAATTATTATAAAGAGGGTTCCATTGATACCCTAGGGTATTTAGAAGTTTCCTACAAGAATTGAGTTTGTATATTTGTTTTATTAAAGGCTCTAAATTGATGGTACCCTAAAGTAACATAAAACTGACGTTAACAATATTTCCACGGACATCTTTATAAAAATTAAAGTCATCGGTTCAAATGTTATATAAATTGGTGTTAACAATGTTTCCACCAACATATTTATAAAAATATAAGTCATCAGTGACAAAAGTTATATAAATTGGTGTTTGAAATCTTTCTGTCAACCCACCTATAAAACCGTAAGTAACTATCAATTAAAGATATATAATAGATTGGTTTTTAAAATGTTGCTATCAACCCACTTATAAAACTTAATTAACCAACAACAAATTTATGTAAGATAAGATTGAAAATATTTCGAGAGACACTTATAAAAACTTGGGAACTCACACACAATAGTTATATAAATTGGTGTCTGTAATATTCTTATGAACTCATTCATAAACCTTTTTTGCCCATAAGGTTTTTTCTATAATGTTGTTATTAATTTCTTTACACAGTAATTATAATACAACTGTTTTTAGAACAAAAAAAACAATTTTAATTTATTTTGGCAATTATAATAACAAAACAGACAAGATTTTTTAAGGTTAATTTTGTGACATCAAAAGGCGCGTTTTTGCGAAATCAAAAGGAGCGTTTTTGCGACATCAAAAGGCGCGTTTTTGCGAGATACCATACCATTATTATCTTGTTTTAATTACATCAATCTGAGAGAGACAAGAGATCCAAATCTTCTTGAGATAGTTGCTGATGACAGATATCGGGATCGAATGCATTTTACACCCGATTCCCACCAGTGTTTCCGATGCGCAGTCACCCTGACTCAAAAAACTCATCACGTGGTCCGAGATGAACTTATATAGGCAAATCTCGCTTAGACCACATGATACGTGTTTTGATTCGGGGGACCCACGATTGAGAAACGCATAGATGGGAACCGTGTTTTAGAAAAAGAGAACAATATAGTAACAGTGTGAAGGTCGCAAAAACGCACCGTGAAACGTCGAGCGCATACGCTGATACTGCTGGTCGGCGGCAAATGTGAACACCCCGGAAAATACTCGCCTGTACACCCTTCGACCCCGCAATCTAACTATATTCTTGAGATAGTTACCTCTGATAGTTATGCGGGCTTGAAGTGTGTGGAGGCGGGTATTTTTTCTGGTATGTGTAGTATGCTGGATCTCTCGAGGAATGCATTTAGGAAAAGACAACAATGGTAACTATGTTAAGCTCGCAGAAACAGACCATCAGTGTTCAACACTGCGCCATCTGTAGCCCTTTGTTCCAAGTAGCATCATTTTTTAAAAGGGTTATAAAATAGTGTTGACGAGGTAAACTGTGGTATAGTTTTTTTTATAGAATTGTCGGAAATTTTCGCCATTTTGGATTACAAAAATAGGTTTTTGGCCTAATTAAAAACGTTATTTATGGGGTTTCAACATGTGTTTCAATCGAAATATTGCTTGTTAGGGTTAAGAACAACATATGAAATTCAATATTTGTCCAAGAAAGAAAAAAACGCGTATGAAAAAAAAACGCGTATGAAAAAAAAACCTGATGGTTAAATGAATATTTTTTTTCACGTTTTCTCAAGTATTTTTGGAGCCCATGAAATTTACGTGAGTGTATTCGAAAACTATACAGTACACACGGGACCGCAGCTGATTTTCAGAGAAGGATGACGTGAAAAACAGCTTTTATTTGACTAGTATATAAATATTCATATTCCTGCTTCAGCTTATCTCACTTTCATTTTTATTTATTTTAGAAGATTGCTAAACACCATTTTATAAATTTTTTTATTGTAAAAAAAAAGAATAATACATAACCAGCAAAGGGAAGAAAGATGGAAAATCTATATTTCTAAATCCATAAAAACCTTTCATTTGTTATGTAGTGTTGTTAGAACAGTTGTAAAACCTTTTTATAATAATCTCTATACTTGAGGGCTCATAAGGAAGTTTTATAAAATCTATATGTTGTTTTTTTATCCATTACTATGTAACATAAATTTTTATAAGTTGGTGTTGAACAGTTGTTTTTCAAGTCTTTTTTACTCATTTAAGAGATATATTAGAGTTATAAAATTATCACCAACACTAAATAATATAACTTTTGGTTATTTTATGAAGGTTTTATATTATTTGCTGTAACTTTTATATAGACAAAAATGCTCATTGGGTCTTTAATAAACATAATATACAATAAAATGAAGGGCTACAAATACCTTTTTTTTTGTCATATTCGGGATTTGCCTAACTAATTAGACCTTAATTTGCCTTTGATGAATAAAGTTAAATTAACGTAAAACTTGATGTTGTAGCAATACTTTATTAGTCTTACTATAAAGTGCTTGGGTTACAATAAGTTTTTTTTTCATGTAATTTTTGGCTAACTAACCCGCGATTATTTTAAGTAATACTTTAGTAAGTTAAATAATATAGATTTTTACGATTTAAGAGTTGGTTTCTTTTTAATATTGGATTATTATTTAGTACATCACAAATACAGCAGCTTGCAATAATTATATGATAATAATAGTTACAATGTTAACTTGAATGTTATTAATGGGTGTATATTTCACCACAATATGTCTCTATTAAAACAACCCTCATTTATTTTGAAATTAAAAGCCTTATATATGTACGTGTTTCTTTCCACAAGCCTCTCTGGTTGGACCACCTTTGAAGAAACCTTTCAACACGAAAGCATTAATATTTTCCCCAAATCATAAATCACAAAAATTTAAAACCCATATAAAATGGTCTAACGAAATGTGTTCACCCACTGTAAAGACACCTCATAAAGATTGACCCTGTTAGATGAAAGTAGCAGCAATCAGCACCAAATTCGTCAGCAGAAATTCTAAGTTTATTTAGGAGACTCAAAATTTTCTCCCAAAAATCAAAACACTGTTATTTTTTTGCCCAAAGTTATATTATTAAGTTGGTTCATAGTCTTTAATATTTTTTTAGAGAAAATGGGTGGTTGCTATTGCCCTCACTCTTAGCGGTCGAGTTAATTTACTAAAATGTACACCGTTCTTTTTTCTCCGAGCTCGTAAATCATAAAACTTTAAAAATAAATTATAACTTCGGGACACGTATGTTAAAAAGGCAGAGAGCTGTTTTTGAAGTTCGTTTGAAGCTATTTTTTTTAAAACCTGGTGTGGATTTTTTATGTTCTCCTGTGTCAATGCGGTTTTAATGGAGAATTACGTCAAACAACGTTCTTACGTCGGACGTTAATAGGGATTTATCGAAACGCTTAAGTTAAGTTGTGTGTTATAATTTTAATTTCGCCCCTACTGGCATCATTCTAGGGTGCGTGCATAGTGCTGACGCCCGGCGTTCGCGCGGTGTGAAAAGTGACAGATGACATAAGATCCCTAACCTACTTTTTTGCGGTTTCACCTTTCCATCCACATAATTTTTTGAATAACCCATCAAACAGTTTAACACTTTAAGGTCCTAAACAAATTTTTGTCCAAATCGTGTTTCCTTATAGTCGTTCGGCCCCTCAATATTTGTTGCTATTACCAAATTACCCAATTAGCATTCGGACGTCGTTTCGACGTTGGCGTATACAACCTGACGTCAGGAAGCTACGACCGCACACCGACTCAATTTTATACTAAAATAGGGAATACAAATCCGGGTTGTACCGACGTCGCTATACCTGGATTCCATAGAAGGAATACAGAAATTTGTACTACAAACTCGTCGTGCTTAGTGCAAATAGCTCAACGCTTGGACAACGAATTTAGTTAATATGTTTGTCCAAATTTAGGAAACCCCGACACTTTGATTCGAAATAACAACCAAAGGGCAACAAAATATTCCTAGATTTTTATACTTGCAACGTTGGCAGGCATAAATAAGATGCCGTGAGTGTTTCATGTCAAAATTATTACGTACCCCATGAGAACATTGAGACTTGTAACTTGTGCGAGCTTGAAAACCAGACTGAACACGACAAATTACCAACGCACCTCACTTTACTGACACACATGACGAATGCAGGGCCGAAAATACACCACCGCCACGAATATTTTCACTATTTCAATAAAAAATAATATTTTATTGAAAAAAAAACTTCACCATTCTTTTTAAAATATGCATAAATGATGTATTTTTAAGAATCATTTATTGAAACCCTTCAAAAAAAAACCACTTCAAAACTCTTAAAAACTGATCAAGTCTTGATGAGATTTTAAGAGATTTTATTGTTTTGAAGAGACTTGACCTGGCAAAAATGTACGCCACATGTCTCGCTGCGCTCGTTATTTAAACCAACGCTTGCAAAAAAAGCACTATTTTAACCACTAGTTGTTAAAACTACTATTTTTGATCACGGGTGCACACAAAATTAAAGAGAAATAACGGGAAATAGTAATATAATTATTCTTGCCTAAAAATTAAGTCATTTCCGCCAGTTTTCACCAAGTATTTGCGAAAAAATCATCAAACTGTCAAAGATTAAAACGTCTCAACAATGAACATCACCGAGTAAAAAGGCACATCGCTATGGACAGCATTGTTATTTCATTTACCAGCCGCCTTGATTTATAGTGTGAAGATGGTGTGTTGTGAGAAGTGCTCTTCGTTAGAGATTTTTAATAGTAGTTTTAACAACTAGTGGCTAAAATAGTGCTTTTTTTTACAAGCGTTGGTTTAAATAACGAGCGCAGCGAGGTATTTAAAAACGCGAGTAAAAAAAGCTCAGTTTAGCCGCGAGTTGTTAACACTATTTTTTTTAATACCTTTATCAAAAAATCCGGGAAAAACAGGAAAATACTTTTAAAAATCTCGAACGAAGAGCACTTTTCGGAACACCCCATCTTTACACTATAAATCAAGGCGGTTGGTAAATGAAATAACTATTGTTTCCATAGCGATTTTTTTTTTGAAGATGTTTTTAAATTATTTCTTCGTAAATACTTGGTGAAAACTGGCAAAAATGGCTTAATTTTTAGGCAAGAATAATTAGATTTTTTCAATATTACTATATTCCGCTATTTCTCTTTAATTTTGGGTAAAAAACGGACATAAATCTTTTTTTGCACCCGTGATCAAAAAAGAAAGTTTTTTTTTGCATAGGTAACCAAAAAAGCCATGCTTTAGTTATCCGCAAACAGTAACTAAAATCATGTTTTTGATGAAGGTATATAAAAAAAGTATTTTTCTGTTTTCCTTGGATTTCTTGATAAAGGTATTAAAAAAATAGTGTTATAGCAGCTAAACTTATACCTTGTACTTAAGGATGAATTCGAATCCTAAAAACAGTTCGTTTCGTTAAACAGATAAACGGCACATCAAAAACTAACAAAATTTTGCACATTGGAGGCTTCTGGTATTCCCCACAGATCATTCGCGTGGTTTTTCAGAAAAATATATATATCTTGATTTTATTTAGTTTTTTTAAAATAGTCTATAATTTTTATCGTAAATTAGGCATTTTTGGGAGACGTAAAATTATGTAAAAAACTTAAAATTATGCAAAATCACGTGAATAGTTCCGGGATAAGGCTTTAAACTCTCACCGTACAAAATTTGATACAAATTTGATTAACAGGTTTTTAGATTAACTAATTGGACGAAGCGCATTTTTTATTCAAATTCATTCAAGTACTTAAGTAATATTTAGTAATAAAATCATTTAACATCAGGAATCACGTCGTTTGTTTTTATACATAAGTTGTAAAACACCCTGTATACTTTTTTAAAGAAAATTTTCGCGATTTTGTTGAATTGCATATTTACATAAGATTAAATTTGAGGATGTTTTTATACAAATTATTTTTCATCGTTAATTCACATGAAATTTTGGAGAAGTTCTTCTTGAGCCCCATATTTTACCGTCCATTTGTGAAAATATGCAAATATGGCAAATTTTCGGAGAGGGCCATTAAAAATTGGTTTAATTTCGGGTAAAAGCCTTTTACACTTTTTTTGCCTGAGGGGACAGAAGTTACTAAAATTTACATAATATATTCGGAAGGTATCAAAAGTAAAAGTCATAAATTAATTATGTAAATATGCTCATAATATTTAATACGTTTTGAAAAATTGTCCTGCCCAAGAGAGAATTTAAATAAAAAATAATAGATGGTTTTTGGTCATGCCAAAAACGCTATTTGACAATGTTGATATTTGAACGTCATCAGCGGCACAAACAAAAATCTTTAAAAAATAATAAATTGCTAAATTTTATGAAAACATTTTGCCTACGATTTGGTGTCGCAAAAATTTTCGCCATTTTTCGCCAACATTTTTACTTCAAATTAAGTTTTTTTTTAATTTATCCTTAACCTCCCCCCTCCCCCCGAATTAAGTAGGACATACGAATTTGTGTTTTGGCGAGCTTGCAATAAATTCCGCGCCCATTTCCGAAAGGGTGGCGTTGCGCTCAGTATACCCAAGACACACCCAAGCCTGTTTTTCGTGTTTTGTAGCGTTCTTTCATGAGTAATTGAATAGGTATCTCCTTTAAAACGCACTTAAATAAAAGTAATAAATTTGGGTTTTTTATTCTCTACTTCATCGAAAGTTAATTAAGAAGCTGGGGAAACCCGAGGGAAAACAACAGTAAACTAATTTTGTTCTGAAAATTAAAAACAAAAACTAATAAAATATCCCAAACGTCAAATAATCGGACCGTCAACGTAAAACCTGTACCAAACGGAGGTCAGTCAAGCCACCTCCCCCCAAAAGATATTAAAATTTTATCAAATATCGCACTAATTTTGAACCACTTTTAAAAATTTTGAACCACACTCCTTCCTCTTTTTTTATATTCAAAATGGGGGGGTGTAGCCAGACGTCAAACTACACCCCCTTCATTTAAAGAGTAGAGAAAAATGAAAAGCATCTATCCCAAAATTAAGAGCTAATTTTGAACTCCTAATATCACCAAAGAAAATTTAGAAAAATGCACTAGTAACCCGGTTCTTCATTAAAAATATAGTGGGCATGCAGGTTGATGTCAAACCACACCCTGCTCAAAAAAATTTCGAACTTTGATATGCTTATATACTGAAGAACATAAAAAATGCACCACCAGAGAGATCTTCATGACGCATCCAAATCAAGGAGAACGCACAAGGAGTAGGGCCGGTGTTCGACCGGACAGTCCGGATTTTTTGTTGTCCGTTCGGTCGAGAAAAGCTTTAAAAACCGGACAGACAAAAAAAAAATTTTTTAATTTTTTGTCCGGATGTCCGATTTTTTTCTTGGATTTTTCGAAATTATTTTTGGTTATATTAGGAATTCTAAATTAGTTCTTAGTTTTGGGATAGTTGCTTTTCTACGAAAGCGTAGAAGGGCCACAAAGCAATTTTTATTTTAATTCCGACTTTGAACTCGGAAAATCCTTTTTTTATATCTCAAAAAGTAAGCAACAATTAATTACTTTTTTTGTTATAAATTCGATATTTTCAAACGAGTGGCGTTGAAAGAAAAGGATTAAAGTCCGTATATTTTTGCCAACCATAACGGGGCAAGTCGCGCACCAAAAAAAAATCGGGGGGGGGGGGGTTGAGCGTAATTTTTCAAATACAAACGCTGGAGATCGTAGCATACGACTGTTGCCAAAGATGGAGACCCAAATTCGAGCAATATAGGGTATTAGTCGATTAAAGAAAAAGACCCTCTCTCGCCAGTTTTTCCGAGAGGGTACGTAAGGGAATCAGGCGCTTATTTAAAGGTCTTGGTGGTCTCTGAGACCAACCAAGCGCCTATGGGACAATTTTGAATTTGACAGAGATAAGTATTTCCCCCAGAAAAACGAAATTTACTGATAGCTTACGCGGAACCAAATAGAAAGTGTCATAATATTCGGATATTTTTAAATATTTTGGTTGCCAGTTTAAAAAAACATAAAAAAAATTAAACCCCTCCCCCCTTTTAAACTTTATAAAGAAAAAAATTAGTATAATGAGCACTGGAATTCTCAATACGATTCGGGCACTCTACAACTATTTCTGATAATGAATATGATTTTTATTGACCTCCTCCCCACTGAAAGTTTTCTAGAAAAGGTCTACAAAAGATTAAAAATTTAAAAACAGCCAGAAAAATAGGTTATTAAGAGTCCGTGATATTAGAAATGTAATTGTTTTTCAAAAGTCTAACTTTCATAACACTGATTTTTGAACATTTACAGTACTAAAAAAATATATATTAAAAAAATATTGGAAAAATGTCATTTTTCGAAATAAGTTATATTTAACGAATTATGACAAAATGTATTTTTTTTTCTCCATAGAAAAGCAAGAATGAAAGTTTTGCTTTTTTTTGGAAGTGTAACAGTTTAAGAATAAAAAAAACGTTGTTTTGGTCCCCCCTAAATTTTTTCCAGCCGAAACTATATAAGAGTTAGAAGAAAAAGTTAAATATAAGAAATGTTCAGTTTTTTAAAGATAATTTATATAAAAAAAAGTAATTAATTTTTGCTGAATTTTTGGGTTATAAAAAATTGTAATTTTTTTATTGTTTTATTTTGTTGGGGTTGTTTAAAATCGAATTCCGAGTTATAACTCAGAATTCCAAGTTTAAAGTAGGAATTCTGAGTTCTAAGTCGGAATTCCGAGTTTTAAGTCGGAATTCCGAATTTTAAGTCGGAATTTTGAGTTTAAAGTAGGAATTCCGAATTGTAAGTCGGAATTCCGAGTTTAAAGTCGGAATTAAAATAAAAATTTCTTTGTGGCCCTTCTACGCTTTCGTACTTTTCATATTTCTCGACGCTTTAAATGAGGGTCGTGTAGCTTGACGTCCGGCTGCTCCCCCCATTTTGAATATAAAAAAAAGTGGTTCAAAATTAGTTCGAAATTGGTTCGAAATGATAAGTATATCAAAACTCAAATATCTTTTGGGGGGGGGGGGTGTGGCCTGACTGACCTACCAAAAAGTATATTTTCAACTGTCATATAGCGCTAAAGTTATCGTTGTCGGCGACGTTATCGGGCTGTAAATTGGCACGACCAAAAACTGTCTATTTTGCTTTTTCCCACCAAGTAAAAAATGAACCGTCTATTAGGGTTTAATAGAAATTAAAAACTGTTTTCTTTAAATTGGAGCTATTCAATTCATTCTCCATGTCGGTTGTTCCCATAGGAAAGAGCAAAAGAGAAAGTCACTAAAAAGCCATTTTTTGTCAAACATTATTCCAAAATTCTTAAATTGACCCGACGATTGCAAGATCTTCTCAACCTCTGTGGCCTGACTGACCTATCAAAAAGTCTATTTTCAACTGTCATATAGCGCTAAAGTTATCGTTGTCGGCGACGTTATCGGGCTGTAAATTGGCACGACCAAAAACTGTCTATTATGCTTTTTCCCACCAAGTAAAAAATGAACCGTCTATTAGGGTTTAATAGAAATTAAAAACTGTTTTCTTTAAATTGGAGCTATTCAATTCATTCTCCTTGTCGGTTGTTCCCATAGGAAAGAGCAGAAGAGAAAGTCACTAAAAAGCCATTTTTTGTCAAACATTATTCCAAAATTCTTAAATTGACCCGACGATTGCAACATCTTCTCAACCTCTGTGGCCTGACTGACCTACCAAAAAGTCTATTTTCAACTGTCATATAGCGCTAAAGTTATCGTTGTCGGCGACGTTATCGGGCTGTAAATTGGCACGACCAAAAACTGTCTATTATGCTTTTCCCACCAAGTAAAAAATGAACCGTCTATTAGGGTTTAATAGAAAATAAAAACTGTTTTCTTTAAATTGGAGCTATTCAATTCATTCTCCTTGTCGGTTGTTCCCATAGGAAAGAGCAGAAGAGAAAGTCACTAAAAAGCCATTTTTTGTCAAACATTATTCCAAAATTCTTAAATTGACCCGACGATTGCAACATCTTCTCAACCTCTGTGGCCTGACTGACCTACCAAAAAGTCTATTTTCAACTGTCATATAGCGCTAAAGTTATCGTTGTCGGCGACGTTATCGGGTTGTAAATTGGCACGACCAAAAACTGTCTATTATGCTTTTCCCACCAAGTAAAAAATGAACCGTCTATTAGGGTTTAATAGAAAATAAAAACTGTTTTCTTTAAATTGGAGCTATTCAATTCATTCTCCATGTCGGTTGTTCCGATAGGAAAGAGCAAAAGAGAAAGTCACTAAAAAGCCATTTTTTGTCAAACATTATTCCAAAATTCTTAAATTGACCCGACGATTGCAACATCTTCTCAACCTCTGTGGCCTGACTGACCTATCAAAAAGTCTATTTTCAACTGTCATATAGCGCTAAAGTTATCGTTGTCGGCGACGTTATCGGGCTGTAAATTGGCACGACCAAAAACTGTCTATTATGCTTTTTCCCACCAAGTAAAAAATGAACCGTCTATTAGGGTTTAATAGAAATTAAAAACTGTTTTCTTTAAATTGGAGCTATTCAATTCATTCTCCATGTCGGTTGTTCCGATAGGAAAGAGCAAAAGAGAAAGTCACTAAAAAGCCATTTTTTGTCAAACATTATTCCAAAATTCTTAAATTGACCCGATGATTGCAACATCTTCTCAACCTCTGTGGCCTGACTGACCTACCAAAAAGTCTATTTTCAACTGTCATATAGCGCTAAAGTTATCGTTGTCGGCGACGTTATCGGGTTGTAAATTGGCACGACCAAAAACTGTCTATTATGCTTTTCCCACCAAGTAAAAAATGAACCGTCTATTAGGGTTTAATAGAAAATAAAAACTGTTTTCTTTAAATTGGAGCTATTCAATTCATTCTCCATGTCGGTTGTTCCCATAGGAAAGAGCAGAAGAGAAAGTCACTAAAAAGCCATTTTTTGTCAAACATTATTCCAAAATTCTTAAATTGACCCGACGATTGCAACATCTTCTCAACCTCTGTGGCCTGACTGACCTACCAAAAAGTCTATTTTCAACTGTCATATAGCGCTAAAGTTATCGTTGTCGGCGACGTTATCGGGTTGTAAATTGGCACGACCAAAAACTGTCTATTATGCTTTTCCCACCAAGTAAAAAATGAACCGTCTATTAGGGTTTAATAGAAAATAAAAACTGTTTTCTTTAAATTGGAGCTATTCAATTCATTCTCCATGTCGGTTGTTCCGATAGGAAAGAGCAAAAGAGAAAGTCACTAAAAAGCCATTTTTTGTAAAACATTATTCCAAAATTCTTAAATTGACCCGATGATTGCAACATCTTCTCAACCTCTGTGGCCTGACTCACCTACCAAAAAGTCTATTTTCAACTGTCATATAGCGCTAAAGTTATCGTTGTCGGCGACGTTATCGGGTTGTAAATTGGCACGACCAAAAACTGTCTATTATGCTTTTTCCCACCAAGTAAAAAATGAACCGTCTATTAGGGTTTAATAGAAAATAAAAACTGTTTTCTTTAAATTGGAGCTATTCAATTCATTCTCCATGTCGGTTGTTCCCATAGGAAAGAGCAAAAGAGAAAGTCACTAAAAAGTCATTTTTTGTCAAACATTATTCCAAAATTCTTAAATTGACCCGATGATTGCAACATCTTCTCAACCTCTGTGGCCTGACTGACCTACCAAAAAGTCTATTTTCAACTGTCATATAGCGCTAAAGTTATCGTTGTCGGCGACGTTATCGGGCTGTAAATTGGCACGACCAAAAACTGTCTATTTTGCTTTTTCCCACCAAGGAAAAAATGAACCGTCTATTAGGGTTTAATAGAAATTCAAAACTGTTTTCTTTAAATTGGAGCTATCCAATTCATTCTCCATGTCGGTTGTTCCCATAGGAAAGAGCAAAAGAGGAAGTCACTAAAAAGCCATTTTTTGTCAAACATTCTTCCAAAATTCTTAAATTGACCCGACGATTGCAACATCTTCTCAACCTCTGTGGCCTGACTGACCTATCAAAAAGTCTATTTTCAACTGTCATATAGCGCTAAAGTTATCGTTGTCGGCGACGTTATCGGGCTGTAAATTGGCACGACCAAAAACTGTCTATTATGCTTTTTCCCACCAAGTAAAAAAAAAACCGTCTATTAGGGTTTAATAAATTAAAAACTGTTTTCTTTAAATTGGAGCTATTCAATTCATTCTCCATGTCGGTTGTTCCCATAGGAAAGAGCAAAAGAGAAAGTCACTAAAAAGCCATTTTTTGTCAAACATTATTCCAAAATTCTTAAATTGACCCGACGATTGCAACATCTTCTCAGCCTCTGAGGCATATCAGAAAGTTTTGATCCGTTAAGGCGCAATTACACAGACGAACATGCTCAAATAAAAGCTCGTGCAAAAGATCTAAAATTTTTTGCGTGAACATTTTTGTGAGCTTTTCTTTGAACATTTTGTTCGGTTAAATTTTTGAGCAAATTATTGCTATCTGTTTTGGAAACATATTTTTAAAGATGAGAATAAATAAAATTTCACATTAGTGATCAGTGATCTCAATTCTTTAAAAAAATGGAACACCAAGTTTTATTTAAAATTTTTGTGAAAAAAAGCCGACGGCAAGCGAGACAATATTCTTGGCTATCAGTTTTGTCACATGGATTAAGGTTACTTATAATACTTTTTTCTTAGGGTTTTTTCCGGATTTTTTTGCCCGGGTTTTTTTTTGGGATTTTCTTGCGAGTTTTTTTTTTATTTCCAAGGGTTTTTTTCCTAAATTCAAAAAACAACCCAGGAAAATTTTCTTTTCCAAAAAAATTTTGAGTTTTTCAAATATCGGCAAAAAACTCAAAAATTGCACTTTTAAGCGGTAATCCGCGTCTCACGACTATGAGGAGTGGTGGGGAGGGGATTTTTTTAAAACATATTTTTGTGACTTTACTTTACCCTTAGCTTTGATTTTTTTTTTAATTCCTTACACCAGATTTACCTAGTTAGTTTAAGGCCCCAACGGTTGCTTAAAAAAGCAAAATGTTCATGAAAATGCTGAAGATAGATATTTACTGTCAATTTAATGTAATAATCAAGGTCGATTACTGACACTGAACAAACAATATGCAAAGGAGCAACATTCCGATTCAGAAGTCCAGTCTATTACTGCTAAATTATATTTTTTTAGACAATGGTCGGGATGGTAGGATTGTAAAAGTGGGTAATAAACGGGTATTATTTAGACCGAACGTGCTTTTGTTCATATATTTGAGATTTAATAAAATGTATATAGGTTTTTTAATTTGACTTAATTATTATTGTATTGTGTTTTAAACTAGGAAGTAAAATAATATTATAATAAATAATATAATAAAACGTAAATTTTTATCATTACATTTTACAGGCAACAGCAATAAATAATGCCATTATTATTTTTTTATTCTCATTTTTTTACAACCCCAAAAAAGTTACAAGTATACTGGCATATCCCCTATAAAAATCAGGTCAATCGAAGTTGCTTATGAGGTAAAATGTGAATTTCGACATCAAATCGTTTTTCCGTCGGAAAGCACTTAATTAAAAATACCTTGTTTTAAAACTTAGTCTTTCTATTTTCAGTTAAGTTCAATGAATTCCCATAACACTATAAAATTTAAATTTGTAAGAAATTTCTATACCAACATTTCTTCAAACAAATTTTTCTTAATATTCTCTCCAAAATTTACGTGTGTTTTTTTGTACGAGATTTTGCTCCAACATTTCTTTGAGCATTTTGCTCAAGAGGCTCGTGTAAATGTTTGTCGGCATTTCCACATCAAAGGAAAGTTTGTCTGTGTAAATGCGCCTTTAAACGTCTTTTTACTTTTCTTACTTTCGCTTAAGCGGTAGGCAATTTTTACGTAAATTTTAGGCAGTTTTTGTGACTTATTATAGGCTGTACCTTTTTGATGTATGAGTGAAATCGTTCATGAAGTAATTACCTCCTATCAAAATGTCATGCAATTAAAAAGTAGCAAGTTAAACTTGAACAGTAGGTACCATTGACACCTATCCAAGGATAGACGCATTCGCTTTGTTGTCGTTCGTTTGTTGCTTTGTTGTCGTTCAGATAAATCTTTTAAAAAAATATTTTGAACAATTTTTTTTCCCAAAAATTTTGTCAATTTTTTTTTGGAATGCAATTATCTAGCTTAATGTGAAAACCGCGTGTCGCTATCTGCTACGGTTCGTGAGTCACAATATTTTTTTAGATTTTAATCACCCTTCCTACTCTCTTGCCAACCCCCCCCCCATCAAAACTCATCAGCTCTGCGTCTGGTGACAAAGAATTTTTGTGCCAAATTTGATACAAATCAGTCAAGTGGTTTTTGAGTAATCGTGTTGCGGTCAGACAGACAGACAGACGACAAAATTTTGTATTTAAGTGTTTTTTGACCCAAATAATTTACTTTTATAAAAAAACTTCTTTTTGCCGATCCCAATATCCTCCATATTATGTATGGATGACTAAAAATGGAGAGTCAAAAGCATATGTCACGCAAGTTTCTTTGTTTCCTTTGATTTTAAGTATCGCATCTATTGGCTCATCCAAGAGGATACTGATAGCTAAAAATAGGACATTGTTTATAAAGTCTATTTGTAATTTTTGCCGTTTTATTATGTTCTCCCAACTTAAAACAATTATTTTCGTAAAAATTCACCCATGCTTTTATTTAAAAATTGGCTCCACCTTTAAATTTCCGGAAATATATTATGCACTAGTTATATTTCTACTAGAAATGGATTTGATTGAAATTTGTATTTTTAAAATAGCAAGTTTTTAATTTTTAAAAATGTCCCTCACTTTTTACACTTCAAAAACCAAATAATTTAAGAACCAAAAAATTTTTATGCCTATATTATGGAAACTTTTTGTCTTATGAATAAACAAGGTTTTTTTTATTTCAGTGCAAATTGAACATCCAAATTTCGATTGCTCACATAGAGGGTGGAACCTAGGAAGACGCCGTTTCAATTTTATTGCACAAGCAACAAAATCAGTCGCGACATAGTGACCCCACACAAAGTGATTTTTGGAATATTCCATTGCGAATATGACAGGAATGTTGCAGACCTATTTTTTGTTGAATATTCTTTAAGAGTTTGTGATAGCTATATTGATTTGGTAATAAGATAATAATATGCCCATGATAACCTGCTAATCAAGTTATTTTCATGAATATTCCCAAAAAGAATTTTTTTGTCAAGATTTTGGCATGTTTGCTGAAAATATTCTTGTGAAAAGAACGCGATATACATGATTTATAATTATAATTTAGTTTACTATCATCTATTGTAGGTAGATGGCATTGGAATCAATATGTTCTCTATGTCGCAGATAATATTATTATACATATAAGACAGCAGAAAGTTATTTAGGTAATATTTTGATAACGAATCTCAAGTACCCAAGCAACAATTATAGTCAATTTCACTGGTGCCATTGTCATTGTCACCAAAAAAGGGTTAAAGCGTAGTAATATTTCCTGCGAAAAACTATTTATAGGAAAAATTTCATTATTTTCACTTAGTGTGGTCACTATTACTGTTAAAAAATTACCACACTGTCATAAAAATATAAAGTTATACGCGACAGTAATATATTCCACTATATAACTATATACCATTACTAGAAACACGAAAAAACTTTACAGTACGGGGCTTACTTCATAGTTGTCACATTTAATTGCTTTAATATTACTTTTACGAGGCAACAACTCTACTGATATTAATTTGGTTGCTATTCAGTAGCCCCTACTCAATACAAAACTACAAAGTTATGGAGTCTACACGGTCGCCTATCTACCACGCAGTAAGAAATAAATGTGCATATAGTGAAAAAACGAAGTTATCGCTACTTTACTGACATTGTAAATTACTGCACCGTCAACTGGATGAGCGACGCAGCCATTTTATTTACTTTTACTAAACATGGAATTCAAATCAAAATTTAAAAATACCTCATTAAATCATTGATTAGTAGTTGCATGTATCAATAAAAGTAAAAATATTAATGTTTAATTAATAAACCATATTAAAACTGGAAATACATTTAATTTGGAAATTCTAACCTCAAATAATTCCGATTTTTTATCGACATTTTAGATAAAACTAGGTCAAAACTGTGGGGCGCGCGTTCCTTTTATTAAAAAATCAGCATTTTTAGTCAGTAAAGTGCTATGCGTTTATAAATTTAGGATGTTGTGACTTCAGAAAAATGGTTAATAAAATGGTGATTATTAGGTATAGGTTATGATATTGATAATATTGTTGTTTTCTGTCATGTCTTCACATATTTTATGGTGTGTGTCCTGATAGTTTAGAAAAAGATCAACATATTTTCAATTAATAATGTGGGAAAAAGAAAACCTATAAAAAGCCTAAAAAGTCAGAAATACTACTTTATGTGGTAAACAGGACGTCGGGATAACGTGCCCGTTTACTACCCGCGGCGACATAATTCCTATATCAAGAGTAATCTTTACCGCGATGTAGTAGTATAACCGTCCCAATGCATTCCCAAAAACGGTGAATACCTCGAGGTATAGTAGTAATAAAACCGTCGCCGTGATACGACGCCACAACTCTATTAGAGATAGGGCGTGGAGACGGCCACCACGTCGCGACTGATTTTGTTGCTTGGGTATGTTGTATGGGTATGGGTAATTGCACTTTAGAGGAAGACTAATGCATATTTGGTGGATATTCATGTGGATATATATCCACTCCATATCTTAGGATATCCATCTCGTGGTCATCTGGACATGTTTTGAATCACAAAATCATATCCATGCAATTATAGTCGGTACTTGTAGAATGGTTTAACGATCCTATTTTTAATTTTTATTGAAGGGATAGGTTTATGGGTTGAGAGATCTTGTTAATGAAACGTCCTTTTTTTGAAATTCCAACGTTTCGCAAAATTTATTTACTTCTTCAGGGCTATTCAAGACTGCTGTTCCATGTGTCCATTTTATTGCCAATAGACGTCATCCTTGGGTAAAGAGGCATTATTTTGGCAGAAGTGCCGTAAAATTTTGATTACAACTTAAAAAAAAAACACCATAAACAAACACATTAAAAATCGAAGTACTTGCCGTAGTATTATTATTTTAATGTGTTTGTTAATGGTGTTTTTTTTAAGTTTTAATCAAAATTTTACATCTCTTCTGCCAAAATAATGCTTCTCGTAAAATTTTGATTAAAACTTAAAAAAAAAACACCATAAACAAACAAATTAAAATAATAATACTACGGCGAGTACTTCGTTCGAATTTAATTTTTACAGTAAAAGTGTAAAAGGACACACATAAACCTAGACCTTCAAAAAAAGTCGGTGCCCAGGTATATTACTATAATTCTATTATAGTCATGTTTAACGTGACGTTTCTATCACATTTATATTACCTGTAGGAGCCAGAACGTAACCTATTGCCGGCATGTGTTAGTAATATTCCCAATGATAAAATTTAACATTTCTATCACATTCTTTGTTGTCCAGGTATATGACTGTTACATTACATGAATGTTTAATTGTTATGTGGGCCGTCTCCACGCTTTATCCCTAATAGAGTTTTGGCGTCATATCACGGCGACGGTTTTACTACTACTATACCTCGAGGTATTTACCGTTTTAGGGAATTCATTGGGACGGTTATACAACTAGAACATCGCGACGGTAAAGATTACTCTTGACATAAAGGATTTTCGATTTACATTTGGTCCTGATTTTGGTTGAACCAGAACCGGAACCGGTCTTTTTGATTTAAAATAATGACGTCACAGTTGCAACCCGGTTATGAAATTTTAGAACCAGCCTGGGAGGTTGATTTGGTACTTTGGTTGTAAACATAACCTTTAAAATATTGCAAAAGATTATGTATGACGTCATTGTTTTAGAACCGTTATCAAAATAATGTCAACCAGAATCAGGACCAAATTCTAAATCGAAAATCCCTATAGCAGTGATGACGTCGCGTAAACGGGCACGTTATCCCGATGTCCTGTTTACCACATAAGGTAGTATTTCTGATTTTATAGGGTTTTTATATGTGAAGACATGACAGAAAACAAAAATATTATATATATCATAACCGATACCTAATAATTACCATTTTATTAATAATTTCTCTGAAGTCACAACCTCTTCAATTTATAAACGCATAGCATTTTACTGAATAAAAATGCTGATTGTTATTTTTGACCTAATTTTATCCAAAATGTTGATAAAAAATCGGAATTATTTGAGTTTAAGATTTCCAAATTAAATGTCTTTCCAGTAGTGCATAAGGCAGAAAAAGCCCTTCAATTCAAACAGTACGCCCTGGCAGTATTCTTTGATGTCGAAGGAGCTTTCGACAAGGCGAAAGTGCAGGTAATAACAACAGCCCTGCAGAGAAGGGGAGCCGAGTCTCTTATCTCCGAATGGGTAAAATCTGCACTAACAGGGAGAAAGATCCAGGCCAATCTAGGGGAGTCCAGGGTCAACATAGAGGCAACGGGAGTCTGCCCACAAGGCAGCTGCTTATCCCCACACCTGTGGTGTCTGATCATGGATACTCTCCTACAACGCCTAACAGAGGAAGGATTCGACGCCCACGCATACGCCGACGACGGTGTCATGGAGGTGGTAGGCCACCACCTAAACACCGTCTGTAACAGAATGCAAAGGGCGGTACGAATCATAGAAGACTGGTGTCAACAAAACGGTCTCTCTGTCAATCCAGGAAAGACAGAGATGATCCTGTTCACTAGAAAGAGGAAAATGGAGGGATTCAGATCACCCAAGATGTACGAGAGACCCCTGACTTTGGTTTCAGAACTGAAGTACCTAGGGGTCACCCTAGACAAGGGGCTCACCTGGACACCACACGTTGCGAAATTGACCAATAAGGTGCAGGCAACGATGTGGCAACTGCGTCGAGTGGTTGGCCGCACCTGGGGTTTGAGCCCCAGAAACCTCCACTGGATGTACACGGCAGTACTAAGACCAAGGATCCAGTACGGATCCATAGTCTGGTGGCCAGCAGTGGAGAAGGTCACTACTACAGGGAACCATATGCAGAGGGATAACCGGCGCTATGAGGACGGCACCTATACAGGCACTCGAAACCATTCTGGGACTGCCGCCACTTCCGATCTGGAATAGAAAAGAAGCGATGGCGACCCACCTCCGGCTGAGAGATACAGGTCAATGGAGAGGAAGAGAGGAAGAGGTACAAAGTAGTCATCTCAGACAGTGAACTATGGCAGAGTGAAAACCTCCGCGAACAGTTCGAGGAGAACGCCGTGATTTGCTACACCGACGGGTCGAAACTGTCGAAGAGGCAAACCACATGATCGGGGGTTTATGTGGAAGACCAGGAGGTTCGAAAGAGCTACCCGCTCGGAGAGCAAACCACGGTCTTTCAGGCAGAGGTGTATGCTATAATAATGGCTGCAAGCATGGAAGAAATAAAGAACGGTAAGGAGGAGCATGTTTATATATGCTCCGACAGCCAATCAGCCCTAAAGGCACTAAGGGCGCCCAAGATCACCAACACCCTGGTGGAGGAATGTGCGGATGCACTGGAATCCTTGGGAGAGGGCAAACAAGTGACACTTATATGGGTACCGGGACATATGGGAGTGCCGGGTAACGAGATGGCCGACGAGCTCGCAAGCACCCAGTATGTAGGGCCGGAACCACTCCTAGGAACAACCAAGAGGCAATTGCAAAGTCGACTCAATAAAAGGGCCAACGATGCCATGACGACCGCTTGGAGAGCAGGAATAGGATGCAGAAAGACCAAGGACTTCGTGAAGGGCCCGGATGTAGCCAGACAAAAATGGCTTCTGGGGAGATCGCGAAGGGACGCTGGTCTGCTGACAGGTATCATAACAGGTCACAACCGACTAAGGAAGCACATGACCCGGATCGCGGTGGAGAATGACTCCGGGCTTGCGGGCGGGCAGAAGAGACATCTCGACACGTTATAGCGAACTGCGAGGCATACCAGAGGACGAGATATCAGGTATTCGGTTTCCCGACTCAGGATGAGGAGGACCTGCACATGCTCAAATGGGACAAAATACTGGACTTTGCAAAAAGAACAGTGAGACAAAATGAGCAAACTGCCAGGATAGTGGTGCAGGGAGGCCTACTTGCCAGGCTTCGCGCCGCCCCTTCTCTACTACTACTAAGTAAATATTAATATTTTTACTTTTATTGGTACATGCTATTTTTGATTTTAATTCCATGTTTAATAGAAGTAAATATCATGGCGGCGTCGCGCATCCAGTTGACGGTGCATTGATTTATAATTTCAGTAAATTAGCGATAACTCGTAGACAACGTTTTTCTACTCTATGCACATTTATTTCTTACTCAGTCAGTCAATTCAAGATTGTATTTTACTTCAAAAAGATATTGATAGATTATCGAAATATTGTCAAAAAAATCAACTTGTACTTAACGTTAATAAATTTCAAAAAATTTCTTTTACAAGAAATCGCAACGAGATCGAGTTTCAATATACATTATCTGCTAAACCTCTTAAGGATGTAGAATTTGTTAAGGATTTGGGGGTGTGGATGGATAAAAAACTAAAATTTGAAAAACACATAGAAGGATCAGTCAAAAAGGCATACAGAAATCTGGGCTTTATATTAAGAATTACCAAAGATTTTTAAATCGGCTAAAACATTAATTACTCTCAACAATTCATATGTAAGGTCGTATCTAGAATTTGCATGTCTTGTTGGGAGCCCACTATATGCTAAGTACATAGAACGGTTAGAAAAAGTTCAACATAAATTTGCAAAAAACGTGAATTTTAGGTATTTCCATATGGATGGTTCCTATGAAGATATTCTAAGAACTCTTAAGCTGACCAAACTTTCTGCAAGAAGAAGTGTTCACGGAATGGTCTTTTTGCATAAATTAATCCATAATGAAACAGACTCTATAGATATCGTTAAAAGACTCAATTTTAATTCCAATCAGCACTATAAAAATAGAGTTTTTTATCTGTTTTACACCCCGCGGTACAGCTCTAACGCACTACTGAATTCACCAATTGTTAGTACACAGCGTACCTATAATTTGCTATTTAACCATATTGGTATATTCCATGAATCTCTCCGAACTCTTAAACGCTTATGTTACATTTCATTTGATAGATAAAAGCTAATATTTTGATTAAATATACCTAAAATACTATTACCAAACCGTATCATTGTTAATTCCAATTTTAGTGTTAGTATTAGTAAACGTAGGAATATCGTCTTAGAACTTTAATATTATTCCTTTTATATTATGTAGTTCTGTAAAGAACGCTCTTTGATAAAATAAAAAATCAAAATAAAATAAAAACTATGAACTGACTGTAAAGTTTTTTCATGCTTCTAGCAATGGTATATAGTTATATAGGAAAATATATTACTTTCACGTATAACTTAATATTTTTACGACACTGTGGTAATTTTTTAACCTTAATAGTGACCACACTAAGCGACAATAATGACATTTTTCCTATAAATAGTTTTTTGTAGGAAATATTATTACGCTCTAAACCATTTTTGGTGGCAATGACAATGGCAGCAGTGAAATTGACTATAATTGTTGCTTGGATAGAGACGCTATACAGGGCTCCTAAGCAAATCCTTAGGGGGCCAAGCAGCCGTGTATAAAACGCAGACAAACAGAAAAGCACATTAGGCAGAAAAGGATGGGCATGGGGCGATGTTGTCACTACATCTTACACGTACTAAATCCATTCCAGGTTGTTGTTTTCTAATGTTTTCCATTTTCATACCTTTAGGACTGGAATAAAAATTGGTTTTGCTCCACGTTAATACCAAACACGCACTGTTTACAGGCTGCCTAACCTAAAGCGTTCATACACGGCTGGAGAAATCGACTGAGATATATCTGTAGAAACTTTATCAAGCAAATAGAACGGGTTGACGCCTTTGAACGTCCAACCCGGGTTTTGCACTTTGATTCGAAATCAAAAAGGAGGAACAGTCAGATGTGAGGCCTTGCACAAATTACGTAACGGTGATTTTACCAATTTTTGACCCCCTCCCTATGTGATGTTTTGTAACGGTTTGGCACGCCACTCCTCTAATATTACGTAACGATTTTAAGACCACTACCCCCCCAAAAAAAAAAACTTTTCACTTATTTTCATTCCAAATTTTCGTAGTTTCACACAAATGCAAACGCTGTCGAAAACCCCCCTCCCCCCTACGTAACGTTTTGTAACCCTCCTACCCTCTATGACCATTACGTAATTTGTGCACGGCCCCTGTAGTGAAGGACGGCTTTTTAGACCTATTTCTTTGCGTTCCCGAAATTACGTAATTTTTGAAAAAAAATTGTAAGCGGCGCCATTTTTATTTCGTGTTTTGTTTTTCTAACATTTTTGCGTTCGGCTAATTTAATTGAAAAATTTTTGCCTGCGGCGCCTTTTATCTTCTCTTCGAAACAAAGATCCCCCGTTTTAGGAAAACTGATCTCGTTTCTATTTCTACATTTTTTCGAATAAAAGTAGAGTATGACCATGGGGGAAATAATTTTTTTCTACGGTATGACAAAAATTTCGAGAAAGTTGAAGAAAAAAATAAAAAAAGTGGCAGAGCTCAAGTTTTTCGTAAAAAAAACGTTTTTTTGTAAAGAAACAGAGCAAAATAAATCCTTTCACTCCTTTTTGGGTGTTACAAATATTGGCAGCCCCTTATTTTTCGCTTTTACCCTCCCGCTACTTTTGAAGAATTGGTTCGCTACATGTTTCGAGATTATGTCATAAAACACCTCGAAAATATCAAACGTAGTGTAGGGCCAGCTTTATTTCAAATCAATAATATCGCAAGCAAAAAGCTCTGCAGGAAAAACAGCGCCGTTTATTGATTTCTTTGGCTGCTAGTGCTAGCTGCATGGTTTGGCCGTTTTCGGATAGATGTCACTAGTAGAACAGAATGGAAAGAAATTTAATTGAAAGCGAAGATATTTCTTTGTAATGTTTACAACCTCACGAGTTTGTCACTCAGTATCGTAAATAATGGACCCTGGCGCCTCCTTTAAGCAAGAAAAAGCTGTGGTTTGGACCTGAAAACATCTAATTTATATCTCATGGTGTGGTCGCCATCTAGCGGAATTTGCAGACATCTTGTCAACGGTTATTATTGCAACTATGATTTATGCTCACAATGAAAGAATGGCGACAATTTTTTCTCATGAAAGCAGTCCGGAGATAATAACAAACTGGCACCCTTGCTCAATATACCTGTTTCTTTTGTGCGCGCAGAACTTTCTATGCCGTTTCTGTTTGATTTATCGAAATCCTCTCCCTAAGGAAAATCTTAGGAACCCTGTATAATTTATGCATTTAGTTGTTGAACTTCTTGAATTTAACCTTTTTTGTGAAGACCTGACCGCCAATATACACAGGTATTTTAACGCCTGATGCAGTAGAGAATACCAAAAATTTAAATAAATTTAAATCGACGTCTATACATGGTGGGCGTGAGACGGGGAACCCAAAGGTGGTTAATTAATGATACCAACGGGTTCCTAAACTGCCCAGAACCACCCAGGTACTATTGTTTTATATTGCCTTTGTCACCGCATAAACTTTCATACGTTATACGGTCGGATTAGTGGGCTTACTCTGTCATAAATTTAGTTTTTATATACACTGGGAAACAGCAAAAGTGTTTCCTATATAGTCAAAAATAGCAATATCTTAATTATTTAAGTTCCCTAGAATTAGCCAAGCCAAAATTATAGAGGGAATACTTGAATTGAATAATTTTAATTTCTTCTACAGAGTTTTTACTATTTACACCACGCGTAGGTTTAAATTTTATAATTATTTTCTTCTAAATTGAAACTTTCTTCTTAAATCCAATAGGAGAATGTGTGAAGATGATTATTCACTAACCAAAATGCTTAAAACCAAAAAGTTTTCTTAAATTTTAGTAAATTCCAGTAGTAAATTTAAAGAATATTTTGGCTACTGGTACTTTACTAATATTGTACTTTGACCTCTGGCAACTGCTACCGGCAATGATGTGCATTTTTTTATTATTATTATATGGCAGAGTTTGCATATTTTAAAAAAGTGCAAAAAAGCAACATTTTAGTACTTTATTTATTTATTTAAGTGAGTTAAAATTATTTTGGGCGAAAAATAAATAAACTACCGGAAGTAAAAATAAATTATGTAAAAATTTGTACAAAAACAAAAAATTAATCATATTATTAGTAGTGGCAAACATCTACAACAGAGGTGTAAATCAGCGAGTATTATTATTATTAACAAAACACTTATATCTTGTTACAAACTAGTTAGTTTGCATTTAGTGTAAGTATATGGCGCTACTTTCAATATCTTTTCTCCATAGAAGATACTACTATTAGATATATTTTTATAGATAGCGAGAACTGTGATAATGAAAACTTTTAAAAAAGAAGTAAAAAACAACCTCCAAATCAGTTACATCAACCGAAAAAAAATCTAAAAACAAAAGATCAAAAGATCTTGGGTGGAAATAACGAAAATTCAAACCTGGATGAGCATCCCACAAGAAACACACAAAGGACCAAAGCAAAAAGAGAAATGATTAAACGATGTGTGGCCTTGGGCAAGGCATTAAACACAATCATACACTTTGATTTCCAACTTTGAATCACTCATAAAAAGGCATCGTTTTAATATTTCCAATAGGATTATGCTCCTAAGGCAATTAAAAACAAAAAAGAAGTTAAAAAAACCACCAAATCAGTTACATCAACCGAAAAGAATCTAAAAACAGAAGATCAAAAGAACTTGGGTGGAAATAACGAAAATTCAAACCTGGATGAGCATCCCACAAGAAACACACAAAGGACCAAAGTGAAAAGAGAAATGATTAAACGATGTTTCGCCTTGAGCAACGAGCGTAGGCTCGTCAATGGTTCCACTGGTCACCCTCCCCATACATCATTAAACACCATCATAGACTTTGATTTCCAACTTTGAATCACTCACAAATAGGCATCGTTCCGCACTGGTACTTATCCAAGTTACCTGATACCTATTCGTCCTGGCGGGTTAATATTTTCAGTAGGATTAGGCTCCTAAGGCAAATAAAAACAAAAAATAAGTAAAAAAAAACTCCAAATCAGTTACATCAACCGAAAAGAATCTAAAAAGAAAAGATCAAAAGATCTTGGATGGAAATAACGAAAATTCAAACCTGGATGAGCATCCCACAAGGAACAAACAAAGGACCAAAGTTTATCATTAAACCATGTTTCGCCTTGGGCAACCAGCGTAAGCTCGTCAGTGATTCCACTGGTCACCCTCCCCATTTTTAATCCCCAGTTTAATAATTTCTCTTTTCGCTTTGGTCCTTTATGTGTTCCTTGTGGAATGCTCATCCAGGTTTGAATTTTCGTTATTTATATATTTTGATCTTTTGTTTCTATAAAAATTTTTATCAAGAAGTTTAGGAAATATGATGGTGATACATCTAAGAATTGTTATCCTCTTCTGGAGTTACGGGGGCTGGGATTTTACGTAATTGGGACTTCTGTGGGACATTTAGGCAATCCCTAGGATATTCTGAACATCCCAAATGGATCACTTCGGGGTGTACTGTGCTATTAGAGTGTGAGATTATGTTGTTTGTTTTGTTTTATTTAATTTTAGTTTTTTATTAAAGGACTTTCTACTTCGTACTTATCCATTATTAAAAAAGTACAAGGAAAAAATTAAAGTAAAAAACAACTTTTTTTGTACTAAATATATATACCTGCTGGCTTGATGCAGGCCGTTGTTCTAAATCAATGCTAACTAAGTACTTCCTATTTGGTACTTTGTCGTTATTGGCAGCTCAAAACGCAAGTGCTCCAATTCAATTCAAAAAGTTCTTTATTGTCAGTAATTTTGTCGACAAAGCAGGCTATAATCATTAGATAAAATAAAATGCCAAGTACTAAAAACATAAATATATAAATATAAATACATAAATTTTGTCTAAAAAAATAACAGTACCCATAATATGTTATACATAAAACTTTACACTAAAGTAAATTTAAACAAAGAATTTTTTTTTAAATGTAAAAGTATAAAAAATTTTGACCATAAAAACATAGATATACAGATATTATAACTGGTCATCAAAATATTCCGTAAGTATGTAGTATGGTTTGTCTCACAATGCAATCTTTATCTACCTTAATGGTAGCAGCTTGTTTAATGACTAGTGGCAAATGATTAAAAATTCTACGTCCTTCATAAATAAGAGACTTTTGAACAAGAACACTCTTTGGTATAAGGCAAGGGCAAGTAATTATGCTGCCGTGTGAACCTTTGGGAACTATTATGGTCTATGGTATTTTTGAGATTTTTAAAAACCAAGCTGGAAGTTTCCAATATGAATAGAGATGTTATTGTTAAAATATTGTGTTTTATAAAATAAGGTTTGCAAGATTCCCTTTGATTTATATTATTTATAAGTCTCAAAGTTTTCTTTTGTAAAATGAGGAGCATTTTCAATAAATAGTGACTGGCTGTTCCCCAAAATGGTATTCCATATCTCAAATGACTCGCTTAAAAAGTACTATTTTTTTAATTCATGTTTGCTGGGCAGTCGGTAATAAAAAAAGTGCTTACATATAATTTGAAAACTAAAAAGTATTTATATTTCTATTTCAAATGCGTTCAAATATCCGTTTTAAAAGGGAGTATGACTATTTTTAAAAACCCTCAACAAAGTGAAAACTTACGTTTCCGCATTTAATTTTGACAAATAGGGAACAAGCTTATAAGTAGGCGTAACGCACTCTAAAGCAACTACTCAAACCTTTCACTCGCCCATAAATTTATTTTGATTTATGGATATTTTGAAAGTAAGGCTTTTAGTTTTAAGGCAACTATTTTTGGAAACACCTACCAAGACGTTAAAAATATGAAATGAAATAACCTTCCCGCCCTCCTTTTTATGCACGCCACAGAAAATTTGGTAATTTTAAACTGATAGAAACATTTTTTTATTACAAACAAAGGTTTTTTAGTAAATTGCGTTAACACAAATTTGTCTTTTTTTTGGACAAGTAAATGAGAATTTTTGTCAAATTGGTGAAATTTTGGGTAAAAAATACTCTTTTGACAAAAATAGATATTTGTTGGTGACAAAGAAATCATTTTATGTGTAATAGGTAACCTACCAAGTTAATTTTACCTATAGTGAATTATTTATTAACATATTAGTGACATAAAGCTATTTTTAACTTATCGCCGTATACGTATCCGCATCTAGCGAGAACCAAACACATTAATTGGTCAGAAACTTGTACCACATTCGAAAAGAGCGGATATATGCTAATCTAAGGTGTTCTTGAACGCGATAGGTGTTGACATGCGTTAGGTATCACGTATCGGTACGGCACAGGTATCGTATCTCAGCACCTATTGCGTTCGGAAACACCTTAAAATTAGCATATATCTGCTCTTTTCGAACGTGCCACAAGTTTCTGACCAATCAATGTGCTTGGTTCTCGCTAGATGCGGATACGTATACCGCGATGAGTTACAAATAGCTTTATGTCTCTATTAAATCATCTGAATTTCATATTAAAAAAACATTTTGAAAATATTCCATCTTATTTGGCACATGGCAATTTATCAATTTTATGAATGCTTTTTCAGCCGTTAAAATTTTAATGAATTCAATTATTCCAATACATGATTTCCGAATTTTAAATTTTCGGTAAAAAATGGAAAATGTTTCAGAACAAGGGATAAACATAGAACTTTTTATGGAAATGGAAATATTGAGACAATGATGTATTTGAAATTAACTCTGTGTTTCGGACTTCCACTGTCTATATTTTATTTATACACGCCGTTTCGATCAGTACAATCTCTGATCGCCTTCAGTTGCAAACTACAATCAATTCCTAAAGCTGCGTACGATATACTGTGAGAAATCACTCAACTTTGAAGTTTAAGAAGTTGGCTACGCCCAAGGAGGGGCTTCCAAATATTTGGGATTTCAACACTTGGTTTACCGAAAATACGCTGATTCTGCCTAATAAAGGCAGCTTCAAGGAATTTTCGTTTCTTCCAGTGTGTTTTGCACCAGACTTCTGGTGCAAAACCTTTGCTTCTGCCCACTTCATTCGGTGTTGTTTTGACCATGCATGTTCGGCGATTCCTGATTTCGTTGTTTCACCTTTTTGGTTATTCATGTGATTTTCCTTAAGCCTAACAGATAGTGGTCTTTTAGTTTCGCCTATGTATGATTCACCGCACTCACAAGGAACTTGGTAAATGCATTCCTTATTTTGTTTGTTCTCCGGTTTTGTTTTACTAAAAAGGCTTCGAATTGTGTTACTAGATTTAAAAGCTGTTTTAGTATTAAAGTTTGTCGCTACTCTTCGAATTTTCTCTGATACTCCTTTAACGTATGGAATTGTAAGGAATGCATTTGCCTGGTTTTGGTCTTGTAATCTCTGTGCTGTTTGTTGAAATTTGGAAATAGTATCTGTTATAAGTTTAAGGCTGTAACCATTCTGTTGCAGATCCTCCAAGTCATGAGAATTGTTACAAATTTGAACGGTTCTGTTATACAAGGTTTTGATTATACCTCGTTTGGTTGTAGCAGAATGATTTGAACCTTGATTTAAATATTGTCCTCTGTGAGTGGGTTTACGATAGACTGTTGTTCTGATGTCTCTTTCTACTCGTTTGACAAGTACATCAAGAAAAAAAATTTGACAATTTTGCTCCAACTCCATTGTGAATTTAATGGTAGATCTTATGTTATTTAGGTGGTGAAGAAATTCTGAAAGTGGTTGGTCATTCCCGGTTCAGACAATAAAAGTATCATCGACATATCTCAGCCAGAGCTTAGGTTTATATGTTGCGGTATCAACCGCATGTGATTCGAACCACTGCATGTAAATATTGACCACCACTGGCGAAAGCGATGAACCCATTGGCAGACCGTCATCCTGAGCGTAAAACCTATCTTTCACTTGAAAATAAGAGTTATGTAGGCAGCACTCCAACAACTCCATCACTCCCTCCAGCGGTAGGCTGGTACGTTCATAAAGGGATTCGTCATTAACCAGTCTCTTTCTAATAATATCTAGCGATTCCTTTATCGGGACATTGGTATATAGACTTTCGACATGAAAACTGACAAGTCTATCCTCGGGTCCTAAAACAAAAGATTTAAGAAACGCAACACGTTTTTTCTAAAAATAAACGTAAAAATAGAGAATTTTCTTTATTATTTAACCACCGGACCATTCCTGCAGCAGTGCAGGGCATATCTCGGAAACTATAAGACCTCAAAATTTGGGAACTGCCATTTAATTAGCACTTATTTTCTTAGTTTCATAAAGTAAGCATTATAAAGTAAGAGGAAAATAAATAAATAAGTATAGAAGTATAAGAAATTATTGACCTTTAAATGTTACTACTTACTTCTTACGACTTACCTTACGAAACTATGACTACAGCTACGTAATAAACGAATTAATAATATTTAATATTTGAATAAATTTAAGGAAAGTCCGAGAAAAATTCTAAAACCTGCTTCTTCAAATCTATCATTTTCTCTATATTTCCACGGCAAAATTTAAAAATATTTAAAATAGCTGTAACAATGAATGCCATTAAAATTATCTGCGCGCAGTTTATTTTATTCATTTGTTTAAATTATTTTAAATTTTGACGTTTTTATTCCACATTAAACAAATGCAGTATTGTCTTTATTACTCGTGTTATGTTTCCTAAATTCGCAGATTCGGTTGCATTTGACAAAATAATTTTTATTGGTTATTATTTAACAGCTCCATACATCAACTATGAGACGCAAAGAAACAAGGAAATAAAGAAAATAATGTAAAAATCAAAGGTGGCCCTGGGCAATGCCCAGTGCCTGACGGAGTCTGTTCGCGACGGGAAGAGTTTCTGGCTCTTCATATTTTCCAGGCCTAAGTATCTATACTGGAATCAGACTGCTCAAATAAAGGTTGATGGCCAACTGTCCGAAGAGGTCCAAATAAGAAGAGGCGTGCGCCAAGATTCTATATTATCTCCGCTGTTGTTTAATATCTACAGTAAGAAAATAATAGAAAATGCCCTTCATTCAGATTCAGATTCAGATTCAGATTCAGATTCTTTATTGGTGTTAATTGAGTGGTAACACTCTTACACAAGTCAAAAGAAATACAATAAATAAACCTAATATATACTATAAGAAAACATAGACAAATTTTAAGACACACACTTATGAATATCATTTAAAAACTAAAAACTCCTACATAGTAAGTAAAAAATATTTATATAATACTTAAAAATTACCTACTATAAAAAAAAAATTAAATTTTAAGACAAGCACTTGTAAATAATATAAAAAAAACACATACTGATATAAAACATGTTAAAATTTTAGAACTCAAAGATTAAATTTAACCAATAAAACAATTCAAATAAAAGAGAGAAGAAAATGATCGGAAATCATAGAAAGCATTTCGAATCAAAAATAATTTAATTGTTTTTTTGAATTGCTTATGATTTAGTTCTCTAATTCTAACTGGCAACACATTAAAAAATTTAATACAATAGTACCCAGTCCCGTTTCTGGTTTTCTCCAGGCGAAGTTGTGGTAAAACAACATTATTATGCCCTCTTGTTTTTATTGTGTGAATATCACTATGTGTTGTGAACTTTGGCATATTTTCCTTAATGTACAGCAAGCACAATAAAATGTATTGACATGGAAGAGTCAAAATATTTAGTGTTTTAAATGCCTCCACACAATCAGCACGATATGACAGATTAGAAAGGATTCTCACCGCTCTGCGTTGTAACCTAAACGCCAATTCCTGCGAAGAGGGTCTGATCGTAAATGGCATAAAAATCAACAACAACAACAACAACAACGACACTGTCATAACATCAGACACGCTGGAAGACCTGCAAGAGTTGTTGAATCAAATTGCTGCCAAAAGTTCGCAATTCGGGCTTAACTTAAATGTTGGAAAAACAAAAACTGGGACAACATGCAAGAAGTTCGTTCGAGAATTGAACAGGCCAGACATCTTTTATCAAAATGAAATCAGTGTTGTTTAGACGCGATCTTAATATCACTCTCCGAATTCGTGTGCGTCGGTGTTATGTCTTTAGCATCTTATATTATGGCATGGACACTTACTGAGGCCAAGTACTAACAGTTAAAGGCATTCGAGATGTGATCAACAAGAAAAAAGAAAAGGAGGCTTTCAGGTTCAATAACCTGAAAGCCTCCTTTTCTTTTCTGTTGTTTTCGAGATATATCTTGTGCAATTGTTAAGATTAGGTCCTAAAAAAACTACCACATTTTATAAAATAAAATTACATAGACCTTTTTAAAAAAAATAAATTTATTAATTTATAGCAGGTTCAACACCCTGAAAGCCTCATTTCGTTTTTCTTGTTGATAATGTCGACACTTCTGGAGTTCACCAATAATAATTCGAGATGTGGTGTTATCCTAGAATACTAAGGATATCTTGGATGGACAGAGTAACTAATGTAAATGTTTTGCTTAGAATAAATAAAGATCTTGAAGTTTTATTTACCATCAAAAACGAAAACTTGAATATTTTGTCCATATTTTGAGAAATGACGGATTTAAACTTTTAAAATTAATAATAAAGGGCAAAATTGAAGGCAGAAGAGGTCCGGGTCGTAGACGGATATTATGGTTTAAAAATCTTAGACAATGGTATGGTGTTAGTACTAGCAAGTGTGTACTTAGTACACACTTTTCCGAAAAGCAGTGGATAGGGTACAGATCGCGCTGATGATTGCCGTTCGAAGAAGAAAAAGTACTTGTTTAAAAAATCCTCTGTAAGCGCAATATTTTACGTTTTACGACAAAGCTGTTACTACGAGACACTTAAAGTAAATATTTCAACGCATCGGTCTCGGTTTACCTAACGCGTTCAAAACAAAGACAAAAGAAACTACATTTTTCACTTGTTTACATCATATTTCGAACGAGTCCTGCTTTTTTGGTGGATGCGATGGGAGAACAGCTGACTCCACTCATTGCGTACGGAGGGATGTACGTACCGTTACGGACCTCCCAACGTAAGCAACGATTGCAATCAGCTGTTCAGGCATCGCGTCCACAATAACAGCGGGTCTTGTTCAAAACCTGGCATCGACAAGTGAGAAATGTAGTGTCTTTTGGCTTTGTTTTGAACGCGTTACGTATAGCGATACCGATGCGTTGAAATATTTACTTTAAGTGTCTATTATTCATATACCTATTGCAAAAATACGCTACTAATGTTGCTAGGGAGTAAAATAAAATTTTTAGTGGTAAAATTGTGGAGAGTATAATAAAATTTAAGGGACTAATTTAAACATTTAAGAAATTTACCATTCTAAACGATGTGTTCGACCCTTTTTATAAAATTTTTCATAGAAACAGAAATTTAAAGTGCAAAACATAGTATATTATCATACCACGTGACTAAAGTGAGTTTTTATTTCTTAGCAAATGTTTCGCCTCGGATTAAAATTCAAAACGTGGGAAAAAACCTGCATAAATTGGAAAATGCTATAAATTAATAAATTAATTTTTTTAAAAAGGTCTACGTAATTTTACTTTATAAAATGTGGTAGTTTTTTCAGTTTCCAATCTTAACAATTGCACAAGATATATCTCTAAAACAATCTAATCCAATCATATGGCATGATGTGGCTAAAACAGCAAATAAATCGTAAAGGATAAAGAACGGTTTGTTACATTTTATCTATCAGAGCCATATAGGGATTTCTGATTATTTAGATAAAAGATCAGAGTGATATAATAATACGCGAGCATCTGGTTTCGTCAGAAAAGTAATTGGAATTCTATCATTATTATTTTTCGTCTTCGATATTCTACAGGGTGAGCAAAAAAAGAAGCTAAAAACCTCGGATTCAGTTACTTAAAGCGGAAACAATCCAAAAATAAAATATCAAAAGATTAAACAAGATTTTTTCTAACGACCGGAAAATAGCCACTTTCCGTACGATTTTTTGTACGTAAAGTTCTACATTACAAGGCATGTCCTTTCGAAATATTTCCACTTTCAAGAAAGGACCGTTTTGTTCAATTTTCCGGTCCCTTTGATAGGTTTATAAACTGGTGTGAATTAAAAAATGTTAAGACAATGAATGAAGATGCATTGGTGGCATATTTTTCGGAAAAATCGACCATATTAAAGTCATCAAGCTTATGGAATCTATACTCTACAAATAAATAAAGGACAAACCCAGAAATCTGACTTTCATGAGTTGTTTTATTACTATTATGCTTAAAATGATCGGCCATAACTGGTTGTCAGTTGTCACTGAATTAGCTGTGTGAAGCTAATAGGCACTAAACTATAATTTTTCTAATATCTTTTGCAATTTTGTACAAGTTAAAAGTACAAAAATCATTTTTAACCACAAAAGTTTATTTGTTTTTCTTTAGTTTTGATCTTAGAAACTACAGGCTTTAGCGGCAAAGGCTATCTAGCCAACAAGAAGCAGAAAACTAACATTTTCTTATTAGAGAACTGTTCATGAATTACCTAACGCAGCTAGAAGTTGATGAAAGTGGTAGGTACCAAAATGTCTTTTCTGATCGTTTGAAAAAAAAAGTACGTACAGTACACGACCGGAAAGTGTGGTCTCAATTTTCCGGTCTAGTGACGTAATAGTTATTTAAACAACAAGGTTTGAAAACGACTATTTGCACACGATCGAGACAGTTTGGTGGACCGAGCCGAAGGCGAGGTCCACAAGTCGAGGGAGTGTCCAAAGATGTTTTCAAATGAGTTTTTTACGATACTTTTTATACGACTGCAAATAAACAGAGATCAGAAAAATTAAAATTTCAATTTAACTCGTTTTTATTAATAAAATGAAGTATCTAATCAACAAAACAAAGGAGCCGTGACGGTTGCTATGGAACTCAGTCAACTTATATTGTTGGGTGACAACAACAAAAACCACAATGACGGGAGAGCCGTGTGCAAAAATGTCGTAAGCGTGCGCAAAAATGACGAAGCGAGTGCAAAACGTTTTGCACACGGCTTGCGCAAAATGCCGTTTTCAGATCGTGTTCTGCTTTTGCGGCCTTCGTCTGATAGCTGTTGGGCTATCTTCCCAATTACTTTATAGCCACTATAGTCATTTCGACCAAAAACACCACAGAAAAACATGAATAAATTCAATTTGTTCCAAAAAGAAAAAAAAACAAAAAAATGTGATTTTATAATGAATCCATCAAACCTCTAGTTCCGGAATGGGGTATGAGAACAATAAAAGTTTAAAAAATTGATTGATATTCAAGATATTCAAGAAAAAATATATAAACTTTGATATAGAGATATCTCTAGTTTTAATTAAATAGAAAAATTAAAATTCTTGACGTAGCTATTTTTTGTGCGATCTCCTGTTTTTAATACAAAATTGGAACCTTATAAAATTTTATTTTTAAAGATACCCCATATCATAGGGTTCGAATACCTAGTTTTGGAGATACCAGCAATCAAATTTTTAAAACTTCAATTTTTGAAAACGATTATCTCACAAACTAAATAAGATCCTTTAGAATGTTGGGTGTCATTTTAAAGGATTCTTTAGGGAGAATTCAGAAATGGTAGCCTTTGGGCGATTACATATTTACATATGCAATTTATGCATTTTTGGTCATTTTGACGGCATTTATTAAAAAGTATTAATAAAAATCATTAATTTGAGAAATCTTGCTATTTGCAGATTCTCTAAAAAAACTCTTTAAAATGTCACTCAAGGGTACCTTATTTAGTTTGTGGGATAAGGAGGAATGACCCTTTCCTAACCCTGGTCGCACGAAATTGCTCCCTTCCGTATCTTGAATGTTCTCCGGTGAGGACCATTCCTACGGGATTGGCTCAGGACCCAGCATGATCTGTTTTGATAATTTTAACCACAAAAATTATTGGTAGTTTATGTTTTATGACTTTTGATTTGCGATATTTTCATTCTTGTCGTAATCTTTTTAGACTTTGGTTGAATGTAAGTAACTATTTTTTATTGTAAAAAGAGGTCAATTATTTATTAATTATTGGAAAACTTCGACATTACATTGAACTATTAATTTTTTGGCTTAAGTAAAATTGGAACCTGCAGATTTATTTATGCAGCATGTGGAATAACCTTCTTAATTTTAAATTTCAAGAGACGATAGAGATAGAAACCAAAGTAAGCAGATTAAGAAATGAAATGAAAGAATTAAGATTTCGGTAAGATAAGTGTATAGATCGAGAGTAAGTTTTTTGATCAAAAATTTTATACAACTACTGGCTTACAAAATGAGGTGTTATTAAATGTTTTTGGGTGTTAAATCACTTAATTTTTCTTGCTCGTGTGCAAAGAGTTAGCATGTTCAGTACATAACTGTCTAGTTTAAAAAATAACTGTTTGTCTAATATGTTAGTTAGAGACTTAGGGAGAGAGAAAAGAAATAGGAGCACCTGGATGTGGTTTCAAAACAGTGTTGAACAAAATCTCTATATATTATAATTAAAATATTGAGCCTTACTTTAAAGTTTATTTTTTGTTTAAATATTTTCATATTTTTTATTGAGAAGGTATTAAAAACCACAACCTTCGCAATTATATATTTTTTAGAAGTATGATTTATCGAGTTTTATTCCAAGTTTTACCTTTATCCCTCGATATATATGTATTGAAAAGATTGTCTTCTTTTACCCACATAGCAAGAATATTGGTATATTGCGTGAATATTCAACCATATGCAAAAGAGTAATGTTCAGATTACAACCATTCTGAATATTCAGTGAATAATAAAAAGGCGAGTTTAACTGAATTGGAAATTCACAGGATCTGTTTTGGACATTCTAAATGTTTAAAGAATATTCACACAATATACCAATATTCTTGCTATGTGGGTACTTTTTACTTTACTTTACTTTCATAGAGCATATTCCCTGTTCTGACAAAGAGCATGATGTATGATAGAACCAGATGCTTGGTTTTAAATATGTATTACAATATGAAAACATACATACTAATTATTTAATAGTAAAGATACCTAAAAAAAACTTAGCTTTACTATGTAGCTATTAATCATAAGAAAAATGTTAAATAAAATGTGTACCTCGTTTTATTCATAAGCAAAGGCAGATTCTTTTGTGGTTCTTAAGCATTAAATTTTCAATAAAACAAGAAATAAGCAAGAGGAAAGTAACTTTTATTTAAAAATAGAAACACATTTAACAAAATTTCAGCCAAGTTTGATTCTAGAGTGAAAATACAAAGAGAAAAGTAACAGGAAATAAAACTGACAAAAAAATATAGCAAATTTACTTTTTATTTGAAAAGGTTTCGAGAAAAACTAGGCAGAAAAATCGCCGAGGGGATGTAAGAAACTATAGAGGTTTTAAATGGTTAACTAAAAGTAGTTAGTTTAATACATTTATTACATTTGGCAACGTTGGATGCGGCAGTTAAGGAAAGATGCTCAACGGAAACCCATAGGAACGGTCACTTCATCACTACGACCGTTCCCTTGCGATTTTTCCTACGACGATGACATACGGTATTTCTAAAAAGCAAATTTTATAAAGATTTATAATTTGGTATCAAAAATAGAAAATAGCACAAAATAAATTAGGATTGCCCTAAAAAAATGTCCCTCTAAAAAATATCTACATCAAAGTTTTTATATTTAATTAAAATTGGGGGTATGTCTATCTCAAGTATATATAGTTGAAAGTTTATATATTTTTTTCTTGAATATGCACTTTATAATAGCTGTACATACTTACTCTAACTCCAACAAGAGGGGAAGCTGCGGGCCATCTTAGGATTGCCCAAATCACCGAGAGAGAAACTCCAATGGCAGCGATCAAAAAACAAAGACCAAAAAACCCCTGGAGATTCAACAAGAGGTACAAAGTAGTTATCCCAGACAGGGAATTATGGCAGAGTGAAAACCTCCGTGAACAGTTCGAGGAAAACGCTGTGATTTGCTACACCGACGGGTCCAAACTGTCGGAGAAGCAAACCACAGGATCGAGGGTTTACGTAGAAGACCAGGAGGTTCGAAAGAGCTATCCGCTCGGAGAGCAAGGCCACGGTCTTTCAGGCAGAGGTATATGCCATAATAATGGCTGCAACCATGGAGGAAATAAAGAACGGTATGGAGGAGCATGTTTATACAATGAGCTTCAGGCTACTGCGAACATAGGGGGAATCAAGTCCAATTTACTCTCCGTGCCGTACAACCGAGGTGGATTCGAAGCACGCTGCAGTGTTATCTTTTGGAAATTTATTTTGTTTTTATTATTTTGTTTTATTTCTGCCGTGCTCGAGAAACAGATTGATAAGTTCTTAAGTGAAATAATACATTTTTAAAACTAAAAATGGATGTCTACGAAGTTGCCGAATAAGTACAGATAGTCAAATGGTACTATCAAGGCAGACCGTTGAGACTTATTCAAGAACTTTTTTTTGAGAATTTTGTAAATCGCCCAGAACCTAGTTATCAACGATTCGTAGGTTTGTGCAGAATTTTAAAAAGTTTGGTTGTGTAGCGCCAAGAAACCATAAAAAACCCACTGTTTTGAATGACGAGCAGGAAGTACGAGGTGTGATGATTTGCGCTGCAGTGGAGGAAAATCGAAAGTTAACTAGCCACCAAACTGCCGAAGCAGTTAATACGTCTTCAGCCATTGTCTTACGTGTTCTCAAAAAGAATGGTTATCATTCTTACAAAGCGTCAAAAACACATCAAATTTTTCCCGTCATATGGAATTTTGTGAAACAATGATGAAAAAGGCTAATCGTGCTGAAAACCTTCTGAGATCTATTCTTTTCGCAGATGAAAGCATTTTTCCATTATTGAATCGTCATAACCCAACACACGTTCGATATTGGTCGAGGGAAAATTTGCATTTGGATTTTTTTTTTAATGTTTGGGGGGTATTGTAGGTGAACACGTAATTGGGCCATTTTTTATTTACGGCAATTTGAATGGTCCTAGATACTTGGATCTACTACTACTAACATGCTTGGAAACGTTAGAAGGGGTTTTTATAATATGCTCGGATATTGTCTAGCCGAGCATATTATAAAAAAAAGAGGACTTTTCGAACATTTGCTCTAAATTTTTTTTGACTGGGAGAATCTTTTTGGTCGTTTGAATGTATTATTTTATTTTCAGAACTTGGTTTTATTTTGTTTCTCCTTATTATTTTCATTGTAATACGTTGTTAAATCTGAGCAGTTGAAAATAAAACGTTCTAATTTATCAGTGACAAAAAACAAGAAAATTACGTTTAAAAAATTTGCGTATTTATTGACCAAATTCCGGTTTCATTGACTACGCTCCTCATAGCACCGTGGTTAGAGGATTACTAAAACAAGGCGAACGGCGGCGAACGGCGATCGGAAGCCTGAGTGTTGGTTGCTCCACTGATAGGTGTGCGGTGTCCCTGCATCTACGTACACTGACAAATTGGACTTCTTCCGGCCTATGTTCGCAGTAGCATGAAGCGGTCTGTATATGCTCCAACAGCCAATCGGCCCTAAAGGCACTTAAGGCGCTCAAGATCAATAACACCCTGGTGGAGGAATGTGTGGATGCACTAGAATCTTTGGGAGAGGGTAAACAAGTGATACTTATGTGGGTACCGGGACATATGGGGAACGAGAAGGCCGACGAGCTCGCCAGGATCAAGGCAAGCACCCAGTATGTAGGTCCGGAACCACTTCTAGGAACAACCAAGAGGCAATTGCAAAGTCGACTCAATAAATGGGCCAACGATGCCATGGCGACCGCTTGGAGAGGAGGAACAGGATGCAGACAGACCAGGGACTTCGTGAAGGGCCCGGATGTAGCCAGACAAACATGGCTTATGGGGAGATCAGAAAGGGACGCTGATCTGCTGACAGGAATCATAACAGATCACAAACGACTAAGGAAGCACATAACCCGGATCGCGGTGGAAAATGACTCGACCTGCCGGGCCTGGGGGCAGGCAGAAGAGACATCTCATCTGGATGAGGAGGACCTGCACACGCTCAAATGGGATAAAATACTGGACTTTGCAAAAAGAACAGTAAAACCAGAAGAGCAGACTGCCAGTGGTGCAGGCGGTGGATTAGGGCAGGCTCGGGGTAAGGCAGAAAGAGCCCAAGGAGGCCTACTTGCCAGGCTTCGCGTCGCCCCTTCTCTACTACTACTACTACTACTACTACTTCTACTACTACTACTACTACTACTACTACTACTACTACTACTACTACTACTACTACTACTACTACTACTACTACTACTACTACTACTACTACTACTACTACTACTACTACTACTACTACTACTACTACTACTACTACTACTACTACTACTACTACTACTACTACTACTACTACTACTACTACTACTACTACTACTACTACTACTACTACTACTACTACTACTACTACTACTACTACTACTACTACTACTACTACTACTACTACTACTACTACTACTACTACTACTACTACTACTACTACTACTACTACTACTACTACTACTACTACTACTACTACTACTACTACTACTACTACTACTACTACTACTACTACTACTACTACTACTACTACTACTACTACTACTACTACTACTACTACTACTACTACTACTACTACTACTACTACTACTACTACTACTACTACTACTACTACTACTACTACTACTACTACTACTACTACTACTACTACTACTACTACTACTACTACTACTCTTACTACTACTACTACTACTTCAACTCGAAGAAAAAATTGGTAAGCAGGTGGATAAAAAACTCGCCCTTACTGATTTTTCTCAGTTTTAAACTCAAGAACCTTAAACTTACCTTTTAATTTTCCTAAGTAGATCGACTGCGCCCCAATGACAAGGTCTCCGAGGATTAAACTTCATTCACTTTTAATCCAGTCAGACATTAAATAATTAAGTTCAACTTTAAAACTCCCAAAAATAACGTTGAGTTTATACCTGCTTAATTATTGATGACGGCCGAATTTTGTAGCTCTTTATTGACTATTTGATAAAGGAAAATTAAGGAAGGCAGAGTTCTCACTTGTAATCTCCCTAGTGCTTGAATTATTACCGGAAATTTTATCGAAAGCGCGAGTCGCAAACACCCATCGTTTATTAAACCAGGAATTTATGAAAACATTGTTGATTAAAATTTTCATCGTAAGATCGATTTATTATAAAAACTTTTATTTAACTTCACCTCTATGTGGGTTTGTTTGTATGTTCGGGTCAAATCTTGCAATTCAATTTTGAATAACTTCCGATTAGATTCAAACTTGGTATGCGATTATAGTTGGTATGGTATTATTAGGCACCCCCCATTCCCCCCTACAACCAGAGGGGAGGGGGGAAAAAGCCTAAGTTTGTCCGATTTCAACCAAAATTGGTAGACAGGGTGGATTGAAAATACGAATTTTTGATCAGGTTTTGAAAATTAATTATGTCGGATTCAGGGGTTTTCAGGGAAGGGAATTATGAATTTTTTATCAAATTTGAAAATTTCAATATGGCGGATTTATTAAAATTTACGATTAGGGGTACAAATCTAAAAATTTAAAAATAATTTTATATAAAAAAACTTTTTCAAATACAAGCTTTTATAAAATATTAAGTGTACTTAGAAGTAGAAAATAATTTTTAGCATTCTGATTTTATAATAATAAAAGCGATGGGAACAAATTAAAATTCACAATGTCCATCCATATTTCAGAGAAATGGTAGATTAGCTTGGGTCGAGTTGGGTTGGATTTACTTGCTCCTACATTTCTCTGCTTTATAGTGAAGTTAAATTTTTGCGAACAATCTTAATATAACCAATAACATAAATGTATCGAGTTAATATGGCCTAACTTCCTATAATGCGCCCATCGCTTTTATTATTATTATATGAAAATGCTAAAAATTATTTTCTACTTTCTAGGGCACTTTATATTTTATAAAAGCTTGTACTTGAAAAGCTTTTTTTTAATACAAAATTATTTATTTGAATCTTAATTGTTCAAACCTATTCAATATCAAACTTGAAATATCTTAAACCCGTTTTTAATCAAACCATTACTGGCCCAACTGTTTTTCATCAAACCTATTCAAAATCAAACCCGGAATTTCTAAAACCATTGTTTATAAAACCGTTACTTGACAAACCAAATTTCTGTTAAATCAATTGCGTCTTTGCTAAAAATACTATGAGGGCAGTATTTTTAAATCTGACTAAATCCCATTGAAAATGTCTTATAAAAAGTGTTGGCACTCGGACACTTATTCTTCTAGATGGCATGGCTTTAATCAGATTGGATGTTGTAAAGATAGTTTTTAAAGATCATTAAAATAATTACAATCAAAATAACCGTGTAATAAAGAAAATTGAAATCATAAAAATTTAAGCGATACTTATTCGAAAAAATACACGCTAACATCAAAGTGGCAGTGACAGTTAAACGTCAAAAGTAATTTAAAAACGGCTAAGTGTAAACATGGTATTGGCACGCCAACTTCAGAGGGTATCTTGGCCGAATTTACAATTTTCCAGAAAGTTCGACAACTTCAAACGCTATTTTCTCCACTACTTTGCTACGTTCATAAGCAACTAAATCCGGTTTTATATAAGGGCGGTTTTAAATAAAATCGCTTTCCCCGTGGATTTATATGACCACAATTTTATTAAATGTCACTTTAAAAAGAAAACAAATAAAACAACTAAGTTAACAACATATTTTTGTTGTTAAAACAGGGTTGAGTATTTCTTTAGGTTGGAAGCAATGCGCTAAATCGTTTTAAAAATTTTTATACCGAACCTAAAATCGTTTATAGAGCGACAAACCGCTTTCTTAAATCGCTCTTAATCAAATCGATGTAATGCTTAAAGCGATTTTAGTAGTATTTACAGGACAAAATTTTTAAACCGTCCTTATTTGAAAGCGCTTTTGAGAGGCCCGTATAAACAAAGTAAAAAAAAGATAAAATATGGGTCGAATATTTTTTTATCTAGTTATCCAAACAGGATCAAGTAATATAAAATAGGCACGCAGTAGGTATTTGACTTGAAAGTTAAAATAAAGTTGTTATAAAAGTAATGCCTAATTATGGCGATTCACTTTATCTAAATTAGGATAATTAAATTGTTCTGGTTCCCGTGGCGTGGGCAGTGTAGTTAAGATAAAACAAATGCAAGAAATTATATAGGCATACATGATTTATATAGGGTGAAGTTAATTTTCTTATGAACAAGGTTGGTTGTATGAGTGGTTCCCTGGCTAACATCTGTTACTACACAGAGAAAGGGCAAGCAACCAACCGATGGACAGACCAAGAGTACTCTAAAACTGAAAATCGTAAAAAAACCTTAAAATCTAATTTTTGATAAGAAACTTGATTGATTGATTCGTTTGTGAGTGTGCCAGTATGGCACTGTCCACTGCGACCACTATTGGGTCTATTGTGGCTCACTTTTAACATTTTTTGTTGCTACAGAATATTCAGCCTCTCAAAGAGGCTCGCAACTTGCTTTGGTGAAGCATCATTCAGATCCAGTTCGTCAATCCGTGGTTTACCGAAGATACGTTGACGCTGACGTGCAATGGCCGGACTTTCACACAGCACATATCAAGCCATCTCATCATACTCCATACAGAGCCTGCATTCGGTGTCCTCACTTAGACCCATTCTGTGTAATGGTACTTTCAGCCTGCAGTGTCCGGTGTATAGATCAACCATTTTTCGGATGTCCTGCCTGTTGAGCTCAGTGAGTTTTCCGGCACTCTTCCTGCACGGTTCTGTAATGAACTCTTTGGAATATGCCAGTCCTGGCAATTCTCTACAGTATTGGTGGAACTTGTTTTCCATCCAGCCTGAGAGAGCAGTGTTGATTGTGTTGTATGCTATTCCAAGGACTGGTTCGGGGCCAATAAAGACGGCAGAGGCCGCTTCACGCGCCAGCTGGTCGGCAGTCTCATTTCCCCGATGCCCAGAAAGTTCCGGAATCCATACCAGCGACACAGTGTTTATTCCCCCTAGGGCGTTCAGTGTGTCGTGGCAGCTCCTAACGGTTCTCGATGAGCACCTATAGGATTTAGAGCCTTAAGGGTCGCTTGACTGGCGGAGAGTATCTTTATTGATCTGTTGCGCCAGTTATGATCTATCATCCACCGTGCGCTCATTTCAGTGGCGAAGAGTCCCGCCTAGAAAATTGTAGCCATTCGTCCAAGACTATGTATTATACTGATATCTTCCCGGCTGCAATAAGCTCCGGTTCCAACGCCTGACGGCATTTTGGACCCGTCAGTGTACCAGCAGCTATCTTCACTTATTATTCTGTTTGTCGTGACAAGAAACTTACTCTATGGTGGTGCTACAAGTACGAAGACATCTTACGTCTATGGAAAAGTAGGAACATGTTTAGCAGTTCACAAAGCTTATTGTGTCAAATGAAGAACTGAAAGCAAATCAATCAGGATACAGCGAGTTATAAAGAAACATAAAAAAGCTGTGGGAGAGACCTGAACCCTATGCTTGGGGCTCAGGTATCCTCTCTAGGTTTAAATAGAATGTCATCGAAAAATAAAAATAAAATTAATAAATTAAACTTGGTTAGTTAAAAGGGTGTTATATAAAGGAAACTGTATCTAATTATAAGGGCACCATGTACGTCTGTATTCTAAGACCACCACAAAACTCCACAAAACAGTGAGGTTCAATATTTACGCTTAAAATTAATAATGACAAAGGAAACATCATCAAAGAGACCATCAAGAAAGAAACCCCTTCGAAAATTTATAATGAACCAATTAGTTTTAGAAAGGCAAAGTGCTGTTGGTTGTAGGTACACATAAATGGAATTAAGGAATTAGTGAAAAGATATGATATGACTTATATATACTACTAGCTGAAGCTCCCGATGGTTCGCCTGTGGTTTTACCTGTTTTGTCTCAGTTTTTTCTTGTTTTAAATGGTTATAACTTTTGTTTCCGTGAACAAATTTTAATGAAATATAGCCTATGTACGCCACAGAAATCAAGGGAATACAACGGTGTATAGTTTGAACAAAACCGGTAAAGCGAAAATTCTGAAAATTGGATTTTTCTGAACTCGTTGTTAAAATGTGATTTTAAAATTGTTCAAAATTGGAGCACGTTCGTTGCGTGAATAAATCCATAAAGCAATTACTAAATTTTGTTGACGTCAAATTTCTGTGTTACATTGTTGATCTCAAACTCCAAGTTTTGGACAATGAAGAAATCCATTGTCAGGTTAATACCTACAGGCAGTAGGAATGTTTTTGAGCTCCAGTGTGCAATACAAATTTTTAATATTCACAAGCAAATATATTGTGAGCTTTTTGCTTCGGCCTACATTGTCTAGAAAAAAAGTGGTTTATTAATTAGTTATCGCTGGTTATCTAAAGAGGTGGTCATTAAGAAGTGCATGCTAAATATCGATTTTATTGGGATTATAAATTATCCGATAATCACTATTTTACATTTTACTTAATGAAATGAATGGTAAAAATGATAACATCTTTGTTTTAATTTCGTTAATGATTATTCGGGGCGTTCATTGATTACACTGTCCAACAATGAAAATGTTTCGGGCTCAAAAATAGCTAATTCTTAAGTATTTTTATCCACTGAATTCAAAAATCACCATGAAAATTAGAGATTAGCTCTAGTTTTGGAGATAAGGTGATATTTTACATTTTATATCCTCTAAAAGCATCGAAAGAGAAAATAATAGAAAGGGCAGAGAACTGGATAGGGTGGGGAGTTAGAAATAGTGGTACGCCACCATCGAAATTGACTATCGATAATATCGATAGAGATAAAACTACAGAACTATCGATAGTTTTAATTTAGCTATCGATATTTGCAATACAGCCCTACTATTCTCGATATATATAAGTGGGGACTCCCTCCTTTCCGAAACAATTGCGTATTTGCGCGTCTTTTATTCAGGGCGACCGATACCTTACAGTTCAGTTTCATATTTCTAATCGAACGCACAGTTAATGTAGTGTGTATGGTATTCTTATAAAACTAGATACACGGAGACACAATATATCATCGCAAACTGACTATAGTGTAAATTCAGTTAACAATTTTTATTATATTTGTGAAGAAATAACGTTTTCTTCACAGGAAGAGAAGGAGAATAATCTTGTTTTTTGCTGTGATATTAATGGTCCGATGAAAAGTTTGAAAATTGAGCATAATCCAACTGAATGGAGGCTATTCATAGACTCTTCCAAGCTTAGTTTAAAAGCTGTATTGCTTCATAATGGCAATCGTCTTCCTTCTGTTCCTGTTGGTCACGCAGTTCATATGAAGGAAACTTATGCAAATATGGCAACCCTCCTCAACTCAATCAAATATGCTGAACATAAGTGGAAAATCCGTGGCGACCTAAAAGTCATTGCTATACTATTAGGAATGCAATTAGGGTACACTAAATACTGTTGCTTTTTATGTATGTGTGATAGTAGAGATAGGAAATCACACTATATCCAAGTAGATTGGCTTGCAAGGAATCTTAAACCTAGTGAGAAAAATGTCGTTGCCGAGCCTCTCGTGAATCCAAAAGATGTTCTTCTTCCACCCCTACATATCAAGCTCGATTTAATGAAGAATTTTGTCAAAGGCTTAAATCAAGATGGTCAGGTTTTTGAATATTTGAGAGAAAAATTTCCCAGACTAAGTGATGCAAAAGTCAAGGAAGGCATCTTCGTTCCTGCTTTCGACCTAGTTCTGAAAGGAAAAGAAAAGGAAGCTTGGGAAGCTCTTAAGGGAGTTATGCATGGATTTTTAGGGAACAGAAGGGAGGAAAATTACACTCAATTGGTAAAAGTACTTCTAGAAAAGTACCATCAACTCTGATCTAATATGTCACTAAAAATACATTTTCTCCACTCCCATCTTGATTTTTTCCCACCCCGTTGTAGAGCTGTCAGTGACAAGCATGGGGAAAGATTCCACCAAGATATTTTTCTCATGGAACGGAGATATCAGGGCCGCTGGAATGAAGGATTACTGCTGGTTTATGTATAGGGATGTGCCAGAAATTACTTACAAGAGGAAAGCCAAAAAACAGCGATCTCATGAAGCCCCCAGTTAATTCTTCATATATTGAACCACCGGTGAGTGTTCTTTTGTCATTTATAGTGTGTAACTGTCATTAAAAATACAACTTTTAATATTGTTAGCATACATAATTAATATTTTTCGTTACCTCATAGTCCTTATTAAATGAAAAACTCATTATTTTTGTCACAGAAACTAGAGCTAATAAAAAATTTTCTTTGTCATATTCGTTTTTTGCAACCCAAAATTGGTAGGAATTAACTCATAGGTTGAAGGAAACAAAAAAAAAATTTGTTGGACAGTGTTATAGTAAAGGTGGGGATGGTATGTACTAAACAAAAATACGTTTGAAAAACCAAGGGTGGATCTTCCGGCAACTTTAGCAACTTCCCAACCAAAATCACGTTTTAAATTTTTGAGAAAAGCTAGGGGAATTACCAGGAAATTCCAGTAATTACTACGAATTAACAAGGAATTTAAAGTTTTTTGTGAAATATTAAAAAATTTGACCCCATGCACCAATTTTAGTTAAATTGTGGAAATTTTAACTTTTTCAAAGAGTTGTTTTTTTTTCGAGAGCTCTTTATAAAAAATGCTTTAAATGAAACCCATTATCAACAATTAAAACTTTTATCTTTTTCACGTTTTTTTTAAATGTGTTAAAAAAAGTAGGGTTGCTTAGCTGCCAAAGGGCATTTCGTATGTTTTTGAAGGTTGCCAATTTTTAGGCCAATTAGTACATGAAGAAGGGAAACAAACAATTACATGTATCACAAATCAAAGTTTACAAAAATGTAAATTAAAAAATTCCCAAACAACTTCAAATTGTCGGAAATTCGGTTGTTTTGCCTATACACAAAAACTCTATTTTTGCAAAATACCTAGCATAGCATCAGAAAAATAAAAAAGGCTTTTAAAACAGAGTCTATACTAATTAATATTGATATGCATTCAAATAAAAATTGACTTTTTACTGCACAAACGTCGATGAGTTTTTGTTTTGTATAGCCCACCAGGCAGTGGCTCACACTGTGATAGATATTTCGCAATATTTTTGAGATATGTTTACATTAAAACTAACCTGTGCATGTGGCTTAACATAAAAAAATTATTAGCCAATCCACAATCACAACTCGTTTTTCTTTCTGTTTTAAACGTCAAAAATGTAAATTTTGTGGGGTTTGCGTAGAAATTCATTAGCACTAAGAACTGAATTTAATAAAATCTTTTTTGAAGTAGGCGCAAGTACGTCCACTTCAAAAAAGTTTATTTAACTGCCAATTTTTTATTTATTATCGAATTTTAACCCAGAAAAGAAATCTGGAAAGGTAATGAAATAGTCTTTTTGCAAATATGTCAAAAATGACATTTATAAAAAATTGAAAATGGTGGATATCCAAAGTTTTATGCATTTTAAAAAACCATTGGGTTTTTTTGGGACACTTTGTATATTTTTTTTACAACCACAAAAATCTTCTATCCATTGTCTGTTAACCGATGTATAACTTGAGAATTTCTAAAAACAAAAGATCAAAAGATCTTGGGTGGAAGAACGAAAATTGAAACTTGGATAATTATCTCACAAGGAACACAAAAAGGACCAAAGCGAAAAGAGAAATAATCAAATAATGTTTCGCCCTGGGCAACCAGCTTGGGCGTTCCACTGGTCACCCTCGCCAAACATCATTCAACACCATCAGAAACATTGATTTCCAAATTCGAATCACTCACAAATAGGCATCGTTCCGCACTGGCACTTATCTAAGTCACCTGATACGGGTTCGTCCTGGCGTGTTAATTTTTCCAATACTGTTACGCTCCTAAGGCGATTAAAACCAAAAGAAGTTAAAAAAACCTACGAATCAGTTACTTCAACCGAAAAAAAAAAGATCAAAAGGTCTTTTGACCTTTTATCTTTTGATCTTTTTGTTTTTAGTTTCTTTTCGGTTGAAGTAACTGATTAGGAGGTTTTTTTAACTTCTTTTTGTATTAGGTGACTTAGTAAAATTTTTTTCAACTTTTAAGTGCATTTAATAAAAGCTTGTTCTTCAAAGGTTTTTTATAATTTTTAGATTTGTACCCTAAATCGTCCATTTTGAATCCGCCATATTGAAATTTTCAAATCTGATCAAAAATGCATATCCCCTTCCCAAAAAACCCCTGTGTGCCAATTTTGATTTAAGTCGAACAAACTAAATCATTTCTCTCCTTCACTTCCCTCGTTAGAGGAAAGTATGTAGCTAATAACACCATATTATTGTATTGTCGCCGGAACTAGAAGCGCGTACAAAATTCGAACACAATCGGATGTGTATTCAGATTAAAATTGGTTAGCACAACATGACCGAAAATCGTCCACCTCCGCCATCCGCCATATTGAATTTTCAAAATCTGATCAAAAATTCGTTTTCCTTATCCCCAAATGTTCCCGTATACCAATTTTGGTTGAAATTGGACAAACTTAGGTGTTTTCCCCCCTCCACACCCCTCGTAGGGGGAAGGGTGCCTAATAATGACATATTATCTTATTGTCACTGGAACTATAAATGCATGCCAAATTTGAGGGCAATCGGATGTGTATAAGTTAGTTAAAATTGGTTAGCAAAAGATGACCAAAAATCGTCCATCTTGAACCTGCCATATTGAATTTTTAAAATCTAATTAGAAATTCATTATCTCCATACCCAAGTGCCCCAACACACCAAATTTCAACGAAATCGGGAGTACACCAACTGTACCTCCCTCCACCCCCTTCGAGTAGGGGGGAGCTGTCAATTTCATCACATATTCTTCTATTGTCACCGCAACTATATAAGCATGCCAAATTTGAAAGCATTTACACAGGCGAATATTCCTTTGATCTTCGAAATGCCGACAAACATTCGCGCGAATTATTTATTTAAAGATTCGCGCAAAAGAAAGAAATATTTGGAATAAAATAAACATTAGAAAAATTAGGGAGGAGCCAGAGACTATACAAGGCACCACCAAGCACCCCAAAAAGATAATTATTTAGGATATATACAACCTAAACACTTAATTAAGGAAAACAAATGTTCGCTGCAAATGTTCGTTGCAAATGTTCGAGTGTTCCGGCAAACGTTCGTGGAAAAAGTTCGCCAGATTTGGCCCAAATTTTTGGAGGAATCTATTTGCTCTGTGTAAATGCACCTGAAGCCGATCGTCAGTGATGTGAGACAAAAAAATATTATCAATTCCCCCTTTCAAAAATATATTTCCAAAAAATCTTGCGAAAATTTGCCCGAATGTTCGTGGCAAATGTTCGCTGCAAATTTCCGTTGCAACTGTTCGAGTTTTCGGGCAAACGTTCGTCGAAATGGGTTCGCCAGATTTGGCCCGAATTTTTGGACGAACCTATTCGCTCTGTGTAAATGCGCCTGAAGCCGATCGGATGTCGGGAAGTTGGTCAAAATTAAGTGGCAAGATTCCTACCTCTTATCAGAATATTAAGGTTGATTTATACTGCTGCCGTTACGATCGGCGCTCGTCCTTCGAATTGATATTTAAATCTTTTTTTCTGTCCTAGATGTCTCTATACACCCTAAGCATTATTGACTTTATTGTGTACTGAAGAAGTCAGTATAAGTAAGTTTCTGCTAATGACCAGAAAAAAACAAAATAACATCATTTTTAGATAGTAGGTAATAATATATTTTTTTTTCTTGATGGTCCAGGTGCTATGAACTGTGTTTCTTTGTTTTAATGTTTGGCATAATTTTTTCGTAATAAATTTATGTTTTGTAAAATTATACTACAAACATTTATTGTTAGGAAGCTTCCAAAGCTCAACTTGGCCGAATTATTTTTTGCATGTTTTTTAAATTATTTTGCAGATTTCATATTATTTATATTTAAGTAGGTACGCGACTGGTATGTTTACTGTAAACAACAGAAAGGTAAACATTGTTCCATATAATAATATAACCAAAGTCTCCGTAAGTGTCAGGTATCTTGTCTCTTTTAAATCTAAGGTTTTATTCGAATTACATTGATGATTAAATAAATCTACATACCTAAAAACAGTACGCGATAGAAAAAAAGTAGTTATTTGGTCTTATTTAGTGATGTGTGTATATAGTATAAAGTGGGTGCCTACATTTTTTTAATCTGAAACGGAGTTAATCTGTAACTACTATTATTTGATTTTATTACTTTTTGTGTTCTCTTTGAACGCCAATGACACTTTTTTTATTTTGTTTTCTCATGGAAAAACATCGCAAAGCCCATTTTCCATTAATTAATAGAGTACGCCATGTTATTTACTTTTATGAAAGCTGTACGGAAAATCGATGCGTGTATCAAAAATAGACTCGAAAAATAAAAAAGAAGTGTCTCAAAGAAGCTCTGTTTATTAACAAAAATTTGTCTAGCAAACACAAGTTTTCCGTCAGATTCATTTTGTTAGTGAAGTTAAATGAAGGTCTCCGAAACATTGTTTCCTGATTCTAAACTTACCCCTATTAAATTAAAAAAGAAAAACGATTTGTTTACCATTTTCAAAATTAAAAAGTCATCTACCACAAAAAATTATCTGGTAGTTGATATTTTCCTTCCGACAAAATCAAACAGTGTTTAAAACTGACAACTGACACATAATAACAACTTAACCAAAAAACATATTAAACTTAAAAATCAGAAAAACTTTATATTATGCATTAGTTCAACTTCTGTCGCCTCTAGGTGGCGCTTACTGTACCAGTTTAAAATCACTGAAAATAGCCCAACATCAAGTTTCAAAACTTATTTTTACACCAAACTATCAATTGCCTCCAAGTAATCTCTATACTGATACAGGTGTTTTAAGTATAAAACAATTATCTCTTAAAAAGCATCATTAACTCAAGTTATAAAAAACAATGTAATAAGACCTCAAATATCCACATACTTAACCACCTTGGACAAAAAATGTTTGACTTAGTCTCAACGTACATATCTAAAAAAGAGCTTCAATAAAAAAATATCTTACTGGCTTCTTTCGAACCAAACAGAAATCATTATAACATACCTTATTGATCTAATTTTTTAGTTTAATATAAATAGTAATTTTAGTGTGTTTAGTTAGTTATAATCTAAGTAATATGTTAATAATGTTAATATTATAAAATCCATCTTCTTTATACGGTGTAGTGAATCGACGAACTGATATACCAGAAAAGACAGACAAAATCCGCAAGATCTTAAGGCTAACCGGCATTATCAGATATTTCATTATTAGATGCCTAATTTTGCTTATTTTTATGTATAATTTATATGGTATAGATTCTTAAAGAGTTACATACATTTTATTACTCAATTTAATTGGTTTAATTAATATATATTTTCATTAGTTCAATGTATGTTTACATATCAATAATGTATAGTGTTGTAATCGTATTTTAGCTTATTTATACTTTTTTGTTTATTAATATATAATATGTAAAAATACATTGAACTAATGAAAAAGTACATGTAAACAACCAAATTAAGTAATAAAATTCATGTTACGTTTACATGCAATTAACACATTTTTTTAGTGAATACTGCACAATATTTATTATGCCATGGTATTGCAATAGGTATTTACGTCACTAGACCGGAAAATTGGTCTTTACAGGTCGACGCAGGCGAGTCCTGTAAACCGCCGGAGACCTGTAAAGAGACTTTCCGGTCGTGTATCGTACGTACTATTTTTTTCAAACGATCAGAAAAAACATTTTAGTACCTACCACTTTCGTCAACGCGTAGTCGCGTTATGTAATTTATTTATGTGCTTCATGTTGGCTAGATAGGCATTGCCGCTAAGGCCTGTACTTTTTAAGATCAAAACTAAGGAAAAACAAGTCAACTTTTGTGGTTAGAAATGATTTTTATACTTTTAACTTGTGAGAAATTGTAAAAAATATTAGAGAAATTACAGTGTAGTGCCTATTAGCTAATTCAGTGATGACTGACGACCAGTTATGGCCGATCAGGGCCAACCTATCAAGCAAAATAATGATAAAACAACTAATGAAATGCAGAAATCTAGGTTAGTCCTTTATTTACCTTTATTTATAGTATACTTACTTTGGGCACTAAAATGTGTGTTCGATTTTTCCGAAAAATATGCCACCAATACCTCTTCATTAATTTTCTTAACGATTTTTTATTTGCACCAGTTTATAAACACATCAAAGTTTCGCAGAAAATCGAAAGTCACTCTTGAAGCAGCTTCTAATATTTCCTCCAGATTCAACAAATTTAAAAGAGCTTTTTTAGAAGTGTCAAAACTGCCAAGAAAAAAACAAAAGCTAAAAGCTGTCCACAAGAAGTCCTAGCCAACTTGGCCAAAAATGGAACCGGAAATGGATCAAGGGATCGGAAAATTGAACAAAGGGGTCTTTTCTTGAGAGTGGAAATATGTCGAAAGAATATGCCTAGTAATTTGGAGCTTCCTGTACGAATAATAGTAAGGTCGTTTGAAAAAAAAAATTGTAACTTAAACCGAAGAACATTCCATAAACGGAGTTTATAATATTTGTCATAAAGGTAATTTTCCAATCATTACAAAAGGTCATATTTAATAACATAATTGCTAATCTATTAAAATCACATATTCTCAATATAGGATTATAGGATAGACTTGTCTTTAAAAAATCTTCAAAAAATATTTTTAATGAAAATCTCTATCTTTACAAATAAAAAAGTTGTTGAAGGCCTTTAAAATCGCACATTTTTAAGAATCACCCTGTAGCTCAGAAACGCTTTGACATATCGCAATGCGGTTTTTAGTTTTCGACTTCTCTTGAAAATCGAGCCCGTAACATGTATATTAGTTTTGGGCTAACTATGCTGCAAAAGCCCAAAGCTATAGAGGCCCCTCGAATTTGGACCACCCTGTACAGTGATCATAGTGACATTAGCGCCATCTCTACATACTAGGAAGACACTATTAAGCAGTTTAAAAATTTTAATGTGACGTACCATCGTCTGTTGCCGGTTATCGACCAATTGAACAAAAATCTTACCACGCCATCGTCGGTTCTAAAGCAGATAGAGTGCGTTTCGGCATAAAGTCGACTATAGTAAATCGGACCATTGTCAGTTGCCGATTCTCGACCAATTAAACAAAGTTCCCATCGGATCATCGTCGGCCTTAAAGTAGATAAACCGGTCGGCATAAAGTCAACTATAGTAAATTGGGCATTCAACAGTTGCCGACTCTCGACCGATTAAACAAAGTTCCAATCGGACCATCATCGGCCCTAAAGCAGATAAGGTTTGCGCTGGCATAATGTCGACCATAGTAAATCGGGCCATCGTCAGTTGCCGATTCTCGTCCGATTAAACAAAGTTCCAATCGGACCGTCGTCGGCCCTAAAGCAGATAAGGTGGGCGTCGGCATAAAGTCGACTATAGTAAATCGGGCCATCGTCAGTTGCCGATTTTCGACCGACTAAACAAAGTTCCAATCGGACCATCGTCGATCCTAAAGTGGTGTCGGCATAAAGTCGACTGTAGTAATATGGACCTCCATCAGTTGCCGATTATTGACCTAAAACTGAAAATCCGCTGCCGACGTTCTCGACATTGGCCCGATTCAATGCCGACGATTTTTGTTTTATGGGATCCTAGCATCCTAGTTCAACGAAAGCTCGGAAGTGCCTGTTGAATGAACTATCAATGTCAGAATAGGTTTATAAAAACGCTTCATTATATTTGAGACTAAAAAGAGTAACCGAATGACATAAGCCGCCCAAGATGATAGTTCTCAAAGTGTGTGTATTTTAGATGTAGGTACTATATTATTTATTATCTATTTTTATTATTATACAAACACTTTTTTGCACTCGATGCGCGTTTCGCTAACAACGTTAGCATCATCAGGAGACGATAAACAATGAACTAAATTAATCTACGCTCTATCTTACATACAATCCTTTAGTGGGCGGAGATAAGACTAATAATTTGTGATTGATCACGATTTTTAATCCTATCTCCTCTCAACCAAAGAATAAAGTGTACTAAACGGGATGGGTCCTCTATCTTTATTTAAACTGTTTCTGGATTTAATGATTTCCATACTTTCATATAGAAGTTTTAGGTTATCTAATGTGAATCTATGATTGTTTTCAAAAGCATGCTCGGCCACACTTGACTTTTCTGTTCATCCGTATTTTAAGAGTGCTAAGGGTTCTTTAAAACGTGTTTGAATAGAGCGTCTCGTTTGGCCAATATATTTTTTGTCACAATCCATGCAACTAATTTCGTAAATTCCACTTTTTTCTAGAACTGTAGTTTTATCCTTGGGATTTCCTAGTAAGCTTCTTATTGTGTTACGGGATTGATATATTAATTTAAGACCGGTGTTATTAAATACTTTTTGTAATCCTTTCGTATAATTAGGATTATAAAGGCGCATTTACACAGACAAACTTTCCTTTGATGTTGAAATGCCGACAAACATTGACACGAGCCTCTTGAGCAAAATGTTCAAAAAAAAGTTCGAGCAAAATCTCGTACAAAAAGACTCGCGGAAATTTTGGAGAGAATGTTAAGCAAAATTTGTTTGAAGAAATGTTTGTATAGAATTTCTTACAAATTTAAATTTTATAGTTTTACAGGAATTCATTGAACTTAACTGAAAATAGAAAGACTAAGTTTTAAAACAAGGTATTTTTAATTAAGTGCTTTCCGACGGAAAAACGATTTGATGTCGAAATTCACATTTTACCTCATAAACAACTTCGATTGACCTGATTTTTATAGGGGATATGCCAGTATACTTGTAACTTTTTTGGGGTTGTAAAAAAACGGGAATAAAAAAATTATAATTGGCACTTATTTATTGCTATTGCCTGTAAATGTAATGATAAAAATTTACGTTTAAAAGAATATCTCTTTATTTTACTGCCTAGTTTAAATCACAATACAATAATAATTAAGTCAAATTAAAAAACCTATATACATTTTATTAAATCTCAAATATATGAACAAAAGCACGTTCGGTCTAAATAATACCCTACGATCCCGACCCTTGTCTAAAAAAATATAATTTAGCTGTAATAGACTAGACTTCTGAATCGGAATATTGCTCCTTTGCATATTGTTTGTTCAGTGTCAGTAATGGCCCTTGATTATTACATTAAATTGACAGTAAATATCTATCTTCAGCATTTTTATGAACCTTTTGCTTTTTTAAGCAACCGTTGGGGCCTTAAACTAACTAGGTAAATCTGGTGTGAGGAATGAAAAAAAAAACAATCAAAGCTAAGGGTGAAGTAAAGTTACAAAAATATGTTTAAAAAGAAATCCCCTCCCCACCACTCCTCATAGTCGTGAAGCGCGGATTACCACTTAAAAGTGCAATTTTTGGAGTTTTTTGCCGATATTTGAAAAACTCAAAATTTTTTTGGAAAAGAAAAATTTTCCTGGGTTGTTTTTTGTATTTAGGAAAAAACCCTTGGAAATAAAAAAAACTCGCAAGAAAATCCCAAAAAAACCCCCGGGCAAAAAAATCCGGGAAAAACCCTAAGAAAAAAATATTATAAGTAACCCTAATCCATGTGACAAAACTGATAGCCAAGAATAATTTTTCGCTTGCCGTCGGCTTTTTTCACAAAAATTTAAAATAAATGTTGGGGTTCCATTTTTTTAAAAGAATTGAGATCACTGATCACTGATGTGAAATTTTATTTATTCTCATCTTTAAAAATATGTTTCCAAAACAAACAATTTACCCGAACAAAATGTTTAAAGAAAAGCTCACAAAAATGTTCACGCAAAAAATTTTAAATCTTTTGCACGAGCTTTCGTTTGAGCATGTTCGTCTGTGTAATTGCGCCTTAAGGAATTGATACAAATTTTGAATCGCAGGTATCCTTTTGTCTGAAAAAAGTGGAATTCCGAAAGGTCTTATGAAGAGAATGTCTATTTATCAGCTTTAAATGCGTGTATTATTTATACTAGTTGCGTAGTTGACAATATTATACAGATTCTGTTGGTAATTTTTAGATTTGGCTGAACCAATATGCCTCTGTCTCAAAAGAAAGTTTTTCTTGTAAAAAATATCCTAGTTAACAATATGGTCCTCTTTTATTTAAGCTACCCAGTCGACACACCCTTCTCATACAAATTTTATTATTTCACGCTTTGCGAAAGTAAAAACATAGAGCCGAGTTAAAGTTCAGGAAGTTGAATAAAGCCATATAGAGCGGGTATGAGGCAATATAGAGTCCTTTTGAGTATCGAGCAGTGTTTTTGATCCGTTTGTACGCTGTTTGAATTTAAATTTTTGCTAAGAGAAAAGAAACTGATGTATATCTTGGTTAATTTCGAAATACGTGTCAAATAACAGTATAAGGATTAGCGAACAAAAAAATAATTTCAAATTTAAGATTTATTCCGTTTGCCTAAAAACTACAAGAAGTTTTTTTTTTATATTTTAGTATATTTTAGTAAAAGTTTCCTACTCTGAAATTACTAGACTTTAAATTTATATTTTGTTGAATCTGATTTCATGAAATTTAAGACCTTTTGAATAATTTTAGTTAGTTATTTCCATTTTAATCCCATTCAAAATCAATTTTTATAGTCCACCATGCCAATATGTTATAGGGGACCATAGGTACCATATTGGTATGGTGAACTAAAAAATCATAACTTTAGAAGTAAACCAGCTATTCATATACGGTTTTTCGATTTTGGTTTTCGTAAATATTAACCTTAAATATTTTTCTTTCAAAGCTACAGTTTTCGAGATATTCTCATTTCCTTTCAACACAAAATAATTGATTGTATGGTGGATTATCCCTGCTTTGTAGCACTAATTTTTTGGAAGTGATGATTCAATTATTATTAATAAGCAGCAATAAAAGTTTGATATGTCATTTTTATTCGAAATAATAAAGAAATTTCGACCAAACTAGCATTTTTATTTATGTCTTCGTTGTCACGTTACAAAAAATACAATAAAAATATACAGAAGCACCCTTTAATAAATATGAAAATTTTTTAGCACAAAAGCAAACAAATTTGCACCAAGTTCAACATTGTCTAGCACCTTCAAACAAGTAGTTTTGTTGTTGGACATAATAATGTTATATTTCTAAAACCAAGAAAAATGTACCATGTTTGCGCTTCGCAAAGAAAGCGCAAAGTTGCACTTTTCCAACGAGCGACCGTTTTATTACTTTGTCGCTCGCCGAGCGGCAAAGTAACCAAAACGCTCGCTGAGTTATCAAGGAAACCATAATTGGAAAACCTAAAATGTTGTAAACTGCAAATTACTTACTTTAGTTATAGACAATAATAAAAGTTTAGGTTCGGAAAGTCTAATACATCGTTCTGAAGGAGTTTCCTTTTTTATAAGTAATTTAATTTTAGATACTACATCATATAACTATGTATATTACGATAAATCGAGCGATAAATAAAACAATCTACAAACTTTAGTTATAGAAAGTAACTAAAAAATAGTTATTATGGTTATAAACTCTCATTTTCTAAACTTTTTATTATACTAAAGATGGTAGAAATGTGAATTAGAATAATTCGCATTATCTATAAATTACATTGATGCCCAAATTATCACGTTAAATAATATGCAAAACTAGTAACTTTAGTTACGAAAAACAGTTCAACTCTTTTGATCTTTTGTTTTTATATTCTTTTCGGTTGAAGTAACTGATTCAGAGGTTTTTAGGTTCTTTGTGCTTTAATCGCCTTAGGAGGGTAACCCTATTGGAAAGATTAACACGACAGGACGAACCCGTTTCAGGTGACTTAGATAGGTTGTGAAAAAAAAGTGGTTGGGTGCACTTGTATAAAATAGATTTATCTTTATTTCTTTCTTTAGCTGCTTTCAACCCTACTGGGCCATCTTCAGATCCTTATCTAAAAATGTACAATGATAAGAAGGAGGGTTTGACATATGGGGTTCCTAATAGTAAGACAATTTTATTTTATTCAATCTAGGAGTCATTACCAAGTTGATTCATAGGTTTATTAAAAAAACCAACCTATGAAACAACCTGGTAATGACTCCTAGGTTAAATGTAGGTTTGAATTGAATAAAATTGTCTAACTATTAGGAACCCCATATGTCAAACCCTCCTTCTTAGTATTGTACATTTTTTGAATAAATATAAGGATCTGAAGATGGCCCAGCAGGGTTGAAAGCAGCTAATCCGATAAATAAAAACTTATTGCACTAATACAAAAATAAATCTATACTTAGATAAGTGCCAGTGCGGAACGATGCCTGTTCGTGAATGTTTCAAAGTGTATGATGATGTTGAACGATGTTTGGGGAGAGTGATCAGTGGAACCACTGATCATTTCTCTTTTTGCTTTGGTCCTTTGTGTGTTCCTTGTCGAATCTGGTCTTTTGTATGTTGTGGAATACTCATCCAAGTTTGAATTTTCGTTTCTTCCACCCAAGATCTTTTGATCTTTTGTTTTTATATTATTTTCGTTTGAAGTAACTAATTCGGAGATTTTTTAACTTCTTTTTGTTTTACTATTTCTCTGTTAAAACGAAAAATATTTAAGGTTACTGAAGAGAAACAGCAGGCTATAGAAAAGTATTTTAGAGAAAGATCAATTTCTGTTTTGTCGTCTGTCTGTCGTGAATATGATTTTTATTTTGCAATTCTTATCAAGATATGTTTAAAGGGTAGAGTATGTAAGACATAAGGTGGTATATATTTCTTTTAATCAAAGTTCTTTACAGTCTTTAAATTTAACAAAAAAACGTGTCCTACTAAAAGTGTATTTTAGCACATCTAAAAATAATTTAACAGGTATTTAACTAATTATTTTAAGGTTCATCATGACTCTACCATTATAACTCGACCGCAAAAGCTTTGCCGCTCTCAGAACATTGCCGCGCTCTGCTTCGCGTCGCGCGTCAAACTTTTTTCCCGAACAGTAAAGTATTACTTTGCGCTCTTAATACACATATATCTATTTCATCCTCTTGCTGTCGTACTAACAACTTGTTTTACGTTCTCTATATACAAATATAACTTGCCGCGTGGTAACAAATTTATGTTTTCTCCAATTTTTGCGGCCCGGAAAAACCGTTTTGTTCAGTTTTGATTTACAACTTGAACGCATTGTATGGATGGCGTTAAATCTACGGGGATCAATAAAAACTTTTCCAATGCGCTTTTCCGGGCCATTTTTTTTCAGGGTTTTTCCCATGCACGAAGATAATCTGATATACTGGGTGACACAAAAATGAGCGTTTTTACCTGTTATATATTTTTGGAAGCTTGAAATTGTTAAAGTTGTCTGAAAGCAATTCTTGTTCTGTAATTAATTGTTCTGTTTTGCCTTCAACTTCAATTGTGCCAGTGTGACGTCATACTGTCGATGTGGGCTTTTCTAAACCTCGACACAAATGCAAAAATTAGGGGTGTTAAAAATAGGTTTTTTGTTTCCTCTTATTTTCGGAAGTTGGGTTGGTTTCTGGGGTTGCTTTTCTTATGTGACATGATCTAATAAGAAATGACCCAAAAATATTTTTTTTCTGCGCTACAAGTGTATAGAAAAGTGTAAAAATAGGCTTTTTGTCCTCTCTTATTTTCGAATGATGGATTATCCAATGATCCAAAAAAGGCATGTGTTTAGGCTACAAGTGAGCAGAAAAATGTTGGATAGTTTTTAAAACCGTCCCCACCACAAAAAACCCAAAATTTTGAAAATGATCAAGTATCAGCAAGAATTTTTTGAGACCTCCTATAAATAAAGTATACCTATGTAAGACAAACAAGACATTACATTAGAAAGGAAAATAAAAAAAAAACACTTTTTTATTACTTCCTATAAGATGTCTTGGCTTAAAAACGACTCTAGAAAAAAAATCATGAAAAAACCATATATTATAGAGTTAGTTAAAAAAAATTTAATAAAACTAAATTTTTAAACAGTCTTGTCGTTAAAAACTATCCAAAATTCACCATATTATAACCTCATTCAAGTACACCAACCATCACCCAAGTCAAAACTAGGGTGACGGTGTGGTGTGATAAGCTCACTAAAATAGACATAAATATGTGCAATTTTGACTTTTGACTTACTAATGACGCTATAAACGCACCAGCTTTCCTGAACGACGAAAATGAGATGCACCCGTCATTTTCATATTCCTGAACGGCGACACACCACGCACCGGTGCGTTTTTTACACTGGTGTGGACATTCTGAACGCAGCTCTGTGTATCTGTGTTTCAGGAGCACGAGAGGTAGCCTACAGGCTAACGCAGGGTCAAGCACCCATTATCAGTTCACATGGAATTGAGCATGAAAGACTTGAAAATGAACTCAAAAAAGATCCAATACTGGGATTGCAAATTACAGATAGAGCCGACTTGGAGGAAGGTCCTCTCTTCGAAGCGGAATCTATCTGGTACACAGACGGCTCTAAGATCGATGAGGGTGTAAGAGCTGGCATATACGGGCAAAAATACGATACTTTAGTCTTTATAAGCCTGACAAACGACTGCACAGTGTTCTAAGCTGAAGTAGCGGCAACACATCACTGTGCCGAAGAAATACAAATAAGAGAGAAAAACTCTCATCGGAAGCTGCACTTAAAGCTCGAGAAGCAGTGCAAGTGCCGTCCAAACTGGTTTGGGACTGCATAACAGCTCTAAATAGACTGGCAAGCACCAAAAGTGTGACACTAGCCTGGGTTCCAGCCCATCGGGGACACTCTGGAAACGAAAAGCCGATGAATTGACTAGACAAAGCTCGGCAATAAAGTTCACAGGGCGTGAACCATATTGTGGGATCGCTAAGGCCAGAGCTAAGCAATCTATTAAACAGTGGCTTAAAAAAATGAACGATCTGTAGGAACAAACGATTGGACAAAGACAGGCCAAACAGTTCATTAAAGAACGTTCACCAAAGCTGGGCATTGGATTTCTGTCGACTTTCAAATCAAATTAAGGATAGATCTTGTCTAAATAATAAATTGTCTAAAATGTCTAAGTAGTTAAATGGGAATAGGCAATTTTATAATTTTCGAAATCTAAATCGGACTAAATTAGATTTAGCCTCCCTGCCCCTCCAAATTCGAAGAGGGGGTAGCTGTAACCTTCATAATTTTTAACATCTTATTACAAATTCGCAATCTTTACACCAAAAACGGTACGCCAATTTTAAAAGGAATCGGATTTGTTTAGATTCTTGCCTCTTCGAAGAAAGAGGAGCTGTGAACATTATAACTTTTTTTTTTTAAAGGGTATCAAGGGGAAATCTTGCATAAGACGCCCGAACTACTTTCCTGCCAGAGTCATTTCTCCTCTACCAGGAGAGCCCAGGTAGTGTCGGATTCTTACCGACTAAAACCTCTCGATTGTGACTCCAACCTGCCAGGTGGCAAGCCACAGTCACTGTACTGCAGCCATGACTGGCTTATTGTGCACCCTCTTAGTTCCTAGGCTAACCACTCCATTAGTTTTATCCCCTGCGCAAGTTTGTGCAAGTCCTTAATGGAGTAGTCCCCAGTCAATATTGGGTCTAGTTTAACTACCCCAAATATTAGATGCCTTTTGCGATCCAGTGCCTCGCATTGGCATATTACATGTTCTACTTTATAACTTTTGAAATCTCATCAAAAACCTACACGGGGTTCGACAGTTCTTTTCGAGGGTGCCGAAATAGCCTGTATTGAAAAAGAAGCGCAGTGGCTAGTGAATGAGAGGGAAAAAGATAATAAACTGGAGAAACCGATACGCTGTTGCCGATGTCACCCACAATTAAATAAAAGATTCCCAAGTGAGATCCCGTTAAATTAAACGATAAATGTTGCTTGCAAAGGGTATAAAACAGTGACTATAAGTATTTTCTTATATTAGTTTGAAATTAGAATCTGATAAATTAATTAAACCGCTCATTTATCCAAAAACATTACCACCGATTGACGTTGCTCTTTCAATAAAGCTGCGAAAACTCTGAGCCTGACCTCCCATAAACAGTTACGCTAAAGTCCCGAGTCTACAAGAAAATTAATCATAGCAGTCTCGCGATCTCACCAAATATTTTGTTTAATTAAAATAATATAAATTTTAAACAAAATTATATTTTTAAAAAAATAAAAAATATTAAAACAACGTAGCGCAGTCTCACAATCTGCAATCTTCTACTCTTTCTACTTAGAACGACCACCACGGAACTGGAAATAGTGAATAAAGGGTGCGAACCAACGTTTGTCGATAGGACCCGTCAGGACGTTATCGACATAACACTGGTCTCGCAGAGTATATACCAAGACGTTGTCAACTGGAGAGTAACAGAGGAGATTATTACGTCCGATCATCGTATGATCAGGTACGAGATAGACACCGACGAGAAAATCCAGGAACAAAAAAGGAACCCGCGTAATACGGACTGGAGACACTTCTTAGCGACCCTAGACCTGAATAAGGGTATTCTAGAGATGAACATCGACAACTGTGAGGACTTAGAAGAGGCAGTCGACAGGCTTAAAACTGTCATAACAACAAGTTTCGAAGAGGCGTGCCCCCTAAAAACCCAGTCGACGGGACGAGTGTCATGGTGGAGCAGCAAGCTAGACAGGCTTCGCAGCAAAACCAAAAAGGCACTAAACAAGGCGATGAGGGATGGGGAGAATGACTCTTGGGAAATATACAGAGAGGCTAGAAAGGAGTTTAAAAAAGAGGTAAGAAACTGCAAAAGAGACAGTTGGAGGAAATACTGCGGAGAGATTAATTCCCTTCCAGAGACCTTTTAAAATCCTAAGCAGCGAGAATAAACAGACGCTAACATCGTTAAAAAGGCCAGACGGGAGCTGGACCGCCTCATGCGTGGAGTCAATACGACACCTGCTCGAGGTTCACTTCCCGGGAGAGGGCGGCGAACGGGGGGTGCAGAGGACCGCCGGACCCCAGGAGGGGCAAGACCCTGACTGGAGACTGGCGGACCGAGTGGTCTCGGATGCTACCATCTCCTGGGCAGTCAACGAGTTCAGTCACTACAAGTCCCCGGGGCCTGACGGCATATTCCCGGCGCTCCTGCAAAAAGGCCAAGAGATACTCCTACCTTATGTAAAGAGAATCTTTAGAGCCAGCATAGCAATGGGATATGTACCGACAGAGTGGAAGAAAGCCACCGTTGTCTTATTCCGAAAGCCGGAAAGAAAGACTATACGGCGGCCAAATCCTTCAGACCCATTAGTCTAACATCCTTTTTGATGAAGGCATTAGAAAGAATGGTGGACAGACACCTACTAGGGGGAGTCCTAACCAACCAACCTTTCCACAGAAACCAACATGCATACGTGGAGGGAAGGTGTACCGACACGGCCCTACACGCAGTAGAGCATAAGGCAGAAAAAGCCCTTCAATTCAAACAGTACGCCCTGGCAGTATTCGTTCATGTCGAAGGAGCTTTCGACAAGGCGAAAGTGCAGGTAATAACAACAGCCCTGCAGAGAAGGGGAGCCGAGTCTCTTATCTCCGAATGGGTAAAATCTGCACTAACAGGGAGAAAGATCCAGGCCAATCTAGGGGAGTCCAGGGTCGACATAGGGGCAACGGGAGGCTGCCCACAAAGCAGCTGCTTATCCCCACATATGTGGTGTCTGATTATGGATACTCTTCTACAACGCCTAACAGAGAAAGGATTCGACGCCCAAGCATACGCCGACGACGGTATCGTGGAGGTGGTAGGCCACCACCTAAACACCGTCTGTAACAGAATGCAAAGGGCGGTACGAATCATAGAAGATTGGTGTCAACAAAACGGTCTCTCTGTCAATCCAGGAAAGACAGAGATGATCCTGTTCACTAGAAAGAGGAAAATGGAGGGATTCAGAGCACCCAAGGTGTACGAGAGACCCCTGACTTTGGTTTCAGAACTGAAGTACCTAGGGGTCACCCTAGAAAAGGGGCTCACCTGGACACCACACGTTGCGAAATTGACCAATAAGGTGCAGGCAACGATGTGGCAACTGCGTCGAGTGGTTGGCCGCACCTGGGGTTTGAGCCCCAGAAACCTCCACTGGATGTACACGGCAGTACTAAGATCAAGGATCCAATACGGATCCATAGTCTGGTGGCCAGCAGTGGAGAAGGTCACTACTACCCTCAAGCTTCGGAGCCTACAGGGAACCATATGCAGAAGGATAACCGGCGCTATGAGGACGGCACCTATACAGGCACTCGAGACCATTCTGGGACTGCCGCCGCTTCCGATCTGGATCAGAAAATGGCGACCCACCTCCGGCTGAGAGATACAGGTCAATGGAGAGGAAGAGGGGAAGCTGCGGGGCATCTTAGGATTGCCCAAATCGTCGAGAGAGAAATCCCTATGGCAGCGATTAAAACACAAAGACCAAAAAACCCCTGGAGATTCAACAAGAGGTACAAAGTAGTCATACCAGACAGGGAACTATGGCAGAGTGAAAACCTCCGCGAACAGTTCGAGGAGAACGCCGTGATTTGCTACACGGACGGGTCGAAACTGTCGGAGAGGCAAACCACAGGATCGGGGGTTTATGTGGAAGACCAGGAGGTTCGAAAGAGCTACCCGCTCGGAGAGCAAGCCACGGTCTTTCAGGCAGAGGTGTATGCCATAATAATGGCTGCAGGCATGGAAGAAATAAAGAACGGTAGGGAGGAGCATGTTTATATATGCTCCAACAGCCAATCAGCCCTAAAGAAACTAAGGGCGCCCAAGATCACCAACACCCTGGTGGAGGAATGTGCGGATGCACTGGAATCCTTGGGAGAGGGCAAACAAGTGACACTTATGTGGGTACCGGGACATATGGGGGTGCCGGGTAACGAGATGGCCGACGAGCTCGCCAGGATCGGGGCAAGCACCCAGTATGTAAGGCCGGAACCACTCCTAGGAACAACCAAGAGGCAACTGCAAAGTCGACTCAACAAATGGGCCAACGATGCCGTGACGACCGCTTGGAGAGCAGGAACAGGATGCAGACAGACCAAAGACTTCGTGAAGGGCCCGGATGTAGCCAAACAAAAATGGCTCCTGGGGAGATCGCGAAGGGATGCTGGTCTGCTGACAGGTATCATAACAGGTCACAACCGACTAAGGAAGCACATGACCCGGATCGCGGTTGAGAATGACTCGATCTGCCGGGCCTGAGGGCGGGCAGAGGAGACATCTCGACACGTTATAGCGAACTGCGAGGCATACCAGAGGACGAGATACCAGGTATTCGGTTTCCCGATGAGGAGGACCTGCACACGCTCAAATGGGACAAAATACTGGACTTTGCCAAAAGAACAGTTAGACCAAATGAGCAAACTGCTAGACCAGTGGTGCAGGCGGTGGATTAGGGGCGGGCTCGGGGTAGGGCGGAAAGGGCCCAGGGAGGACTACTTGCCGGGCTTCGCGCCGCCCCTTCTCTACTACTACTACTTCTACTTAGAACACTTTTTCTAACCGTTTTCACGTCTTGTTTAACTTTAAAACGAATTTAAAGCTGTTATTAACATTAATAACAGATGTTTTTTTTTGAAAAATTCTGATTCTTGTAGACTCCTTTATTTTACAAAAATTACCGAGGAAACGGGAATCCTCCCCCTCCTCAGATGTACAGAGTCGCGAAAGGACGCCTGTTCTACAGGTCTTACATAAAATGTATTTTTTGATATTTATTTGCTTCATTTCGGTATCAAATAAATAAAAATAATCTTAACATCTTCTAAGTGCCCAATGAGCATTTCTGTCTATATAGAAGTTACAGCAAATAATATAAAACCTTCATAAAATAACCAAAAGTTATATTATTTAGTGTTGGTGATAATTTTATAACTCTAATATATCTCTTAAATGAGTAAAGAAGACTTGAAAAACAACTGACCAACACCAGCTTATAAAAATTTATGGTACATAGTAATGGATAGAAAAACAACATATAGATTTTATAAAACTTCTTTACGAACCAAGTCTAGATATTATTATAAAAAGGTTTTACAACTGTTCTAACAATACTACATAACAAATTAAAGGTTTTTATCGATTTAGAAATATAAATTTTCCATCTTTCTTCCCTTTGCTTGTTATGTATTATTATTTTTCTTTTTAAAATAAAACAATTTATAAAATGGTATTTACCAATCTTCTAAATTAAATTAAAATGGAAGTGAGATAAGTTGAAGCAGGAATATGAATATTTGTATACTATAGGTTAAATAAAAGCTGTTTTCCCAGTCATCCTACTCTGATAATCAGCTGCGGTTCCGTGGGTACTGTATAGTTTTCGAATACACTCACAAAATTTTCATGGGCTCCAAAAATATTTGAGAAAACGGGAAAAAAATATTCATTTAAATAATACTTTTTTTCACATATGTTTTTTGCTTTCTGGGAGAAATATTGAATTTTGTATTTTGTTCTTAACCCTAAACAAGCAATATTTCGATTAAAGCACATGTTGAAACCCCATAAATAACCTTTTTATTTTGGTCAAAATCCTATTGTTGGAATCCAAAATGGCGAAAATTTACGACAATTCTATAAAAAAAACAATACAATTATATCACTGTTTACCTCTTATAACACTTTTTTATCAACGTTTTAAAACTTGATGCTAGTTGGAACAAAAGGCTGCAGATGGCGCAGTGTTGAACACTGAAGGTCCGTTTCTGCGAGCTTAACATAGTTACCATTGTTCTCTTTTCCTAAATGTATTCGTCTGAGAGGTTCAGCATACTACACATACCAGGAAAAATACCCGCCTGCCCACCCTTCAACCTCGCATAACTGTCAGGTAACTATCTCCAAAAGATAGTTAGATTGCGGTGTCGAAGGGTGTGAATGCATTTAGAAAGAGGATAATAGTGACTATGTCAAACTCGCAGAAACAGATCTTGAGGTTGCGTTCCGTCGCGTCGTAAGGTGATGTGTTCACAATTGCCGCCGACCAGCCGTGCGAACTGTATACACCGTGAATCAAAGTTTCACGGTGTAATTTTGCGAACTTAACACGGTTACTATATTGTTCTCTTTTTCTAAAACCCGGTTCCCATCTATAGGTTTCTTATGCGTAGGCTCCCCGAATTAAAACACGGATCACGTAGTCTAAGCGAGATTTGCCTACACAAGTTCATATCGGTCCACGTGATGAGTTTTTTGAGTCAGGGTGGCCGCGCATGGGAAACGCTGGTCGGAACCGGGTGTAGAATGCATTCGATCCCGATATTTGTCATCGAAAACTATCTCAAGAAGATTTGGATCTCTTATGTCTCTCCTCAGATTGATGTAATTAAAACCAGATAATGATGGTATGGTATCTCGCAAAAACGCGCCTTTTGATGTCGCAAAAACGCACCTTTTAAAGTCGCAAAAACGAGCCTTTCGATGTCACAAAATTAACCTAAACAATCTTGTTTGTTTTGTTATAAATTAAAATTGTTTTTTTGTTGTAAAAACAATGGTATTATAACCACTATACAAAGAAATTAATAAAAACATTGTAGAAAAAATGGGCAAAAAAGGTTTATGAATGAGTTCATAAGAATATTACAGGCACCAATTTATATAAAAAGTGTCTCTTTGTTGTTGGTTAATTAAGTTCTTATAAGTGAGTTGATAGCAAAATTTTAAAAACCAATCTATATATCTTTAATTGATAGTTAATTACGGTTTTATAGGTGGGTTGACAGAAAGATTTCAAACACCAATTTATATAACTTTTGTCACTGATGACTTATATTTTTATAAATATGTTGGTGGAAACATTGTTAACACCAATTTATATAACATTTGTTACCGATGACTTTAATTTTTATAAAGATGTCCGTGGAAATATTGTTAACGCCATCAATTTAGAACCTTTAATAAAACAAATATACAAACTCAATTCCTGTAGGAAACCTCTAAATACCCTAGGGCATTAATGGAACCCTCTTTATAGTAATTATATAAATTTTTGTCACCAGTGATTAACTGAGAAAAATTACGTCTACGATCTCCTTTACGCCCACGTCTTCGAATAAAACAGGCTAAAGCGCTGAAAGTGTAGCAGTTTTCCTGACCTGTTTCATTGATAACGTTGATTAGCCAGAATCTCTCCTCAGTGCATCTGAAGAACTATCGAACCCTATACAGGGTTCCTAAGCAAATCCTTAGGGGGCCAAGCAGCCGTGTATAAGACGCAGACAAACAGAAAAGCACATTAGGCAGAAAAGGATGGGCATGGGGCGATGTTGTCACTACATCTTACACGTAGTAAATCCATTCCAGGTTGTTGTTTTCTAATGTTTTCCATTTTCATACCTTTAGGACTGGAATAAAAATTGTTTTTGCTCGACTTTAATACCAAACTGATGAAAGATATCCTAAAAAAATATTTTTCGGCTTTTCATTTTGTAACCATTGTCCTTACGCACTGTTTACAGGCTGGGGACTCAGATATATGCAAATGCCTAACCTAAAGCGTTCATACACGGCCGGAGAAATCGACTGAGATATTTCCGTAGAAACTTTATCAAGCAAATAGGATGGGTTGACGCCTTCGAACGTCCAACCCGGGTTTTGCACTTTGATTCGAAATCAAAAAGGAGGAACAGTCAGATGTGGGGCCGTGCACAAATGACGTAACGGTGATTTTACCAATTTTTGAACCTCTCCCTATGTAATGTTTTGTAATGGTTTTGCACGCCACTCCCCTAATATTACGTAACGATTTCAAGACCACTACCCCCCCCCCCAAAAAAAAATTCACTTATTTTCATTCCAAATTTTCTTAGTTTCACACAAATGCAAACGCTGTCGAAAACCCCCCTCCCCCCTACGTAACGTTTTGTAACCCCCCTCCCCCCTATGACCATTACGTAATTTGTGTACGGCCCCTGTAGTCCCAGTGGAGGAAGGCTAGAAAATTGATTGATTGATTGCTTTGTTTTTCTAACATTTTTGCGTTCGGCTAATTTAATTGAAAAATTTTTGCATGCGGCGCCCTTTATCTTCTCACTCGAAACCAAGATCCCCCGTTTTAGGAAAACTGATCCCGTCTCTGTTTCTAAACTTTTTCGAATAAAAGTAGAGTATGACCATGGGGGAAATAATTTTTTTCTACGGTATGACGAAAATTTCGAGAAAGTTGAAGAAAAAAATTAAAAAAGTGGCAGAGTTTTTCGTAAAAAAAAACGTTTTTTGTAAAAAAACAGAGCAAAATAAATCTTTTCACTCCTCTTGGGTGTTACAAATATTGGCAGCCCCTTATTTTTCGCTTTTACCCTCCCGCTAGTTTTGAAGAATTGGTTCGTTACATGTTTCGAGATCATATCATAAAACACCTCGAAAATATCAAATGTAGTGTAGGGCCAGCTTTATTTAAAATCAATAATATCGCAAGCAAAAAGCTCTGCAGGAAAAACAGCGCCGTTTATTGATTTCTTTGGCTACTAGTGCTAGCTGCATGGTTTGGCCGTTTCCGTATAGATGTCACTAGTAGAACAGAATGGAAAGAAATTTAATTAAAAGCGAAGATATTTCTTTCTAATGTTAACAACCTCGCTTTTTTAGTTTATTATCAGTATCGTAAATAATGGACCCTGCCGCCTCCTTTAAGCAAGAAAAAGCTATGGTTTGGACCTGAAAACATCTAGTTTTTCCTCGATCATCTCATGGTGTGGCCGCCATCTAGTGGAATTTGCAGACATCTTGTCAACGGTTATTATTGCAACTATGATTTATGCTCACAATGAAAGAGTGGCGACAATTTTTGTCTCATGAAAGCACTCCGGAGATAATAACAAACTGGCACCATTGGTCAATATACCTGTTTCTTTTGTGCGCGCAGAACTTTCTATGCCATTTCTGTTTGATTTATTGAAATCCTATCCCTAAGGAATATCTTAGGAACCCTGTATACCAATTTTGAATGAAATCGGGGATACCGGGTATCCAAAATTCGATGGTTTCGACCTAATTTTGAAAAGAAGTTTGAAGGTGAAAACCGTATCTTGATATGTCAAGCCATTTTCGAGCTGCGGGGGCTTTTTGAAAAGTCTGCATTTTGAGATGGGTTCTATAACATTTTTATTTGTGAAAATTTCTGTTTGGTGTACATTGCTTTTTCATATATTTTTCAAGGTAAAATTCGACTATCAAACTGCATTTTATCTGCTTTTTTTATAATAATATAATTTTTATAATGATGTATAACACGGTGTTTTATTATTTGTATTTTTTATACTTTATATTTTTTTCTTTAGTATCTACTTTTTCTTCACCTTTTTATTGTTGTAAAAACTCAGTGAAGGAAGCAAATAAGATGCTAATATAATAAATAAATGAGCAATAAAAAAAATTAAGATATAGTAACGAATTTTCTCACGTTTTTTAAAGAGCGATTTCAGATAGACCACACAGGAAAAAAACGGCAATTTACACATGGCAAACAATCGCAGCTAATAACCCATACAAGGCTAATCATTAACTTGAGAACATTATTCCGCTTTATCGAGAGACGTTAAAACGAACAAACCCGGTAGTATCATGGCGGCCGAAAATGGCGACCATCAAGTTTAATAGGTTGTTAGGCTGCTTTATGGCTTATTGAATTTGTCCCTGGAAATGCCTTAATTATATGACGTGTAGGCTGTGGTTTTCTCGTAAATGCACACCCACAGCAAATTTTTTGTTGTTTTTCGAAAGAATATGAAAGAAAAAACTGAATGACCCATGAATCGGAGATTTAAAAAAAAAATACTGCGTCAAAACTAGTGAAACTTTACGAGTTTTGGTCGGTATTTCATTCGGTTTATGAAACACCACTTTCTGGTGAAATCTCATGAACTTTCAATATTGGAAAGAGATTCAACACTCGTCAAATATCATGAGTTCTGCATGAGCAGCCTTCCGTTTTTAGGAGTTTTGAAAAGAATTTGTGATAAGAGTTGATAAGATTTCACCAGTATTTTAGAGGCTCTGCTTCCACTAGTTTTGTTAAGTTTTGAGCAGATTTTAACAAACATTTAAATGAAAGTTAATAATATTTCACAAGGTTTTATGAGAATACACATGTTTTCAGCAGTTTTTAAATGACCCACCCTCCATCAAATTTCACAAGACTACATGAGAAAATCCATATGTTTTTAGCAGTTTTGATTGATTTTAAGAGAAACAAGTTGATAAGATTTCACTGGTTTTGACAAGTTTTAGTAAAATTTTCTCTTTCTATTCTTTCTTTTATAACTTGTCAAATCTCTTAAAATTTCTTGCTAGTCAAATCTGCTTAAATTTATAATATGTTTTGTTTAATTTGCTTTTATATAGGTACTCCTAAAATATTTTTTATTCTCATTGAAAAATTTTCTTGTCAAAAAATTGATGTGCGTGCCTATTTGTTACACTTTAGTTCTCATGAAATTTTGTAAAATCGGTTAAAAATATCCCTTCGTTTGTACTTTTAAAATCTCATTAAAATCCTGCTTGCTAAATCTCATGAAATCTTCTGCCTTTTTTATATATTCTTTTTAATTTATGTTTATAGGTACTCATAAAATCTTTTAAATTCTTATCTTGCTTGTCAAATCTGGTTGGTGCTTGTCTATTTTCTTTAGTTTAATACGTATATAATCTTGTCAAATCTTCACAACCCTTAACCCCATTTCTTATGAAATCTCGTAAAAAAGTCCCTTCTTTTAGACTTGTGAAATCTAGTAAAATCTTGCTTGCTAAACCTCACCTATAGTAAAATTTTGTTAATTTTAGATCTTTATAATATGTTTATATATATATTATTTTTAATTTATTTTTATAGGTACTTATAAAATCTTTTAAATTCTCATTTTGCTTGTCAAATCTGCTTGTGCTTGCATGTCTTTGTTCTATACTTTAATACTTATATGATCTTGTCACATCTTCACGACACTCTACCCTATTTCTCATGAAATCTTGTAAAATCTCAGAAAAACTTGCTTGCTAAACCTCATGAAATCTCATGTGTCTGGTGTAACGTAATGAAATCTTGTAAAACATCTAAACATTAAATTTTATTGTTATTAGAATCCTTGTGAGTTTTCAATAGTCAGAAATTATTTGAAAATGATTTTCATGAAACATCATAAGAATTCGTCAGTTTTCATGTGGCATACATTTTTGCTAGGTCAAGTCTCTTCAAACCAATAAAATCTTTTACAATCTCATCAAGACTTGATGAGTTTTTAAGAGTTTTGAAGTGGTTTTTTTTGGCAGGGTATGCATTTTTTTTTAAATCAGGAACCACATAGTGTCCATAAGAGTATCCCTTAGAGTTTGTTAGATATCGTTTCAGGTTTTATACAGTGTGCCCCAAAATTCTGGAATAATTAATTTTTTGGGAGAACTATACTTTTTTAAAAAAAAAGTATACATAGGATCATTTAAGGTAAAAAAAGAGGTTTTGAAAATTGTATACCCTTTTATACAGAGTGTGCCAAAAATAAGATATGACACAAACTTATAATTTTTTTTTTAATTGGACACCGTGTATATTAGGGAGATTTTGGTTAGGCAGTTTAACGGCAAATTTCGTTACTCTTACGGTTACCGTTACCGTAAATAAAGGTAACTTCAAGAGGTTAAACGTAGTCAATCGTTTGGCGGTTAACATACCCTTACTTTTTTATTGACTTTTGTTGTTTTTTTCTCAAGTCTTTTTTTTCTTTGCTTTTCTAACCATATCATGGAGGAAAATATTAATTAAGCGATAAGACGTGGAGACGGACACCTCAACATATCTTGGGTGGAGTAGTAGAAGAAATCGAGCCTCTGCAAACTTATTTGTACTTTACCAAAAAAAAAACGGTAAAAAAGGCCACCCACTACTCCTATAAACACGGATAACAAAAAATAAAATCCAAATACACAAAATTTTTGTAAAACAAAACAAACTTTTATAATCTAAAAATCATCCACCACAACCACATCAAGTTTGGTTGGTTTTTTTTAACGGTAAAGTTAGTCGCTATTCGACGCTTATTAGTGCCAGTGGTTACCTTTAATAAAGGTAACAGCCTGACAGACCGCTACTGCGCCTGCCCAGAATAAAGGTAAGGGTAAAAGACCCTGACCTGACCAAAATCTCCCTAATATATTATTGTCTGAAACTGAGCTTTTCAAAAATACCATATATCTTTTATCTTCTCCAAGATATTCAATTTTAATTTTGTGTAATACATAAAAAAGAAAAGTTTGTCTCTGCTCACTTGTAACAGAGGCAGTCAACGAGGGCGCACAAGATTTTTTTTGATCTAGTGTGCTAGATCAATTTATTTCTTGTAAAGTTAAATTTTGATGCCCCAATTTTGACTTAAAATAGCGCCGCAGGCAAATATTTAAACAGTATATTCTTATCTTATCTTAAAATTTCCTTAAACAAGCGCAGCTGGCGAAATTTTTGAAAAATATTATGAACCTTATCGTAAATTGTAGTGCTTAACTGTAAATAAAAAACACAAACCTACACGCGAGAATTTTGACAAAAAATTGCTTAAAATAAAACTAAACTTGTAGTAATAATAATGATGTTATAGCGCCGCAGGCGAAAATTTTAACAAAGTTATACAAATTTTGTTGTTATATACAGACCGCTTCAAGCTACTGCGAACATAGGGGGAATCAAGTCCAATTTACTCTCCGTGCCGTACGACCGACCGAGGTGGATTCGAAGCACGCTGCAGTGTTATCTTTTGGAAATTCATTTTGTTTTTATTATTTTGTTTTATTTCTGCCTTGCTCGAGAAACAGATGGGTAAGTTCTTAATTGAAATAATACATTTTTAAAACTAAAAATGGATGTCTACGAAGTTGCCGAAAAAGTGCAGATGGTCAAATGGTCAAATCGTCATAACCCAACACACGTTCGATATTGGTCGAGAGAAAATTTGCATTTGTATTTTGACGTAAGAACACAGTATCCCCAAAAACTAAATGTTTGGGGGGGGGGGTATTGTAGGGGAACACGTAATTGGGCCATTTTTTATTAACGGCAATTGCAATTTGAATGGTCCTAGATACTTGGATCTACTGCAGCAGCACATTATTCCAACTGCTAGGCAGTTGTTAGGTGTAAGATTTGGTGAAACATGGTTTCAACAAGATGGTTGTTCCGCTCACAATGTTGGCCTTGTTAGGGAATATCTTGATAATGTATTTCCTAATCGGGTTATAAGTACACGGGGAACTATTTTATGGCCAGCTCGATCTCCCGATCTTGCTCCTAATGACTTCTATCTGTTTTTGAAGAAGCTTTTCAAATTATCACCCCTAACATGCTTGGAAACGTTGGAAGGGGTTTTTATAGTAGGCTCGGATATTGTCTAGCCGAGCAAGGAGGACTTTTCGAACATTTGCTTTAATTTTTTTTTGACTGGGAGAATCTTTTTCGTTTTTAGAATGTATTATTTTATTTTGAGAACTTGCTTTTATTTTGTTTCTCCTTATTATTTTCATTGTAACACGTCGTCACTGATAAATCTGAGCAGTTGACAATAAAACGCTCTTATTTATCAGTGACAAAAAATAATAAAATTACGTTATAAAAATTTGCGTATTTATTGACCAAATTCCGGTTTCATTGACTACGCTCCACACAGCACCGTGGTTAGAGGCGTACTAAATACAAGGCGAACGGCGGCGAACGGCAGCGAAAGGCGATCGGAAGCCTGAGTGTTGGTTCATTACCCTCTCCACATAGGCCGATCAGCTCTTATCGTTTTAGTGTCCTTTTATCCACCTTCGCCGCCATTTTGACAGAAAACTAATGGATTATCTGTCACTTTTGAGTGAAAATGGCGGCGAAGGTGGATAAAAGGACACTAAATCGGTATGAGTTGATCGGCCTATCTGGAGAGGGTACTGGTTGGTTGCTTCACTGATAGGCGTGCGGTGTCTCTGCATGTACGTACACTGGCAAATTAGACTTCTTCCGCCCTATGTTCGCAGTAGCTTGAAGCGGTCTGTATATATATAGATAATTTTGAATAATAATAATATTTGTTGTTCTCTTTTCTTTATTGTCACTTTTTTAAATGCCGTGGGTACCGTGCCGCGGTAAATATGCTGGTCAAACGTTTTAACTTGATTTATCGCAGAGGTAAAATCCCTGATGACTCGTTAAAATCAACCTTTGTTACACTGCCTAAAAAAAAAATTAGAAATGTAGTTATTACCGCCTAATCAGCCTAATGAGCCAAGAATTTATGGAAAATGCTAATCCTTTATGGGCGACACGCAGTTTGAATTTCGTGGTGGGTTTGGGAATCGCTAAAAGAAGTTGGTCTAGATGACCGAGATCTAAAGATAATCGCTAACCTATACTGGAATCAGACTGCTCAAATCTCAGATTAATAAAAAAAATGAGATATAACAGTAAACAATATTACCCCGATCAACCAGCCACAATATTTATTTCCCAAAAAATACATGGTTGCCAATTTACCGCGGGGTTTCCCTAGAAACAAAACAATTCATAAACTTCTTGAAGCTCTTTTGATAATGTTATTGATTATTTGACATATTTTTATATAGGATAATTTTTCTTATGCTAATAACTTAATTCTTAGTCCTAATTTTTAGTCTCAATAATTAACTTTTTTTTTAATTTTGAATAAGTAGAATTTCGAGATTTATAAAAAAGAACACAAGCCGGCAACGTTTTTTCGACGAGCCGCGAATAAATGCCGACATGTTTGGTTGCAGCTGACGGCGTTGTTGTTAACGGGGGTTTGTGTTGTTCGGTGATTTTTGAATTTTATTGTGACTATTTGTGAAAAAAGAACTGTATCAAGCTATTTTGAGGACCAACAAAATGGTTTACCATTGCCTGGTATGCAATAAAAGCGGATATTCCAGCCCAGAACTAATATTTCGGAGGTAAGAAAGATCCTGTCATTTTACGTTAGTCATGGGCGTAGTATGAGGTAAAAAACTGCGTAAAAAGCTTATGATTATACTATTAATGCATCAAAAATCTAAGACTAATACTAATCTTTTTTAAGAAAGAAAAGTACCAGATAATTTTGCTCCTTATGCAGCTTGTAAAATATTTATTTATTATAATTTATACATAACAAGAGAAGACAATAAGACCAAGTGCTGATAGTCAGGTACTGGGGCAGGTATTTTTTGTATTTTAATGGGTACCTGGGTACTTTCTATAATGTGAATAAAACCGTTATGGAGATATTTACTCTGAGCCAATCTTATTTTTATTTTCATTATTATTTATTTTTTTGCCTTTTGACTCCTGTTTCCTGAAAAACTACTAGTAATTAATTTTTTACCTCTTCCTTAAATTTTCCTTGTGTTCTGTATTCAGAAATGAACATGCAGCCAATGTGTAAAGAATAAAATTTGTTGGCCTTAAAATTTTCATAATTAACATCACAAAAAGTTCTCTTAATTTGATAAATAAAGTTTATATTCCACTAAAGAAAACTAAAAGAGACATTATTATCATAGTGAAAAAAACGCTTAATAAGCCGTTTATTAGCGTGTTTTTTTTTGGACAAAAACGTTATAAAACGGGTTATTAACCGTTTTTTTTTGCTATGAAAATATTTTTTTTTACTTTTGTTTTGTGGGATACTGCACAATTAAAAAAAATATGTAACAGCTATCTTGAATAATTGACCTAAAAATCATTTCAAGTGCTCTTTGGTAAACTTTTGATCTGTTCGTAAATACCTACATTCCTCAAACTAAACTTTATCCTTGAATAAATCTATTTTTTGTGGTTATGCAAGTTCTGGCAGTTAATTCTTTTGAATAAGAAAATCCGACCAACCCTACCTTATATCTCGTTTTAACATTTATATATTTAAATTAAAATTAACGCCGCCACTGGTAATGGGAAAAGCAATTTTTGACAGTGTTGCCGTTTTATTGCTCTATCTCTTTTCTGTTCATATAATCGTCCAGAAGGGTGTTGGATTGTAAACATTAGAGGATTTCAATAGGGAATGTTTGGTCTCTCTTTAGTTATTAGTCTGAGGCTCAAATAAAGGTTGATGGCCAACTGTCCGAAGAGGTCCAAAAGGGAAGTGGTGTTCGCCAAGGTTGTATATTGTCTCCGCTGTTGTTTAATATCTATAGTAACAAAATAATAGAGAATGCACTTCATAACTGCGAAGAGGGTCTGACCATAAACGGCATAAAAATCAACAACCTACGATATGCCGACGACGCAATGTCATAATAGCACACACGCTGGAAGACCTGCAAGAGTTGTTGAATCAAATTGCTGCCAGAAGTTTGCAATTCGGGCTTAAGTTAAATGTTGCAAATTGGATGGTCATATCCAAAGAAAAGAACATCAGATCAAAATGAAATCAGTGTTGTGTTGTCGCGATCTTAAAACCACTCTGCGAATTCGAGTGCTTCGGTGTTATGATTTTAGCATCTTATATTATGGCATGGAAGCATGGACACTGACTGAGGTCATGTGCAAAAAGTTGGAAGCATTCGAGATCTGGTGTTTTCGTAGAATACTAAGGATATCTTCGATGGACAGAGTAACTAATGTGGATGTTTTGCTTGAAATAAATAAGGAACTTCAAGTTTTATTTACCATAAAAAAACGAAAGCTTGAATATTTTGGCCATATTTTGAGAAATGACCAATATAAACTTTTAAAATTGATAATAGGAGGCAAAATTGAAGGCAGAAGAGGTCCGGGTCGTTAACGGATATCATGGATTAAAAATCTTAGACAATGGTGTCGTGTTAGCGTTTCTGGAAAGCAGTGGACAGGGTATAGATCGCGCTGATGATAGCAGACGTTCAAAGAGAGCATGGCACTTGAAGAAGAAGAAGCGGGCACTCTTAACTACCATTACTAACCGGACGGGCTACTACCTTCGAACCCCAGACCACGTATTTTTTTTGTCTGGTCTTTTTGTCCTTCTACCGACTTGGGAAACGTGTTGTTACCTTTTACACGCTTCCCTGTTTTTTAGCAGATTAAGTTTTATCCAAGGCCAAACACTTTTAGAAAAAGTGTTTTAGGACTGCGCGGGGTTTGAACCCACGGCACACCGGCAGCCAATGAAATGTATAATATAGAAAAAAAAATCAAAAATTGTGAGAAAAAAATTTGACTATACGATATAAGCCCGCTCCATCCTTTTCATTAAAACGCACATTCTCCGACTTTCCTATAGATATTGATACGCTCATTTACAAGATTGACATGCCTTTGACGTTTATTCAAATTTGGCATTGTTAGAACCCAATGCAAGTTACAGATAGACATCAATATTCTAATCATCACTACATGAGTAGCACCAAGGTATTGTATTACTTTGTTTATCATTATTTTTCGTCTAGTATAAAAAATAACCTTTTTGAAATTTTCTTTAAAAGAATCTTGGTTTTTGAATCCATTATTGCAAAAACTGGTTTTGGATTATTTATTTATTTATTTATTTATAACACAACTACCCTAACATGACAAACTAGCAACACAATTTACAAGGATACAGAGTGCTTTTTTATAACTCACTCACGGACTTTTTTATCGATCAAAATAAATAATGGCAAAATTCCTTCGTATACTGGGTGTGACAATAAGGTCAAATTTTGAATAGAATACCCTGTACGTTTTTATACATATCCTTTGTAGTTATGGAAATAAGACGTAAAAAAGAAGGCTGCTAACCAAGATTTCAACAACGTTCAGATAAATTTATATAAGACACAATTCCTTTTATCTATACTTAATTCTTTTCCTAAACCAGTAGTTGTACTATCGTCGCGTACTAATGTCCTATTAACTCTTTTGTGGCCAACAATAGTTAATAATTTTATTATATCGCTTAATTAGTTATTGTGTCCGCTCGATGATTAACATCTTTTTGATGTGAGGTTTGACACATCGACATGGATATTTACTTGGTCCGACTTAATATGGGATAAATTACATAATCGATTATGTGACGCATTCCTCTATCCTATTGCAACACACGCTTTTTTTAAAGCTGGTGTTACAGTGAAAAATTTACGATTTCGGGATTGGAAGGAAAAAACTCAAATAAAACGTACAACAAATATAGGCTGTCAAGAAACCTGTACAAAAGATAAAAATTTTTTATATTAATTTACAAGCTAAAGTTAAATCACGAGCGCAGCGAGGTATTTATAAACGCGAGAAAAAAAAGCACAGTTTAGCCGCGAGTTGTTATTTCTATTTTTTTTCTTAATACCTTTATCAAAAAATCCAAGAACAACAGGAAAATACTTTTAAAAATCTCGAAAAGAGCACTTCTCGCAACACACCATCTTTACACTATAAATCAAGGCGGCTGGTAAATTAAATAACAATGGTTTCCATAGCGTTGTGCATTTTTACTCGGTGATGTTCATTGTTGCGATATTTTAATCTTTGTGTGGTGAAAGCTGTTGGAAATGGCTTAATTTTTAGGCAAGAATAATAAGATTTTTTCAATATTACTATTTTCCGGTGTTTACCTTTAATTTTGGGTAAAAAACGGACAGAAATCTTTTTTTGCACGCGTGATGAAAAAACAAAGTTTTTTTGCATCGGTAACCAAAAAAGCCATGCTTTAGTTATCTGCAGACAGTTACTAAAATCATGTTTTTGATGATGGTATAAAAAGAATATTTAAAGGGTTTTTTTTACTTTGAAATTGTTTAAATTAGTGCCAAAAAACAAGATTCTTTAAAAATGTTGAAATTTTTGTAATTTGTAATTATTATCGTTAATATAATGTGTTTCTTTCATTTTTTTAGTTTCTAAACAAGATAGCAATTTTAACCGTGTATCTCGAAAACACCTATACAAGCCATTAAAATATTTGCACTTATATTTTTATTTAATACCTCCCAAAAACTAGTAAGGCAGATTTTTTTACTTACAAGTTTAATTAATAATAAGTGTAATGTAATTAATAGTAAGTGTAATTAATTAATAATAAGTGTAATTTAGCAAATTCGTCAATGACGTCATCATAACAACGTGGGTGCTCTGACAAGCTTTGGAGAAGATTTTACTACAGTTTGTTAGTTTTGATTTAGAAAGTTTGTACACCAAAACCAAATAATTTTTTTTTGGGGGGGGGGGCACGAATGAGTAAAATGAAGAATGGGAGAAATTAATACATAGTTCAACATCAAAATATAAAAAGGTACATCCTGGCCACTTAGCACAAACACGTCACTAATTAATAAGTAATTAATTCGGTGCTAATATCACTAGTAGCTGCCAAATTACAGAAAGACAGATTTATATTTTAGCAAAGACTAAAGAGCACCTTCTGAGAGTGTGAGAAAGGTGCAGCCGTTCGGAAACGCAAACCAATTTTGGCAGAGAGGTGGGGGCAGTCAGGTACGTGTACCGCAGTTTCCTGTAAATGTATATATTTATTTATGTTACGAAATTATCTCCCTGGTTTAATTATTCCAAAGAGGGTGAAATAATTCTGCTTTCACACGAACGGCCCATTGAAGGAATCACTCAAATCAAAGACAACCACCTCTCTGATAGAACCAATCTATTAATTAATGCCATTATGGATCTGTTGAAATACTGTCTGCAGAATTCTTACTTTCGACAGAAAGGTGGTCCATCCATGGGAACTCCACTTTCGCCGGTAGTAGCCAACATCTTTATGGAACCCTTTGAAGAAGAAACCCTGCGAATATTATGGCATGACATATTTATCATCTAGGATAAGGACAACAATTCATCAGCATCACATTAACTCTGGAAAAAGAGAAAAATTGTCAGATCCCTTTTCTCGACGTTATAGTCAACAAAAAGAATTCAACCATAACCACTTCCTTATATCGAAAACCAACTTATACTAGACAATATCTAAACTTCAAATCAAACGACTCCACATCAAGTAAACTGGGAATTGCACAATCTCTGATAGATCGAACCACCTACATCTGCAATACAGAAGAAGCTTTAAATAAAGAAAAGGCAAAAATTTGACCCGATCTGCGAAGAAACGGTTTCTCCAACAACACGATCGGACGACAAACGTAAGTCCTGAAAGGAAGGCGACACTTATGAGTCGATACATCAAAGGATCCTCAGAAAAGATAAGAAGAATATGTAATCAATATCAGCCTCGGAATGTCCTCAAAACGACCACAACAATACGAAGTCAATTTACAAAAACTAAACCTTATCGCCACAACACCAAGGACTGCATCTACAGAAAACAAACGCAAAACTCGACAAGTGGAAACCACTGGATCCAAAATATTTCAACAAAAAAGAGGCAAAGGTCATCGCCAAGGAAGAAACCAGAATGTATTATATCAACAAAGCGTCACCATCAGGGATATTTAGAAACCCATACTTTTTGTAGGTAACAGATTTCAACTGTGAAAGGGCGGAGCCAACCAAATGTAAGCTTCATGTTTCACTGAACACATGCTAGTATATAAGATTAGATAGTCTTAGTTTTTGTTAGTATTCATCTGATGACGGTTGCAGATACATAAGCATTCGAAACGTTGTGTAGTGTAGTAAAAAATAAAGATAATGTAAGTTCAAAACTCTAATTTACTTTCAAGTTCAATTTTGTCTACCACATCAAATGGTCTTGCGACCGAACGAGAAAAATAAAAATGGAAATAATTAGAACGAAACTATATTCTAAAGGACACTTTCGGTGCAAAAATGGAATAAAATAACTTTTTTCTGGTCGGCTGAAGAAAAAATAAAAAAGCGAAGAAGCTGACTATAAATAGCATTAAATTTACGCAAGCGTGCGGAAAGTACACGAAAAGCGTATAATGGCTTTTTCGCTGGGCTATTTTTGCAGTTGCACACTGGTCCATCCATGGGAACTCCACTTTCGCCGGTAGTAGCCAATATCTTTATTGAACCCTTTGAAGAAGAAACCCTGCGAATATCATGGCATGACTGAAAATTGTCAGATAAGGGATAAGGGATCTCGACGTTAAAGTCACCAAAAAGAATTCAACCATAACCACTTCCTTATATCGAAAACCAACTTATACTAGACAATATCTAAACTTCAAATCAAACGACTCCACATCAAGCAAACTGGGAATTGCACAATCTCTGATAGATCGAACCACCTACATCTGCAATACAGAAGAAGCTTTAAATAAAGAAAAGGCAAAAATTTGACCCGATCTGCGAAGAAACGGTTTCTCCAACAACACGATCGGACGACAAACGTAAGTCCTGAAATTAAGGCGACACTTATGAGTCGATACATCAAAGGATCCTCAGAAAAGATAAGAAGAATATGTAATCAATATCAGCCTCGGAATGTCCTCAAAACGACCACAACAATAAGAAGTCAATTTACAAAAACTAAACCTTATCGCCACAACACCAAGGACTGCATCTACAGAACACAAACGCAAAACTCGACAAGTGGAAACCACTGGATCCAAAATATCTCAACAAAAAAGAGGCAAAGGTCATCGCCAAGAAAGAAACCAGAATGTATTATATCAACAAAGTGTCACCATCAAGGATATTTAGAAACCCATACTTTTTGTAGGTAACAGATTTCAACAGTGAAAGGGCGGAGCCAACCAAATGTAAGCTTCATGGTTCACTGAACACATGCTAGTATATAAGATTAGATAGTCTTAGTTTTTGTTAGTAATCATCTGATGACGGTTGCAGATACATAAGCATTCGAAACGTTGTGTAGTGTAGTAAAAAATAAAGATAATGTAAGTTCAAAACTCTAATTTACTTTCAAGTTCAATATTGTCTACCACATCAAATGGTCTTGCGACCAAACGAGAAAAATAAAAATGGAAATAATTAGAACGAAACTATATTCTAAAGGACACTTTCAGTGCAAAAATGGAATAAAATAACTTTTTTCTGGTCGGCTGAAGAAAAAATAAAAAAGCGAAGAAGCTGACTATAAATAGCGTTAAATTTACGCAAGCGTGCGGAAAGTACACGAAAAGCGTATAATGGCTTTTTCGCTGGGCTATTTTTGCAGTTGCACACTGGTCCATCCATGGGAACTCCACTTTCGCCGGTAGTAGCCAATATCTTTATTGAACCCTTTGAAGAAGAAACCCTGCGAATATTATGGCATGACATATTTATCATCTAGGATAAGGACAACAATTCATCAGCATCACATTAACTCTGGAAAAAGAGAAAAATTGTCAGATCCCTTTTCTCGACGTTATAGTCACCAAAAAGAATTCAACCATAACCACTTCCTTATATCGAAAACCAACTTATACTAGACAATATCTAAACTTCAAATCAAACGACTCCACATCAAGCAAACTGGGAATTGCACAATCTCTGATAGATCGAACCACCTACATCTGCAATACAGAAGAAGCTTTAAATAAAGAAAAGGCAAAAATTTGACCCGATCTGCGAAGAAACGGTTTCTCCAACAACACGATCGGACGACAAACGTAAGTCCTGAAAGGAAGGCGACACTTATGAGTCGATACATCAAAGGATCCTCAGAAAAGATAAGAAGAATATGTAATCAATATCAGCCTCGGAATGTCCTCAAAACGACCACAACAATAAGAAGTCAATTTACAAAAACTAAACCTTATCGCCACAACACCAAGGACTGCATCTACAGAAAACAAACGCAAAACTCGACAAGTGGAAACCACTGGATCCAAAATATCTCAACAAAAAAGAGGCAAAGGTCATCGCCAAGGAAGAAACCAGAATGTATTATATCAACAAAGTGTCACCATCAAGGATATTTAGAAACCCATACTTTTTGTAGGTAACAGATTTCAACTGTGAAAGGGCGGAGCCAACCAAATGTAAGCTTCATGGTTCACTGAACACATGCTAGTATATAAGATTAGATAGTCTTAGTTTTTGTTAGTATTCATCTGATGACGGTTGCAGATACATAAGCATTCGAAACGTTGTGTAGTGTAGTAAAAAATAAAGATAATGTAAGTTCAAAACTCTAATTTACTTTCAAGTTCAATATTGTCTACCACATCAAATGGTCTTGCGACCAAACGAGAAAAATAAAAATGGAAATAATTAGAACGAAACTATATTCTAAAGGACACTTTCGGTGCAAAAATGGAATAAAATAACTTTTTTCTGGTCGGCTGAAGAAAAAATAAAAAAGCGAAGAAGCTGACTATAAATAGCGTTAAATTTACGCAAGCGTGCGGAAAGTACACGAAAAGCGTATAATGGCTTTTTCGCTGGGCTATTTTTGCGGTTGAAAAATGGGCTACAAGCGGATGCATTTGCTCTTACATTCGTTTTATCACAGCTCTATTTGGTTTGCTTTATTTTTGTTTTAGGCGCTCTTTGGTACTAGAGTGCCTGTAATTTGCTTCTCGACCAAAAGATGACCTTTCAAAACCACACGATACCATTATTTCGACGGCTATGTGGTAAAAAAAAATGTATTTTTTAAAACAACAATTTTTTTGATAGCAATAAACTACCCAGGTAGCAAGGACACGTCACAATGACGTGGATGAATCGTGATCGATCACGTCAAAACCACCAAATTTATAACGTAAAATTGACGTCTTTGAGACTGCAATATGTCTCAGCTTTTTGACGTCATTCATTATATGACGTAAGATGACGTCATACTTTACGTAAAAGTTTACTTTTACTTTTATTTTGCTCAGATAGCGCTGTCACGCGTTCGCCATAAGTTTAAAAGTGCACTTGCTTGATTGGTCAACAAGATATGGATGGGGATACCGATAAGTGCCTATTAACTGCATAATAATACCTACTATTAAAATATATAAACTCAATAAAAAAATAAAACATATGGGTAATACCAACCAACCTTCGGATGATACTATTAAAGTGTTACTAACTTTAAAACACATTATAAACCAAACGCGTCATTTCACCGGGGAATTCCCGCTTTTCAAAATAAATAGGAATGGGAGTTTACGATTCATCTTTAGCGAATTTATGCAAAGGCTTAAAAATATAGGTCATTGTAGATCACGTCATAATGACGAAAAAAATTAACCTTAATTCTACCTTTTAATTAATTAAAAAAAAAAACAAAATTACATTCTTTTTGTCAACCTTTGTGGTGAATAGCATTTGAAGATTTGAAAATATAAACCAAAAACTTATAGTTCCATTCGTCAAATTAGACTAAACTAAGACTCGCTAATTTTATAGTAAACCATGCAGTTTATACTTGGTTGGTTCCGCTGTTTTGCAGTTGAAACTTGTTACCTTCGAAAAGTATGAGATTTAAAATATCCTTGATGGTGACACTTTGTTGAGAAAATACATTCTGGTTTCTCTGTTTCTTTGAACTCCTGGTTGAATAGATTTTCCCAGCAATACTGAGCTATTTTCGATCCAGTTGTGTCCCCTTGACGTGTTTTGCGTTTGTGTTCTGTAAGGGGAACTTTCATGGGTCTGCTGGTTTCTCCGATGTAGATATCCCCACACTCGCATGGCACCTGATAGATGCAGTTCTTGGTGTTCTGGCGATATGGTTTAATTTTTGTTAATTGACTTCTTATTGTTGTGGTCATTTTGAAGTCAGTCTCAAGATGGTAGTGGTTGCCTATTCTTGTAATCTTTTCTGAGATTCCTTTGATGTATGGAATTTTAAGTGTCGCCTTTCTTTTCTTTATTCAAAGCTTCTTCTGTTGGCTCGATCAATGAAAGGTTTTGAAATTTAAATTTGAAGTTTAGAGATTGTCCAGTATAAGTTGGTTTGCGATATAAGGAAGTGATTATGCAAGTTATATTATTTAGTTTGCAAGATAATTGCTTTCAAAATCTGAAATTTTAAGACTTTGATTGCAGATATGTCGAGAACCAGATATAGGAATCCTATAATATGAGGTATCTTTAAAAATAAAATATCATAAGGATGTAGGGAGATCGCACCAAAAAAAATTAGAATTTTCGCCAAAAATGTACCCTCCAAAATATAGGCACAGTAAAGATTTTTATATTTAATTAAAGCTAGAGGTGTCTATAGCTCAAAGTTTATATATTTTTGGAGCATAGTAAGGGGCTCCTGGTCAAGCTTTTTACTTCTCTGCGTCTCATACAGGCACTCTTTATTTTCTCCATTTATTTTTCTTTTATTTCGCCCATTTAGGACACGCCAAAGTAATAAAATCTTGACTGGAAACCGCGAGTATATCAAGATGTATCTTTTTTTTAGTTTCTGTCGAATTGGTTGTTTTGGTGAAAATTTAAAGGAACATCATAGCGTACACACACTATTTGGTAACTTTAATAGAGGAAGTGTGATATTTTAGATTCATATATACAGGGTTTATTTTAAGTTAAGGTATAAGCATATGGTTACGCGTTATTCACTTATTTTTCACTAGGTAATTAGTGTTAAGTGTTGTATTTATTGTTATTTAAAAGTGAAAGAAAGCGTTGAACTTGAAAACTCCATTGCCTTAGTTTTTTACCTTTTCACGAAGTTGTAAACCATACACACCTCTGCAATCATCATGCTAACAAAAACTAAGCCTACCCTTCCAAAAATCCTGCATAAAGTCTGTAGTTTAAGTTTTTATATTTTTTTAAAAAAATAATTCGCTCAATAACTTTACGAAATTAACACAAGTAACCATGTTGGAAAATGAGTAGCTAGCAGAATTTTTTTTACAGAAGCTCATTCTTAATTTATAGATATAAACAAAAATATGTCAAATTTTTTGAGAAAAATGACCATGAAATGGCACTTAAATGACCGATTACTTTTTTCAATAGTTCCCATGCAAATATGCTTTTATTTAAAAATGCACAAGAACTTAGATTAAAAACCCGTATACAAGACTTTAGAGATCGATATAATATCTTAAGCACTTGTCAATATGAATTTCAAACTTTAAAAGGCACAAACGATGCCATGTTTGCATTTTTAGAAAATCTCTACTTTAAGCTTTACAAAAATGAATATGCGGCCGCCGTTTTTTTTTATTTTTCGAAGGGCTTTGATTGTGTTAATCATAGTTTGCTTTAAAAAAAATTAATATTTATGGTTTTAGAGACAAAGCGCATTTGTCTAGGCCACCTATGCTCTTTGAGTCGTATTTAACTAAAAGGTTTCAAATTGTAAGAAATAGTAACTCGTCATCAGCATTACTGTCCACAGATACGGGCGTACCACAGGGTTCAGTTCTTGTCGCAATACCTCTTTTGTTATATATAGAGAACTTAATTAGAATAGCCAATGATGGAAAATTTACTACTTTTGCTCATGACAACACCATTAGTTGGAGTCACAAAGACAAAAATACTCTGAAACTTATTGTTGCTGAGGATTTGCAAAATATTAAATTGTGGTGTGACTCAATTTTATTATGTTTTTACTTGGAAAAACCTAAAGTTCTTAATTTTAAATTGGGTTTTGATGATTTACTTTTAGCACGAAACTTTTAACGTCAAACATTAAATTTTTAGGAGTTCATATTGACGGTAAGCTCAAATTCGAACACCACGGTTTAAACTTGAATAAAAAAATTGCCATGGGTGGCTTTGCAGTGCGACAAACCTTTTGGGAATTGAGCAAATCCCTCGCAAAATCAACCTATTATGCTTTGGTAGAGTCTCATTTGCGTTATGGGATAGCGTTTTGGGGAAGCCAATATCTTTTTAATTCAGCTTTTGCTCTGCAAAAAAGATCTATAAAGGCGCATTTACACAGACAAACTTTCCTGTGATGTTGAAATGCCGACAAACATTTACACGAGCCTCTTGAGCAAAATGTTCAAAGAAATGTTCGAGCAAAATCGCGTACAAAAAACACACGTAAATTTTGGAGAGAATGTTGACCAAAATCTATTTGAATATTGGGGGTATAAAAATTTCTTTACAAATTTAAATTTTATAGTTTTATGGGAATTCATTGAACTTAACTGAAAATAGAAAGACTAAGTTTTAAAACAAGGTATTTTAATTAAGTGCTCTCCGACGGAAAAACGATATGATGTCGAAATTCACGTTTTTACCTCATAAGCAACTTCGATTGACTTGATTTTTATAGGGGATATGCCAGTATACCATAATTGGCACTTATTTGTTGCTGATGCTGGGTTAGGAGAAGGTAAAAACCGTAGACTAGTGAGAGGGGGTTTTGGTCAAATGAACATTGACACACAAAATTACATGACAACAAACAAGGGTCAAATGAAAGTTTTAGAACAAATCTTTCCATAAAGAAAGGGCTCTCCGACGCAAAACAAAGAAATTCGTTTTATTTTATTGACGCGTAGAATTTGCGTTTCCGATTTTTTAAATATTGAAATTTTTGGCGATTTTTACAAGCTTTTATTTATGTATGTTTGTATGTTCGGCTCAAATCTTGCAACTCAAATTTGGTATTCAATTTCAGTTTTCGGTGTGTATTTATAGTTGCGGCGGCAATTCAATAATATGGTATTATTAGGCACCCCCTCCCGCTAATGAGGGAAGTGAAGGTAGAAAAAGATTTATTTTGTTCGATTTCAATCAAAATTGGCATACAGGGGTTTTTAGGGAAGAGAATTATCGAAAGGATGGATTTATGATAGTCTAAAAATTAAAAAATTATTTTAAATAAAAAGAAGCTTTTATAAAATATAAAGTGCACTAAAAAGTAGAAAATAAATTTTAGCATTCTCATATCATAATGATAAAAGCGACGGGCGCAAACTAAAACTAAAAATGTCCATCCATATATCAGAGAAACGTAGAGTAGTTTGGATCGAGTTGGGTTGGATTTACTTCACAAAAAATTGAACTTACAATACCAGATAAAGAATTCTTTATATTTACACGTCGTAGTTGTGGTGAGAGTATTTTTTGTACTCATGGTATTTATTGTCTTTTTGATAAGTTAGTTATAAACGCCTTTCCACTCATATCTCTTTTATTACTTCCTAGTTTAGTCTTTTACAATAATAATAAAGTCAAATGAAAAAACCTATTTACATTTTATTAAATCTCAAATATATGAACAAAAGCACGTTCGATTTAAATAATACCCGTTTATTACCCACTTTTACAACACTACGATCCCGACCCTTGTCTAAAAAATATAATTTAGCAGTAATAGACTAGACTTTTGAATCGGAATGTTGCCCCTTTGCATATTGTTTTTTTCAGTGTCAGTAATCGACCTTGATTATTACATTAAATTGACAGTAAATATCTATATTCAGCATTTTCATAAACCTTTTGCGTTTTTAAGCAACCCTTGGGGCCTTAAACTAAGTAGGTGAATCTGGTGTGAGGAATTAAAAAAAAACAATCAAAGCTAAGGTTAAAGTAAAGTTACAAAAATATGTTTTAAAAAAAATCCCCTCCCCACCACTCCTCATAGTCGTGAGGCGCGGATTACCGCTTAAAAGTGCATTTTTTGAGTTTTTTGCCGATATTTGAAAAATTCAAAAATTTCTTGGAAAAGAAAAATTTTCCTGGGTTGTTTTTCGAATTTAGGAAAAAAACCCTTGGAAATAAAAAAAACTCGCAAGAAAGTCCCAAAAAAACCCCCCGGGCAAAAAAATCCGGGAAAAACCCTAAGAAAAAAATATTATAAGTAACCCTAATCCATGTGACAAAACTGATAGCCAATAATAATGTTTCGCTTGCCGTCGGCTTTTTTTCACAAAAGTTTAAAATAAAAGTTGGTGTTCCATTTTTTTTAAAGAATTGAGATCACTGATCACTGATGTGAAATTTTATTTATTCTCGTCTTTAAAAATATGTTTCCAAAACAGATAGCAATAATTTGCTCAAGAATTTACACGAACAAAATGTTCAAAGAAAAGCTCACAAAAATGTTCGCGCAAAAAATTTTAAATCTTTTGCACGAGCTTTTGTTTGAGCATGTTCGTCTGTGTAATTGCGCCTTAAGGTACTCGTGTGTAAACCTCTCTTTCAAAGAGAAAACATTTTAAAATTGATAGGAATTTTTATTCTCGAGACGGTCATCCTGATTTAGAAAAAAATATAGAATTGTCACTCACACACATCCTTATGAAACAAGAACCAATAACAATATTCCATTGCAAGATACAGCCTTACTCAAGACTCCATTATATACAAAAGTATAAAAATTTATAACACATTGCCTGCAAATTTTAAGAAGATGGAGAGCTTCAAAAATTTTAGAAAAGCAGTAAAGGAATGGTTGACGGAAAAAGCTTATTACCGTCTGGCGTACTATTTTAATGACACTTTTTAAAAACATTTTTTTCTTTTAACTATTTGTAGTTTTATTGTATACTAGCGCTTTTCTACCCTTTTTTGTTGTTGTTTTGTTCGTGTTTGTTTGTCGTTTTTATGTTTGACATATTTAAGGATGCATTTATATTTTAAAATACTGCTATTGTACAAGCGCTTTTTTTTACTCCTTTTTAATGTTGTTTTATTCGTGTTGTGTGTCGTTTTTTATATTTAACATTTTTTATCTGGACATTTTTTTTTGTAAAAAAACTGGAGTTTGAAAATTTTTAATAGACAATTTTATTTTCTCTTATTTTGTTATATTATACAGACCGCTTCAATCTACTGCGAAAATAGGGGGAAACAAGTCCAATTTACTCTCCGTGCTGTACGACCGAGGTGGATTCGAAGCACGCTGCAGTGTTATCTTTTGGAAATTCATTTTGTTTTTATTATTTTGTTTTATTTCTGCCGTGCTCGAGAAACAGATGGGTAAGTTCTTAATTGAAATAATACATTTTTAAAACCAAAAATGGATGTCTACGAAGTTGCCGAAAAAGTGCAGATGGTCAAATGGTCAAATCGTCATAACCCAACACACGTTCGATATTGGTCGAGGGAAAATTTGCATTTGTATTTTGACGTAAGAACACAGTATCCCCAAAAACTAAATGTTTGGGGGGGGGGGGTATTATAGGGGAACACGTAATTGGGCCATTTTTTATTAACGGGAATTGCAATTTGAATGGTCCTAGATACTTGGATCTACTGCAGCAGCACATTATTCCAACTGCTAGGCAGTTGTTAGGTGTAAGATTTGGTGAAACATGGTTTCAACAAGATGGTTGTTCCGCTCACAATGTTGGCCTTGTTAGGGAATATCTTGATAATGTATTTCCTAATCGGGTTATAAGTACACGGGGAACTATTTTATGGCCAGCTCGATCTCCCGATCTTGCTCCTAATGACTTCTATCTGTTTTTGGAGAAGCTTTTCAAATTATCACCCCTAACATGCTTGGAAACGTTAGAAGGGGTTTTTATAGTAGGCTCGGATATTGTCTAGCCGAGCAAGGAGGACTTTTCGAATATTTGCTTTAATTTTTTTTTGACTGGGTTTTTAGAATGTATTATTTTATTTTGAGAACTTGCTTTTATTTTGTTTCTCCTTATTATTTTCATTGTAACACGTCGTCACTGATAAATCTGAGCAGTTGACAATAAAACGCTCTTATTTATCAGTGACAAAAAATAATAAATTACGTTATAAAAATTTGCGTATTTATTGACCAAATTCCGGTTTCATTGACTACGCTCCACACAGCACCGTGGTTAGAGGCGTACTAAATACCAAAGGAAAGTCATGCAAGTGGTGATCGCAAGCCTGAGTATTGGTTGCTTCACTGCATGTACGTACACTGGCAAATTAGACTTCTTCCGCTCTATGTTCGCAGTAGCTTGAAGCGGTCTGTATATTTTACCTTATCTGTGCTTTTAAATCTAAAATCATATAGTATGCTTTGTCAACAGAATTTTTAAATTTTACGACAATAAAGCATATTCTGATTCTATCTATTGAAAACCCCTTGGCAAATAATAGCCACTGTTTATTTATAAAATTGAGTTGGCACAAATTCCATATCGCTTTAAACGTTCAGAGAGCTCCTCAGAGCGCCTGTCTAAGTCACTTTTCAGGGCCATTATGACTTAGCATGCCGTAATACCTAGTATGGGTTCCGGACCTAAAGAATCGGTTGAAGGGGCTTGTCTCTCTCTATCGGCCTCTTCATTTCCCGGTACACCTTCATGTCCCGGGACCCAGAAGAGATTGAACTTGTTGACCCTTATAGTATCTCATAGTTATATGGTGGAGACCTAATAAAAAATCTTAAGGCGATTTTTTCCACTTTTTGAAAAGAAAACAAATCTTAACCCGTTATCGCACTGTTTCATTTACCATCCACGCTGTAAAATAGAAAGTAAATAACACCCGGTATTTTCCTCTACAGGGAAATTAGGCCTTGCTTTCCCTTGGAAACAAACATCTATTTTACCAGTCGAAATTCAACCACATTTAAGCATACATTTCCCCAGAGAGCGGGAATAAGGGTCCCATTTTTGATCCCCGTGGGTCAAAGGGGTCAAACCTTTGGTCACAGGTACAAGCACACCAAATATTATTATGTTATACTGCAGTGACTAAAGCTTGTAAAACTGGCAAGTTACAGTCTCGGTAGCATTTAGTCGGACCCGCATTCGACCCCTCAGGCAAGTTCGATTCCCAGCTAGGGAACTGAAAAATTAATGAAGAAAATAGGGAATTATTGAAACGTGGTTAGGCGCCGGCACTAATAAGGCTAGGCAAAATTTTGACGCTGTTGATAGATACGCATGCGTAAGAACGAACACATTGGCAGTAGTAAGGTTAGAGCTGGCCCTTATTTGTGGAGGAATTATAGAATTTTTTTTTGTTTTTATGGGGTGAGTTGTTTGATATCAAGGCACACCGCTCTCTGACTAGGAAAGAGATTTCAAAAAGGTAATTTTACCATAATTTGCTACTAATTACGTACTAATTTTGTCCCCTTCTTGAAAATTTCCTACTTTCAAGATAACTTATTTTTTTTTTTGTTTTTATGGGGTGCGTAGCTTGATATCAAGGTACACACCCCATATAAACAACAAAAATGAAGTTATCTTGAGAGCAGGCAATTTTTTAGAAGGGGACGAACATAGTACATAATTAGTAGTAAATTATGGCATAGTTGCTTTTTTTCAAAATCTATTTCCTAAGCAGAAAGGGGGTGTGCCTTGATATCAAGCTACATACCTCATAAAAACAAAAAAAAATGAAGTTATCTTGAAGGAGGCGAATAATTAGTACCAAATTCTATAAGACCTTTCATTAAGTCTATCTCTTGAGCATGGGGGTGGGGTGCAGCTTAACGCCAAGTCGCACCCCCCCCCATTTAAGTGCGTTTAACTCCGTTATTTATTAAGTACAAAAATGTTTAAAAGGGGACTAAATTAGTACAAAATTTTTACAATATCCAAATTGAGTTTCGTTGAAGGAAGAGGGGGGTATAGCTTGACTGAGCTTCGTTTAGCAGTTTTTGCGTGATACGGAACACACAAACAAAGGGACAAATAGAGAGATACAATTTGAAGATTATACAAGGTTCCTAAGATTTTCCTTAGGGATAGGATTTCAATAAATCAAACAGAAATGGCATAGAAAGTTCTGCGCGCACAAAAGAAACAGGTATATTGAGCAATGGTGCCAGTTTGTTATTATCTCCGAACTGCTTTCATGAGAAAAAATTGTCGCCACTCTTTCATTGTGAGCATAAATCATAGTTGCAATAATAACCGTTGACAAGATGTCTACAAATTCCGCTAGATGGCGGCCACACCATGAGATCTTGAACATCTAATCTAATTAAAAATTAGATGTTTTCAGGTCCAAACCAGAGCTTTTTCTTGCTTAAAGGAGGCGGCAGGGTCCAATATTTACGATACTGAGCGATAAACTCGTGAGGTTGTTAACAGTAGAAAGAAATATCTTCGCTTTTAATTAAATTTCTTTCCATTCTGTTCTACTAGTGACATCTATCCGGAAACGGCCAAACCATGCAGCTAGCACTAGCAGCCAAAGAAATCAATAAACGGTGCTGTTTTTCCTGCAGGACTTTTTGCTTGCGATATTATTGATTTTAAATAAAGCTGGCCCTACACTACATTTGATATTTTCGAGGTGTTTTATGACATGATCTCGAAACATGTAGCGAACCAATTCTTCAAAACTAGCGGGAGGGTAAAAGCGAAAAATAAGGGCTGCCAATATTTGTAACGCCCAAAAAGGGGTGAAAAGATTTATTTTGCTCTGTTTCTTTACAAAAAACGTTTTTTTACGAAAAACTTGAGCTCTGCCACTTTTTTTATTTTTTTCTTCTTTCTCCAAATTTTCGTCATACCGCAAAAAAATGATTTCCCCCATGGTCATACTCTACTTTTATTCGAAAAAATTTAGAAACAGAGACGGGATCAGTTTTCCTAAAACGGGGATCTTGGTTTCGAGTGAGAAGATAAAGGGTGCCGCAGGCAAAAAAATGTTAGAAAAACAAAGCACGAAATTAAAATGGCGCCGCTTACAATTTTTTTTCAAAAATTTCGTAATTTCGGGAACCCAAAGAAATAGGTCTAAAGAGTATAATTTTTAAGAAAAAAATATCAATTTTCTCGCCCTCCTACACTGGGACTACAGGGGCCGTACACAAATTACGTAATGGTCATAGGGGGAAGGGGGGTTACAAAACGTTACGTAGGGCGGAGGGGGGTTTTCGACAGCGTTTGCATTTGTGTGAAACTAAGAAAATTTGGAATGAAAATAAGTGAAGTTTTTTTTTTTGGGGGGGGGGGGTAGTGGTCTTGAAATCGTTACGTAATATTAGGGGAGTGGCGTGCCAAACCGTTACAAAACATTACATAGGGAGGTGGTCAAAAATTGGTAAAAATCACCGTTACGTAATTTGTGCACGGCCCCACATCTGACTGTTCCTCCATTTTGATTTCGAATTAAAGTGCAAAACCCGGGTTGGACGTTCGAAGGCGTCAACCCGTCCGTATTTGCTTGATAAAGTTTCCAGTCCGAAAGGTATGAAAATGGAAAACATTAGAAAACAACAACCTGAAATGGATTTACTACGTGTAAGATGTAGTGACAACATCGCCCCATGCCCATCCTTTTCTGCCTAATGTGCTTTTCCGTTTGTCTGCGTCTTATACACGGCTGCTTCGCCCCCTAAGGATTTGCTTAGGAACCCTGTAGATGTAATCATTATTGAGAAAATAGATTTATTTTACGTGGTCATTTTAATTTTTATTTAGATATTATTTGTTAAGTAGGATGGTGAATGATATGTTATATGGATTTAAAAAATGGATACATTAAAAATTAACTTTCTCCATTTCGATTTCTCTTTTTTTCTCCAAATCTTGGAGCTGTGAGTGACGAACAAGAGGACTGGTTTCATCAGGATATGAAAGGCTCGAGGAACGATTTCAAGATCTTTGGGACGCATCTATGATACGGCTCAACACAAAAGGAAAACTTAAATATTTAAAAAAAAAAACAAACGGAAGGTGGCTGCGGCACTGTAATACTAACGAAAAATTATGTTGGGAATTTGGAACCTTTGGTTGCACTAAAACAAAATTATGATTGTTTTCCACAAACCAAAACTACACTTTTTTGCACTCGACGCGCGTTTCGCTAACAACGTTAGCATCATCAGGAAACGATAAACAATGAACTAAATTAATCTACGCTCTATCTTATATACAATCCTTTAGTGGGCGGAGATAAGACTAATAATTTGTGATTCATCACGATTTTTAATCCTATCTCCCCTCAACCAAAGAATAAAGTGTACTAAACGGGATGGGTCCTCCATCTTTATTTAAACTATTTCTGGATTTAATGATTTCCATACTTTCATATGCATTCAAAAGTCTTTTGTTTGGTACACTTTTTAGAAGTTTTAGGTTATCTAATGTGAATCTATGATTGTTTTCAAAAGCATGCTCGGCCACACTTGACTTTTCTGTTCTTCCGTATTTTAAGTATGCTAAGTGTTCTTTAAAACGTGTTTGAATAGAGCGTCTCGTTTGGCCAACATACTTTTTGTCACAATCCATGCAACTAATTTCGTAAATTCCACTTTTTTATAGAACTGTAGTTTTATCCTTGGGATTTCCTAGTAAGCTTCTTATTGTGTTACCGGATTGATATACTAATTTAAGACTGGTGTTATTAAATACTTTGTGTAATTTTTTCGTATAATTAAGATTATAAGGAATTGATACAAATTTTGAGTCGCAGGTATCTTTTTGTCTGAAAAAGGTAGAATTCCGAAAGGTCTTTTGAAAAGAATGTTTATTTATCAGCTTATTTATTAAGCCTTCATATTTCACTCCAAGAAGGTGAAATTTTAATCTCGTTTGATGTTAGTTCGTTGTTCCCTAGTGTGCCGATCCCCAATACCTTACAATACCTGGAGGAACTATTAAGAAAAAACAATCTAGAAGAAAAACAGACTTTGGAATACCTATCTTTAACAAAACTCTGCATGAATCAAAATTACTTTCAATATAAAAATAACTACTACCAGCAATTAGAAGGAACCACAATGGGTAATAGTTTATCGCAAACCTATTTATGAGAAAATTTGAATCAGATATAAGCAAAGAATTTGAGTATTTCCCCAGAGTATGGTTCAGGTATGTAGGCGATGTGTTTGCAGTATTCAACACTAAAGTAACTAGTGTTGAAAATTTTATGGAAAAAATAAATAACAAATTTCCCACTATTAAATTTACTTATGAAACAGAGAACAACGGTACACTGCCATTTCTAGACACTTTAGTTATAAGAAATAAAAATAAATTGGACTTTGACCTATACAGAAAAGGCACGGCCACCAACAGGTATATTCCAAATGACTCTTTTCATTGCTTACAACATAAGCTTGCAAGTTTGCACTTTTTAACATATAGATTAGTAAATTTCCCCTTAAACAAAGAAAGATTTGAAGCAGAGAAGAATAAGATTAGAAATATAGCTGGCGGAAACGGTTACGACGAAGGCTTAATAAATAAGCTGATAAATAGACATTCTTTTCACAAGACCTTTCGGAATTCTACCTTTTTCAGACAAAAAGATACCTGCGACTCAAAATTTGTATCAATTCTTTATAATCCTAATTATACGAAAGGATTACACAAAGTATTTAATAACACCGGTCTTAAATTAGTATATCAATCTGGTAACACAATAAGAAGCTTACTAGGAAATCCCAAGGATAAAACTACAGTTCTAGAAAAAAGTGGAATTTACGAAATTAGTTGCATGGATTGTGACAAAAAATATGTTGGCCAAACGAGACGCTCTATTCAAACACGTTTTAAAGAACACTAAGCACACTTAAAATACGGAAGGACAGAAAAGTCAAGTGTGGCCGAGCATGCTTTTGAAAACAATCATAGATTCACATTAGATACCCTAAAACTTCTAAAAAGTGTACCAAACAAAAGACTTTTGAATGCATATGAAAGTATGGAAATCATTAAATCCAGAAATAGTTTAAATAAAGATAGAGGACCCATCCCGTTTAGTACACTTTATTCTTTGGTTGAGGGGAGATAGGATTAAAAATCGTGATGAATGACAAATTATTAGTCTTATCTCCGCCCACTAAAGGATTGTATATAAGATAGAGCGTAGATTAATTTAGTTCATTGTTTATCGTCTCCTGATGATGGTAACGTTATTAGCGAAATGCGCGTCGAGTGCAAAAAAGTGTAGTTTTGGTTTGTGGAAAACAATCATAATTTTGTTTTACTAACGAAAAAACAAAAGTTTTTTGTACTTCAGTGCAAAATGAACTTACTGAATTTCAATTGCTTACACAGAGGGCGGAACCTAGGACGACGCCGCCGTTTCATCCTTATTAGCTTAGGTACACCTAGCTGATGAGTCCCTAACAAGGACGAAACGGCGTCGTCCTAGGTTTCACCCTCTGTGTGAGCAATCGAAATTCAGGAATTTCATTTTGCACTGAAGTACAAAAAAACTTTTGTTTTTTCGTTAGATACTTTTACCTACGACCATCTCAACACGATTTTAATGGATCATTTACGGTCCTAGGATAATAATAACGCTTAGATGTAAACCACAAGATGGCGTGACAAGCGATGAAACATGTGAATTATATTTCTATATTTTCAAGACAATACATGTTTATTATATATATATATATATATACATTAAACGTAAATAAATCCAGTATAATTTTGGTACCTAACCAAAAATAAGTTCCGTTAAATTGACATATTACGCAGTTTTAAGAAAAAAAAACCTTGTTTTTAAAAAGACATATGCAAAGTCCCTTAGGAACCTTATTTGTTTTGACGTTTTAAATAGAACGTCGTTGAAACTTCAGATTATGAACGTTGTTGACTTCCCAATGAGCATTTTCAGAAACTTCTGGTGACAGATATTTATATAATTATTATAAAGAGGGTTCCATTGATACCCTAGGGTATTTAGAAGTTTCCTACAAGAATTGAGTTTGTATATTTGTTTTATTAAAAGCTCTAAATTGATGGTACCCTAAAGTAACATAAAACTGGCGTTTACAATATTTCCACGGACATCTTTATAAAAATTGAAGTCATCGGTTCAAATGTTATATAAATTGGTGTTAACAATGTTTCCACCAACATATTTATAAAAATATAAGTCATCAGTGACAAAAGTTATATAAATTGGTGTTTGAAATCTTTCTGTCAACCCACCTATAAAACCGTAAGTAACTATCAAGTAAAGATATATAATAGATTGGTTTTTAAAATGTTGCTATCAACCCACTTATAAAACTTAATTAACCAACAACAAATTTATATAAGATAAGATTGAAAATATTTCGAGAGACACTTATAAAAACTTGGGAACTCACACACAATAGTTATATAAATTGGTGTCTGTAATATTCTTATGAACTCATTCATAAACCTTTTTTGCCCATAAGGTTTTTTCTATAATTTTGTTAATAATTTCTTTATATAGTGATTATAATACAACTGTTTTTAAAACAAAAAAAAAACAATTTTGATTTATTTTGGCAATTATAAAAACAAAACAAACAAGATTTTTTAAGGTTAATTTTGTGACATCAAAAGGCGCGTTTTTGCGACCTCAAAAGGAGCGTTTTTGCGACATCAAAAGGCACGTTTTTGCGAGATACCATACCATTATTATCTTGTTTTAATTACATCAATCTGAGAGATAAGAGATCCAAATCTTTTTGAGATAGTTGCCGGTGACAGATATCGGGATCGAATGCATTTTACACCCGATTCCCACCAGCGTTTCCCATGCGCAGTTACCCTGACTCAAAAAACTCATCACGTGGTCCCACATGAACTTGTATAGGCAAATCTCGCTTAGACCACGTGATACGTGTTTTGATTCGGGGGACCCACGAATGAGAAACGCATAGATGGGAACCGTGTTTTAGAAAAAGAGAACAATATAGTAACCGTGTTAAGGTCGCAAAAACGCACCGTGAAACGTCGAGCGCATACGCTGATACTGCTGGTCGGCGGCAAATGTGAACACCCCGGAAAATACTCGCCTGTACACCCTTCGACCCCGCAATCTAACTATATTCTTGAGATAGTTACCTCTGATAGTTATGCGGGCTTGAAGTGTGTGGAGGCGGGTATTTTTCCTGGTATGTGTAGTATGCTGGATCTCTCGAGGAATGCATTTAGGAAAAGAGAACAATGGTAACTATGTTAAGCTCGCAGAAACGGACCATCAGTGTTCAACACTGCGCCATCTGTAGCTCTTTGTTCCAAGTAGCATCATTTTTTAAAAGGGTTATAAAATAGTGTTGACGAGGTAAACAGTGGTATAGTTGTATTGTTTTTTTTTATAGAATTGTCGGAAATTTTCGCCATTTTGGATTACAAAAATAGGTTTTTGGCCTAAATAAAAACGTTATTTATAGGGTTTCAACATGTGTTTCAATCGAAATATTGCTTGTTAGGGTTAGGAACAACATACAAAATTCAATATTTGTCCCAGAAAGAAAAAAACGCGTATGAAAAAAAACCGATATTTAAATTAATATTTTTTTCTCGTTTTCTCAAGTATTTTTGGAGCCCATGAAATTTACGTGAGTGTATTCGAAAACTATACAGTACACACGGGACCGCAGCTGATTTTCAGAGTAGGATGACTTGAAAAACAGCTTTTATTTGACTATAGTATATAAATATTCATATTCCTGCTTAAGCTTATCTCACTTTCATTTTTATTTATTTTAGAAGATTGCTAAACACCATTTTATAAACTTTCTTATTGTAAAAAGAAAAAGAATAATACATAACAAGCAAAGGGAAGAAAGATGGAAAATCTATATTTCTAAATCCATAAAAACCTTTAATTTGTTATGTAGTGTTGTTAAAACAGTTGTAAAACCTTTTTATAATAATCTCTATACTTGAGGGCTCACAAGGAAGTTTTATAAAATCTATATGTTGTTTTTCTATCCATTACTATGTACCATAAATTTTTATAAGCTGGTGATGAACAGTTGTTTTTCAAGTCTTTTTTACTCATTTAAGAGATATATTAGAGTTATAAAATTATCACCAACACTAAATAAAATAACTTTTGGTTATTTTATGAAGGTTTTATATTATTTGCTGTAACTTTTATATGGAGAAAAATGCTCATTGGGTTAAGAGTGTTCACGTTTGATATTTTTAATAATTTCCGACATTTATGATGCCTTTTTTATTGGTCTAAGGTAAAATATAGTACACTAACTCGCATTTTATGGTCATTACATGTTCATCATCATGCTTTTTATTGTCTTTTTTTAAGTTCTTTAAGAAAAAGTTTTTTTCTTAGTTAATTTCTTAATCACCCGGTATAACTTATTTATACTGCATCGGTTTCAAAAGTAGGTTAATAAAAAAACGAACTATCCTGACAATGTGCCGCGGATAATAACTTTCTTTTGTTTGCACAGAACCGATTTCAATAAACTTTAATTCCAATCCAATTTAAAATGAGGCACTAAGTCTTGCGTTAGCCAAAAAAGGAACCAAGAATAATCGTAATAATAATAATAAACAATGAATTTATTGTTTGATCATTTTTATTGAACCTTACCTGCCATATGGGTCAATAATTAGGTGTGTACAGAGATGCGAAACAAAGGGTAGAATTCGTTTCCATCTGCTTTTTCTTTATTTAAAAGTGGCGCACCCAGGAATTGACTTGGGGGGGGGGGGGGTTCTAAAGATAAATAATAAAAAAAACTTAACTTGAAGTCATGTGTGCATTTGATTTGTCATAAGTCTTTGAATCAGTTTTTTTTAAATAGACAGTAGTAAATAGAAATTTTTAGCAAAAAATTGAATAGACAAATAATACTAAAATCACTGAAAAAAAAAACAAATTAATTATTATCTTAGGCGAAAGCCAACTTTCTTGAAATCGACGCCTATGTACAAATTATAGTTGACTAATTAATTACAATATGTATCGCCTTACAAAATTAAATTTATAAAAAAGTAAAAATGTTTAAGTATTCCTTTTATAAGTCAATTTATTCTTTGGTTACAAACATTTTATTTTTTTTAAATTTTTAATGTTTTTAAAATATTTATTAGGCTTTTAAAACGAAAGAGAAAAAAAAATAAAAGAAGTTAAAAAAACGGTTCACTTCAACCGAAAAGAATATTGTTTGTCTTTTGGTTTATTAGCCTTAATTATTAACACGCCAGAACGAATCCGTATCAGGCGACTTATATTGAGTACAAGTGCGGAACGATGCCTATTTATGAGTGATTTAAAGTTGAAATATCAAAGTGTATGATGGTGTTGAATGATGTTTGGGGAGGTTGATCAGTGAAACTATGGATGAGCCCACGCTGGTTACCCAGGTCCTTTATGTATTCCCAATATCTTTTTATTAATATTCTTTTCGGTTGAAGTAATTGATTCGGAAGTTTTTTAACTTCTTTTAATTTTATCTTTTTTGTTTTAATTGCCTTAGGAGCATATCCCTATTGGAAATATTAACACGCTAGAACAAACTCGCATCAGGTGACCTCTCCACGAATACGAAAGCAAGCATAGTGCTGCTACCGGCGTAATATAGATGCAGGTTCCAGAGAACCTAGCAAGAAGGGATAACTTCTGCTTTCCTTGATTCCATGGACCGAACGCCGCTGAGTAAAGATGATATCACCCTTCTACCAACCCCCCTTTTCTCTGGCGGTGCACAAAAAATAACCCATCCCGTCGGTGCCCAAAAAACGAACAAGCAACCAGTCGTGAACATTCATTTTTTCCGAAACAGTTAATTTGAATCACAGAGGGCAAACCATACTATATTTGACTTCAAAACAACATAAATAATAATAACAAATATACAGTTCGATACGGAGTATTCGCTACAAAGTATTACGGTAAGACCCAAGGAAATTATCCCTAATAAGGACACTTTTAGTGGGATTTACTAAGATCTAAAATAGTACCCCCCACAGGTCTAAATATTTACACCTGTGGGGGTACTCAATTTTAAAACCAATTTTCAAAAAACACTTACCCATACAGAAAAGACACAAAGTTATTCATTATTTTGTATTGTTATTGCAATATACAACTGAAAAACTGCTTTTTTTTTCTCAAAATATACCATATTTTAGGAGAAAATGACAGGTTTCAAAATGGCAAGGTTATAAAGGTGGTGATTCTTTAGATCATATCTGGGGGGTGGATTAAATTTATAGCCTTCAGAAAGGATTGTTTTGTGGCAATTGGCAATAAGTTCGTTTATAATATCCCTAAGTAACCGTTTTTACAAGGATTAATTTACCTTATTTAATATCCCAAGTTGTTCATTAACCATTTTTTTCCAGAACAACGCCATATTTTGAACCACGTTTTCAGCAAAAAATATATTTATGAGGGCACTTCGAGGCAAAAAAAAACATAAGTGAAGCCAGGGAAGGTCACTGATTATGCACGAAAAATATACCAAACAAAAAAAACCCAAAACAACTATACTAATTTACTTACAAACTGAAATTAAAACATTGAGGCTTTCTAAAAGCTCAGTCAAGAAAACTTTCCTTACTCAAAGCCCACTCATTTCAACGCTGTAGCTTTCATCAGTAGAGGTTGGTGCAAGCCAAGGTACAAGCAGGGGTAAGAGATCCGAACTCGCTGTTTGTGATTTGAACGCAGCTATTATTTTGAAACTGATATTTCTACAGTGACAGAAATGTAAACAAAACTTGCATATAAGTTTTTTAATACATTTCATGAATAAAAACATCTCTTAAATAAATACAAAATTAATCTGCTACTTATTTTATTATTACCCATCTAAATCGTTGTGTGACATCAAGTATTAATTAAAGTGACATAAAGCTCCAATTTTAATTTGCTCTACAGAGCGTTTACTATTTAAACCCCACGTGAGTTTAAATTTTTTAATTTTCTTTGCTTCTAAATCGAAACTTTCTTCTTAAATCCAAGGATAACTCAAGGAGGGTTGGTTTAAAATGTTTAAAACCAAAAATTTCACTTAAACTTATGACCGTTCTAAAATAGACTAAACCCTTTTAGTAAATCCCACCGTTAGCTATTATTTAAAGGTATCCGTATACTTATAATTAACTCGTTCAAAACAAAGTCAAAAGGCACTAAATTTTTGACTTTTTTATGCTATGTTGCGATAGAACAGCTGCCCGCACTCGTTGCGTAGTCAGCTGTTCGGTCATCGCCTCCACCAGAAAATCGAGCCTGGTTCGAAACATGTCATAAACAAGTCAAAAATTTAGTGCCTTTTGACTTTGTTTTGAACGCGTTAATTATAAGTATACGGATACGTTTAAATAATAGATAAATGTCCTTATTAGGGATAATTTCCTTGGGTCTTACCGTAATACTTTGTAGCTCAAACTCCGTATCGGACTGTATATTCATTATTATTTTTATTTTTATTAGGTAGTAGTTATTTACAAAATTATTAATCAATTACAACATAACTTAATAATAAAAAATTTAAGCAAAAAATAACAGTAAAAATATATGTGCGACAATGAACAAACTTTAAAGCTTTCACTACAAATGCTTGTTGTTTACGTGTATATTGACGTATCACTTACTTAAATCGGTTAAGAAATGAAGAAGTTATAAGCTTCTAGATTATGAGTGTTTGGGCGTAACATCGGAAAAAAATCACAAAATTAGGTACATATTTTTTCAATTACTATACCTACAAAACATGAGAGTTGCGTCCGTTTGTTCAAAATTTAACATTAAAAAAAATTCAGGATGGCGGATAGTTTTAAAAAGAGTTAGGTTTTACACGCCTTATTTTTTTTTCAGTAAGGCACTGGACAAAATATAAATTCATATATCGAAATATCAGCTAATTAAATCGGGATAAAAAATAAAAAAGTAATGGTTATTTAGATTCTTAGTGTTTTTCTTAATTAAATAATTAGGTTAAAAAATATAGCAAATGTAAAATGTATGTAATTTTGTGATTTTTTTCAATTCGAAGCCAAAACACTCGTAGTCAAAAATCTTTATAACTTTTTTATTTCCCAACTGATTTAATTAAATGATACTTCAATTTACACAGAAACAATGAGAGTTTGTATTGAAAGCTTTAGAGTTTGTTCAGAGTCGCACATTAATTTTTTTCAGGGGGGAGGGTGAATATTACATATTTTTTAAATTTTTAACCGAATCGAAAAACTCTCACGTTTTGTCTATGCAAAAAGCCAATATATTTCAAAATCGAGTAATCAAGTCAAAAGTTATAGCCAATCCAAAAAGTGCGGAGTTTTGTGGACCACCCTATATATATATATCTTTAAACTAATAGATCCAAATATATCCAACTTCTTTAGTGCACTATGGTACTTAAAGTACTGTATGTGCACTCTCCCACATTATAAATTTACATTTGAGGTTACTTATAACAGAAATTTATAAACTCCAAAAAGAGAAAAAAGTCAAGAAACATTTCCTACGTAGTATCCACTAAAATAAATAACAAAAACCTTGCATATGGCTTTATTCTCAAATTATTTGGAAGATTATTAAAAACCTTTGGCCCTAAACAGTAGATGTCACTCTGACACGTTGTGTGTTTGGGATTTTGCTATGTGACATTATTTTGAGCAATATTCCTTGTATTTATTCCATGTCTTATTGCTTCCTTATAGTATGGTATCTTATCATAAATCTTATCACTGCCTTAATAAGCATTTAAAAAATATCTAATAATCCACTATCTTTACATTGGATATCTCTTGTTTTTAAACAAAAAAACCTTAATAATATATTTCTGAGCAAACTAAAGCTTGTTCTTGTTATTATTTATGTTGTTTTGAAGTCAAATATAGTATAGTTTGCTCTCTGTGATTTAAATTAACTGTTTTTAATGAATGTTCACGACTGGTTCCTCGTTCGTTTTTTAAGCACCGACTGAATGGGTTACTTTTTGTGCACCGCTAGAGAAAAGAGGGGTTGGTAGAAGGGCTTTTTGGACGGAAACGCAACCCCCTCAAATGAAGAAGGCCTTTCACACATAAATAAACGTAATTTAAATAAAAAATCAAGAACTTTTTAAATTTTCGTAATCTGCCCATTAAACACACTTGTGACTTTAACCTAATATTTATATAAATCTTAGGTTCATATATTTAAGTGAAATATGTTATAAAAAAAATGTAAATGTTACGTCAAAACTTTGACTGTAAATTTAAGTCATCATAAGCAATGTTAATTTTACGTATATAATATGACTTTATAAATAAACTCTTAAAATTTACATAAATATTACGTAAATAGTACGACCTTAATTTTAAATAAAAAATATTACATACCTATTGTATAA